>CP136065.1:59079093-60279093 GCA_032622095.1 Siphonodentalium dalli
CCCCAAACACACCATCAAATGTTCCAAATGTGCTCTGGGTACCTCGTGTCTTTTTCGACATAGAGTGCGCATTTTATCGTCGGCCGGAATAGCTCAGTTGGGAGAGCGTTAGACTGAAGATCTAAAGGCCCCCGGTTCAATCCCGGGTTCCGGCACAGAGCGTCGGACTCTGGCGGCTGACCTAATGTTTTGTCAAAAGAAATCCGTCCACAATAGTGTTGTGGTAAAAAAAAAATCATTACCAGCTTATTTCACAACATTATCATCATTTTTCAACACTTTCCATGTATGGCAATCACCACTGAAAATCTCTACTGACGCCCCAAACACACCATCAAATGTTCCAAATGTGCTCTGGGTACCTCGTGTCTTTTTCGACATAGAGTGCGCATTTTATCGTCGGCCGGAATAGCTCAGTTGGGAGAGCGTTAGACTGAAGATCTAAAGGCCCCCGGTTCAATCCCGGGTTCCGGCACAGAGCGTCGGACTCTGGCGGCTGACCTAATGTTTTGTCAAAAGAAATCCGTCCACAATAGTGTTGTGGTAAAAAAAAAATCATTACCAGCTTATTTCACAACATTATCATCATTTTTCAACACTTTCCATGTATGGCAATCACCACTGAAAATCTCTACTGACGCCCCAAACACACCATCAAATGTTCCAAATGTGCTCTGGGTACCTCGTGTCTTTTTCGACATAGAGTGCGCATTTTATCGTCGGCCGGAATAGCTCAGTTGGGAGAGCGTTAGACTGAAGATCTAAAGGCCCCCGGTTCAATCCCGGGTTCCGGCACAGAGCGTCGGACTCTGGCGGCTGACCTAATGTTTTGTCAAAAGAAATCCGTCCACAATAGTGTTGTGGAAAAAAAAAAATCATTACCAGCTTATTTCACAACATTATCATCATTTTTCAACACTTTCCATGTATGGCAATCACCACTGAAAATCTCTACTGACGCCCCAAACACACCATCAAATGTTCCAAATGTGCTCTGGGTACCTCGTGTCTTTTTCGACATAGAGTGCGCATTTTATCGTCGGCCGGAATAGCTCAGTTGGGAGAGCGTTAGACTGAAGATCTAAAGGCCCCCGGTTCAATCCCGGGTTCCGGCACAGAGCGTCGGACTCTGGCGGCTGACCTAATGTTTTGTCAAAAGAAATCCGTCCACAATAGTGTTGTGGTAAAAAAAAAATCATTACCAGCTTATTTCACAACATTATCATCATTTTTCAACACTTTCCATGTATGGCAATCACCACTGAAAATCTCTACTGACGCCCCAAACACACCATCAAATGTCCCAAATGTGCTCTGGGTACCTCGTGTCTTTTTCGACATAGAGTGCGCATTTTATCGTCGGCCGGAATAGCTCAGTTGGGAGAGCGTTAGACTGAAGATCTAAAGGCCCCCGGTTCAATCCCGGGTTCCGGCACAGAGCGTCGGACTCTGGCGGCTGACCTAATGTTTTGTCAAAAGAAATCCGTCCACAATAGTGTTGTGGTAAAAAAAAAATCATTACCAGCTTATTTCACAACATTATCATCATTTTTCAACACTTTCCATGTATGGCAATCACCACTGAAAATCTCTACTGACGCCCCAAACACACCATCAAATGTTCCAAATGTGCTCTGGGTACCTCGTGTCTTTTTCGACATAGAGTGCGCATTTTATCGTCGGCCGGAATAGCTCAGTTGGGAGAGCGTTAGACTGAAGATCTAAAGGCCCCCGGTTCAATCCCGGGTTCCGGCACAGAGCGTCGGACTCTGGCGGCTGACCTAATGTTTTGTCAAAAGAAATCCGTCCACAATAGTGTTGTGGTAAAAAAAAAATCATTACCAGCTTATTTCACAACATTATCATCATTTTTCAACACTTTCCATGTATGGCAATCACCACTGAAAATCTCTACTGACGCCCCAAACACACCATCAAATGTTCCAAATGTGCTCTGGGTACCTCGTGTCTTTTTCGACATAGAGTGCGCATTTTATCGTCGGCCGGAATAGCTCAGTTGGGAGAGCGTTAGACTGAAGATCTAAAGGCCCCCGGTTCAATCCCGGGTTCCGGCACAGAGCGTCGGACTCTGGCGGCTGACCTAATGTTTTGTCAAAAGAAATCCGTCCACAATAGTGTTGTGGTAAAAAAAAAATCATTACCAGCTTATTTCACAACATTATCATCATTTTTCAACACTTTCCATGTATGGCAATCACCACTGAAAATCTCTACTGACGCCCCAAACACACCATCAAATGTTCCAAATGTGCTCTGGGTACCTCGTGTCTTTTTCGACATAGAGTGCGCATTTTATCGTCGGCCGGAATAGCTCAGTTGGGAGAGCGTTAGACTGAAGATCTAAAGGCCCCCGGTTCAATCCCGGGTTCCGGCACAGAGCGTCGGACTCTGGCGGCTGACCTAATGTTTTGTCAAAAGAAATCCGTCCACAATAGTGTTGTGGAAAAAAAAAATCATTACCAGCTTATTTCACAACATTATCATCATTTTTCAACACTTTCCATGTATGGCAATCACCACTGAAAATCTCTACTGACGCCCCAAACACACCATCAAATGTTCCAAATGTGCTCTGGGTACCTCGTGTCTTTTTCGACATAGAGTGCGCATTTTATCGTCGGCCGGAATAGCTCAGTTGGGAGAGCGTTAGACTGAAGATCTAAAGGCCCCCGGTTCAATCCCGGGTTCCGGCACAGAGCGTCGGACTCTGGCGGCTGACCTAATGTTTTGTCAAAAGAAATCCGTCCACAATAGTGTTGTGGTAAAAAAAAAATCATTACCAGCTTATTTCACAACATTATCATCATTTTTCAACACTTTCCATGTATGGCAATCACCACTGAAAATCTCTACTGACGCCCCAAACACACCATCAAATGTCCCAAATGTGCTCTGGGTACCTCGTGTCTTTTTCGACATAGAGTGCGCATTTTATCGTCGGCCGGAATAGCTCAGTTGGGAGAGCGTTAGACTGAAGATCTAAAGGCCCCCGGTTCAATCCCGGGTTCCGGCACAGAGCGTCGGACTCTGGCGGCTGACCTAATGTTTTGTCAAAAGAAATCCGTCCACAATAGTGTTGTGGTAAAAAAAAAATCATTACCAGCTTATTTCACAACATTATCATCATTTTTCAACACTTTCCATGTATGGCAATCACCACTGAAAATCTCTACTGACGCCCCAAACACACCATCAAATGTTCCAAATGTGCTCTGGGTACCTCGTGTCTTTTTCGACATAGAGTGCGCATTTTATCGTCGGCCGGAATAGCTCAGTTGGGAGAGCGTTAGACTGAAGATCTAAAGGCCCCCGGTTCAATCCCGGGTTCCGGCACAGAGCGTCGGACTCTGGCGGCTGACCTAATGTTTTGTCAAAAGAAATCCGTCCACAATAGTGTTGTGGTAAAAAAAAAAATCATTACCAGCTTATTTCACAACATTATCATCATTTTTCAACACTTTCCATGTATGGCAATCACCACTGAAAATCTCTACTGACGCCCCAAACACACCATCAAATGTTCCAAATGTGCTCTGGGTACCTCGTGTCTTTTTCGACATAGAGTGCGCATTTTATCGTCGGCCGGAATAGCTCAGTTGGGAGAGCGTTAGACTGAAGATCTAAAGGCCCCCGGTTCAATCCCGGGTTCCGGCACAGAGCGTCGGACTCTGGCGGCTGACCTAATGTTTTGTCAAAAGAAATCCGTCCACAATAGTGTTGTGGTAAAAAAAAAATCATTACCAGCTTATTTCACAACATTATCATCATTTTTCAACACTTTCCATGTATGGCAATCACCACTGAAAATCTCTACTGACGCCCCAAACACACCATCAAATGTTCCAAATGTGCTCTGGGTACCTCGTGTCTTTTTCGACATAGAGTGCGCATTTTATCGTCGGCCGGTATAGCTCAGTTGGGAGAGCGTTAGACTGAAGATCTAAAGGCCCCCGGTTCAATCCCGGGTTCCGGCACAGAGCGTCGGACTCTGGCGGCTGACCTAATGTTTTGTCAAAAGAAATCCGTCCACAATAGTGTTGTGGTAAAAAAAAAATCATTACCAGCTTATTTCACAACATTATCATCATTTTTCAACACTTTCCATGTATGGCAATCACCACTGAAAATCTCTACTGACGCCCCAAACACACCATCAAATGTTCCAAATGTGCTCTGGGTACCTCGTGTCTTTTTCGACATAGAGTGCGCATTTTATCGTCGGCCGGAATAGCTCAGTTGGGAGAGCGTTAGACTGAAGATCTAAAGGCCCCCGGTTCAATCCCGGGTTCCGGCACAGAGCGTCGGACTCTGGCGGCTGACCTAATGTTTTGTCAAAAGAAATCCGTCCACAATAGTGTTGTGGTAAAAAAAAAATCATTACCAGCTTATTTCACAACATTATCATCATTTTTCAACACTTTCCATGTATGGCAATCACCACTGAAAATCTCTACTGACGCCCCAAACACACCATCAAATGTTTCAAATGTGCTCTGGGTACCTCGTGTCTTTTTCGACATAGAGTGCGCATTTTATCGTCGGCCGGAATAGCTCAGTTGGGAGAGCGTTAGACTGAAGATCTAAAGCCCCCCGGTTCAATCCCGGGTTCCGGCACAGAGCGTCGGACTCTGGCGGCTGACCTAATGTTTTGTCAAAAGAAATCCGTCCACAATAGTGTTGTGGTAAAAAAAAAATCATTACCAGCTTATTTCACAACATTATCATCATTTTTCAACACTTTCCATGTATGGCAATCACCACTGAAAATCTCTACTGACGCCCCAAACACACCATCAAATGTTCCAAATGTGCTCTGGGTACCTCGTGTCTTTTTCGACATAGAGTGCTCATTTTATCGTCGGCCGGAATAGCTCAGTTGGGAGAGCGTTAGACTGAAGATCTAAAGGCCCCCGGTTCAATCCCGGGTTCCGGCACAGAGCGTCGGACTCTGGCGGCTGACCTAATGTTTTGTCAAAAGAAATCCGTCCACAATAGTGTTGTGGTAAAAAAAAAATCATTACCAGCTTATTTCACAACATTATCATCATTTTTCAACACTTTCCATGTATGGCAATCACCACTGAAAATCTCTACTGACGCCCCAAACACACCATCAAATGTTCCAAATGTGCTCTGGGTACCTCGTGTCTTTTTCGACATAGAGTGCGCATTTTATCGTCGGCCGGAATAGCTCAGTTGGGAGAGCGTTAGACTGAAGATCTAAAGGCCCCCGGTTCAATCCCGGGTTCCGGCACAGAGCGTCGGACTCTGGCGGCTGACCTAATGTTTTGTCAAAAGAAATCCGTCCACAATAGTGTTGTGGTAAAAAAAAAATCATTACCAGCTTATTTCACAACATTATCATCATTTTTCAACACTTTCCATGTATGGGCAATCACCACTGAAAATCTCTACTGACGCCCCAAACACACCATCAAATGTTCCAAATGTGCTCTGGGTACCTCGTGTCTTTTTCGACATAGAGTGCGCATTTTATCGTCGGCCGGAATAGCTCAGTTGGGAGAGCGTTAGACTGAAGATCTAAAGGCCCCCGGTTCAATCCCGGGTTCCGGCACAGAGCGTCGGACTCTGGCGGCTGACCTAATGTTTTGTCAAAAGAAATCCGTCCACAATAGTGTTGTGGTAAAAAAAAAATCATTACCAGCTTATTTCACAACATTATCATCATTTTTCAACACTTTCCATGTATGGCAATCACCACTGAAAATCTCTACTGACGCCCCAAACACACCATCAAATGTTCCAAATGTGCTCTGGGTACCTCGTGTCTTTTTCGACATAGAGTGCGCATTTTATCGTCGGCCGGAATAGCTCAGTTGGGAGAGCGTTAGACTGAAGATCTAAAGGCCCCCGGTTCAATCCCGGGTTCCGGCACAGAGCGTCGGACTCTGGCGGCTGACCTAATGTTTTGTCAAAAGAAATCCGTCCACAATAGTGTTGTGGTAAAAAAAAAATCATTACCAGCTTATTTCACAACATTATCATCATTTTTCAACACTTTCCATGTATGGCAATCACCACTGAAAATCTCTACTGACGCCCCAAACACACCATCAAATGTTTCAAATGTGCTCTGGGTACCTCGTGTCTTTTTCGACATAGAGTGCGCATTTTATCGTCGGCCGGAATAGCTCAGTTGGGAGAGCGTTAGACTGAAGATCTAAAGCCCCCCGGTTCAATCCCGGGTTCCGGCACAGAGCGTCGGACTCTGGCGGCTGACCTAATGTTTTGTCAAAGAAATCCGTCCACAATAGTGTTGTGGTAAAAAAAAAATCATTACCAGCTTATTTCACAACATTATCATCATTTTTCAACACTTTCCATGTATGGCAATCACCACTGAAAATCTCTACTGACGCCCCCAAACACACCATCAAATGTTCCAAATGTGCTCTGGGTACCTCGTGTCTTTTTCGACATAGAGTGCGCATTTTATCGTCGGCCGGAATAGCTCAGTTGGGAGAGCGTTAGACTGAAGATCTAAAGGCCCCCGGTTCAATCCCGGGTTCCGGCACAGAGCGTCGGACTCTGGCGGCTGACCTAATGTTTTGTCAAAAGAAATCCGTCCACAATAGTGTTGTGGTAAAAAAAAAAATCATTACCAGCTTATTTCACAACATTATCATCATTTTTCAACACTTTCCATGTATGGCAATCACCACTGAAAATCTCTACTGACGCCCCAAACACACCATCAAATGTTCCAAATGTGCTCTGGGTACCTCGTGTCTTTTTCGACATAGAGTGCGCATTTTATCGTCGGCCGGAATAGCTCAGTTGGGAGAGCGTTAGACTGAAGATCTAAAGGCCCCCGGTTCAATCCCGGGTTCCGGCACAGAGCGTCGGACTCTGGCGGCTGACCTAATGTTTTGTCAAAAGAAATCCGTCCACAATAGTGTTGTGGTAAAAAAAAAATCATTACCAGCTTATTTCACAACATTATCATCATTTTTCAACACTTTCCATGTATGGCAATCACCACTGAAAATCTCTACTGACGCCCCAAACACACCATCAAATGTTCCAAATGTGCTCTGGGTACCTCGTGTCTTTTTCGACATAGAGTGCGCATTTTATCGTCGGCCGGAATAGCTCAGTTGGGAGAGCGTTAGACTGAAGATCTAAAGGCCCCCGGTTCAATCCCGGGTTCCGGCACAGAGCGTCGGACTCTGGCGGCTGACCTAATGTTTTGTCAAAAGAAATCCGTCCACAATAGTGTTGTGGTAAAAAAAAAATCATTACCAGCTTATTTCACAACATTATCATCATTTTTCAACACTTTCCATGTATGGCAATCACCACTGAAAATCTCTACTGACGCCCCAAACACACCATCAAATGTTCCAAATGTGCTCTGGGTACCTCGTGTCTTTTTCGACATAGAGTGCGCATTTTATCGTCGGCCGGAATAGCTCAGTTGGGAGAGCGTTAGACTGAAGATCTAAAGGCCCCCGGTTCAATCCCGGGTTCCGGCACAGAGCGTCGGACTCTGGCGGCTGACCTAATGTTTTGTCAAAAGAAATCCGTCCACAATAGTGTTGTGGTAAAAAAAAAATCATTACCAGCTTATTTCACAACATTATCATCATTTTTCAACACTTTCCATGTATGGCAATCACCACTGAAAATCTCTACTGACGCCCCAAACACACCATCAAATGTTCCAAATGTGCTCTGGGTACCTCGTGTCTTTTTCGACATAGAGTGCGCATTTTATCGTCGGCCGGAATAGCTCAGTTGGGAGAGCGTTAGACTGAAGATCTAAAGGCCCCCGGTTCAATCCCGGGTTCCGGCACAGAGCGTCGGACTCTGGCGGCTGACCTAATGTTTTGTCAAAAGAAATCCGTCCACAATAGTGTTGTGGTAAAAAAAAAATCATTACCAGCTTATTTCACAACATTATCATCATTTTTCAACACTTTCCATGTATGGCAATCACCACTGAAAATCTCTACTGACGCCCCAAACACACCATCAAATGTTTCAAATGTGCTCTGGGTACCTCGTGTCTTTTTCGACATAGAGTGCGCATTTTATCGTCGGCCGGAATAGCTCAGTTGGGAGAGCGTTAGACTGAAGATCTAAAGCCCCCCGGTTCAATCCCGGGTTCCGGCACAGAGCGTCGGACTCTGGCGGCTGACCTAATGTTTTGTCAAAAGAAATCCGTCCACAATAGTGTTGTGGTAAAAAAAAAATCATTACCAGCTTATTTCACAACATTATCATCATTTTTCAACACTTTCCATGTATGGCAATCACCACTGAAAATCTCTACTGACGCCCCAAACACACCATCAAATGTTCCAAATGTGCTCTGGGTACCTCGTGTCTTTTTCGACATAGAGTGCGCATTTTATCGTCGGCCGGAATAGCTCAGTTGGGAGAGCGTTAGACTGAAGATCTAAAGGCCCCCGGTTCAATCCCGGTTCCGGCACAGAGCGTCGGACTCTGGCGGCTGACCTAATGTTTTGTCAAAAGAAATCCGTCCACAATAGTGTTGTGGTAAAAAAAAAATCATTACCAGCTTATTTCACAACATTATCATCATTTTTCAACACTTTCCATGTATGGCAATCACCACTGAAAATCTCTACTGACGCCCCAAACACACCATCAAATGTTCCAAATGTGCTCTGGGTACCTCGTGTCTTTTTCGACATAGAGTGCGCATTTTATCGTCGGCCGGAATAGCTCAGTTGGGAGAGCGTTAGACTGAAGATCTAAAGGCCCCCGGTTCAATCCCGGGTTCCGGCACAGAGCGTCGGACTCTGGCGGCTGACCTAATGTTTTGTCAAAAGAAATCCGTCCACAATAGTGTTGTGGTAAAAAAAAAATCATTACCAGCTTATTTCACAACATTATCATCATTTTTCAACACTTTCCATGTATGGCAATCACCACTGAAAATCTCTACTGACGCCCCAAACACACCATCAAATGTTCCAAATGTGCTCTGGGTACCTCGTGTCTTTTTCGACATAGAGTGCGCATTTTATCGTCGGCCGGAATAGCTCAGTTGGGAGAGCGTTAGACTGAAGATCTAAAGGCCCCCGGTTCAATCCCGGGTTCCGGCACAGAGCGTCGGACTCTGGCGGCTGACCTAATGTTTTGTCAAAAGAAATCCGTCCACAATAGTGTTGTGGTAAAAAAAAAATCATTACCAGCTTATTTCACAACATTATCATCATTTTTCAACACTTTCCATGTATGGCAATCACCACTGAAAATCTCTACTGACGCCCCAAACACACCATCAAATGTTCCAAATGTGCTCTGGGTACCTCGTGTCTTTTTCGACATAGAGTGCGCATTTTATCGTCGGCCGGAATAGCTCAGTTGGGAGAGCGTTAGACTGAAGATCTAAAGGCCCCCGGTTCAATCCCGGGTTCCGGCACAGAGCGTCGGACTCTGGCGGCTGACCTAATGTTTTGTCAAAAGAAATCCGTCCACAATAGTGTTGTGGTAAAAAAAAAATCATTACCAGCTTATTTCACAACATTATCATCATTTTTCAACACTTTCCATGTATGGCAATCACCACTGAAAATCTCTACTGACGCCCCAAACACACCATCAAATGTTCCAAATGTGCTCTGGGTACCTCGTGTCTTTTTCGACATAGAGTGTGCATTTTATCGTCGGCCGGAATAGCTCAGTTGGGAGAGCGTTAGACTGAAGATCTAAAGGCCCCCGGTTCAATCCCGGGTTCCGGCACAGAGCGTCGGACTCTGGCGGCTGACCTAATGTTTTGTCAAAAGAAATCCGTCCACAATAGTGTTGTGGTAAAAAAAAAATCATTACCAGCTTATTTCACAACATTATCATCATTTTTCAACACTTTCCATGTATGGCAATCACCACTGAAAATCTCTACTGACGCCCCAAACACACCATCAAATGTTCCAAATGTGCTCTGGGTACCTCGTGTCTTTTTCGACATAGAGTGCGCATTTTATCGTCGGCCGGAATAGCTCAGTTGGGAGAGCGTTAGACTGAAGATCTAAAGGCCCCCGGTTCAATCCCGGGTTCCGGCACAGAGCGTCGGACTCTGGCGGCTGACCTAATGTTTTGTCAAAAGAAATCCGTCCACAATAGTGTTGTGGTAAAAAAAAAATCATTACCAGCTTATTTCACAACATTATCATCATTTTTCAACACTTTCCATGTATGGCAATCACCACTGAAAATCTCTACTGACGCCCCAAACACACCATCAAATGTTCCAAATGTGCTCTGGGTACCTCGTGTCTTTTTCGACATAGAGTGCGCATTTTATCGTCGGCCGGAATAGCTCAGTTGGGAGAGCGTTAGACTGAAGATCTAAAGGCCCCCGGTTCAATCCCGGGTTCCGGCACAGAGCGTCGGACTCTGGCGGCTGACCTAATGTTTTGTCAAAAGAAATCCGTCCACAATAGTGTTGTGGTAAAAAAAAAATCATTACCAGCTTATTTCACAACATTATCATCATTTTTCAACACTTTCCATGTATGGCAATCACCACTGAAAATCTCTACTGACGCCCCAAACACACCATCAAATGTTCCAAATGTGCTCTGGGTACCTCGTGTCTTTTTCGACATAGAGTGCCCATTTTATCGTCGGCCGGAATAGCTCAGGTGGGAGAGCGTTAGACTGAAGATCTAAAGGCCCCCGGTTCAATCCCGGGTTCCGGCACAGAGCGTCGGACTCTGGCGGCTGACCTAATGTTTTGTCAAAAGAAATCCGTCCACAATAGTGTTGTGGTAAAAAAAAAATCATTACCAGCTTATTTCACAACATTATCATCATTTATCAACACTTTCCATGTATGGCAATCACCACTGAAAATCTCTACTGACGCCCCAAACACACCATCAAATGTTCCAAATGTGCTCTGGGTACCTCGTGTCTTTTTCGACATAGAGTGCGCATTTTATCGTCGGCCGGAATAGCTCAGTTGGGAGAGCGTTAGACTGAAGATCTAAAGGCCCCCGGTTCAATCCCGGGTTCCGGCACAGAGCGTCGGACTCTGGCGGCTGACCTAATGTTTTGTCAAAAGAAATCCGTCCACAATAGTGTTGTGGTAAAAAAAAAATCATTACCAGCTTATTTCACAACATTATCATCATTTTTCAACACTTTCCATGTATGGCAATCACCACTGAAAATCTCTACTGACGCCCCAAACACACCATCAAATGTTCCAAATGTGCTCTGGGTACCTCGTGTCTTTTTCGACATAGAGTGCGCATTTTATCGTCGGCCGGAATAGCTCAGTTGGGAGAGCGTTAGACTGAAGATCTAAAGGCCCCCGGTTCAATCCCGGGTTCCGGCACAGAGCGTCGGACTCTGGCGGCTGACCTAATGTTTTGTCAAAAGAAATCCGTCCACAATAGTGTTGTGGTAAAAAAAAAATCATTACCAGCTTATTTCACAACATTATCATCATTTTTCAACACTTTCCATGTATGGCAATCACCACTGAAAATCTCTACTGACGCCCCAAACACACCATCAAATGTTCCAAATGTGCTCTGGGTACCTCGTGTCTTTTTCGACATAGAGTGCGCATTTTATCGTCGGCCGGAATAGCTCAGTTGGGAGAGCGTTAGACTGAAGATCTAAAGGCCCCCGGTTCAATCCCGGGTTCCGGCACAGAGCGTCGGACTCTGGCGGCTGACCTAATGTTTTGTCAAAAGAAATCCGTCCACAATAGTGTTGTGGTAAAAAAAAAATCATTACCAGCTTATTTCACAACATTATCATCATTTTTCAACACTTTCCATGTATGGCAATCACCACTGAAAATCTCTACTGACGCCCCAAACACACCATCAAATGTTCCAAATGTGCTCTGGGTACCTCGTGTCTTTTTCGACATAGAGTGCGCATTTTATCGTCGGCCGGAATAGCTCAGTTGGGAGAGCGTTAGACTGAAGATCTAAAGGCCCCCGGTTCAATCCCGGGTTCCGGCACAGAGCGTCGGACTCTGGCGGCTGACCTAATGTTTTGTCAAAAGAAATCCGTCCACAATAGTGTTGTGGTAAAAAAAAATCATTACCAGCTTATTTCACAACATTATCATCATTTTTCAACACTTTCCATGTATGGCAATCACCACTGAAAATCTCTACTGACGCCCCAAACACACCATCAAATGTTCCAAATGTGCTCTGGGTACCTCGTGTCTTTTTCGACATAGAGTGCGCATTTTATCGTCGGCCGGAATAGCTCAGTTGGGAGAGCGTTAGACTGAAGATCTAAAGGCCCCCGGTTCAATCCCGGGTTCCGGCACAGAGCGTCGGACTCTGGCGGCTGACCTAATGTTTTGTCAAAAGAAATCCGTCCACAATAGTGTTGTGGTAAAAAAAAAATCATTACCAGCTTATTTCACAACATTATCATCATTTTTCAACACTTTCCATGTATGGCAATCACCACTGAAAATCTCTACTGACGCCCCAAACACACCATCAAATGTTCCAAATGTGCTCTGGGTACCTCGTGTCTTTTTCGACATAGAGTGCGCATTTTATCGTCGGCCGGAATAGCTCAGTTGGGAGAGCGTTAGACTGAAGATCTAAAGGCCCCCGGTTCAATCCCGGGTTCCGGCACAGAGCGTCGGACTCTGGCGGCTGACCTAATGTTTTGTCAAAAGAAATCCGTCCACAATAGTGTTGTGGTAAAAAAAAAATCATTACCAGCTTATTTCACAACATTATCATCATTTTTCAACACTTTCCATGTATGGCAATCACCACTGAAAATCTCTACTGACGCCCCAAACACACCATCAAATGTTCCAAATGTGCTCTGGGTACCTCGTGTCTTTTTCGACATAGAGTGCGCATTTTATCGTCGGCCGGAATAGCTCAGTTGGGAGAGCGTTAGACTGAAGATCTAAAGGCCCCCGGTTCAATCCCGGGTTCCGGCACAGAGCGTCGGACTCTGGCGGCTGACCTAATGTTTTGTCAAAAGAAATCCGTCCACAATAGTGTTGTGGTAAAAAAAAAATCATTACCAGCTTATTTCACAACATTATCATCATTTTTCAACACTTTCCATGTATGGCAATCACCACTGAAAATCTCTACTGACGCCCCAAACACACCATCAAATGTTCCAAATGTGCTCTGGGTACCTCGTGTCTTTTTCGACATAGAGTGCGCATTTTATCGTCGGCCGGAATAGCTCAGTTGGGAGAGCGTTAGACTGAAGATCTAAAGGCCCCCGGTTCAATCCCGGGTTCCGGCACAGAGCGTCGGACTCTGGCGGCTGACCTAATGTTTTGTCAAAAGAAATCCGTCCACAATAGTGTTGTGGTAAAAAAAAAAATCATTACCAGCTTATTTCACAACATTATCATCATTTTTCAACACTTTCCATGTATGGCAATCACCACTGAAAATCTCTACTGACGCCCCAAACACACCATCAAATGTTCCAAATGTGCTCTGGGTACCTCGTGTCTTTTTCGACATAGAGTGCGCATTTTATCGTCGGCCGGAATAGCTCAGTTGGGAGAGCGTTAGACTGAAGATCTAAAGGCCCCCGGTTCAATCCCGGGTTCCGGCACAGAGCGTCGGACTCTGGCGGCTGACCTAATGTTTTGTCAAAAGAAATCCGTCCACAATAGTGTTGTGGTAAAAAAAAAATCATTACCAGCTTATTTCACAACATTATCATCATTTTTCAACACTTTCCATGTATGGCAATCACCACTGAAAATCTCTACTGACGCCCCAAACACACCATCAAATGTTCCAAATGTGCTCTGGGTACCTCGTGTCTTTTTCGACATAGAGTGCGCATTTTATCGTCGGCCGGAATAGCTCAGTTGGGAGAGCGTTAGACTGAAGATCTAAAGGCCCCCGGTTCAATCCCGGGTTCCGGCACAGAGCGTCGGACTCTGGCGGCTGACCTAATGTTTTGTCAAAAGAAATCCGTCCACAATAGTGTTGTGGTAAAAAAAAAATCATTACCAGCTTATTTCACAACATTATCATCATTTTTCAACACTTTCCATGTATGGCAATCACCACTGAAAATCTCTACTGACGCCCCAAACACACCATCAAATGTTCCAAATGTGCTCTGGGTACCTCGTGTCTTTTTCGACATAGAGTGCGCATTTTATCGTCGGCCGGAATAGCTCAGTTGGGAGAGCGTTAGACTGAAGATCTAAAGGCCCCCGGTTCAATCCCGGGTTCTGGCACAGAGCGTCGGACTCTGGCGGCTGACCTAATGTTTTGTCAAAAGAAATCCGTCCACAATAGTGTTGTGGTAAAAAAAAAATCATTACCAGCTTATTTCACAACATTATCATCATTTTTCAACACTTTCCATGTATGGCAATCACCACTGAAAATCTCTACTGACGCCCCAAACACACCATCAAATGTTCCAAATGTGCTCTGGGTACCTCGTGTCTTTTTCGACATAGAGTGCGCATTTTATCGTCGGCCGGAATAGCTCAGTTGGGAGAGCGTTAGACTGAAGATCTAAAGGCCCCCGGTTCAATCCCGGGTTCCGGCACAGAGCGTCGGACTCTGGCGGCTGACCTAATGTTTTGTCAAAAGAAATCCGTCCACAATAGTGTTGTGGTAAAAAAAAAATCATTACCAGCTTATTTCACAACATTATCATCATTTTTCAACACTTTCCATGTATGGCAATCACCACTGAAAATCTCTACTGACGCCCCAAACACACCATCAAATGTTCCAAATGTGCTCTGGGTACCTCGTGTCTTTTTCGACATAGAGTGCGCATTTTATCGTCGGCCGGAATAGCTCAGTTGGGAGAGCGTTAGACTGAAGATCTAAAGGCCCCCGGTTCAATCCCGGGTTCCGGCACAGAGCGTCGGACTCTGGCGGCTGACCTAATGTTTTGTCAAAAGAAATCCGTCCACAATAGTGTTGTGGTAAAAAAAAAATCATTACCAGCTTATTTCACAACATTATCATCATTTTTCAACACTTTCCATGTATGGCAATCACCACTGAAAATCTCTACTGACGCCCCAAACACACCATCAAATGTTCCAAATGTGCTCTGGGTACCTCGTGTCTTTTTCGACATAGAGTGCGCATTTTATCGTCGGCCGGAATAGCTCAGTTGGGAGAGCGTTAGACTGAAGATCTAAAGGCCCCCGGTTCAATCCCGGGTTCCGGCACAGAGCGTCGGACTCTGGCGGCTGACCTAATGTTTTGTCAAAAGAAATCCGTCCACAATAGTGTTGTGGTAAAAAAAAAATCATTACCAGCTTATTTCACAACATTATCATCATTTTTCAACACTTTCCATGTATGGCAATCACCACTGAAAATCTCTACTGACGCCCCAAACACACCATCAAATGTTCCAAATGTGCTCTGGGTACCTCGTGTCTTTTTCGACATAGAGTGCGCATTTTATCGTCGGCCGGAATAGCTCAGTTGGGAGAGCGTTAGACTGAAGATCTAAAGGCCCCCGGTTCAATCCCGGGTTCCGGCACAGAGCGTCGGACTCTGGCGGCTGACCTAATGTTTTGTCAAAAGAAATCCGTCCACAATAGTGTTGTGGTAAAAAAAAAATCATTACCAGCTTATTTCACAACATTATCATCATTTTTCAACACTTTCCATGTATGGCAATCACCACTGAAAATCTCTACTGACGCCCCAAACACACCATCAAATGTTCCAAATGTGCTCTGGGTACCTCGTGTCTTTTTCGACATAGAGTGCGCATTTTATCGTCGGCCGGAATAGCTCAGTTGGGAGAGCGTTAGACTGAAGATCTAAAGGCCCCCGGTTCAATCCCGGGTTCCGGCACAGAGCGTCGGACTCTGGCGGCTGACCTAATGTTTTGTCAAAAGAAATCCGTCCACAATAGTGTTGTGGTAAAAAAAAAATCATTACCAGCTTATTTCACAACATTATCATCATTTTTCAACACTTTCCATGTATGGCAATCACCACTGAAAATCTCTACTGACGCCCCAAACACACCATCAAATGTTCCAAATGTGCTCTGGGTACCTCGTGTCTTTTTCGACATAGAGTGCGCATTTTATCGTCGGCCGGAATAGCTCAGTTGGGAGAGCGTTAGACTGAAGATCTAAAGGCCCCCGGTTCAATCCCGGGTTCCGGCACAGAGCGTCGGACTCTGGCGGCTGACCTAATGTTTTGTCAAAAGAAATCCGTCCACAATAGTGTTGTGGTAAAAAAAAAATCATTACCAGCTTATTTCACAACATTATCATCATTTTTCAACACTTTCCATGTATGGCAATCACCACTGAAAATCTCTACTGACGCCCCAAACACACCATCAAATGTTCCAAATGTGCTCTGGGTACCTCGTGTCTTTTTCGACATAGAGTGCGCATTTTATCGTCGGCCGGAATAGCTCAGTTGGGAGAGCGTTAGACTGAAGATCTAAAGGCCCCCGGTTCAATCCCGGGTTCCGGCACAGAGCGTCGGACTCTGGCGGCTGACCTAATGTTTTGTCAAAAGAAATCCGTCCACAATAGTGTTGTGGTAAAAAAAAAATCATTACCAGCTTATTTCACAACATTATCATCATTTTTCAACACTTTCCATGTATGGCAATCACCACTGAAAATCTCTACTGACGCCCCAAACACACCATCAAATGTTCCAAATGTGCTCTGGGTACCTCGTGTCTTTTTCGACATAGAGTGCGCATTTTATCGTCGGCCGGAATAGCTCAGTTGGGAGAGCGTTAGACTGAAGATCTAAAGGCCCCCGGTTCAATCCCGGGTTCCGGCACAGAGCGTCGGACTCTGGCGGCTGACCTAATGTTTTGTCAAAAGAAATCCGTCCACAATAGTGTTGTGGTAAAAAAAAAATCATTACCAGCTTATTTCACAACATTATCATCATTTTTCAACACTTTCCATGTATGGCAATCACCACTGAAAATCTCTACTGACGCCCCAAACACACCATCAAATGTTCCAAATGTGCTCTGGGTACCTCGTGTCTTTTTCGACATAGAGTGCGCATTTTATCGTCGGCCGGAATAGCTCAGTTGGGAGAGCGTTAGACTGAAGATCTAAAGGCCCCCGGTTCAATCCCGGGTTCCGGCACAGAGCGTCGGACTCTGGCGGCTGACCTAATGTTTTGTCAAAAGAAATCCGTCCACAATAGTGTTGTGGTAAAAAAAAATCATTACCAGCTTATTTCACAACATTATCATCATTTTTCAACACTTTCCATGTATGGCAATCACCACTGAAAATCTCTACTGACGCCCCAAACACACCATCAAATGTTCCAAATGTGCTCTGGGTACCTCGTGTCTTTTTCGACATAGAGTGCGCATTTTATCGTCGGCCGGAATAGCTCAGTTGGGAGAGCGTTAGACTGAAGATCTAAAGGCCCCCGGTTCAATCCCGGGTTCCGGCACAGAGCGTCGGACTCTGGCGGCTGACCTAATGTTTTGTCAAAAGAAATCCGTCCACAATAGTGTTGTGGTAAAAAAAAAATCATTACCAGCTTATTTCACAACATTATCATCATTTTTCAACACTTTCCATGTATGGCAATCACCACTGAAAATCTCTACTGACGCCCCAAACACACCATCAAATGTTCCAAATGTGCTCTGGGTACCTCGTGTCTTTTTCGACATAGAGTGCGCATTTTATCGTCGGCCGGAATAGCTCAGTTGGGAGAGCGTTAGACTGAAGATCTAAAGGCCCCCGGTTCAATCCCGGGTTCCGGCACAGAGCGTCGGACTCTGGCGGCTGACCTAATGTTTTGTCAAAAGAAATCCGTCCACAATAGTGTTGTGGTAAAAAAAAAATCATTACCAGCTTATTTCACAACATTATCATCATTTTTCAACACTTTCCATGTATGGCAATCACCACTGAAAATCTCTACTGACGCCCCAAACACACCATCAAATGTTCCAAATGTGCTCTGGGTACCTCGTGTCTTTTTCGACATAGAGTGCGCATTTTATCGTCGGCCGGAATAGCTCAGTTGGGAGAGCGTTAGACTGAAGATCTAAAGGCCCCCGGTTCAATCCCGGGTTCCGGCACAGAGCGTCGGACTCTGGCGGCTGACCTAATGTTTTGTCAAAAGAAATCCGTCCACAATAGTGTTGTGGTAAAAAAAAAATCATTACCAGCTTATTTCACAACATTATCATCATTTTTCAACACTTTCCATGTATGGCAATCACCACTGAAAATCTCTACTGACGCCCCAAACACACCATCAAATGTTCCAAATGTGCTCTGGGTACCTCGTGTCTTTTTCGACATAGAGTGCGCATTTTATCGTCGGCCGGAATAGCTCAGTTGGGAGAGCGTTAGACTGAAGATCTAAAGGCCCCCGGTTCAATCCCGGGTTCCGGCACAGAGCGTCGGACTCTGGCGGCTGACCTAATGTTTTGTCAAAAGAAATCCGTCCACAATAGTGTTGTGGTAAAAAAAAAATCATTACCAGCTTATTTCACAACATTATCATCATTTTTCAACACTTTCCATGTATGGCAATCACCACTGAAAATCTCTACTGACGCCCCAAACACACCATCAAATGTTCCAAATGTGCTCTGGGTACCTCGTGTCTTTTTCGACATAGAGTGCGCATTTTATCGTCGGCCGGAATAGCTCAGTTGGGAGAGCGTTAGACTGAAGATCTAAAGGCCCCCGGTTCAATCCCGGGTTCTGGCACAGAGCGTCGGACTCTGGCGGCTGACCTAATGTTTTGTCAAAAGAAATCCGTCCACAATAGTGTTGTGGTAAAAAAAAAATCATTACCAGCTTATTTCACAACATTATCATCATTTTTCAACACTTTCCATGTATGGCAATCACCACTGAAAATCTCTACTGACGCCCCAAACACACCATCAAATGTTCCAAATGTGCTCTGGGTACCTCGTGTCTTTTTCGACATAGAGTGCGCATTTTATCGTCGGCCGGAATAGCTCAGTTGGGAGAGCGTTAGACTGAAGATCTAAAGGCCCCCGGTTCAATCCCGGGTTCCGGCACAGAGCGTCGGACTCTGGCGGCTGACCTAATGTTTTGTCAAAAGAAATCCGTCCACAATAGTGTTGTGGTAAAAAAAAAATCATTACCAGCTTATTTCACAACATTATCATCATTTTTCAACACTTTCCATGTATGGCAATCACCACTGAAAATCTCTACTGACGCCCCAAACACACCATCAAATGTTCCAAATGTGCTCTGGGTACCTCGTGTCTTTTTCGACATAGAGTGCGCATTTTATCGTCGGCCGGAATAGCTCAGTTGGGAGAGCGTTAGACTGAAGATCTAAAGGCCCCCGGTTCAATCCCGGGTTCCGGCACAGAGCGTCGGACTCTGGCGGCTGACCTAATGTTTTGTCAAAAGAAATCCGTCCACAATAGTGTTGTGGTAAAAAAAAAATCATTACCAGCTTATTTCACAACATTATCATCATTTTTCAACACTTTCCATGTATGGCAATCACCACTGAAAATCTCTACTGACGCCCCAAACACACCATCAAATGTTCCAAATGTGCTCTGGGTACCTCGTGTCTTTTTCGACATAGAGTGCGCATTTTATCGTCGGCCGGAATAGCTCAGTTGGGAGAGCGTTAGACTGAAGATCTAAAGGCCCCCGGTTCAATCCCGGGTTCCGGCACAGAGCGTCGGACTCTGGCGGCTGACCTAATGTTTTGTCAAAAGAAATCCGTCCACAATAGTGTTGTGGTAAAAAAAAAATCATTACCAGCTTATTTCACAACATTATCATCATTTTTCAACACTTTCCATGTATGGCAATCACCACTGAAAATCTCTACTGACGCCCCAAACACACCATCAAATGTTCCAAATGTGCTCTGGGTACCTCGTGTCTTTTTCGACATAGAGTGCGCATTTTATCGTCGGCCGGAATAGCTCAGTTGGGAGAGCGTTAGACTGAAGATCTAAAGGCCCCCGGTTCAATCCCGGGTTCCGGCACAGAGCGTCGGACTCTGGCGGCTGACCTAATGTTTTGTCAAAAGAAATCCGTCCACAATAGTGTTGTGGTAAAAAAAAAATCATTACCAGCTTATTTCACAACATTATCATCATTTTTCAACACTTTCCATGTATGGCAATCACCACTGAAAATCTCTACTGACGCCCCAAACACACCATCAAATGTTCCAAATGTGCTCTGGGTACCTCGTGTCTTTTTCGACATAGAGTGCGCATTTTATCGTCGGCCGGAATAGCTCAGTTGGGAGAGCGTTAGACTGAAGATCTAAAGGCCCCCGGTTCAATCCCGGGTTCCGGCACAGAGCGTCGGACTCTGGCGGCTGACCTAATGTTTTGTCAAAAGAAATCCGTCCACAATAGTGTTGTGGTAAAAAAAAAATCATTACCAGCTTATTTCACAACATTATCATCATTTTTCAACACTTTCCATGTATGGCAATCACCACTGAAAATCTCTACTGACGCCCCAAACACACCATCAAATGTTCCAAATGTGCTCTGGGTACCTCGTGTCTTTTTCGACATAGAGTGCGCATTTTATCGTCGGCCGGAATAGCTCAGTTGGGAGAGCGTTAGACTGAAGATCTAAAGGCCCCCGGTTCAATCCCGGGTTCCGGCACAGAGCGTCGGACTCTGGCGGCTGACCTAATGTTTTGTCAAAAGAAATCCGTCCACAATAGTGTTGTGGTAAAAAAAAAATCATTACCAGCTTATTTCACAACATTATCATCATTTTTCAACACTTTCCATGTATGGCAATCACCACTGAAAATCTCTACTGACGCCCCAAACACACCATCAAATGTTCCAAATGTGCTCTGGGTACCTCGTGTCTTTTTCGACATAGAGTGCGCATTTTATCGTCGGCCGGAATAGCTCAGTTGGGAGAGCGTTAGACTGAAGATCTAAAGGCCCCCGGTTCAATCCCGGGTTCCGGCACAGAGCGTCGGACTCTGGCGGCTGACCTAATGTTTTGTCAAAAGAAATCCGTCCACAATAGTGTTGTGGTAAAAAAAAAATCATTACCAGCTTATTTCACAACATTATCATCATTTTTCAACACTTTCCATGTATGGCAATCACCACTGAAAATCTCTACTGACGCCCCAAACACACCATCAAATGTTCCAAATGTGCTCTGGGTACCTCGTGTCTTTTTCGACATAGAGTGCGCATTTTATCGTCGGCCGGAATAGCTCAGTTGGGAGAGCGTTAGACTGAAGATCTAAAGGCCCCCGGTTCAATCCCGGGTTCCGGCACAGAGCGTCGGACTCTGGCGGCTGACCTAATGTTTTGTCAAAAGAAATCCGTCCACAATAGTGTTGTGGTAAAAAAAAAATCATTACCAGCTTATTTCACAACATTATCATCATTTTTCAACACTTTCCATGTATGGCAATCACCACTGAAAATCTCTACTGACGCCCCAAACACACCATCAAATGTTCCAAATGTGCTCTGGGTACCTCGTGTCTTTTTCGACATAGAGTGCGCATTTTATCGTCGGCCGGAATAGCTCAGTTGGGAGAGCGTTAGACTGAAGATCTAAAGGCCCCCGGTTCAATCCCGGGTTCCGGCACAGAGCGTCGGACTCTGGCGGCTGACCTAATGTTTTGTCAAAAGAAATCCGTCCACAATAGTGTTGTGGTAAAAAAAAAATCATTACCAGCTTATTTCACAACATTATCATCATTTTTCAACACTTTCCATGTATGGCAATCACCACTGAAAATCTCTACTGACGCCCCAAACACACCATCAAATGTTCCAAATGTGCTCTGGGTACCTCGTGTCTTTTTCGACATAGAGTGCGCATTTTATCGTCGGCCGGAATAGCTCAGTTGGGAGAGCGTTAGACTGAAGATCTAAAGGCCCCCGGTTCAATCCCGGGTTCCGGCACAGAGCGTCGGACTCTGGCGGCTGACCTAATGTTTTGTCAAAAGAAATCCGTCCACAATAGTGTTGTGGTAAAAAAAAAATCATTACCAGCTTATTTCACAACATTATCATCATTTTTCAACACTTTCCATGTATGGCAATCACCACTGAAAATCTCTACTGACGCCCCAAACACACCATCAAATGTTCCAAATGTGCTCTGGGTACCTCGTGTCTTTTTCGACATAGAGTGCGCATTTTATCGTCGGCCGGAATAGCTCAGTTGGGAGAGCGTTAGACTGAAGATCTAAAGGCCCCCGGTTCAATCCCGGGTTCCGGCACAGAGCGTCGGACTCTGGCGGCTGACCTAATGTTTTGTCAAAAGAAATCCGTCCACAATAGTGTTGTGGTAAAAAAAAAATCATTACCAGCTTATTTCACAACATTATCATCATTTTTCAACACTTTCCATGTATGGCAATCACCACTGAAAATCTCTACTGACGCCCCAAACACACCATCAAATGTTCCAAATGTGCTCTGGGTACCTCGTGTCTTTTTCGACATAGAGTGCGCATTTTATCGTCGGCCGGAATAGCTCAGTTGGGAGAGCGTTAGACTGAAGATCTAAAGGCCCCCGGTTCAATCCCGGGTTCCGGCACAGAGCGTCGGACTCTGGCGGCTGACCTAATGTTTTGTCAAAAGAAATCCGTCCACAATAGTGTTGTGGTAAAAAAAAAATCATTACCAGCTTATTTCACAACATTATCATCATTTTTCAACACTTTCCATGTATGGCAATCACCACTGAAAATCTCTACTGACGCCCCAAACACACCATCAAATGTTCCAAATGTGCTCTGGGTACCTCGTGTCTTTTTCGACATAGAGTGCGCATTTTATCGTCGGCCGGAATAGCTCAGTTGGGAGAGCGTTAGACTGAAGATCTAAAGGCCCCCGGTTCAATCCCGGGTTCCGGCACAGAGCGTCGGACTCTGGCGGCTGACCTAATGTTTTGTCAAAAGAAATCCGTCCACAATAGTGTTGTGGTAAAAAAAAAATCATTACCAGCTTATTTCACAACATTATCATCATTTTTCAACACTTTCCATGTATGGCAATCACCACTGAAAATCTCTACTGACGCCCCAAACACACCATCAAATGTTCCAAATGTGCTCTGGGTACCTCGTGTCTTTTTCGACATAGAGTGCGCATTTTATCGTCGGCCGGAATAGCTCAGTTGGGAGAGCGTTAGACTGAAGATCTAAAGGCCCCCGGTTCAATCCCGGTTCCGGCACAGAGCGTCGGACTCTGGCGGCTGACCTAATGTTTTGTCAAAAGAAATCCGTCCACAATAGTGTTGTGGTAAAAAAAAAATCATTACCAGCTTATTTCACAACATTATCATCATTTTTCAACACTTTCCATGTATGGCAATCACCACTGAAAATCTCTACTGACGCCCCAAACACACCATCAAATGTTCCAAATGTGCTCTGGGTACCTCGTGTCTTTTTCGACATAGAGTGCGCATTTTATCGTCGGCCGGAATAGCTCAGTTGGGAGAGCGTTAGACTGAAGATCTAAAGGCCCCCGGTTCAATCCCGGGTTCCGGCACAGAGCGTCGGACTCTAGCGGCTGACCTAATGTTTTGTCAAAAGAAATCCGTCCACAATAGTGTTGTGGTAAAAAAAAAATCATTACCAGCTTATTTCACAACATTATCATAATTTTTCAACACTTTCCATGTATGGCAATCACCACTGAAAATCTCTACTGACGCCCCAAACACACCATCAAATGTTCCAAATGTGCTCTGGGTACCTCGTGTCTTTTTCGACATAGAGTGCGCATTTTATCGTCGGCCGGAATAGCTCAGTTGGGAGAGCGTTAGACTGAAGATCTAAAGGCCCCCGGTTCAATCCCGGGTTCCGGCACAGAGCGTCGGACTCTGGCGGCTGACCTAATGTTTTGTCAAAAGAAATCCGTCCACAATAGTGTTGTGGTAAAAAAAAAATCATTACCAGCTTATTTCACAACATTATCATCATTTTTCAACACTTTCCATGTATGGCAATCACCACTGAAAATCTCTACTGACGCCCCAAACACACCATCAAATGTTCCAAATGTGCTCTGGGTACCTCGTGTCTTTTTCGACATAGAGTGCGCATTTTATCGTCGGCCGGAATAGCTCAGTTGGGAGAGCGTTAGACTGAAGATCTAAAGGCCCCCGGTTCAATCCCGGGTTCCGGCACAGAGCGTCGGACTCTGGCGGCTGGCGTCCACGGATTGGCGGCTGTTTTGTCAAAAGAAATCCGTCCACAATAGTGTTGTGGTAAAAAAAAAATCATTACCAGCTTATTTCACAACATTATCATCATTTTTCAACACTTTCCATGTATGGCAATCACCACTGAAAATCTCTACTGACGCCCCAAACACACCATCAAATGTTCCAAATGTGCTCTGGGTACCTCGTGTCTTTTTCGACATAGAGTGCGCATTTTATCGTCGGCCGGAATAGCTCAGTTGGGAGAGCGTTAGACTGAAGATCTAAAGGCCCCCGGTTCAATCCCGGGTTCCGGCACAGAGCGTCGGACTCTGGCGGCTGACCTAATGTTTTGTCAAAAGAAATCCGTCCACAATAGTGTTGTGGTAAAAAAAAAATCATTACCAGCTTATTTCACAACATTATCATCATTTTTCAACACTTTCCATGTATGGCAATCACCACTGAAAATCTCTACTGACGCCCCAAACACACCATCAAATGTTCCAAATGTGCTCTGGGTACCTCGTGTCTTTTTCGACATAGAGTGCGCATTTTATCGTCGGCCGGAATAGCTCAGTTGGGAGAGCGTTAGACTGAAGATCTAAAGGCCCCCGGTTCAATCCCGGGTTCCGGCACAGAGCGTCGGACTCTGGCGGCTGACCTAATGTTTTGTCAAAAGAAATCCGTCCACAATAGTGTTGTGGTAAAAAAAAAATCATTACCAGCTTATTTCACAACATTATCATCATTTTTCAACACTTTCCATGTATGGCAATCACCACTGAAAATCTCTACTGACGCCCCAAACACACCATCAAATGTTCCAAATGTGCTCTGGGTACCTCGTGTCTTTTTCGACATAGAGTGCGCATTTTATCGTCGGCCGGAATAGCTCAGTTGGGAGAGCGTTAGACTGAAGATCTAAAGGCCCCCGGTTCAATCCCGGGTTCCGGCACAGAGCGTCGGACTCTGGCGGCTGACCTAATGTTTTGTCAAAAGAAATCCGTCCACAATAGTGTTGTGGTAAAAAAAAAATCATTACCAGCTTATTTCACAACATTATCATCATTTTTCAACACTTTCCATGTATGGCAATCACCACTGAAAATCTCTACTGACGCCCCAAACACACCATCAAATGTTCCAAATGTGCTCTGGGTACCTCGTGTCTTTTTCGACATAGAGTGCGCATTTTATCGTCGGCCGGAATAGCTCAGTTGGGAGAGCGTTAGACTGAAGATCTAAAGGCCCCCGGTTCAATCCCGGGTTCCGGCACAGAGCGTCGGACTCTGGCGGCTGACCTAATGTTTTGTCAAAAGAAATCCGTCCACAATAGTGTTGTGGTAAAAAAAAAATCATTACCAGCTTATTTCACAACATTATCATCATTTTTCAACACTTTCCATGTATGGCAATCACCACTGAAAATCTCTACTGACGCCCCAAACACACCATCAAATGTTCCAAATGTGCTCTGGGTACCTCGTGTCTTTTTCGACATAGAGTGCGCATTTTATCGTCGGCCGGAATAGCTCAGTTGGGAGAGCGTTAGACTGAAGATCTAAAGGCCCCCGGTTCAATCCCGGGTTCCGGCACAGAGCGTCGGACTCTGGCGGCTGACCTAATGTTTTGTCAAAAGAAATCCGTCCACAATAGTGTTGTGGTAAAAAAAAAATCATTACCAGCTTATTTCACAACATTATCATCATTTTTCAACACTTTCCATGTATGGCAATCACCACTGAAAATCTCTACTGACGCCCCAAACACACCATCAAATGTTCCAAATGTGCTCTGGGTACCTCGTGTCTTTTTCGACATAGAGTGCGCATTTTATCGTCGGCCGGAATAGCTCAGTTGGGAGAGCGTTAGACTGAAGATCTAAAGGCCCCCGGTTCAATCCCGGGTTCCGGCACAGAGCGTCGGACTCTGGCGGCTGACCTAATGTTTTGTCAAAAGAAATCCGTCCACAATAGTGTTGTGGTAAAAAAAAAATCATTACCAGCTTATTTCACAACATTATCATCATTTTTCAACACTTTCCATGTATGGCAATCACCACTGAAAATCTCTACTGACGCCCCAAACACACCATCAAATGTTCCAAATGTGCTCTGGGTACCTCGTGTCTTTTTCGACATAGAGTGCGCATTTTATCGTCGGCCGGAATAGCTCAGTTGGGAGAGCGTTAGACTGAAGATCTAAAGGCCCCCGGTTCAATCCCGGTTCCGGCACAGAGCGTCGGACTCTGGCGGCTGACCTAATGTTTTGTCAAAAGAAATCCGTCCACAATAGTGTTGTGGTAAAAAAAAAATCATTACCAGCTTATTTCACAACATTATCATCATTTTTCAACACTTTCCATGTATGGCAATCACCACTGAAAATCTCTACTGACGCCCCAAACACACCATCAAATGTTCCAAATGTGCTCTGGGTACCTCGTGTCTTTTTCGACATAGAGTGCGCATTTTATCGTCGGCCGGAATAGCTCAGTTGGGAGAGCGTTAGACTGAAGATCTAAAGGCCCCCGGTTCAATCCCGGGTTCCGGCACAGAGCGTCGGACTCTAGCGGCTGACCTAATGTTTTGTCAAAAGAAATCCGTCCACAATAGTGTTGTGGTAAAAAAAAAATCATTACCAGCTTATTTCACAACATTATCATAATTTTTCAACACTTTCCATGTATGGCAATCACCACTGAAAATCTCTACTGACGCCCCAAACACACCATCAAATGTTCCAAATGTGCTCTGGGTACCTCGTGTCTTTTTCGACATAGAGTGCGCATTTTATCGTCGGCCGGAATAGCTCAGTTGGGAGAGCGTTAGACTGAAGATCTAAAGGCCCCCGGTTCAATCCCGGGTTCCGGCACAGAGCGTCGGACTCTGGCGGCTGACCTAATGTTTTGTCAAAAGAAATCCGTCCACAATAGTGTTGTGGTAAAAAAAAAATCATTACCAGCTTATTTCACAACATTATCATCATTTTTCAACACTTTCCATGTATGGCAATCACCACTGAAAATCTCTACTGACGCCCCAAACACACCATCAAATGTTCCAAATGTGCTCTGGGTACCTCGTGTCTTTTTCGACATAGAGTGCGCATTTTATCGTCGGCCGGAATAGCTCAGTTGGGAGAGCGTTAGACTGAAGATCTAAAGGCCCCCGGTTCAATCCCGGGTTCCGGCACAGAGCGTCGGACTCTGGCGGCTGGCGTCCACGGATTGGCGGCTGTTTTGTCAAAAGAAATCCGTCCACAATAGTGTTGTGGTAAAAAAAAAATCATTACCAGCTTATTTCACAACATTATCATCATTTTTCAACACTTTCCATGTATGGCAATCACCACTGAAAATCTCTACTGACGCCCCAAACACACCATCAAATGTTCCAAATGTGCTCTGGGTACCTCGTGTCTTTTTCGACATAGAGTGCGCATTTTATCGTCGGCCGGAATAGCTCAGTTGGGAGAGCGTTAGACTGAAGATCTAAAGGCCCCCGGTTCAATCCCGGGTTCCGGCACAGAGCGTCGGACTCTGGCGGCTGACCTAATGTTTTGTCAAAAGAAATCCGTCCACAATAGTGTTGTGGTAAAAAAAAAATCATTACCAGCTTATTTCACAACATTATCATAATTTTTCAACACTTTCCATGTATGGCAATCACCACTGAAAATCTCTACTGACGCCCCAAACACACCATCAAATGTTCCAAATGTGCTCTGGGTACCTCGTGTCTTTTTCGACATAGAGTGCGCATTTTATCGTCGGCCGGAATAGCTCAGTTGGGAGAGCGTTAGACTGAAGATCTAAAGGCCCCCGGTTCAATCCCGGGTTCCGGCACAGAGCGTCGGACTCTGGCGGCTGACCTAATGTTTTGTCAAAAGAAATCCGTCCACAATAGTGTTGTGGTAAAAAAAAAATCATTACCAGCTTATTTCACAACATTATCATCATTTTTCAACACTTTCCATGTATGGCAATCACCACTGAAAATCTCTACTGACGCCCCAAACACACCATCAAATGTTCCAAATGTGCTCTGGGTACCTCGTGTCTTTTTCGACATAGAGTGCGCATTTTATCGTCGGCCGGAATAGCTCAGTTGGGAGAGCGTTAGACTGAAGATCTAAAGGCCCCCGGTTCAATCCCGGGTTCCGGCACAGAGCGTCGGACTCTGGCGGCTGACCTAATGTTTTGTCAAAAGAAATCCGTCCACAATAGTGTTGTGGTAAAAAAAAAATCATTACCAGCTTATTTCACAACATTATCATCATTTTTCAACACTTTCCATGTATGGCAATCACCACTGAAAATCTCTACTGACGCCCCAAACACACCATCAAATGTTCCAAATGTGCTCTGGGTACCTCGTGTCTTTTTCGACATAGAGTGCGCATTTTATCGTCGGCCGGAATAGCTCAGTTGGGAGAGCGTTAGACTGAAGATCTAAAGGCCCCCGGTTCAATCCCGGGTTCCGGCACAGAGCGTCGGACTCTGGCGGCTGACCTAATGTTTTGTCAAAAGAAATCCGTCCACAATAGTGTTGTGGTAAAAAAAAAATCATTACCAGCTTATTTCACAACATTATCATCATTTTTCAACACTTTCCATGTATGGCAATCACCACTGAAAATCTCTACTGACGCCCCAAACACACCATCAAATGTTCCAAATGTGCTCTGGGTACCTCGTGTCTTTTTCGACATAGAGTGCGCATTTTATCGTCGGCCGGAATAGCTCAGTTGGGAGAGCGTTAGACTGAAGATCTAAAGGCCCCCGGTTCAATCCCGGGTTCCGGCACAGAGCGTCGGACTCTGGCGGCTGACCTAATGTTTTGTCAAAAGAAATCCGTCCACAATAGTGTTGTGGTAAAAAAAAAATCATTACCAGCTTATTTCACAACATTATCATCATTTTTCAACACTTTCCATGTATGGCAATCACCACTGAAAATCTCTACTGACGCCCCAAACACACCATCAAATGTTCCAAATGTGCTCTGGGTACCTCGTGTCTTTTTCGACATAGAGTGCGCATTTTATCGTCGGCCGGAATAGCTCAGTTGGGAGAGCGTTAGACTGAAGATCTAAAGGCCCCCGGTTCAATCCCGGGTTCCGGCACAGAGCGTCGGACTCTGGCGGCTGACCTAATGTTTTGTCAAAAGAAATCCGTCCACAATAGTGTTGTGGTAAAAAAAAAATCATTACCAGCTTATTTCACAACATTATCATCATTTTTCAACACTTTCCATGTATGGCAATCACCACTGAAAATCTCTACTGACGCCCCAAACACACCATCAAATGTTCCAAATGTGCTCTGGGTACCTCGTGTCTTTTTCGACATAGAGTGCGCATTTTATCGTCGGCCGGAATAGCTCAGTTGGGAGAGCGTTAGACTGAAGATCTAAAGGCCCCCCGGTTCAATCCCGGGTTCCGGCACAGAGCGTCGGACTCTGGCGGCTGACCTAATGTTTTGTCAAAAGAAATCCGTCCACAATAGTGTTGTGGTAAAAAAAAAATCATTACCAGCTTATTTCACAACATTATCATCATTTTTCAACACTTTCCATGTATGGCAATCACCACTGAAAATCTCTACTGACGCCCCAAACACACCATCAAATGTTCCAAATGTGCTCTGGGTACCTCGTGTCTTTTTCGACATAGAGTGCGCATTTTATCGTCGGCCGGAATAGCTCAGTTGGGAGAGCGTTAGACTGAAGATCTAAAGGCCCCCGGTTCAATCCCGGGTTCCGGCACAGAGCGTCGGACTCTGGCGGCTGACCTAATGTTTTGTCAAAAGAAATCCGTCCACAATAGTGTTGTGGTAAAAAAAAAATCATTACCAGCTTATTTCACAACATTATCATCATTTTTCAACACTTTCCATGTATGGCAATCACCACTGAAAATCTCTACTGACGCCCCAAACACACCATCAAATGTTCCAAATGTGCTCTGGGTACCTCGTGTCTTTTTCGACATAGAGTGCGCATTTTATCGTCGGCCGGAATAGCTCAGTTGGGAGAGCGTTAGACTGAAGATCTAAAGGCCCCCGGTTCAATCCCGGGTTCCGGCACAGAGCGTCGGACTCTGGCGGCTGACCTAATGTTTTGTCAAAAGAAATCCGTCCACAATAGTGTTGTGGTAAAAAAAAAATCATTACCAGCTTATTTCACAACATTATCATCATTTTTCAACACTTTCCATGTATGGCAATCACCACTGAAAATCTCTACTGACGCCCCAAACACACCATCAAATGTTCCAAATGTGCTCTGGGTACCTCGTGTCTTTTTCGACATAGAGTGCGCATTTTATCGTCGGCCGGAATAGCTCAGTTGGGAGAGCGTTAGACTGAAGATCTAAAGACGATAAAATGCGCACTCTATGTCGAAAAAGACACGAGGTACCCAGAGCACATTTGGAACATTTGATGGTGTGTTTGGGGCGTCAGTAGAGATTTTCAGTGGTGATTGCCATACATGGAAAGTGTTGAAAAATGATGATAATGTTGTGAAATAAGCTGGTAATGATTTTTTTTTACCACAACACTATTGTGGACGGATTTCTTTTGACAAAACATTAGGTCAGCCGCCAGAGTCCTACGCTCTGTGCCGGAACCCGGGATTGAACCGGGGGCCTTTAGATCTTCAGTCTAACGCTCTCCCAACTGAGCTATTCCGGCCGACGATAAAATGCGCACTCTATGTCGAAAAAGACACGAGGTACCCAGAGCACATTTGGAACATTTGATGGTGTGTTTGGGGCGTCAGTAGAGATTTTCAGTGGTGATTGCCATACATGGAAAGTGTTGAAAAACATTATCATCATTTTTCAACACTTTCCATGTATGGCAATCACCACTGAAAATCTCTACTGACGCCCCAAACACACCATCAAATGTTCCAAATGTGCTCTGGGTACCTCGTGTCTTTTTCGACATAGAGTGCGCATTTTATCGTCGGCCGGAATAGCTCAGTTGGGAGAGCGTTAGACTGAAGATCTAAAGGCCCCCGGTTCAATCCCGGGTTCCGGCACAGAGCGTCGGACTCTGGCGGCTGACCTAATGTTTTGTCAAAAGAAATCCGTCCACAATAGTGTTGTGGTAAAAAAAAAATCATTACCAGCTTATTTCACAACATTATCATCATTTTTCAACACTTTCCATGTATGGCAATCACCACTGAAAATCTCTACTGACGCCCCAAACACACCATCAAATGTTCCAAATGTGCTCTGGGTACCTCGTGTCTTTTTCGACATAGAGTGCGCATTTTATCGTCGGCCGGAATAGCTCAGTTGGGAGAGCGTTAGACTGAAGATCTAAAGGCCCCCGGTTCAATCCCGGGTTCCGGCACAGAGCGTCGGACTCTGGCGGCTGACCTAATGTTTTGTCAAAAGAAATCCGTCCACAATAGTGTTGTGGTAAAAAAAAAATCATTACCAGCTTATTTCACAACATTATCATCATTTTTCAACACTTTCCATGTATGGCAATCACCACTGAAAATCTCTACTGACGCCCCAAACACACCATCAAATGTTCCAAATGTGCTCTGGGTACCTCGTGTCTTTTTCGACATAGAGTGCGCATTTTATCGTCGGCCGGAATAGCTCAGTTGGGAGAGCGTTAGACTGAAGATCTAAAGGCCCCCGGTTCAATCCCGGGTTCCGGCACAGAGCGTCGGACTCTGGCGGCTGACCTAATGTTTTGTCAAAAGAAATCCGTCCACAATAGTGTTGTGGTAAAAAAAAAATCATTACCAGCTTATTTCACAACATTATCATCATTTTTCAACACTTTCCATGTATGGCAATCACCACTGAAAATCTCTACTGACGCCCCAAACACACCATCAAATGTTCCAAATGTGCTCTGGGTACCTCGTGTCTTTTTCGACATAGAGTGCGCATTTTATCGTCGGCCGGAATAGCTCAGTTGGGAGAGCGTTAGACTGAAGATCTAAAGGCCCCCGGTTCAATCCCGGGTTCCGGCACAGAGCGTCGGACTCTGGCGGCTGACCTAATGTTTTGTCAAAAGAAATCCGTCCACAATAGTGTTGTGGTAAAAAAAAAATCATTACCAGCTTATTTCACAACATTATCATCATTTTTCAACACTTTCCATGTATGGCAATCACCACTGAAAATCTCTACTGACGCCCCAAACACACCATCAAATGTTCCAAATGTGCTCTGGGTACCTCGTGTCTTTTTCGACATAGAGTGCGCATTTTATCGTCGGCCGGAATAGCTCAGTTGGGAGAGCGTTAGACTGAAGATCTAAAGACGATAAAATGCGCACTCTATGTCGAAAAAGACACGAGGTACCCAGAGCACATTTGGAACATTTGATGGTGTGTTTGGGGCGTCAGTAGAGATTTTCAGTGGTGATTGCCATACATGGAAAGTGTTGAAAAATGATGATAATGTTGTGAAATAAGCTGGTAATGATTTTTTTTTACCACAACACTATTGTGGACGGATTTCTTTTGACAAAACATTAGGTCAGCCGCCAGAGTCCTACGCTCTGTGCCGGAACCCGGGATTGAACCGGGGGCCTTTAGATCTTCAGTCTAACGCTCTCCCAACTGAGCTATTCCGGCCGACGATAAAATGCGCACTCTATGTCGAAAAAGACACGAGGTACCCAGAGCACATTTGGAACATTTGATGGTGTGTTTGGGGCGTCAGTAGAGATTTTCAGTGGTGATTGCCATACATGGAAAGTGTTGAAAAACATTATCATCATTTTTCAACACTTTCCATGTATGGCAATCACCACTGAAAATCTCTACTGACGCCCCAAACACACCATCAAATGTTCCAAATGTGCTCTGGGTACCTCGTGTCTTTTTCGACATAGAGTGCGCATTTTATCGTCGGCCGGAATAGCTCAGTTGGGAGAGCGTTAGACTGAAGATCTAAAGGCCCCCGGTTCAATCCCGGGTTCCGGCACAGAGCGTCGGACTCTGGCGGCTGACCTAATGTTTTGTCAAAAGAAATCCGTCCACAATAGTGTTGTGGTAAAAAAAAAATCATTACCAGCTTATTTCACAACATTATCATCATTTTTCAACACTTTCCATGTATGGCAATCACCACTGAAAATCTCTACTGACGCCCCAAACACACCATCAAATGTTCCAAATGTGCTCTGGGTACCTCGTGTCTTTTTCGACATAGAGTGCGCATTTTATCGTCGGCCGGAATAGCTCAGTTGGGAGAGCGTTAGACTGAAGATCTAAAGGCCCCCGGTTCAATCCCGGGTTCCGGCACAGAGCGTCGGACTCTGGCGGCTGACCTAATGTTTTGTCAAAAGAAATCCGTCCACAATAGTGTTGTGGTAAAAAAAAAATCATTACCAGCTTATTTCACAACATTATCATCATTTTTCAACACTTTCCATGTATGGCAATCACCACTGAAAATCTCTACTGACGCCCCAAACACACCATCAAATGTTCCAAATGTGCTCTGGGTACCTCGTGTCTTTTTCGACATAGAGTGCGCATTTTATCGTCGGCCGGAATAGCTCAGTTGGGAGAGCGTTAGACTGAAGATCTAAAGGCCCCCGGTTCAATCCCGGGTTCCGGCACAGAGCGTCGGACTCTGGCGGCTGACCTAATGTTTTGTCAAAAGAAATCCGTCCACAATAGTGTTGTGGTAAAAAAAAAATCATTACCAGCTTATTTCACAACATTATCATCATTTTTCAACACTTTCCATGTATGGCAATCACCACTGAAAATCTCTACTGACGCCCCAAACACACCATCAAATGTTCCAAATGTGCTCTGGGTACCTCGTGTCTTTTTCGACATAGAGTGAGCATTTTATCGTCGGCCGGAATAGCTCAGTTGGGAGAGCGTTAGACTGAAGATCTAAAGGCCCCCGGTTCAATCCCGGGTTCCGGCACAGAGCGTCGGACTCTGGCGGCTGACCTAATGTTTTGTCAAAAGAAATCCGTCCACAATAGTGTTGTGGTAAAAAAAAAATCATTACCAGCTTATTTCACAACATTATCATCATTTTTCAACACTTTCCATGTATGGCAATCACCACTGAAAATCTCTACTGACGCCCCAAACACACCATCAAATGTTCCAAATGTGCTCTGGGTACCTCGTGTCTTTTTCGACATAGAGTGCGCATTTTATCGTCGGCCGGAATAGCTCAGTTGGGAGAGCGTTAGACTGAAGATCTAAAGGCCCCCGGTTCAATCCCGGGTTCCGGCACAGAGCGTCGGACTCTGGCGGCTGACCTAATGTTTTGTCAAAAGAAATCCGTCCACAATAGTGTTGTGGTAAAAAAAAAATCATTACCAGCTTATTTCACAACATTATCATCATTTTTCAACACTTTCCATGTATGGCAATCACCACTGAAAATCTCTACTGACGCCCCAAACACACCATCAAATGTTCCAAATGTGCTCTGGGTACCTCGTGTCTTTTTCGACATAGAGTGCGCATTTTATCGTCGGCCGGAATAGCTCAGTTGGGAGAGCGTTAGACTGAAGATCTAAAGACGATAAAATGCGCACTCTATGTCGAAAAAGACACGAGGTACCCAGAGCACATTTGGAACATTTGATGGTGTGTTTGGGGCGTCAGTAGAGATTTTCAGTGGTGATTGCCATACATGGAAAGTGTTGAAAAATGATGATAATGTTGTGAAATAAGCTGGTAATGATTTTTTTTTACCACAACACTATTGTGGACGGATTTCTTTTGACAAAACATTAGGTCAGCCGCCAGAGTCCTACGCTCTGTGCCGGAACCCGGGATTGAACCGGGGGCCTTTAGATCTTCAGTCTAACGCTCTCCCAACTGAGCTATTCCGGCCGACGATAAAATGCGCACTCTATGTCGAAAAAGACACGAGGTACCCAGAGCACATTTGGAACATTTGATGGTGTGTTTGGGGCGTCAGTAGAGATTTTCAGTGGTGATTGCCATACATGGAAAGTGTTGAAAAACATTATCATCATTTTTCAACACTTTCCATGTATGGCAATCACCACTGAAAATCTCTACTGACGCCCCAAACACACCATCAAATGTTCCAAATGTGCTCTGGGTACCTCGTGTCTTTTTCGACATAGAGTGCGCATTTTATCGTCGGCCGGAATAGCTCAGTTGGGAGAGCGTTAGACTGAAGATCTAAAGGCCCCCGGTTCAATCCCGGGTTCCGGCACAGAGCGTCGGACTCTGGCGGCTGACCTAATGTTTTGTCAAAAGAAATCCGTCCACAATAGTGTTGTGGTAAAAAAAAAATCATTACCAGCTTATTTCACAACATTATCATCATTTTTCAACACTTTCCATGTATGGCAATCACCACTGAAAATCTCTACTGACGCCCCAAACACACCATCAAATGTTCCAAATGTGCTCTGGGTACCTCGTGTCTTTTTCGACATAGAGTGCGCATTTTATCGTCGGCCGGAATAGCTCAGTTGGGAGAGCGTTAGACTGAAGATCTAAAGGCCCCCGGTTCAATCCCGGGTTCCGGCACAGAGCGTCGGACTCTGGCGGCTGACCTAATGTTTTGTCAAAAGAAATCCGTCCACAATAGTGTTGTGGTAAAAAAAAAATCATTACCAGCTTATTTCACAACATTATCATCATTTTTCAACACTTTCCATGTATGGCAATCACCACTGAAAATCTCTACTGACGCCCCAAACACACCATCAAATGTTCCAAATGTGCTCTGGGTACCTCGTGTCTTTTTCGACATAGAGTGCGCATTTTATCGTCGGCCGGAATAGCTCAGTTGGGAGAGCGTTAGACTGAAGATCTAAAGGCCCCCGGTTCAATCCCGGGTTCCGGCACAGAGCGTCGGACTCTGGCGGCTGACCTAATGTTTTGTCAAAAGAAATCCGTCCACAATAGTGTTGTGGTAAAAAAAAAATCATTACCAGCTTATTTCACAACATTATCATCATTTTTCAACACTTTCCATGTATGGCAATCACCACTGAAAATCTCTACTGACGCCCCAAACACACCATCAAATGTTCCAAATGTGCTCTGGGTACCTCGTGTCTTTTTCGACATAGAGTGCGCATTTTATCGTCGGCCGGAATAGCTCAGTTGGGAGAGCGTTAGACTGAAGATCTAAAGGCCCCCGGTTCAATCCCGGGTTCCGGCACAGAGCGTCGGACTCTGGCGGCTGACCTAATGTTTTGTCAAAAGAAATCCGTCCACAATAGTGTTGTGGTAAAAAAAAAATCATTACCAGCTTATTTCACAACATTATCATCATTTTTCAACACTTTCCATGTATGGCAATCACCACTGAAAATCTCTACTGACGCCCCAAACACACCATCAAATGTTCCAAATGTGCTCTGGGTACCTCGTGTCTTTTTCGACATAGAGTGCGCATTTTATCGTCGGCCGGAATAGCTCAGTTGGGAGAGCGTTAGACTGAAGATCTAAAGGCCCCCGGTTCAATCCCGGGTTCCGGCACAGAGCGTCGGACTCTGGCGGCTGACCTAATGTTTTGTCAAAAGAAATCCGTCCACAATAGTGTTGTGGTAAAAAAAAAATCATTACCAGCTTATTTCACAACATTATCATCATTTTTCAACACTTTCCATGTATGGCAATCACCACTGAAAATCTCTACTGACGCCCCAAACACACCATCAAATGTTCCAAATGTGCTCTGGGTACCTCGTGTCTTTTTCGACATAGAGTGCGCATTTTATCGTCGGCCGGAATAGCTCAGTTGGGAGAGCGTTAGACTGAAGATCTAAAGGCCCCCGGTTCAATCCCGGGTTCCGGCACAGAGCGTCGGACTCTGGCGGCTGACCTAATGTTTTGTCAAAAGAAATCCGTCCACAATAGTGTTGTGGTAAAAAAAAAATCATTACCAGCTTATTTCACAACATTATCATCATTTTTCAACACTTTCCATGTATGGCAATCACCACTGAAAATCTCTACTGACGCCCCAAACACACCATCAAATGTTCCAAATGTGCTCTGGGTACCTCGTGTCTTTTTCGACATAGAGTGCGCATTTTATCGTCGGCCGTAATAGCTCATTTGGGAGAGCGTTAGACTGAAGATCTAAAGGCCCCCGGTTCAATCCCGGGTTCCGGCACAGAGCGTCGGACTCTGGCGGCTGACCTAATGTTTTGTCAAAAGAAATCCGTCCACAATAGTGTTGTGGTAAAAAAAAAATCATTACCAGCTTATTTCACAACATTATCATCATTTTTCAACACTTTCCATGTATGGCAATCACCACTGAAAATCTCTACTGACGCCCCAAACACACCATCAAATGTTCCAAATGTGCTCTGGGTACCTCGTGTCTTTTTCGACATAGAGTGCGCATTTTATCGTCGGCCGGAATAGCTCAGTTGGGAGAGCGTTAGACTGAAGATCTAAAGGCCCCCGGTTCAATCCCGGGTTCCGGCACAGAGCGTCGGACTCTGGCGGCTGACCTAATGTTTTGTCAAAAGAAATCCGTCCACAATAGTGTTGTGGTAAAAAAAAAATCATTACCAGCTTATTTCACAACATTATCATCATTTTTCAACACTTTCCATGTATGGCAATCACCACTGAAAATCTCTACTGACGCCCCAAACACACCATCAAATGTTCCAAATGTGCTCTGGGTACCTCGTGTCTTTTTCGACATAGAGTGCGCATTTTATCGTCGGCCGGAATAGCTCAGTTGGGAGAGCGTTAGACTGAAGATCTAAAGGCCCCCGGTTCAATCCCGGGTTCCGGCACAGAGCGTCGGACTCTGGCGGCTGACCTAATGTTTTGTCAAAAGAAATCCGTCCACAATAGTGTTGTGGTAAAAAAAAAATCATTACCAGCTTATTTCACAACATTATCATCATTTTTCAACACTTTCCATGTATGGCAATCACCACTGAAAATCTCTACTGACGCCCCAAACACACCATCAAATGTTCCAAATGTGCTCTGGGTACCTCGTGTCTTTTTCGACATAGAGTGCGCATTTTATCGTCGGCCGGAATAGCTCAGTTGGGAGAGCGTTAGACTGAAGATCTAAAGGCCCCCGGTTCAATCCCGGGTTCCGGCACAGAGCGTCGGACTCTGGCGGCTGACCTAATGTTTTGTCAAAAGAAATCCGTCCACAATAGTGTTGTGGTAAAAAAAAAAATCATTACCAGCTTATTTCACAACATTATCATCATTTTTCAACACTTTCCATGTATGGCAATCACCACTGAAAATCTCTACTGACGCCCCAAACACACCATCAAATGTTCCAAATGTGCTCTGGGTACCTCGTGTCTTTTTCGACATAGAGTGCGCATTTTATCGTCGGCCGGAATAGCTCAGTTGGGAGAGCGTTAGACTGAAGATCTAAAGGCCCCCGGTTCAATCCCGGGTTCCGGCACAGAGCGTCGGACTCTGGCGGCTGACCTAATGTTTTGTCAAAAGAAATCCGTCCACAATAGTGTTGTGGTAAAAAAAAAATCATTACCAGCTTATTTCACAACATTATCATCATTTTTCAACACTTTCCATGTATGGCAATCACCACTGAAAATCTCTACTGACGCCCCAAACACACCATCAAATGTTCCAAATGTGCTCTGGGTACCTCGTGTCTTTTTCGACATAGAGTGCGCATTTTATCGTCGGCCGGAATAGCTCTAGAGAGACTTCCGGTTGTCAATGGCGGGATAAACAAACCCGATTTTCGACGAAGATATTTTGAAGAATTATCGGCAATAACTCGACATTCCACAACTGATTTACGAAGAAAATCTTTTAGACTATAAAGGCAAACATGTGATCTGAAAGACAGAGGTAAAAACTCACCAATAGTGAGTTGTTTCTTTATTTCTTTTGGTGGGGGAGATGGCTACTTCGAAAATGGGAGATATGGACCAGGGACAGGGACAGTCATCATATGCTAATGCCCTTAAAAATGAGGAATTTCAAAGTGAACGTTCACATTTTCAGAAGGAATCAACACTGAGGCTAACAGTGGGGGATATCAGAGCAGTATCTGCAGCTAAAACTATAGAAAATGTGGAAAAAATGGTGGGCTTCGACACGGTGGTTGCTTGCGTACCTGTTGGAAATAACAGTTACGAGTTAACAATGGAAAAAAGAGAGCACGCGGAACTATTAGTTGAAAAGCTAGCAGTTACAAGGCCCCAATTCAGACCCAAGTTGATTTCTGACAGCAGGATGACTGTTTCTTTCATGCATTTGCCAGCATATATCACCGATGATGAAATAAAAGAAAAACTTAAATCTTTTGGGATCACCGAAATTGAAGATTTAAGGAGACGGTATTACAGAAATACAAATATTGCAGACGGAACGAGGTATGCGAAAGTTACATTTCCTCCGGAAATAAGGTCATTACCCAATTTGGTTCGCTTCAATACGGTTGATGGGTCCAAGTCATATCGCTTGATTCACAACGGTCAGAGGAAAGTCTGCAGTTTGTGTTACTCAGACCAACATGAATATAAATCCTGTCCAAATCTTGTGTGTTACAACTGTTCAAGGAGTGGGCACAGGAAAATAGACAGAGTTTGTTGCCCTGGGTGCAAAGAAATGACATCAGATTGCACATGTGGAGAAGATGAAATAGAAATAGACATAGAAGAAATAAGAAGAAAATCAGAGCTCGAGAAAAAGTTAATTCACGAGTATGAAGAAGAAAAGAAAAGTGCGAAGGAAAACGATAAGAAAAATCCTAGAGAAGTACCGCAAGAAGACAATGTTAACATTGAAGAGGAAAAACAGGCCGAAAATGTGCAACTAAAGGAGGACACACCTGTAAATGATCAGTCTGAGCCACCAGTTTTATGTTTCAGCTGTGGGTTGTCAGGTACATGTGAATGTAAAAAAGGAATTGAGTCTATGGAGATCATAGGAGATGAAACTAAGGGAAATATTGAAGAAAATGAGAGTCAAGACATAGAGGGACATGCACATCAGGAGGTAAAAAAGGCAGAAGAGAAGAAAGGTGAGATGACAGGAAGTGTAAAAACCAATATACCAAAGAATGAAGATCTAATGTCAGGAATTGGTACCGGAATTGATGAAACTGAGGATTTTAATGATACAAAGGAAAGGAACGGTTTTGACGACGAGGGGTGGCAAACCCAATCATCAACGAGTGGGAAGTCACAGAAGTATAAAAAACATAAACGATTTCACCCAGCGCCTAATGTGGAGGCAGCTAAGAAGGCGCATGATGAACGGATGAAACATCAGGGAGTGAATTCATCATAATTCCAAAACCAATTTTGTTAACAATGGCTTTTGTTGTAACCATAACATATAACTTTTTAACCATTATAATGGTATTGTTTGCTACCTTTAATGTGAATGGGCTACGTAGCCTGAAAAAGGTTAAAAATGTTTTTGAATTATGTGATTTGAAACGGTATGACTTTATTGCGCTGCAAGAGACCCATTGGGATGAGGATTTTGTTAAACAAGTCAAACACTTGTGGAATGGTACAATAAAGTGTAGTCATTTTAGTAATCAGTCTAATGGAGTTGCCTTTTTAATCTCAAAACAATTCAAGCATTGTGTCAAAAATGTTCAAATTGATTCAGAAGGGAGACTAATTCATTTAAATATACAGATAGAAGACCAGATTCTTGATCTAATAAATGTATATTTGCCCAATAAGCATAGACAGAGAAAAGTTTTCTTAACAGATTTGCGCGAGTATGTGAAAGATATGGAACAAAGTATCATTATGGGAGACTTTAACACAGTATTAGAAGGTATTGATAGACAAACAGGTCTAGAAGATATTTCATCAAAAGATTTTCGAAATTTTGTTGCAAAACAAGACCTAACAGACATATGGCGGTACAAAAACTATGATAAAAGACAATACACATGGCATAAGTTAAAACTGGGTCTCTTGCAGCAAAGTAGAATTGATTATATATTATGCGCCAAAAATATCAAACAATTTACCCAATACTCATACATACAGTACAGCTCATTCAGTGACCATGCTATTCTAGTTGCAAAAATAAATGTTGAAAAAATTGACCGAGGCCCTGGCGTTTGGATATTCAACGATACTTTGCTATGTGATGAAGATTATGTTAACGACATCAAGAATCTCATAGCAAAGTCCAAAGAGTGTCCCCTATTTGAGAGAGAGCCATTGATATGGTGGGATAATTTAAAATACCAGATAAAAAAATTTAGTCTACAGTATTCAAAAAGTAAAAATCAGAATGAAAAAGCGGAAGAGAGGAACTTACAAAAACAATTATGCATTGAGTTATCTAGACCTCAACAATTCCAAAATTTATATAAGATAGTAGACTTAAAGAATTCTTTGGCCAATTTTGAGGAAAAGAAATGCCAAGCAGCTATCCTCAGGTCAAAATCAAAACATCATTTGGAAAGTGATAAGAGTACTAAATATTTCTTACAATTAGAACGCTACAGGCAGGAAAAAAATTCTATACGGCAATTAAATGATTCACATGGAAATGAGGTTAAAAGTATTTTTGATATACTTAAAGTGGCTGAAGATTTTTACACCAAATTATATCAGAAAAACGCAATAGAACCCGAAGCAGAAAACTCATTGCTTAATTCAATTCAGAATAAGTTATCAGAGGATCAGTGTTTAGCACTTGAACAGCCACTAACTCATGAAGAATTGCATCAGGCTCTAAAATCAATGGCTCCCTCCAAATCGCCAGGTCTCGATGGTATAACTAGAAATTTTCTATTGAAATTCTGGGAACAATTAGGACACACACTTGTATACATATTCAATACCGCAGAGCAGGAAGGTATAATGCCAAGGTCTATGGATCGTGGTCTTATTACTTTATTATACAAGAAAGGTGACAAGACATCCTTAGAAAATTGGAGGCCAATCTCACTTCTAGGCGTAGATCGAAAGTTATTTGCGAAGGTTCTGGCCGATAGAGTTAAAATGTTTCTACCAGACATTATCTCTCCTTTCCAAACTTGCAGCATCCCCGGTCGCGATCTCAGCGAAACAGTTTCCAGTATTCGGGATATAGTAGATTTCACAGAAGCACATAACTATCCAGGTTATCTCATGAAATTGGATTTGTATAAAGCCTTTGATAAGATTTCACACCAGTATATGTTTGATGTTTTGAAGAATTTCAACTTTGGCGAAAGGTTCATTAACAGAATTAAACTCATGTACTCAAATTGTAAAAGCTGCATCAAAATTAATGGACACACATCTTCCTACTTCCCAGTTGAATCTTCAGTTAGACAAGGATGTCCTTTGTCACCTCTTCTTTATGTCATTTGCTCTGAACCCCTAGCAGCTATGATCAATCAGAACCTGAATATAAAGGGAATAAAAATACCATTCACTAATAAAGAATGTAAAATATTTCAACATGCAGATGATAACAAGGTCACGGTGTCAGACAAAAATTCTATAGTAGAAGTAATGAAATGTTTTGAAATGTTTTCAAAAGGTTCCTGTTCTATTATCAATAAAGCAAAATCTAAAATTCTTCCTCTTGGTTCATCCAAGATTGAGACCAGAGAAAATTTACCACTCCAATGCACAGACAAAAGCATAGAAATATTGGGTATTTATTTGGGAAATGATGAAAAAGAATGTGAAACACTTAATTGGTCAAAGAAAGTCCAGAAAATTTCCTGCACCTTACATTTTTGGAAAGAAAGGAATTTAACATTACATGGAAAATGTTTAGTAATCAATAGTCTATTATTGTCAACACTATGGTATCCTTTAAATGTTATACCAATGCCAGAATTGTATGTCAATAAAATTAAATCTCTATGCTTAAATTTCTTATGGGGAAGTAGTTATAACGTTATCAAATACAGCACAGTGATTGGTAAAATTTCAGATGGAGGTCTCAATTTAGCAGACCTAATTCTAAAACGAGATGCAATGAGAATAAAGTGGATCAAAAGAAGTTACACCAGTAATTTTCCATGGGTCAATTTTATGGAATATTATTTCAGAGAGTATAAATCATACAGCCTGGGTAAAGGTATATATTTTCAAAATATTGATCGAAAGCACACCAAACACATGCCTCTATTTTATAGAGAAGTTTTATATGCATGGAATTTGATGTCTCGCAGAGAAGGCAAATTCATCTATGAAGATGCCGACATACAATATATGTGTCTTTTTGATAACAATCAAATAACTTTTCAACAAAAACCCATTAGTTTCACAAATTTTGTGGAGAAAGGCATTACAAAGATTCAAGACATTATATATGAATATGTACCTGGATTTTTGCCCAGTAGTTCCATTCATGATCTAGTATGTGGCTCGTCATCATGCAAAAGCTGTAAAGTGACAAAACAATATGAGATTATCATAGAGTCTATACCACATAAGTGGAAAGAAATTATATCACATTCAGCAGTAGCTGAAAACAGTCAAGGAAGGGAACCGGTCCCTCTAAAATATCTGCATCCAAAAGGAGATTTACTTGATATTCGAAATATATCAACAAAGATAGCTTATGATATCATGAGATCAAAATTCTTTAAACCGGCCACAGGTGAATCATTTTGGGAAAAGTACTTTCAAATCAATCAAATTCAGAGAGAGATTTCATGGAAATCTATTTATATTCAGCCAAAGTCTTCGGAAATGAAAGATTTAGATTTCAAAGTACATCAGAATATAGTTTACACATTGAAGAAACAATCATTGACTGGAGCTAGTGAAACCAATATTTGTCCAATTTGTAAGAGTCACCAGGAAGATATCATTCATTTATTTCTGTCATGTCCCTGTCTGAAAAATTTTCAGTCAAAGTTCAGAAGATATATTGATATAATGCACAGTGGAACAGGTTGTGTAAAAGAGAAAGATTTCCGAATCAATTTATTGTTAGGCAACAATACAAAATCAAAATTGCCTAACTATTACTTTCTGAATTTATTATATAGTTGCTATAGATTATCAGTGTGGCGAAGACGTAACTATTGCTTGATGGAGGGGAAAGTAATTGATATTGACTTTTTATTCACCAAGATGCTAATCAATCATAAAGAAATGTATTTCAATTATACACAAAACAATAGCAGCCATTCTCTTTTTATAAAATATTTTGTAGAAGGAAACCCTATTTTCTATTATCAGGGATCAGAACCAAAATTGGATTTGAGTTAAGAAATAAAATTATAAAAATATTTCTGAAGAAAGTAACATACGGTATAAATAGCATACAGTAGAGAATGCTAAGGATATCATGAATATCCTCCCATAAACATCCTCACAGAAAAACGCCTTCCAGAAATTATTCGAAAAAGACCCCCCCCCCCTTTTTTATTTTTTTATTGAAAGCGGCAGCCCTGAACAACCTATACCAGAAGGGTGTTTCCATTAGCTAAATGTAATATGAACTATTTTTTCAAAGAACTAATATATATATTAATATTTTTGGTTCTAGTAACTTTAAAAGGTTACACACTGCCCCCTCATCAACATCGCCAATGTGTACTGATAAGGCACGCGACGTCCCAGACAAAAGAATGTTTTTTTGTTTTTTTTTAAATCCAATTTTCAACAATTAAAATTTTGCAAAGAAACACTTGTGTAAACTATAGGACTCCACCTTAATTTATAACCCAGTAAAACTATACCGGTAGGACCTCACTACAATTTAAAACCCAGTATATATATATTTCTATTGCAATGCATACATCTAGGTGGTTTTTTTGTTGTTGTTGTTAAATGTTTGTATACTTTTCCTTTCACAGACATTTAAAAGGTCATATGTACTTTGTCAGTTATCCTAAGTATTACATGTATAATTTATATTTTGTCCTTAGGGGTGTCTCTGGGTTCTGTGATGGAGTACGCAATCACTAGTGTAGCATTATGCATGATACACAGTGATAAGTTGGCGCTCGCCACAACACATTTACTATACAAAGCTGCCGAAACCTCACAGAACCCACAGATTTTCCCGGAGGATGTAATGTAATATATACGATAGTGAGTACATTGAGTATGGATACTTTACATGACTTTTTCTCACCTAAAAATATGTTATTGATCTTTAGATCCCAGTTTTAAGCCATACAAGAAAACTGGTCCACTGTTCACAGACTGTATCATGGGATAAGACACATCATAACTGATAAGTTTTGGTCTCCAGCCCTTTTCTAGAACAGAGCATAGTCAAACCGACATGCCGAAGAATACCTATCCAAGGCCAAATCCCACAAGTGCCAGTTTCTGAAATTTCCAACTTGTCACCGAGTCGTCAGATGCAGCATACAAATAAGTTTTACCTGGAAAAAACAAGTAAACAGACAATAAGTATCCATCTGTATGCAAAACAGACACAATTTTATGCCATTCAGATTTCATGATTATCATAATGGAACAATGTTAACACAAATCAGTCGTAAAAATATAAATGTACACAGAATCATGTGCATGTATGTTGCTATGAATAATTATTACCATTTTAGAGGGCTTTCTCAAGTAGATTAAGAGTATTTACCTGCACAATAAGATTTACAAGTTTGAGATAAAATTGACTAGAGGTGTGCGGCAAGATTTAGTGAATTTTTGTTTTCGCTGGGGCCGCCGCCCTTTTCTGGTCAAGTCACAGACCACGTGATCATACCAGGCCAGAATGGTAATAAAAGTAACGGCGTTTTTTTGTCAGGCGCCATGGTGTATATATTTTTTGGCAGACCTCCATGCGTGTTTGGCGGCCCTCGGGCCTATTAGAGGCCTTTGACTGTTGTCTCGGGCCTCTGGTGGGCCTTATGGTTGTTGGTCATTCATGTCGGGATGCCGACGAACCATGGCGCACCGGGAAGTCATGTTGATGGTATAATAACAAACCAATTTATTATTAATATATTATTATTATTAAACATTATTTATAATTTATAAATTCACCCAATTGCAAGGCGAAACAACAAATATATTCATAAAATCATATTCATTTTATCACAAAAACTGGTGAGATGTTTAACTATCATGTCAAATTAAGACTCTTGAAGTAAAAATTCTATCACAGCATCAGTACCAATTTTCATATTCACATTTTGACATGTTTCACATTGGATGACCGATGTTGGCCCCATCGGGCTCGGCTGAACACGGAAGATGCCGAAGACATCAACACAAAAATTTGGCGAAACAAAAGTGCTTTTTCCTACAGAAATATGGTTATTTTCCTTTGGGAAACTCACCGTAGATTTCATAGAGATAACAGTCAACATCGACAACACTTCAATAACCTAATTATATGGATATTAGTCCATTTTAGAAAGAAAATGTTTAGCCAAAAACACGTGCAATAACTGGTCCGAATAATTCCGTAAACCTCGTCAATCTTCGTATGCTTACGGAGATACACGGAGATTGCCAAATGCAAATACTCGACAAATTTTAGAGTTACTTCGCCTACATCATACCGAAACATTATAATTTCGATACACTGCTAAAAATTCCATGGAACTAACATTAGTCGAGGAAATAATTAAAAATTAACAAGGAAAGTCAACAACCAACGACATTTGGACAACAGATCGCATATACCTGATATATATTTCATACTATAGGCTTCTATTCAGCTTTCTATTAGGAAACATAACATATAAGAACTATCATTGTTTTCATTGTAATCTCATGTGTATACAAATGTTGTCGTTTTGTTTTTAATGTAGCACATTGCTTAATAATGTTTTTATAATAAAAGATAAAAAAAAAGAGCGTTAGACTGAAGATCTAAAGGCCCCCGGTTCAATCCCGGGTTCCGGCACAGAGCGTCGGACTCTGGCGGCTGACCTAATGTTTTGTCAAAAGAAATCCGTCCACAATAGTGTTGTGGTAAAAAAAAAATCATTACCAGCTTATTTCACAACATTATCATCATTTTTCAACACTTTCCATGTATGGCAATCACCACTGAAAATCTCTACTGACGCCCCAAACACACCATCAAATGTTCCAAATGTGCTCTGGGTACCTCGTGTCTTTTTCGACATAGAGTGCGCATTTTATCGTCGGCCGGAATAGCTCATTTGGGAGAGCGTTAGACTGAAGATCTAAAGGCCCCCGGTTCAATCCCGGGTTCCGGCACAGAGCGTCGGACTCTGGCGGCTGACCTAATGTTTTGTCAAAAGAAATCCGTCCACAATAGTGTTGTGGTAAAAAAAAAATCATTACCAGCTTATTTCACAACATTATCATCATTTTTCAACACTTTCCATGTATGGCAATCACCACTGAAAATCTCTACTGACGCCCCAAACACACCATCAAATGTTCCAAATGTGCTCTGGGTACCTCGTGTCTTTTTCGACATAGAGTGCGCATTTTATCGTCGGCCGGAATAGCTCAGTTGGGAGAGCGTTAGACTGAAGATCTAAAGGCCCCCGGTTCAATCCCGGGTTCCGGCACAGAGCGTCGGACTCTGGCGGCTGACCTAATGTTTTGTCAAAAGAAATCCGTCCACAATAGTGTTGTGGTAAAAAAAAAATCATTACCAGCTTATTTCACAACATTATCATCATTTTTCAACACTTTCCATGTATGGCAATCACCACTGAAAATCTCTACTGACGCCCCAAACACACCATCAAATGTTCCAAATGTGCTCTGGGTACCTCGTGTCTTTTTCGACATAGAGTGCGCATTTTATCGTCGGCCGGAATAGCTCAGTTGGGAGAGCGTTAGACTGAAGATCTAAAGGCCCCCGGTTCAATCCCGGGTTCCGGCACAGAGCGTCGGACTCTGGCGGCTGACCTAATGTTTTGTCAAAAGAAATCCGTCCACAATAGTGTTGTGGTAAAAAAAAAATCATTACCAGCTTATTTCACAACATTATCATCATTTTTCAACACTTTCCATGTATGGCAATCACCACTGAAAATCTCTACTGACGCCCCAAACACACCATCAAATGTTCCAAATGTGCTCTGGGTACCTCGTGTCTTTTTCGACATAGAGTGCGCATTTTATCGTCGGCCGGAATAGCTCAGTTGGGAGAGCGTTAGACTGAAGATCTAAAGGCCCCCGGTTCAATCCCGGGTTCCGGCACAGAGCGTCGGACTCTGGCGGCTGACCTAATGTTTTGTCAAAAGAAATCCGTCCACAATAGTGTTGTGGTAACAAAAAAATCATTACCAGCTTATTTCACAACATTATCATCATTTTTCAACACTTTCCATGTATGGCAATCACCACTGAAAATCTCTACTGACGCCCCAAACACACCATCAAATGTTCCAAATGTGCTCTGGGTACCTCGTGTCTTTTTCGACATATAGAGTGCGCATTTTATCGTCGGCCGGAATAGCTCAGTTGGGAGAGCGTTAGACTGAAGATCTAAAGGCCCCCGGTTCAATCCCGGGTTCCGGCACAGAGCGTCGGACTCTGGCGGCTGACCTAATGTTTTGTCAAAAGAAATCCGTCCACAATAGTGTTGTGGTAAAAAAAAAATCATTACCAGCTTATTTCACAACATTATCATCATTTTTCAACACTTTCCATGTATGGCAATCACCACTGAAAATCTCTACTGACGCCCCAAACACACCATCAAATGTTCCAAATGTGCTCTGGGTACCTCGTGTCTTTTTCGACATAGAGTGCGCATTTTATCGTCGGCCGGAATAGCTCAGTTGGGAGAGCGTTAGACTGAAGATCTAAAGGCCCCCGGTTCAATCCCGGGTTCCGGCACAGAGCGTCGGACTCTGGCGGCTGACCTAATGTTTTGTCAAAAGAAATCCGTCCACAATAGTGTTGTGGTAAAAAAAAAATCATTACCAGCTTATTTCACAACATTATCATCATTTTTCAACACTTTCCATGTATGGCAATCACCACTGAAAATCTCTACTGACGCCCCAAACACACCATCAAATGTTCCAAATGTGCTCTGGGTACCTCGTGTCTTTTTCGACATAGAGTGCGCATTTTATCGTCGGCCGGAATAGCTCAGTTGGGAGAGCGTTAGACTGAAGATCTAAAGGCCCCCGGTTCAATCCCGGGTTCCGGCACAGAGCGTCGGACTCTGGCGGCTGACCTAATGTTTTGTCAAAAGAAATCCGTCCACAATAGTGTTGTGGTAAAAAAAAAATCATTACCAGCTTATTTCACAACATTATCATCATTTTTCAACACTTTCCATGTATGGCAATCACCACTGAAAATCTCTACTGACGCCCCAAACACACCATCAAATGTTCCAAATGTGCTCTGGGTACCTCGTGTCTTTTTCGACATAGAGTGCGCATTTTATCGTCGGCCGGAATAGCTCAGTTGGGAGAGCGTTAGACTGAAGATCTAAAGGCCCCCGGTTCAATCCCGGGTTCCGGCACAGAGCGTCGGACTCTGGCGGCTGACCTAATGTTTTGTCAAAAGAAATCCGTCCACAATAGTGTTGTGGTAAAAAAAAAATCATTACCAGCTTATTTCACAACATTATCATCATTTTTCAACACTTTCCATGTATGGCAATCACCACTGAAAATCTCTACTGACGCCCCAAACACACCATCAAATGTTCCAAATGTGCTCTGGGTACCTCGTGTCTTTTTCGACATAGAGTGCGCATTTTATCGTCGGCCGGAATAGCTCAGTTGGGAGAGCGTTAGACTGAAGATCTAAAGGCCCCCGGTTCAATCCCGGGTTCCGGCACAGAGCGTCGGACTCTGGCGGCTGACCTAATGTTTTGTCAAAAGAAATCCGTCCACAATAGTGTTGTGGTAAAAAAAAAATCATTACCAGCTTATTTCACAACATTATCATCATTTTTCAACACTTTCCATGTATGGCAATCACCACTGAAAATCTCTACTGACGCCCCAAACACACCATCAAATGTTCCAAATGTGCTCTGGGTACCTCGTGTCTTTTTCGACATAGAGTGCGCATTTTATCGTCGGCCGGAATAGCTCAGTTGGGAGAGCGTTAGACTGAAGATCTAAAGGCCCCCGGTTCAATCCCGGGTTCCGGCACAGAGCGTCGGACTCTGGCGGCTGACCTAATGTTTTGTCAAAAGAAATCCGTCCACAATAGTGTTGTGGTAAAAAAAAAATCATTACCAGCTTATTTCACAACATTATCATCATTTTTCAACACTTTCCATGTATGGCAATCACCACTGAAAATCTCTACTGACGCCCCAAACACACCATCAAATGTTCCAAATGTGCTCTGGGTACCTCGTGTCTTTTTCGACATAGAGTGCGCATTTTATCGTCGGCCGGAATAGCTCAGTTGGGAGAGCGTTAGACTGAAGATCTAAAGGCCCCCGGTTCAATCCCGGGTTCCGGCACAGAGCGTCGGACTCTGGCGGCTGACCTAATGTTTTGTCAAAAGAAATCCGTCCACAATAGTGTTGTGGTAAAAAAAAAATCATTACCAGCTTATTTCACAACATTATCATCATTTTTCAACACTTTCCATGTATGGCAATCACCACTGGAAATCTCTACTGACGCCCCAAACACACCATCAAATGTTCCAAATGTGCTCTGGGTACCTCGTGTCTTTTTCGACATAGAGTGCGCATTTTATCGTCGGCCGGAATAGCTCAGTTGGGAGAGCGTTAGACTGAAGATCTAAAGGCCCCCGGTTCAATCCCGGGTTCCGGCACAGAGCGTCGGACTCTGGCGGCTGACCTAATGTTTTGTCAAAAGAAATCCGTCCACAATAGTGTTGTGGTAAAAAAAAAATCATTACCAGCTTATTTCACAACATTATCATCATTTTTCAACACTTTCCATGTATGGCAATCACCACTGAAAATCTCTACTGACGCCCCAAACACACCATCAAATGTTCCAAATGTGCTCTGGGTACCTCGTGTCTTTTTCGACATAGAGTGCGCATTTTATCGTCGGCCGGAATAGCTCAGTTGGGAGAGCGTTAGACTGAAGATCTAAAGGCCCCCGGTTCAATCCCGGGTTCCGGCACAGAGCGTCGGACTCTGGCGGCTGACCTAATGTTTTGTCAAAAGAAATCCGTCCACAATAGTGTTGTGGTAAAAAAAAAATCATTACCAGCTTATTTCACAACATTATCATCATTTTTCAACACTTTCCATGTATGGCAATCACCACTGAAAATCTCTACTGACGCCCCAAACACACCATCAAATGTTCCAAATGTGCTCTGGGTACCTCGTGTCTTTTTCGACATAGAGTGCGCATTTTATCGTCGGCCGGAATAGCTCAGTTGGGAGAGCGTTAGACTGAAGATCTAAAGGCCCCCGGTTCAATCCCGGGTTCCGGCACAGAGCGTCGGACTCTGGCGGCTGACCTAATGTTTTGTCAAAAGAAATCCGTCCACAATAGTGTTGTGGTAAAAAAAAAAATCATTACCAGCTTATTTCACAACATTATCATCATTTTTCAACACTTTCCATGTATGGCAATCACCACTGAAAATCTCTACTGACGCCCCAAACACACCATCAAATGTTCCAAATGTGCTCTGGGTACCTCGTGTCTTTTTCGACATAGAGTGCGCATTTTATCGTCGGCCGGAATAGCTCAGTTGGGAGAGCGTTAGACTGAAGATCTAAAGGCCCCCGGTTCAATCCCGGGTTCCGGCACAGAGCGTCGGACTCTGGCGGCTGACCTAATGTTTTGTCAAAAGAAATCCGTCCACAATAGTGTTGTGGTAAAAAAAAAATCATTACCAGCTTATTTCACAACATTATCATCATTTTTCAACACTTTCCATGTATGGCAATCACCACTGAAAATCTCTACTGACGCCCCAAACACACCATCAAATGTTCCAAATGTGCTCTGGGTACCTCGTGTCTTTTTCGACATAGAGTGCGCATTTTATCGTCGGCCGGAATAGCTCAGTTGGGAGAGCGTTAGACTGAAGATCTAAAGGCCCCCGGTTCAATCCCGGGTTCCGGCACAGAGCGTCGGACTCTGGCGGCTGACCTAATGTTTTGTCAAAAGAAATCCGTCCACAATAGTGTTGTGGTAAAAAAAAAATCATTACCAGCTTATTTCACAACATTATCATCATTTTTCAACACTTTCCATGTATGGCAATCACCACTGAAAATCTCTACTGACGCCCCAAACACACCATCAAATGTTCCAAATGTGCTCTGGGTACCTCGTGTCTTTTTCGACATAGAGTGCGCATTTTATCGTCGGCCGGAATAGCTCAGTTGGGAGAGCGTTAGACTGAAGATCTAAAGGCCCCCGGTTCAATCCCGGGTTCCGGCACAGAGCGTCGGACTCTGGCGGCTGACCTAATGTTTTGTCAAAAGAAATCCGTCCACAATAGTGTTGTGGTAAAAAAAAAATCATTACCAGCTTATTTCACAACATTATCATCATTTTTCAACACTTTCCATGTATGGCAATCACCACTGAAAATCTCTACTGACGCCCCAAACACACCATCAAATGTTCCAAATGTGCTCTGGGTACCTCGTGTCTTTTTCGACATAGAGTGCGCATTTTATCGTCGGCCGGAATAGCTCAGTTGGGAGAGCGTTAGACTGAAGATCTAAAGGCCCCCGGTTCAATCCCGGGTTCCGGCACAGAGCGTCGGACTCTGGCGGCTGACCTAATGTTTTGTCAAAAGAAATCCGTCCACAATAGTGTTGTGGTAAAAAAAAAATCATTACCAGCTTATTTCACAACATTATCATCATTTTTCAACACTTTCCATGTATGGCAATCACCCACTGAAAATCTCTACTGACGCCCCAAACACACCATCAAATGTTCCAAATGTGCTCTGGGTACCTCGTGTCTTTTTCGACATAGAGTGCGCATTTTATCGTCGGCCGGAATAGCTCAGTTGGGAGAGCGTTAGACTGAAGATCTAAAGGCCCCCGGTTCAATCCCGGGTTCCGGCACAGAGCGTCGGACTCTGGCGGCTGACCTAATGTTTTGTCAAAAGAAATCCGTCCACAATAGTGTTGTGGTAAAAAAAAAATCATTACCAGCTTATTTCACAACATTATCATCATTTTTCAACACTTTCCATGTATGGCAATCACCACTGAAAATCTCTACTGACGCCCCAAACACCCATCAAATGTTCCAAATGTGCTCTGGGTACCACGTGTCTTTTTCGACATAGAGTGCGCATTTTATCGTCGGCCGGAATAGCTCAGTTGGGAGAGCGTTAGACTGAAGATCTAAAGGCCCCCGGTTCAATCCCGGGTTCCGGCACAGAGCGTCGGACTCTGGCGGCTGACCTAATGTTTTGTCAAAAGAAATCCGTCCACAATAGTGTTGTGGTAACAAAAAAATCATTACCAGCTTATTTCACAACATTATCATCATTTTTCAACACTTTCCATGTATGGCAATCACCACTGAAAATCTCTACTGACGCCCCAAACACACCATCAAATGTTCCAAATGTGCTCTGGGTACCTCGTGTCTTTTTCGACATAGAGTGAGCATTTTATCGTCGGCCGGAATAGCTCAGTTGGGAGAGCGTTAGACTGAAGATCTAAAGGCCCCCGGTTCAATCCCGGGTTCCGGCACAGAGCGTCGGACTCTGGCGGCTGACCTAATGTTTTGTCAAAAGAAATCCGTCCACAATAGTGTTGTGGTAAAAAAAAAATCATTACCAGCTTATTTCACAACATTATCATCATTTTTCAACACTTTCCATGTATGGCAATCACCACTGAAAATCTCTACTGACGCCCCAAACACACCATCAAATGTTCCAAATGTGCTCTGGGTACCTCGTGTCTTTTTCGACATAGAGTGCGCATTTTATCGTCGGCCGGAATAGCTCAGTTGGGAGAGCGTTAGACTGAAGATCTAAAGGCCCCCGGTTCAATCCCGGGTTCCGGCACAGAGCGTCGGACTCTGGCGGCTGACCTAATGTTTTGTCAAAAGAAATCCGTCCACAATAGTGTTGTGGTAACAAAAAAATCATTACCAGCTTATTTCACAACATTATCATCATTTTTCAACACTTTCCATGTATGGCAATCACCACTGAAAATCTCTACTGACGCCCCAAACACACCATCAAATGTTCCAAATGTGCTCTGGGTACCTCGTGTCTTTTTCGACATAGAGTGCGCATTTTATCGTCGGCCGGAATAGCTCAGTTGGGAGAGCGTTAGACTGAAGATCTAAAGGCCCCCGGTTCAATCCCGGGTTCCGGCACAGAGCGTCGGACTCTGGCGGCTGACCTAATGTTTTGTCAAAAGAAATCCGTCCACAATAGTGTTGTGGTAAAAAAAAAATCATTACCAGCTTATTTCACAACATTATCATCATTTTTCAACACTTTCCATGTATGGCAATCACCACTGAAAATCTCTACTGACGCCCCAAACACACCATCAAATGTTCCAAATGTGCTCTGGGTACCTCGTGTCTTTTTCGACATAGAGTGCGCATTTTATCGTCGGCCGGAATAGCTCAGTTGGGAGAGCGTTAGACTGAAGATCTAAAGGCCCCCGGTTCAATCCCGGGTTCCGGCACAGAGCGTCGGACTCTGGCGGCTGACCTAATGTTTTGTCAAAAGAAATCCGTCCACAATAGTGTTGTGGTAACAAAAAAATCATTACCAGCTTATTTCACAACATTATCATCATTTTTCAACACTTTCCATGTATGGCAATCACCACTGAAAATCTCTACTGACGCCCCAAACACACCATCAAATGTTCCAAATGTGCTCTGGGTACCTCGTGTCTTTTTCGACATAGAGTGCGCATTTTATCGTCGGCCGGAATAGCTCAGTTGGGAGAGCGTTAGACTGAAGATCTAAAGGCCCCCGGTTCAATCCCGGGTTCCGGCACAGAGCGTCGGACTCTGGCGGCTGACCTAATGTTTTGTCAAAAGAAATCCGTCCACAATAGTGTTGTGGTAAAAAAAAAATCATTACCAGCTTATTTCACAACATTATCATCATTTTTCAACACTTTCCATGTATGGCAATCACCACTGAAAATCTCTACTGACGCCCCAAACACACCATCAAATGTTCCAAATGTGCTCTGGGTACCTCGTGTCTTTTTCGACATAGAGTGCGCATTTTATCGTCGGCCGGAATAGCTCAGTTGGGAGAGCGTTAGACTGAAGATCTAAAGGCCCCCGGTTCAATCCCGGGTTCCGGCACAGAGCGTCGGACTCTGGCGGCTGACCTAATGTTTTGTCAAAAGAAATCCGTCCACAATAGTGTTGTGGTAAAAAAAAAATCATTACCAGCTTATTTCACAACATTATCATCATTTTTCAACACTTTCCATGTATGGCAATCACCACTGAAAATCTCTACTGACGCCCCAAACACACCATCAAATGTTCCAAATGTGCTCTGGGTACCTCGTGTCTTTTTCGACATAGAGTGCGCATTTTATCGTCGGCCGGAATAGCTCAGTTGGGAGAGCGTTAGACTGAAGATCTAAAGGCCCCCGGTTCAATCCCGGGTTCCGGCACAGAGCGTCGGACTCTGGCGGCTGACCTAATGTTTTGTCAAAAGAAATCCGTCCACAATAGTGTTGTGGTAAAAAAAAAATCATTACCAGCTTATTTCACAACATTATCATCATTTTTCAACACTTTCCATGTATGGCAATCACCACTGAAAATCTCTACTGACGCCCCAAACACACCATCAAATGTTCCAAATGTGCTCTGGGTACCTCGTGTCTTTTTCGACATAGAGTGCGCATTTTATCGTCGGCCGGAATAGCTCAGTTGGGAGAGCGTTAGACTGAAGATCTAAAGGCCCCCGGTTCAATCCCGGGTTCCGGCACAGAGCGTCGGACTCTGGCGGCTGACCTAATGTTTTGTCAAAAGAAATCCGTCCACAATAGTGTTGTGGTAAAAAAAAAATCATTACCAGCTTATTTCACAACATTATCATCATTTTTCAACACTTTCCATGTATGGCAATCACCACTGAAAATCTCTACTGACGCCCCAAACACACCATCAAATGTTCCAAATGTGCTCTGGGTACCTCGTGTCTTTTTCGACATAGAGTGCGCATTTTATCGTCGGCCGGAATAGCTCAGTTGGGAGAGCGTTAGACTGAAGATCTAAAGGCCCCCGGTTCAATCCCGGGTTCCGGCACAGAGCGTCGGACTCTGGCGGCTGACCTAATGTTTTGTCAAAAGAAATCCGTCCACAATAGTGTTGTGGTAACAAAAAAATCATTACCAGCTTATTTCACAACATTATCATCATTTTTCAACACTTTCCATGTATGGCAATCACCACTGAAAATCTCTACTGACGCCCCAAACACACCATCAAATGTTCCAAATGTGCTCTGGGTACCTCGTGTCTTTTTCGACATAGAGTGCGCATTTTATCGTCGGCCGGAATAGCTCAGTTGGGAGAGCGTTAGACTGAAGATCTAAAGGCCCCCGGTTCAATCCCGGGTTCCGGCACAGAGCGTCGGACTCTGGCGGCTGACCTAATGTTTTGTCAAAAGAAATCCGTCCACAATAGTGTTGTGGTAAAAAAAAAATCATTACCAGCTTATTTCACAACATTATCATCATTTTTCAACACTTTCCATGTATGGCAATCACCACTGAAAATCTCTACTGACGCCCCAAACACACCATCAAATGTTCCAAATGTGCTCTGGGTACCTCGTGTCTTTTTCGACATAGAGTGCGCATTTTATCGTCGGCCGGAATAGCTCAGTTGGGAGAGCGTTAGACTGAAGATCTAAAGGCCCCCGGTTCAATCCCGGGTTCCGGCACAGAGCGTCGGACTCTGGCGGCTGACCTAATGTTTTGTCAAAAGAAATCCGTCCACAATAGTGTTGTGGTAAAAAAAAAATCATTACCAGCTTATTTCACAACATTATCATCATTTTTCAACACTTTCCATGTATGGCAATCACCACTGAAAATCTCTACTGACGCCCCAAACACACCATCAAATGTTCCAAATGTGCTCTGGGTACCTCGTGTCTTTTTCGACATAGAGTGCGCATTTTATCGTCGGCCGGAATAGCTCAGTTGGGAGAGCGTTAGACTGAAGATCTAAAGGCCCCCGGTTCAATCCCGGGTTCCGGCACAGAGCGTCGGACTCTGGCGGCTGACCTAATGTTTTGTCAAAAGAAATCCGTCCACAATAGTGTTGTGGTAAAAAAAAAATCATTACCAGCTTATTTCACAACATTATCATCATTTTTCAACACTTTCCATGTATGGCAATCACCACTGAAAATCTCTACTGACGCCCCAAACACACCATCAAATGTTCCAAATGTGCTCTGGGTACCTCGTGTCTTTTTCGACATAGAGTGCGCATTTTATCGTCGGCCGGAATAGCTCAGTTGGGAGAGCGTTAGACTGAAGATCTAAAGGCCCCCGGTTCAATCCCGGGTTCCGGCACAGAGCGTCGGACTCTGGCGGCTGACCTAATGTTTTGTCAAAAGAAATCCGTCCACAATAGTGTTGTGGTAACAAAAAAATCATTACCAGCTTATTTCACAACATTATCATCATTTTTCAACACTTTCCATGTATGGCAATCACCACTGAAAATCTCTACTGACGCCCCAAACACACCATCAAATGTTCCAAATGTGCTCTGGGTACCTCGTGTCTTTTTCGACATAGAGTGCGCATTTTATCGTCGGCCGGAATAGCTCAGTTGGGAGAGCGTTAGACTGAAGATCTAAAGGCCCCCGGTTCAATCCCGGGTTCCGGCACAGAGCGTCGGACTCTGGCGGCTGACCTAATGTTTTGTCAAAAGAAATCCGTCCACAATAGTGTTGTGGTAAAAAAAAAATCATTACCAGCTTATTTCACAACATTATCATCATTTTTCAACACTTTCCATGTATGGCAATCACCACTGAAAATCTCTACTGACGCCCCAAACACACCATCAAATGTTCCAAATGTGCTCTGGGTACCTCGTGTCTTTTTCGACATAGAGTGCGCATTTTATCGTCGGCCGGAATAGCTCAGTTGGGAGAGCGTTAGACTGAAGATCTAAAGGCCCCCGGTTCAATCCCGGGTTCCGGCACAGAGCGTCGGACTCTGGCGGCTGACCTAATGTTTTGTCAAAAGAAATCCGTCCACAATAGTGTTGTGGTAACAAAAAAATCATTACCAGCTTATTTCACAACATTATCATCATTTTTCAACACTTTCCATGTATGGCAATCACCACTGAAAATCTCTACTGACGCCCCAAACACACCATCAAATGTTCCAAATGTGCTCTGGGTACCTCGTGTCTTTTTCGACATAGAGTGCGCATTTTATCGTCGGCCGGAATAGCTCAGTTGGGAGAGCGTTAGACTGAAGATCTAAAGGCCCCCGGTTCAATCCCGGGTTCCGGCACAGAGCGTCGGACTCTGGCGGCTGACCTAATGTTTTGTCAAAAGAAATCCGTCCACAATAGTGTTGTGGTAAAAAAAAAATCATTACCAGCTTATTTCACAACATTATCATCATTTTTCAACACTTTCCATGTATGGCAATCACCACTGAAAATCTCTACTGACGCCCCAAACACACCATCAAATGTTCCAAATGTGCTCTGGGTACCTCGTGTCTTTTTCGACATAGAGTGCGCATTTTATCGTCGGCCGGAATAGCTCAGTTGGGAGAGCGTTAGACTGAAGATCTAAAGGCCCCCGGTTCAATCCCGGGTTCCGGCACAGAGCGTCGGACTCTGGCGGCTGACCTAATGTTTTGTCAAAAGAAATCCGTCCACAATAGTGTTGTGGTAACAAAAAAATCATTACCAGCTTATTTCACAACATTATCATCATTTTTCAACACTTTCCATGTATGGCAATCACCACTGAAAATCTCTACTGACGCCCCAAACACACCATCAAATGTTCCAAATGTGCTCTGGGTACCTCGTGTCTTTTTCGACATAGAGTGCGCATTTTATCGTCGGCCGGAATAGCTCAGTTGGGAGAGCGTTAGACTGAAGATCTAAAGGCCCCCGGTTCAATCCCGGGTTCCGGCACAGAGCGTCGGACTCTGGCGGCTGACCTAATGTTTTGTCAAAAGAAATCCGTCCACAATAGTGTTGTGGTAAAAAAAAAATCATTACCAGCTTATTTCACAACATTATCATCATTTTTCAACACTTTCCATGTATGGCAATCACCACTGAAAATCTCTACTGACGCCCCAAACACACCATCAAATGTTCCAAATGTGCTCTGGGTACCTCGTGTCTTTTTCGACATAGAGTGCGCATTTTATCGTCGGCCGGAATAGCTCAGTTGGGAGAGCGTTAGACTGAAGATCTAAAGGCCCCCGGTTCAATCCCGGGTTCCGGCACAGAGCGTCGGACTCTGGCGGCTGACCTAATGTTTTGTCAAAAGAAATCCGTCCACAATAGTGTTGTGGTAACAAAAAAATCATTACCAGCTTATTTCACAACATTATCATCATTTTTCAACACTTTCCATGTATGGCAATCACCACTGAAAATCTCTACTGACGCCCCAAACACACCATCAAATGTTCCAAATGTGCTCTGGGTACCTCGTGTCTTTTTCGACATAGAGTGCGCATTTTATCGTCGGCCGGAATAGCTCAGTTGGGAGAGCGTTAGACTGAAGATCTAAAGGCCCCCGGTTCAATCCCGGGTTCCGGCACAGAGCGTCGGACTCTGGCGGCTGACCTAATGTTTTGTCAAAAGAAATCCGTCCACAATAGTGTTGTGGTAAAAAAAAAATCATTACCAGCTTATTTCACAACATTATCATCATTTTTCAACACTTTCCATGTATGGCAATCACCACTGAAAATCTCTACTGACGCCCCAAACACACCATCAAATGTTCCAAATGTGCTCTGGGTACCTCGTGTCTTTTTCGACATAGAGTGCGCATTTTATCGTCGGCCGGAATAGCTCAGTTGGGAGAGCGTTAGACTGAAGATCTAAAGGCCCCCGGTTCAATCCCGGGTTCCGGCACAGAGCGTCGGACTCTGGCGGCTGACCTAATGTTTTGTCAAAAGAAATCCGTCCACAATAGTGTTGTGGTAAAAAAAAAATCATTACCAGCTTATTTCACAACATTATCATCATTTTTCAACACTTTCCATGTATGGCAATCACCACTGAAAATCTCTACTGACGCCCCAAACACACCATCAAATGTTCCAAATGTGCTCTGGGTACCTCGTGTCTTTTTCGACATAGAGTGCGCATTTTATCGTCGGCCGGAATAGCTCAGTTGGGAGAGCGTTAGACTGAAGATCTAAAGGCCCCCGGTTCAATCCCGGGTTCCGGCACAGAGCGTCGGACTCTGGCGGCTGACCTAATGTTTTGTCAAAAGAAATCCGTCCACAATAGTGTTGTGGTAAAAAAAAAATCATTACCAGCTTATTTCACAACATTATCATCATTTTTCAACACTTTCCATGTATGGCAATCACCACTGAAAATCTCTACTGACGCCCCAAACACACCATCAAATGTTCCAAATGTGCTCTGGGTACCTCGTGTCTTTTTCGACATAGAGTGCGCATTTTATCGTCGGCCGGAATAGCTCAGTTGGGAGAGCGTTAGACTGAAGATCTAAAGGCCCCCGGTTCAATCCCGGGTTCCGGCACAGAGCGTCGGACTCTGGCGGCTGACCTAATGTTTTGTCAAAAGAAATCCGTCCACAATAGTGTTGTGGTAAAAAAAAAATCATTACCAGCTTATTTCACAACATTATCATCATTTTTCAACACTTTCCATGTATGGCAATCACCACTGAAAATCTCTACTGACGCCCCAAACACACCATCAAATGTTCCAAATGTGCTCTGGGTACCTCGTGTCTTTTTCGACATAGAGTGCGCATTTTATCGTCGGCCGGAATAGCTCAGTTGGGAGAGCGTTAGACTGAAGATCTAAAGGCCCCCGGTTCAATCCCGGGTTCCGGCACAGAGCGTCGGACTCTGGCGGCTGACCTAATGTTTTGTCAAAAGAAATCCGTCCACAATAGTGTTGTGGTAACAAAAAAATCATTACCAGCTTATTTCACAACATTATCATCATTTTTCAACACTTTCCATGTATGGCAATCACCACTGAAAATCTCTACTGACGCCCCAAACACACCATCAAATGTTCCAAATGTGCTCTGGGTACCTCGTGTCTTTTTCGACATAGAGTGCGCATTTTATCGTCGGCCGGAATAGCTCAGTTGGGAGAGCGTTAGACTGAAGATCTAAAGGCCCCCGGTTCAATCCCGGGTTCCGGCACAGAGCGTCGGACTCTGGCGGCTGACCTAATGTTTTGTCAAAAGAAATCCGTCCACAATAGTGTTGTGGTAAAAAAAAAATCATTACCAGCTTATTTCACAACATTATCATCATTTTTCAACACTTTCCATGTATGGCAATCACCACTGAAAATCTCTACTGACGCCCCAAACACACCATCAAATGTTCCAAATGTGCTCTGGGTACCTCGTGTCTTTTTCGACATAGAGTGCGCATTTTATCGTCGGCCGGAATAGCTCAGTTGGGAGAGCGTTAGACTGAAGATCTAAAGGCCCCCGGTTCAATCCCGGGTTCCGGCACAGAGCGTCGGACTCTGGCGGCTGACCTAATGTTTTGTCAAAAGAAATCCGTCCACAATAGTGTTGTGGTAACAAAAAAATCATTACCAGCTTATTTCACAACATTATCATCATTTTTCAACACTTTCCATGTATGGCAATCACCACTGAAAATCTCTACTGACGCCCCAAACACACCATCAAATGTTCCAAATGTGCTCTGGGTACCTCGTGTCTTTTTCGACATAGAGTGCGCATTTTATCGTCGGCCGGAATAGCTCAGTTGGGAGAGCGTTAGACTGAAGATCTAAAGGCCCCCGGTTCAATCCCGGGTTCCGGCACAGAGCGTCGGACTCTGGCGGCTGACCTAATGTTTTGTCAAAAGAAATCCGTCCACAATAGTGTTGTGGTAAAAAAAAAATCATTACCAGCTTATTTCACAACATTATCATCATTTTTCAACACTTTCCATGTATGGCAATCACCACTGAAAATCTCTACTGACGCCCCAAACACACCATCAAATGTTCCAAATGTGCTCTGGGTACCTCGTGTCTTTTTCGACATAGAGTGCGCATTTTATCGTCGGCCGGAATAGCTCAGTTGGGAGAGCGTTAGACTGAAGATCTAAAGGCCCCCGGTTCAATCCCGGGTTCCGGCACAGAGCGTCGGACTCTGGCGGCTGACCTAATGTTTTGTCAAAAGAAATCCGTCCACAATAGTGTTGTGGTAACAAAAAAATCATTACCAGCTTATTTCACAACATTATCATCATTTTTCAACACTTTCCATGTATGGCAATCACCACTGAAAATCTCTACTGACGCCCCAAACACACCATCAAATGTTCCAAATGTGCTCTGGGTACCTCGTGTCTTTTTCGACATAGAGTGCGCATTTTATCGTCGGCCGGAATAGCTCAGTTGGGAGAGCGTTAGACTGAAGATCTAAAGGCCCCCGGTTCAATCCCGGGTTCCGGCACAGAGCGTCGGACTCTGGCGGCTGACCTAATGTTTTGTCAAAAGAAATCCGTCCACAATAGTGTTGTGGTAAAAAAAAAATCATTACCAGCTTATTTCACAACATTATCATCATTTTTCAACACTTTCCATGTATGGCAATCACCACTGAAAATCTCTACTGACGCCCCAAACACACCATCAAATGTTCCAAATGTGCTCTGGGTACCTCGTGTCTTTTTCGACATAGAGTGCGCATTTTATCGTCGGCCGGAATAGCTCAGTTGGGAGAGCGTTAGACTGAAGATCTAAAGGCCCCCGGTTCAATCCCGGGTTCCGGCACAGAGCGTCGGACTCTGGCGGCTGACCTAATGTTTTGTCAAAAGAAATCCGTCCACAATAGTGTTGTGGTAACAAAAAAATCATTACCAGCTTATTTCACAACATTATCATCATTTTTCAACACTTTCCATGTATGGCAATCACCACTGAAAATCTCTACTGACGCCCCAAACACACCATCAAATGTTCCAAATGTGCTCTGGGTACCTCGTGTCTTTTTCGACATAGAGTGCGCATTTTATCGTCGGCCGGAATAGCTCAGTTGGGAGAGCGTTAGACTGAAGATCTAAAGGCCCCCGGTTCAATCCCGGGTTCCGGCACAGAGCGTCGGACTCTGGCGGCTGACCTAATGTTTTGTCAAAAGAAATCCGTCCACAATAGTGTTGTGGTAAAAAAAAAATCATTACCAGCTTATTTCACAACATTATCATCATTTTTCAACACTTTCCATGTATGGCAATCACCACTGAAAATCTCTACTGACGCCCCAAACACACCATCAAATGTTCCAAATGTGCTCTGGGTACCTCGTGTCTTTTTCGACATAGAGTGCGCATTTTATCGTCGGCCGGAATAGCTCAGTTGGGAGAGCGTTAGACTGAAGATCTAAAGGCCCCCGGTTCAATCCCGGGTTCCGGCACAGAGCGTCGGACTCTGGCGGCTGACCTAATGTTTTGTCAAAAGAAATCCGTCCACAATAGTGTTGTGGTAAAAAAAAAATCATTACCAGCTTATTTCACAACATTATCATCATTTTTCAACACTTTCCATGTATGGCAATCACCACTGAAAATCTCTACTGACGCCCCAAACACACCATCAAATGTTCCAAATGTGCTCTGGGTACCTCGTGTCTTTTTCGACATAGAGTGCGCATTTTATCGTCGGCCGGAATAGCTCAGTTGGGAGAGCGTTAGACTGAAGATCTAAAGGCCCCCGGTTCAATCCCGGGTTCCGGCACAGAGCGTCGGACTCTGGCGGCTGACCTAATGTTTTGTCAAAAGAAATCCGTCCACAATAGTGTTGTGGTAAAAAAAAAATCATTACCAGCTTATTTCACAACATTATCATCATTTTTCAACACTTTCCATGTATGGCAATCACCACTGAAAATCTCTACTGACGCCCCAAACACACCATCAAATGTTCCAAATGTGCTCTGGGTACCTCGTGTCTTTTTCGACATAGAGTGCGCATTTTATCGTCGGCCGGAATAGCTCAGTTGGGAGAGCGTTAGACTGAAGATCTAAAGGCCCCCGGTTCAATCCCGGGTTCCGGCACAGAGCGTCGGACTCTGGCGGCTGACCTAATGTTTTGTCAAAAGAAATCCGTCCACAATAGTGTTGTGGTAAAAAAAAAATCATTACCAGCTTATTTCACAACATTATCATCATTTTTCAACACTTTCCATGTATGGCAATCACCACTGAAAATCTCTACTGACGCCCCAAACACACCATCAAATGTTCCAAATGTGCTCTGGGTACCTCGTGTCTTTTTCGACATAGAGTGCGCATTTTATCGTCGGCCGGAATAGCTCAGTTGGGAGAGCGTTAGACTGAAGATCTAAAGGCCCCCGGTTCAATCCCGGGTTCCGGCACAGAGCGTCGGACTCTGGCGGCTGACCTAATGTTTTGTCAAAAGAAATCCGTCCACAATAGTGTTGTGGTAACAAAAAAATCATTACCAGCTTATTTCACAACATTATCATCATTTTTCAACACTTTCCATGTATGGCAATCACCACTGAAAATCTCTACTGACGCCCGAAACACACCATCAAATGTTCCAAATGTGCTCTGGGTACCTCGTGTCTTTTTCGACATAGAGTGCGCATTTTATCGTCGGCCGGAATAGCTCAGTTGGGAGAGCGTTAGACTGAAGATCTAAAGGCCCCCGGTTCAATCCCGGGTTCCGGCACAGAGCGTCGGACTCTGGCGGCTGACCTAATGTTTTGTCAAAAGAAATCCGTCCACAATAGTGTTGTGGTAAAAAAAAAATCATTACCAGCTTATTTCACAACATTATCATCATTTTTCAACACTTTCCATGTATGGCAATCACCACTGAAAATCTCTACTGACGCCCCAAACACACCATCAAATGTTCCAAATGTGCTCTGGGTACCTCGTGTCTTTTTCGACATAGAGTGCGCATTTTATCGTCGGCCGGAATAGCTCAGTTGGGAGAGCGTTAGACTGAAGATCTAAAGGCCCCCGGTTCAATCCCGGGTTCCGGCACAGAGCGTCGGACTCTGGCGGCTGACCTAATGTTTTGTCAAAAGAAATCCGTCCACAATAGTGTTGTGGTAACAAAAAAATCATTACCAGCTTATTTCACAACATTATCATCATTTTTCAACACTTTCCATGTATGGCAATCACCACTGAAAATCTCTACTGACGCCCGAAACACACCATCAAATGTTCCAAATGTGCTCTGGGTACCTCGTGTCTTTTTCGACATAGAGTGCGCATTTTATCGTCGGCCGGAATAGCTCAGTTGGGAGAGCGTTAGACTGAAGATCTAAAGGCCCCCGGTTCAATCCCGGGTTCCGGCACAGAGCGTCGGACTCTGGCGGCTGACCTAATGTTTTGTCAAAAGAAATCCGTCCACAATAGTGTTGTGGTAAAAAAAAAATCATTACCAGCTTATTTCACAACATTATCATCATTTTTCAACACTTTCCATGTATGGCAATCACCACTGAAAATCTCTACTGACGCCCCAAACACACCATCAAATGTTCCAAATGTGCTCTGGGTACCTCGTGTCTTTTTCGACATAGAGTGCGCATTTTATCGTCGGCCGGAATAGCTCAGTTGGGAGAGCGTTAGACTGAAGATCTAAAGGCCCCCGGTTCAATCCCGGGTTCCGGCACAGAGCGTCGGACTCTGGCGGCTGACCTAATGTTTTGTCAAAAGAAATCCGTCCACAATAGTGTTGTGGTAAAAAAAAAATCATTACCAGCTTATTTCACAACATTATCATCATTTTTCAACACTTTCCATGTATGGCAATCACCACTGAAAATCTCTACTGACGCCCCAAACACACCATCAAATGTTCCAAATGTGCTCTGGGTACCTCGTGTCTTTTTCGACATAGAGTGCGCATTTTATCGTCGGCCGGAATAGCTCAGTTGGGAGAGCGTTAGACTGAAGATCTAAAGGCCCCCGGTTCAATCCCGGGTTCCGGCACAGAGCGTCGGACTCTGGCGGCTGACCTAATGTTTTGTCAAAAGAAATCCGTCCACAATAGTGTTGTGGTAACAAAAAAATCATTACCAGCTTATTTCACAACATTATCATCATTTTTCAACACTTTCCATGTATGGCAATCACCACTGAAAATCTCTACTGACGCCCCAAACACACCATCAAATGTTCCAAATGTGCTCTGGGTACCTCGTGTCTTTTTCGACATAGAGTGCGCATTTTATCGTCGGCCGGAATAGCTCAGTTGGGAGAGCGTTAGACTGAAGATCTAAAGGCCCCCGGTTCAATCCCGGGTTCCGGCACAGAGCGTCGGACTCTGGCGGCTGACCTAATGTTTTGTCAAAAGAAATCCGTCCACAATAGTGTTGTGGTAAAAAAAAAATCATTACCAGCTTATTTCACAACATTATCATCATTTTTCAACACTTTCCATGTATGGCAATCACCACTGAAAATCTCTACTGACGCCCCAAACACACCATCAAATGTTCCAAATGTGCTCTGGGTACCTCGTGTCTTTTTCGACATAGAGTGCGCATTTTATCGTCGGCCGGAATAGCTCAGTTGGGAGAGCGTTAGACTGAAGATCTAAAGGCCCCCGGTTCAATCCCGGGTTCCGGCACAGAGCGTCGGACTCTGGCGGCTGACCTAATGTTTTGTCAAAAGAAATCCGTCCACAATAGTGTTGTGGTAAAAAAAAAATCATTACCAGCTTATTTCACAACATTATCATCATTTTTCAACACTTTCCATGTATGGCAATCACCACTGAAAATCTCTACTGACGCCCCAAACACACCATCAAATGTTCCAAATGTGCTCTGGGTACCTCGTGTCTTTTTCGACATAGAGTGCGCATTTTATCGTCGGCCGGAATAGCTCAGTTGGGAGAGCGTTAGACTGAAGATCTAAAGGCCCCCGGTTCAATCCCGGGTTCCGGCACAGAGCGTCGGACTCTGGCGGCTGACCTAATGTTTTGTCAAAAGAAATCCGTCCACAATAGTGTTGTGGTAACAAAAAAATCATTACCAGCTTATTTCACAACATTATCATCATTTTTCAACACTTTCCATGTATGGCAATCACCACTGAAAATCTCTACTGACGCCCCAAACACACCATCAAATGTTCCAAATGTGCTCTGGGTACCTCGTGTCTTTTTCGACATAGAGTGCGCATTTTATCGTCGGCCGGAATAGCTCAGTTGGGAGAGCGTTAGACTGAAGATCTAAAGGCCCCCGGTTCAATCCCGGGTTCCGGCACAGAGCGTCGGACTCTGGCGGCTGACCTAATGTTTTGTCAAAAGAAATCCGTCCACAATAGTGTTGTGGTAACAAAAAAATCATTACCAGCTTATTTCACAACATTATCATCATTTTTCAACACTTTCCATGTATGGCAATCACCACTGAAAATCTCTACTGACGCCCCAAACACACCATCAAATGTTCCAAATGTGCTCTGGGTACCTCGTGTCTTTTTCGACATAGAGTGAGCATTTTATCGTCGGCCGGAATAGCTCAGTTGGGAGAGCGTTAGACTGAAGATCTAAAGGCCCCCGGTTCAATCCCGGGTTCCGGCACAGAGCGTCGGACTCTGGCGGCTGACCTAATGTTTTGTCAAAAGAAATCCGTCCACAATAGTGTTGTGGTAAAAAAAAAATCATTACCAGCTTATTTCACAACATTATCATCATTTTTCAACACTTTCCATGTATGGCAATCACCACTGAAAATCTCTACTGACGCCCCAAACACACCATCAAATGTTCCAAATGTGCTCTGGGTACCTCGTGTCTTTTTCGACATAGAGTGCGCATTTTATCGTCGGCCGGAATAGCTCAGTTGGGAGAGCGTTAGACTGAAGATCTAAAGGCCCCCGGTTCAATCCCGGGTTCCGGCACAGAGCGTCGGACTCTGGCGGCTGACCTAATGTTTTGTCAAAAGAAATCCGTCCACAATAGTGTTGTGGTAACAAAAAAATCATTACCAGCTTATTTCACAACATTATCATCATTTTTCAACACTTTCCATGTATGGCAATCACCACTGAAAATCTCTACTGACGCCCCAAACACACCATCAAATGTTCCAAATGTGCTCTGGGTACCTCGTGTCTTTTTCGACATAGAGTGCGCATTTTATCGTCGGCCGGAATAGCTCAGTTGGGAGAGCGTTAGACTGAAGATCTAAAGGCCCCCGGTTCAATCCCGGGTTCCGGCACAGAGCGTCGGACTCTGGCGGCTGACCTAATGTTTTGTCAAAAGAAATCCGTCCACAATAGTGTTGTGGTAAAAAAAAAATCATTACCAGCTTATTTCACAACATTATCATCATTTTTCAACACTTTCCATGTATGGCAATCACCACTGAAAATCTCTACTGACGCCCCAAACACACCATCAAATGTTCCAAATGTGCTCTGGGTACCTCGTGTCTTTTTCGACATAGAGTGCGCATTTTATCGTCGGCCGGAATAGCTCAGTTGGGAGAGCGTTAGACTGAAGATCTAAAGGCCCCCGGTTCAATCCCGGGTTCCGGCACAGAGCGTCGGACTCTGGCGGCTGACCTAATGTTTTGTCAAAAGAAATCCGTCCACAATAGTGTTGTGGTAACAAAAAAATCATTACCAGCTTATTTCACAACATTATCATCATTTTTCAACACTTTCCATGTATGGCAATCACCACTGAAAATCTCTACTGACGCCCCAAACACACCATCAAATGTTCCAAATGTGCTCTGGGTACCTCGTGTCTTTTTCGACATAGAGTGCGCATTTTATCGTCGGCCGGAATAGCTCAGTTGGGAGAGCGTTAGACTGAAGATCTAAAGGCCCCCGGTTCAATCCCGGGTTCCGGCACAGAGCGTCGGACTCTGGCGGCTGACCTAATGTTTTGTCAAAAGAAATCCGTCCACAATAGTGTTGTGGTAAAAAAAAAATCATTACCAGCTTATTTCACAACATTATTATCATTTTTCAACACTTTCCATGTATGGCAATCACCACTGAAAATCTCTACTGACGCCCCAAACACACCATCAAATGTTCCAAATGTGCTCTGGGTACCTCGTGTCTTTTTCGACATAGAGTGCGCATTTTATCGTCGGCCGGAATAGCTCAGTTGGGAGAGCGTTAGACTGAAGATCTAAAGGCCCCCGGTTCAATCCCGGGTTCCGGCACAGAGCGTCGGACTCTGGCGGCTGACCTAATGTTTTGTCAAAAGAAATCCGTCCACAATAGTGTTGTGGTAACAAAAAAATCATTACCAGCTTATTTCACAACATTATCATCATTTTTCAACACTTTCCATGTATGGCAATCACCACTGAAAATCTCTACTGACGCCCCAAACACACCATCAAATGTTCCAAATGTGCTCTGGGTACCTCGTGTCTTTTTCGACATAGAGTGCGCATTTTATCGTCGGCCGGAATAGCTCAGTTGGGAGAGCGTTAGACTGAAGATCTAAAGGCCCCCGGTTCAATCCCGGGTTCCGGCACAGAGCGTCGGACTCTGGCGGCTGACCTAATGTTTTGTCAAAAGAAATCCGTCCACAATAGTGTTGTGGTAAAAAAAAAATCATTACCAGCTTATTTCACAACATTATCATCATTTTTCAACACTTTCCATGTATGGCAATCACCACTGAAAATCTCTACTGACGCCCCAAACACACCATCAAATGTTCCAAATGTGCTCTGGGTACCTCGTGTCTTTTTCGACATAGAGTGCGCATTTTATCGTCGGCCGGAATAGCTCAGTTGGGAGAGCGTTAGACTGAAGATCTAAAGGCCCCCGGTTCAATCCCGGGTTCCGGCACAGAGCGTCGGACTCTGGCGGCTGACCTAATGTTTTGTCAAAAGAAATCCGTCCACAATAGTGTTGTGGTAACAAAAAAATCATTACCAGCTTATTTCACAACATTATCATCATTTTTCAACACTTTCCATGTATGGCAATCACCACTGAAAATCTCTACTGACGCCCCAAACACACCATCAAATGTTCCAAATGTGCTCTGGGTACCTCGTGTCTTTTTCGACATAGAGTGCGCATTTTATCGTCGGCCGGAATAGCTCAGTTGGGAGAGCGTTAGACTGAAGATCTAAAGGCCCCCGGTTCAATCCCGGGTTCCGGCACAGAGCGTCGGACTCTGGCGGCTGACCTAATGTTTTGTCAAAAGAAATCCGTCCACAATAGTGTTGTGGTAAAAAAAAAATCATTACCAGCTTATTTCACAACATTATCATCATTTTTCAACACTTTCCATGTATGGCAATCACCACTGAAAATCTCTACTGACGCCCCAAACACACCATCAAATGTTCCAAATGTGCTCTGGGTACCTCGTGTCTTTTTCGACATAGAGTGCGCATTTTATCGTCGGCCGGAATAGCTCAGTTGGGAGAGCGTTAGACTGAAGATCTAAAGGCCCCCGGTTCAATCCCGGGTTCCGGCACAGAGCGTCGGACTCTGGCGGCTGACCTAATGTTTTGTCAAAAGAAATCCGTCCACAATAGTGTTGTGGTAACAAAAAAATCATTACCAGCTTATTTCACAACATTATCATCATTTTTCAACACTTTCCATGTATGGCAATCACCACTGAAAATCTCTACTGACGCCCCAAACACACCATCAAATGTTCCAAATGTGCTCTGGGTACCTCGTGTCTTTTTCGACATAGAGTGCGCATTTTATCGTCGGCCGGAATAGCTCAGTTGGGAGAGCGTTAGACTGAAGATCTAAAGGCCCCCGGTTCAATCCCGGGTTCCGGCACAGAGCGTCGGACTCTGGCGGCTGACCTAATGTTTTGTCAAAAGAAATCCGTCCACAATAGTGTTGTGGTAAAAAAAAAATCATTACCAGCTTATTTCACAACATTATCATCATTTTTCAACACTTTCCATGTATGGCAATCACCACTGAAAATCTCTACTGACGCCCCAAACACACCATCAAATGTTCCAAATGTGCTCTGGGTACCTCGTGTCTTTTTCGACATAGAGTGCGCATTTTATCGTCGGCCGGAATAGCTCAGTTGGGAGAGCGTTAGACTGAAGATCTAAAGGCCCCCGGTTCAATCCCGGGTTCCGGCACAGAGCGTCGGACTCTGGCGGCTGACCTAATGTTTTGTCAAAAGAAATCCGTCCACAATAGTGTTGTGGTAACAAAAAAATCATTACCAGCTTATTTCACAACATTATCATCATTTTTCAACACTTTCCATGTATGGCAATCACCACTGAAAATCTCTACTGACGCCCCAAACACACCATCAAATGTTCCAAATGTGCTCTGGGTACCTCGTGTCTTTTTCGACATAGAGTGCGCATTTTATCGTCGGCCGGAATAGCTCAGTTGGGAGAGCGTTAGACTGAAGATCTAAAGGCCCCCGGTTCAATCCCGGGTTCCGGCACAGAGCGTCGGACTCTGGCGGCTGACCTAATGTTTTGTCAAAAGAAATCCGTCCACAATAGTGTTGTGGTAAAAAAAAAATCATTACCAGCTTATTTCACAACATTATCATCATTTTTCAACACTTTCCATGTATGGCAATCACCACTGAAAATCTCTACTGACGCCCCAAACACACCATCAAATGTTCCAAATGTGCTCTGGGTACCTCGTGTCTTTTTCGACATAGAGTGCGCATTTTATCGTCGGCCGGAATAGCTCAGTTGGGAGAGCGTTAGACTGAAGATCTAAAGGCCCCCGGTTCAATCCCGGGTTCCGGCACAGAGCGTCGGACTCTGGCGGCTGACCTAATGTTTTGTCAAAAGAAATCCGTCCACAATAGTGTTGTGGTAACAAAAAAATCATTACCAGCTTATTTCACAACATTATCATCATTTTTCAACACTTTCCATGTATGGCAATCACCACTGAAAATCTCTACTGACGCCCCAAACACACCATCAAATGTTCCAAATGTGCTCTGGGTACCTCGTGTCTTTTTCGACATAGAGTGCGCATTTTATCGTCGGCCGGAATAGCTCAGTTGGGAGAGCGTTAGACTGAAGATCTAAAGGCCCCCGGTTCAATCCCGGGTTCCGGCACAGAGCGTCGGACTCTGGCGGCTGACCTAATGTTTTGTCAAAAGAAATCCGTCCACAATAGTGTTGTGGTAACAAAAAAATCATTACCAGCTTATTTCACAACATTATCATCATTTTTCAACACTTTCCATGTATGGCAATCACCACTGAAAATCTCTACTGACGCCCCAAACACACCATCAAATGTTCCAAATGTGCTCTGGGTACCTCGTGTCTTTTTCGACATAGAGTGCGCATTTTATCGTCGGCCGGAATAGCTCAGTTGGGAGAGCGTTAGACTGAAGATCTAAAGGCCCCCGGTTCAATCCCGGGTTCCGGCACAGAGCGTCGGACTCTGGCGGCTGACCTAATGTTTTGTCAAAAGAAATCCGTCCACAATAGTGTTGTGGTAACAAAAAAATCATTACCAGCTTATTTCACAACATTATCATCATTTTTCAACACTTTCCATGTATGGCAATCACCACTGAAAATCTCTACTGACGCCCGAAACACACCATCAAATGTTCCAAATGTGCTCTGGGTACCTCGTGTCTTTTTCGACATAGAGTGCGCATTTTATCGTCGGCCGGAATAGCTCAGTTGGGAGAGCGTTAGACTGAAGATCTAAAGGCCCCCGGTTCAATCCCGGGTTCCGGCACAGAGCGTCGGACTCTGGCGGCTGACCTAATGTTTTGTCAAAAGAAATCCGTCCACAATAGTGTTGTGGTAACAAAAAAATCATTACCAGCTTATTTCACAACATTATCATCATTTTTCAACACTTTCCATGTATGGCAATCACCACTGAAAATCTCTACTGACGCCCCAAACACACCATCAAATGTTCCAAATGTGCTCTGGGTACCTCGTGTCTTTTTCGACATAGAGTGCGCATTTTATCGTCGGCCGGAATAGCTCAGTTGGGAGAGCGTTAGACTGAAGATCTAAAGGCCCCCGGTTCAATCCCGGGTTCCGGCACAGAGCGTCGGACTCTGGCGGCTGACCTAATGTTTTGTCAAAAGAAATCCGTCCACAATAGTGTTGTGGTAACAAAAAAATCATTACCAGCTTATTTCACAACATTATCATCATTTTTCAACACTTTCCATGTATGGCAATCACCACTGAAAATCTCTACTGACGCCCCAAACACACCATCAAATGTTCCAAATGTGCTCTGGGTACCTCGTGTCTTTTTCGACATAGAGTGCGCATTTTATCGTCGGCCGGAATAGCTCAGTTGGGAGAGCGTTAGACTGAAGATCTAAAGGCCCCCGGTTCAATCCCGGGTTCCGGCACAGAGCGTCGGACTCTGGCGGCTGACCTAATGTTTTGTCAAAAGAAATCCGTCCACAATAGTGTTGTGGTAACAAAAAAATCATTACCAGCTTATTTCACAACATTATCATCATTTTTCAACACTTTCCATGTATGGCAATCACCACTGAAAATCTCTACTGACGCCCCAAACACACCATCAAATGTTCCAAATGTGCTCTGGGTACCTCGTGTCTTTTTCGACATAGAGTGCGCATTTTATCGTCGGCCGGAATAGCTCAGTTGGGAGAGCGTTAGACTGAAGATCTAAAGGCCCCCGGTTCAATCCCGGGTTCCGGCACAGAGCGTCGGACTCTGGCGGCTGACCTAATGTTTTGTCAAAAGAAATCCGTCCACAATAGTGTTGTGGTAAAAAAAAAATCATTACCAGCTTATTTCACAACATTATCATCATTTTTCAACACTTTCCATGTATGGCAATCACCACTGAAAATCTCTACTGACGCCCCAAACACACCATCAAATGTTCCAAATGTGCTCTGGGTACCTCGTGTCTTTTTCGACATAGAGTGCGCATTTTATCGTCGGCCGGAATAGCTCAGTTGGGAGAGCGTTAGACTGAAGATCTAAAGGCCCCCGGTTCAATCCCGGGTTCCGGCACAGAGCGTCGGACTCTGGCGGCTGACCTAATGTTTTGTCAAAAGAAATCCGTCCACAATAGTGTTGTGGTAACAAAAAAATCATTACCAGCTTATTTCACAACATTATCATCATTTTTCAACACTTTCCATGTATGGCAATCACCACTGAAAATCTCTACTGACGCCCCAAACACACCATCAAATGTTCCAAATGTGCTCTGGGTACCTCGTGTCTTTTTCGACATAGAGTGCGCATTTTATCGTCGGCCGGAATAGCTCAGTTGGGAGAGCGTTAGACTGAAGATCTAAAGGCCCCCGGTTCAATCCCGGGTTCCGGCACAGAGCGTCGGACTCTGGCGGCTGACCTAATGTTTTGTCAAAAGAAATCCGTCCACAATAGTGTTGTGGTAAAAAAAAAATCATTACCAGCTTATTTCACAACATTATCATCATTTTTCAACACTTTCCATGTATGGCAATCACCACTGAAAATCTCTACTGACGCCCCAAACACACCATCAAATGTTCCAAATGTGCTCTGGGTACCTCGTGTCTTTTTCGACATAGAGTGCGCATTTTATCGTCGGCCGGAATAGCTCAGTTGGGAGAGCGTTAGACTGAAGATCTAAAGGCCCCCGGTTCAATCCCGGGTTCCGGCACAGAGCGTCGGACTCTGGCGGCTGACCTAATGTTTTGTCAAAAGAAATCCGTCCACAATAGTGTTGTGGTAACAAAAAAATCATTACCAGCTTATTTCACAACATTATCATCATTTTTCAACACTTTCCATGTATGGCAATCACCACTGAAAATCTCTACTGACGCCCCAAACACACCATCAAATGTTCCAAATGTGCTCTGGGTACCTCGTGTCTTTTTCGACATAGAGTGCGCATTTTATCGTCGGCCGGAATAGCTCAGTTGGGAGAGCGTTAGACTGAAGATCTAAAGGCCCCCGGTTCAATCCCGGGTTCCGGCACAGAGCGTCGGACTCTGGCGGCTGACCTAATGTTTTGTCAAAAGAAATCCGTCCACAATAGTGTTGTGGTAAAAAAAAAATCATTACCAGCTTATTTCACAACATTATCATCATTTTTCAACACTTTCCATGTATGGCAATCACCACTGAAAATCTCTACTGACGCCCCAAACACACCATCAAATGTTCCAAATGTGCTCTGGGTACCTCGTGTCTTTTTCGACATAGAGTGCGCATTTTATCGTCGGCCTGAATAGCTCAGTTGGGAGAGCGTTAGACTGAAGATCTAAAGGCCCCCGGTTCAATCCCGGGTTCCGGCACAGAGCGTCGGACTCTGGCGGCTGACCTAATGTTTTGTCAAAAGAAATCCGTCCACAATAGTGTTGTGGTAACAAAAAAATCATTACCAGCTTATTTCACAACATTATCATCATTTTTCAACACTTTCCATGTATGGCAATCACCACTGAAAATCTCTACTGACGCCCCAAACACACCATCAAATGTTCCAAATGTGCTCTGGGTACCTCGTGTCTTTTTCGACATAGAGTGCGCATTTTATCGTCGGCCGGAATAGCTCAGTTGGGAGAGCGTTAGACTGAAGATCTAAAGGCCCCCGGTTCAATCCCGGGTTCCGGCACAGAGCGTCGGACTCTGGCGGCTGACCTAATGTTTTGTCAAAAGAAATCCGTCCACAATAGTGTTGTGGTAACAAAAAAATCATTACCAGCTTATTTCACAACATTATCATCATTTTTCAACACTTTCCATGTATGGCAATCACCACTGAAAATCTCTACTGACGCCCCAAACACACCATCAAATGTTCCAAATGTGCTCTGGGTACCTCGTGTCTTTTTCGACATAGAGTGCGCATTTTATCGTCGGCCGGAATAGCTCAGTTGGGAGAGCGTTAGACTGAAGATCTAAAGGCCCCCGGTTCAATCCCGGGTTCCGGCACAGAGCGTCGGACTCTGGCGGCTGACCTAATGTTTTGTCAAAAGAAATCCGTCCACAATAGTGTTGTGGTAAAAAAAAAATCATTACCAGCTTATTTCACAACATTATCATCATTTTTCAACACTTTCCATGTATGGCAATCACCACTGAAAATCTCTACTGACGCCCCAAACACACCATCAAATGTTCCAAATGTGCTCTGGGTACCTCGTGTCTTTTTCGACATAGAGTGCGCATTTTATCGTCGGCCGGAATAGCTCAGTTGGGAGAGCGTTAGACTGAAGATCTAAAGGCCCCCGGTTCAATCCCGGGTTCCGGCACAGAGCGTCGGACTCTGGCGGCTGACCTAATGTTTTGTCAAAAGAAATCCGTCCACAATAGTGTTGTGGTAACAAAAAAATCATTACCAGCTTATTTCACAACATTATCATCATTTTTCAACACTTTCCATGTATGGCAATCACCACTGAAAATCTCTACTGACGCCCCAAACACACCATCAAATGTTCCAAATGTGCTCTGGGTACCTCGTGTCTTTTTCGACATAGAGTGCGCATTTTATCGTCGGCCGGAATAGCTCAGTTGGGAGAGCGTTAGACTGAAGATCTAAAGGCCCCCGGTTCAATCCCGGGTTCCGGCACAGAGCGTCGGACTCTGGCGGCTGACCTAATGTTTTGTCAAAAGAAATCCGTCCACAATAGTGTTGTGGTAAAAAAAAAATCATTACCAGCTTATTTCACAACATTATCATCATTTTTCAACACTTTCCATGTATGGCAATCACCACTGAAAATCTCTACTGACGCCCCAAACACACCATCAAATGTTCCAAATGTGCTCTGGGTACCTCGTGTCTTTTTCGACATAGAGTGCGCATTTTATCGTCGGCCGGAATAGCTCAGTTGGGAGAGCGTTAGACTGAAGATCTAAAGGCCCCCGGTTCAATCCCGGGTTCCGGCACAGAGCGTCGGACTCTGGCGGCTGACCTAATGTTTTGTCAAAAGAAATCCGTCCACAATAGTGTTGTGGTAACAAAAAAATCATTACCAGCTTATTTCACAACATTATCATCATTTTTCAACACTTTCCATGTATGGCAATCACCACTGAAAATCTCTACTGACGCCCCAAACACACCATCAAATGTTCCAAATGTGCTCTGGGTACCTCGTGTCTTTTTCGACATAGAGTGCGCATTTTATCGTCGGCCGGAATAGCTCAGTTGGGAGAGCGTTAGACTGAAGATCTAAAGGCCCCCGGTTCAATCCCGGGTTCCGGCACAGAGCGTCGGACTCTGGCGGCTGACCTAATGTTTTGTCAAAAGAAATCCGTCCACAATAGTGTTGTGGTAAAAAAAAAATCATTACCAGCTTATTTCACAACATTATCATCATTTTTCAACACTTTCCATGTATGGCAATCACCACTGAAAATCTCTACTGACGCCCCAAACACACCATCAAATGTTCCAAATGTGCTCTGGGTACCTCGTGTCTTTTTCGACATAGAGTGCGCATTTTATCGTCGGCCGGAATAGCTCAGTTGGGAGAGCGTTAGACTGAAGATCTAAAGGCCCCCGGTTCAATCCCGGGTTCCGGCACAGAGCGTCGGACTCTGGCGGCTGACCTAATGTTTTGTCAAAAGAAATCCGTCCACAATAGTGTTGTGGTAAAAAAAAAATCATTACCAGCTTATTTCACAACATTATCATCATTTTTCAACACTTTCCATGTATGGCAATCACCACTGAAAATCTCTACTGACGCCCCAAACACACCATCAAATGTTCCAAATGTGCTCTGGGTACCTCGTGTCTTTTTCGACATAGAGTGCGCATTTTATCGTCGGCCGGAATAGCTCAGTTGGGAGAGCGTTAGACTGAAGATCTAAAGGCCCCCGGTTCAATCCCGGGTTCCGGCACAGAGCGTCGGACTCTGGCGGCTGACCTAATGTTTTGTCAAAAGAAATCCGTCCACAATAGTGTTGTGGTAACAAAAAAATCATTACCAGCTTATTTCACAACATTATCATCATTTTTCAACACTTTCCATGTATGGCAATCACCACTGAAAATCTCTACTGACGCCCCAAACACACCATCAAATGTTCCAAATGTGCTCTGGGTACCTCGTGTCTTTTTCGACATAGAGTGCGCATTTTATCGTCGGCCGGAATAGCTCAGTTGGGAGAGCGTTAGACTGAAGATCTAAAGGCCCCCGGTTCAATCCCGGGTTCCGGCACAGAGCGTCGGACTCTGGCGGCTGACCTAATGTTTTGTCAAAAGAAATCCGTCCACAATAGTGTTGTGGTAAAAAAAAAATCATTACCAGCTTATTTCACAACATTATCATCATTTTTCAACACTTTCCATGTATGGCAATCACCACTGAAAATCTCTACTGACGCCCCAAACACACCATCAAATGTTCCAAATGTGCTCTGGGTACCTCGTGTCTTTTTCGACATAGAGTGCGCATTTTATCGTCGGCCGGAATAGCTCAGTTGGGAGAGCGTTAGACTGAAGATCTAAAGGCCCCCGGTTCAATCCCGGGTTCCGGCACAGAGCGTCGGACTCTGGCGGCTGACCTAATGTTTTGTCAAAAGAAATCCGTCCACAATAGTGTTGTGGTAACAAAAAAATCATTACCAGCTTATTTCACAACATTATCATCATTTTTCAACACTTTCCATGTATGGCAATCACCACTGAAAATCTCTACTGACGCCCCAAACACACCATCAAATGTTCCAAATGTGCTCTGGGTACCTCGTGTCTTTTTCGACATAGAGTGCGCATTTTATCGTCGGCCGGAATAGCTCAGTTGGGAGAGCGTTAGACTGAAGATCTAAAGGCCCCCGGTTCAATCCCGGGTTCCGGCACAGAGCGTCGGACTCTGGCGGCTGACCTAATGTTTTGTCAAAAGAAATCCGTCCACAATAGTGTTGTGGTAAAAAAAAAATCATTACCAGCTTATTTCACAACATTATCATCATTTTTCAACACTTTCCATGTATGGCAATCACCACTGAAAATCTCTACTGACGCCCCAAACACACCATCAAATGTTCCAAATGTGCTCTGGGTACCTCGTGTCTTTTTCGACATAGAGTGCGCATTTTATCGTCGGCCGGAATAGCTCAGTTGGGAGAGCGTTAGACTGAAGATCTAAAGGCCCCCGGTTCAATCCCGGGTTCCGGCACAGAGCGTCGGACTCTGGCGGCTGACCTAATGTTTTGTCAAAAGAAATCCGTCCACAATAGTGTTGTGGTAACAAAAAAATCATTACCAGCTTATTTCACAACATTATCATCATTTTTCAACACTTTCCATGTATGGCAATCACCACTGAAAATCTCTACTGACGCCCCAAACACACCATCAAATGTTCCAAATGTGCTCTGGGTACCTCGTGTCTTTTTCGACATAGAGTGCGCATTTTATCGTCGGCCGGAATAGCTCAGTTGGGAGAGCGTTAGACTGAAGATCTAAAGGCCCCCGGTTCAATCCCGGGTTCCGGCACAGAGCGTCGGACTCTGGCGGCTGACCTAATGTTTTGTCAAAAGAAATCCGTCCACAATAGTGTTGTGGTAAAAAAAAAATCATTACCAGCTTATTTCACAACATTATCATCATTTTTCAACACTTTCCATGTATGGCAATCACCACTGAAAATCTCTACTGACGCCCCAAACACACCATCAAATGTTCCAAATGTGCTCTGGGTACCTCGTGTCTTTTTCGACATAGAGTGCGCATTTTATCGTCGGCCGGAATAGCTCAGTTGGGAGAGCGTTAGACTGAAGATCTAAAGGCCCCCGGTTCAATCCCGGGTTCCGGCACAGAGCGTCGGACTCTGGCGGCTGACCTAATGTTTTGTCAAAAGAAATCCGTCCACAATAGTGTTGTGGTAACAAAAAAATCATTACCAGCTTATTTCACAACATTATCATCATTTTTCAACACTTTCCATGTATGGCAATCACCACTGAAAATCTCTACTGACGCCCCAAACACACCATCAAATGTTCCAAATGTGCTCTGGGTACCTCGTGTCTTTTTCGACATAGAGTGCGCATTTTATCGTCGGCCGGAATAGCTCAGTTGGGGAGAGCGTTAGACTGAAGATCTAAAGGCCCCCGGTTCAATCCCGGGTTCCGGCACAGAGCGTCGGACTCTGGCGGCTGACCTAATGTTTTGTCAAAAGAAATCCGTCCACAATAGTGTTGTGGTAACAAAAAAATCATTACCAGCTTATTTCACAACATTATCATCATTTTTCAACACTTTCCATGTATGGCAATCACCACTGAAAATCTCTACTGACGCCCCAAACACACCATCAAATGTTCCAAATGTGCTCTGGGTACCTCGTGTCTTTTTCGACATAGAGTGCGCATTTTATCGTCGGCCGGAATAGCTCAGTTGGGAGAGCGTTAGACTGAAGATCTAAAGGCCCCCGGTTCAATCCCGGGTTCCGGCACAGAGCGTCGGACTCTGGCGGCTGACCTAATGTTTTGTCAAAAGAAATCCGTCCACAATAGTGTTGTGGTAAAAAAAAAATCATTACCAGCTTATTTCACAACATTATCATCATTTTTCAACACTTTCCATGTATGGCAATCACCACTGAAAATCTCTACTGACGCCCCAAACACACCATCAAATGTTCCAAATGTGCTCTGGGTACCTCGTGTCTTTTTCGACATAGAGTGCGCATTTTATCGTCGGCCGGAATAGCTCAGTTGGGAGAGCGTTAGACTGAAGATCTAAAGGCCCCCGGTTCAATCCCGGGTTCCGGCACAGAGCGTCGGACTCTGGCGGCTGACCTAATGTTTTGTCAAAAGAAATCCGTCCACAATAGTGTTGTGGTAACAAAAAAATCATTACCAGCTTATTTCACAACATTATCATCATTTTTCAACACTTTCCATGTATGGCAATCACCACTGAAAATCTCTACTGACGCCCGAAACACACCATCAAATGTTCCAAATGTGCTCTGGGTACCTCGTGTCTTTTTCGACATAGAGTGCGCATTTTATCGTCGGCCGGAATAGCTCAGTTGGGAGAGCGTTAGACTGAAGATCTAAAGGCCCCCGGTTCAATCCCGGGTTCCGGCACAGAGCGTCGGACTCTGGCGGCTGACCTAATGTTTTGTCAAAAGAAATCCGTCCACAATAGTGTTGTGGTAAAAAAAAAATCATTACCAGCTTATTTCACAACATTATCATCATTTTTCAACACTTTCCATGTATGGCAATCACCACTGAAAATCTCTACTGACGCCCGAAACACACCATCAAATGTTCCAAATGTGCTCTGGGTACCTCGTGTCTTTTTCGACATAGAGTGCGCATTTTATCGTCGGCCGGAATAGCTCAGTTGGGAGAGCGTTAGACTGAAGATCTAAAGGCCCCCGGTTCAATCCCGGGTTCCGGCACAGAGCGTCGGACTCTGGCGGCTGACCTAATGTTTTGTCAAAAGAAATCCGTCCACAATAGTGTTGTGGTAAAAAAAAAATCATTACCAGCTTATTTCACAACATTATCATCATTTTTCAACACTTTCCATGTATGGCAATCACCACTGAAAATCTCTACTGACGCCCCAAACACACCATCAAATGTTCCAAATGTGCTCTGGGTACCTCGTGTCTTTTTCGACATAGAGTGCGCATTTTATCGTCGGCCGGAATAGCTCAGTTGGGAGAGCGTTAGACTGAAGATCTAAAGGCCCCCGGTTCAATCCCGGGTTCCGGCACAGAGCGTCGGACTCTGGCGGCTGACCTAATGTTTTGTCAAAAGAAATCCGTCCACAATAGTGTTGTGGTAACAAAAAAATCATTACCAGCTTATTTCACAACATTATCATCATTTTTCAACACTTTCCATGTATGGCAATCACCACTGAAAATCTCTACTGACGCCCCAAACACACCATCAAATGTTCCAAATGTGCTCTGGGTACCTCGTGTCTTTTTCGACATAGAGTGCGCATTTTATCGTCGGCCGGAATAGCTCAGTTGGGAGAGCGTTAGACTGAAGATCTAAAGGCCCCCGGTTCAATCCCGGGTTCCGGCACAGAGCGTCGGACTCTGGCGGCTGACCTAATGTTTTGTCAAAAGAAATCCGTCCACAATAGTGTTGTGGTAACAAAAAAATCATTACCAGCTTATTTCACAACATTATCATCATTTTTCAACACTTTCCATGTATGGCAATCACCACTGAAAATCTCTACTGACGCCCCAAACACACCATCAAATGTTCCAAATGTGCTCTGGGTACCTCGTGTCTTTTTCGACATAGAGTGCGCATTTTATCGTCGGCCGGAATAGCTCAGTTGGGAGAGCGTTAGACTGAAGATCTAAAGGCCCCCGGTTCAATCCCGGGTTCCGGCACAGAGCGTCGGACTCTGGCGGCTGACCTAATGTTTTGTCAAAAGAAATCCGTCCACAATAGTGTTGTGGTAAAAAAAAAATCATTACCAGCTTATTTCACAACATTATCATCATTTTTCAACACTTTCCATGTATGGCAATCACCACTGAAAATCTCTACTGACGCCCCAAACACACCATCAAATGTTCCAAATGTGCTCTGGGTACCTCGTGTCTTTTTCGACATAGAGTGCGCATTTTATCGTCGGCCGGAATAGCTCAGTTGGGAGAGCGTTAGACTGAAGATCTAAAGGCCCCCGGTTCAATCCCGGGTTCCGGCACAGAGCGTCGGACTCTGGCGGCTGACCTAATGTTTTGTCAAAAGAAATCCGTCCACAATAGTGTTGTGGTAACAAAAAAATCATTACCAGCTTATTTCACAACATTATCATCATTTTTCAACACTTTCCATGTATGGCAATCACCACTGAAAATCTCTACTGACGCCCCAAACACACCATCAAATGTTCCAAATGTGCTCTGGGTACCTCGTGTCTTTTTCGACATAGAGTGCGCATTTTATCGTCGGCCGGAATAGCTCAGTTGGGAGAGCGTTAGACTGAAGATCTAAAGGCCCCCGGTTCAATCCCGGGTTCCGGCACAGAGCGTCGGACTCTGGCGGCTGACCTAATGTTTTGTCAAAAGAAATCCGTCCACAATAGTGTTGTGGTAACAAAAAAATCATTACCAGCTTATTTCACAACATTATCATCATTTTTCAACACTTTCCATGTATGGCAATCACCACTGAAAATCTCTACTGACGCCCCAAACACACCATCAAATGTTCCAAATGTGCTCTGGGTACCTCGTGTCTTTTTCGACATAGAGTGCGCATTTTATCGTCGGCCGGAATAGCTCAGTTGGGAGAGCGTTAGACTGAAGATCTAAAGGCCCCCGGTTCAATCCCGGGTTCCGGCACAGAGCGTCGGACTCTGGCGGCTGACCTAATGTTTTGTCAAAAGAAATCCGTCCACAATAGTGTTGTGGTAACAAAAAAATCATTACCAGCTTATTTCACAACATTATCATCATTTTTCAACACTTTCCATGTATGGCAATCACCACTGAAAATCTCTACTGACGCCCCAAACACACCATCAAATGTTCCAAATGTGCTCTGGGTACCTCGTGTCTTTTTCGACATAGAGTGCGCATTTTATCGTCGGCCGGAATAGCTCAGTTGGGAGAGCGTTAGACTGAAGATCTAAAGGCCCCCGGTTCAATCCCGGGTTCCGGCACAGAGCGTCGGACTCTGGCGGCTGACCTAATGTTTTGTCAAAAGAAATCCGTCCACAATAGTGTTGTGGTAAAAAAAAAATCATTACCAGCTTATTTCACAACATTATCATCATTTTTCAACACTTTCCATGTATGGCAATCACCACTGAAAATCTCTACTGACGCCCCAAACACACCATCAAATGTTCCAAATGTGCTCTAGGTACCTCGTGTCTTTTTCGACATAGAGTGCGCATTTTATCGTCGGCCGGAATAGCTCAGTTGGGAGAGCGTTAGACTGAAGATCTAAAGGCCCCCGGTTCAATCCCGGGTTCCGGCACAGAGCGTCGGACTCTGGCGGCTGACCTAATGTTTTGTCAAAAGAAATCCGTCCACAATAGTGTTGTGGTAACAAAAAAATCATTACCAGCTTATTTCACAACATTATCATCATTTTTCAACACTTTCCATGTATGGCAATCACCACTGAAAATCTCTACTGACGCCCCAAACACACCATCAAATGTTCCAAATGTGCTCTGGGTACCTCGTGTCTTTTTCGACATAGAGTGCGCATTTTATCGTCGGCCGGAATAGCTCAGTTGGGAGAGCGTTAGACTGAAGATCTAAAGGCCCCCGGTTCAATCCCGGGTTCCGGCACAGAGCGTCGGACTCTGGCGGCTGACCTAATGTTTTGTCAAAAGAAATCCGTCCACAATAGTGTTGTGGTAAAAAAAAAATCATTACCAGCTTATTTCACAACATTATCATCATTTTTCAACACTTTCCATGTATGGCAATCACCACTGAAAATCTCTACTGACGCCCCAAACACACCATCAAATGTTCCAAATGTGCTCTGGGTACCTCGTGTCTTTTTCGACATAGAGTGCGCATTTTATCGTCGGCCGGAATAGCTCAGTTGGGAGAGCGTTAGACTGAAGATCTAAAGGCCCCCGGTTCAATCCCGGGTTCCGGCACAGAGCGTCGGACTCTGGCGGCTGACCTAATGTTTTGTCAAAAGAAATCCGTCCACAATAGTGTTGTGGTAACAAAAAAATCATTACCAGCTTATTTCACAACATTATCATCATTTTTCAACACTTTCCATGTATGGCAATCACCACTGAAAATCTCTACTGACGCCCCAAACACACCATCAAATGTTCCAAATGTGCTCTGGGTACCTCGTGTCTTTTTCGACATAGAGTGCGCATTTTATCGTCGGCCGGAATAGCTCAGTTGGGAGAGCGTTAGACTGAAGATCTAAAGGCCCCCGGTTCAATCCCGGGTTCCGGCACAGAGCGTCGGACTCTGGCGGCTGACCTAATGTTTTGTCAAAAGAAATCCGTCCACAATAGTGTTGTGGTAACAAAAAAATCATTACCAGCTTATTTCACAACATTATCATCATTTTTCAACACTTTCCATGTATGGCAATCACCACTGAAAATCTCTACTGACGCCCCAAACACACCATCAAATGTTCCAAATGTGCTCTGGGTACCTCGTGTCTTTTTCGACATAGAGTGCGCATTTTATCGTCGGCCGGAATAGCTCAGTTGGGAGAGCGTTAGACTGAAGATCTAAAGGCCCCCGGTTCAATCCCGGGTTCCGGCACAGAGCGTCGGACTCTGGCGGCTGACCTAATGTTTTGTCAAAAGAAATCCGTCCACAATAGTGTTGTGGTAACAAAAAAATCATTACCAGCTTATTTCACAACATTATCATCATTTTTCAACACTTTCCATGTATGGCAATCACCACTGAAAATCTCTACTGACGCCCCAAACACACCATCAAATGTTCCAAATGTGCTCTGGGTACCTCGTGTCTTTTTCGACATAGAGTGCGCATTTTATCGTCGGCCGGAATAGCTCAGTTGGGAGAGCGTTAGACTGAAGATCTAAAGGCCCCCGGTTCAATCCCGGGTTCCGGCACAGAGCGTCGGACTCTGGCGGCTGACCTAATGTTTTGTCAAAAGAAATCCGTCCACAATAGTGTTGTGGTAAAAAAAAAATCATTACCAGCTTATTTCACAACATTATCATCATTTTTCAACACTTTCCATGTATGGCAATCACCACTGAAAATCTCTACTGACGCCCCAAACACACCATCAAATGTTCCAAATGTGCTCTGGGTACCTCGTGTCTTTTTCGACATAGAGTGCGCATTTTATCGTCGGCCGGAATAGCTCAGTTGGGAGAGCGTTAGACTGAAGATCTAAAGGCCCCCGGTTCAATCCCGGGTTCCGGCACAGAGCGTCGGACTCTGGCGGCTGACCTAATGTTTTGTCAAAAGAAATCCGTCCACAATAGTGTTGTGGTAACAAAAAAATCATTACCAGCTTATTTCACAACATTATCATCATTTTTCAACACTTTCCATGTATGGCAATCACCACTGAAAATCTCTACTGACGCCCCAAACACACCATCAAATGTTCCAAATGTGCTCTGGGTACCTCGTGTCTTTTTCGACATAGAGTGCGCATTTTATCGTCGGCCGGAATAGCTCAGTTGGGAGAGCGTTAGACTGAAGATCTAAAGGCCCCCGGTTCAATCCCGGGTTCCGGCACAGAGCGTCGGACTCTGGCGGCTGACCTAATGTTTTGTCAAAAGAAATCCGTCCACAATAGTGTTGTGGTAAAAAAAAAATCATTACCAGCTTATTTCACAACATTATCATCATTTTTCAACACTTTCCATGTATGGCAATCACCACTGAAAATCTCTACTGACGCCCCAAACACACCATCAAATGTTCCAAATGTGCTCTGGGTACCTCGTGTCTTTTTCGACATAGAGTGCGCATTTTATCGTCGGCCGGAATAGCTCAGTTGGGAGAGCGTTAGACTGAAGATCTAAAGGCCCCCGGTTCAATCCCGGGTTCCGGCACAGAGCGTCGGACTCTGGCGGCTGACCTAATGTTTTGTCAAAAGAAATCCGTCCACAATAGTGTTGTGGTAACAAAAAAATCATTACCAGCTTATTTCACAACATTATCATCATTTTTCAACACTTTCCATGTATGGCAATCACCACTGAAAATCTCTACTGACGCCCGAAACACACCATCAAATGTTCCAAATGTGCTCTGGGTACCTCGTGTCTTTTTCGACATAGAGTGCGCATTTTATCGTCGGCCGGAATAGCTCAGTTGGGAGAGCGTTAGACTGAAGATCTAAAGGCCCCCGGTTCAATCCCGGGTTCCGGCACAGAGCGTCGGACTCTGGCGGCTGACCTAATGTTTTGTCAAAAGAAATCCGTCCACAATAGTGTTGTGGTAAAAAAAAAATCATTACCAGCTTATTTCACAACATTATCATCATTTTTCAACACTTTCCATGTATGGCAATCACCACTGAAAATCTCTACTGACGCCCCAAACACACCATCAAATGTTCCAAATGTGCTCTGGGTACCTCGTGTCTTTTTCGACATAGAGTGCGCATTTTATCGTCGGCCGGAATAGCTCAGTTGGGAGAGCGTTAGACTGAAGATCTAAAGGCCCCCGGTTCAATCCCGGGTTCCGGCACAGAGCGTCGGACTCTGGCGGCTGACCTAATGTTTTGTCAAAAGAAATCCGTCCACAATAGTGTTGTGGTAACAAAAAAATCATTACCAGCTTATTTCACAACATTATCATCATTTTTCAACACTTTCCATGTATGGCAATCACCACTGAAAATCTCTACTGACGCCCCAAACACACCATCAAATGTTCCAAATGTGCTCTGGGTACCTCGTGTCTTTTTCGACATAGAGTGCGCATTTTATCGTCGGCCGGAATAGCTCAGTTGGGAGAGCGTTAGACTGAAGATCTAAAGGCCCCCGGTTCAATCCCGGGTTCCGGCACAGAGCGTCGGACTCTGGCGGCTGACCTAATGTTTTGTCAAAAGAAATCCGTCCACAATAGTGTTGTGGTAAAAAAAAAATCATTACCAGCTTATTTCACAACATTATCATCATTTTTCAACACTTTCCATGTATGGCAATCACCACTGAAAATCTCTACTGACGCCCCAAACACACCATCAAATGTTCCAAATGTGCTCTGGGTACCTCGTGTCTTTTTCGACATAGAGTGCGCATTTTATCGTCGGCCGGAATAGCTCAGTTGGGAGAGCGTTAGACTGAAGATCTAAAGGCCCCCGGTTCAATCCCGGGTTCCGGCACAGAGCGTCGGACTCTGGCGGCTGACCTAATGTTTTGTCAAAAGAAATCCGTCCACAATAGTGTTGTGGTAACAAAAAAATCATTACCAGCTTATTTCACAACATTATCATCATTTTTCAACACTTTCCATGTATGGCAATCACCACTGAAAATCTCTACTGACGCCCCAAACACACCATCAAATGTTCCAAATGTGCTCTGGGTACCTCGTGTCTTTTTCGACATAGAGTGCGCATTTTATCGTCGGCCGGAATAGCTCAGTTGGGAGAGCGTTAGACTGAAGATCTAAAGGCCCCCGGTTCAATCCCGGGTTCCGGCACAGAGCGTCGGACTCTGGCGGCTGACCTAATGTTTTGTCAAAAGAAATCCGTCCACAATAGTGTTGTGGTAAAAAAAAAATCATTACCAGCTTATTTCACAACATTATCATCATTTTTCAACACTTTCCATGTATGGCAATCACCACTGAAAATCTCTACTGACGCCCCAAACACACCATCAAATGTTCCAAATGTGCTCTGGGTACCTCGTGTCTTTTTCGACATAGAGTGCGCATTTTATCGTCGGCCGGAATAGCTCAGTTGGGAGAGCGTTAGACTGAAGATCTAAAGGCCCCCGGTTCAATCCCGGGTTCCGGCACAGAGCGTCGGACTCTGGCGGCTGACCTAATGTTTTGTCAAAAGAAATCCGTCCACAATAGTGTTGTGGTAACAAAAAAATCATTACCAGCTTATTTCACAACATTATCATCATTTTTCAACACTTTCCATGTATGGCAATCACCACTGAAAATCTCTACTGACGCCCCAAACACACCATCAAATGTTCCAAATGTGCTCTGGGTACCTCGTGTCTTTTTCGACATAGAGTGCGCATTTTATCGTCGGCCGGAATAGCTCAGTTGGGAGAGCGTTAGACTGAAGATCTAAAGGCCCCCGGTTCAATCCCGGGTTCCGGCACAGAGCGTCGGACTCTGGCGGCTGACCTAATGTTTTGTCAAAAGAAATCCGTCCACAATAGTGTTGTGGTAAAAAAAAAATCATTACCAGCTTATTTCACAACATTATCATCATTTTTCAACACTTTCCATGTATGGCAATCACCACTGAAAATCTCTACTGACGCCCCAAACACACCATCAAATGTTCCAAATGTGCTCTGGGTACCTCGTGTCTTTTTCGACATAGAGTGCGCATTTTATCGTCGGCCGGAATAGCTCAGTTGGGAGAGCGTTAGACTGAAGATCTAAAGGCCCCCGGTTCAATCCCGGGTTCCGGCACAGAGCGTCGGACTCTGGCGGCTGACCTAATGTTTTGTCAAAAGAAATCCGTCCACAATAGTGTTGTGGTAAAAAAAAAATCATTACCAGCTTATTTCACAACATTATCATCATTTTTCAACACTTTCCATGTATGGCAATCACCACTGAAAATCTCTACTGACGCCCCAAACACACCATCAAATGTTCCAAATGTGCTCTGGGTACCTCGTGTCTTTTTCGACATAGAGTGCGCATTTTATCGTCGGCCGGAATAGCTCAGTTGGGAGAGCGTTAGACTGAAGATCTAAAGGCCCCCGGTTCAATCCCGGGTTCCGGCACAGAGCGTCGGACTCTGGCGGCTGACCTAATGTTTTGTCAAAAGAAATCCGTCCACAATAGTGTTGTGGTAAAAAAAAAATCATTACCAGCTTATTTCACAACATTATCATCATTTTTCAACACTTTCCATGTATGGCAATCACCACTGAAAATCTCTACTGACGCCCCAAACACACCATCAAATGTTCCAAATGTGCTCTGGGTACCTCGTGTCTTTTTCGACATAGAGTGCGCATTTTATCGTCGGCCGGAATAGCTCAGTTGGGAGAGCGTTAGACTGAAGATCTAAAGGCCCCCGGTTCAATCCCGGGTTCCGGCACAGAGCGTCGGACTCTGGCGGCTGACCTAATGTTTTGTCAAAAGAAATCCGTCCACAATAGTGTTGTGGTAACAAAAAAATCATTACCAGCTTATTTCACAACATTATCATCATTTTTCAACACTTTCCATGTATGGCAATCACCACTGAAAATCTCTACTGACGCCCGAAACACACCATCAAATGTTCCAAATGTGCTCTGGGTACCTCGTGTCTTTTTCGACATAGAGTGCGCATTTTATCGTCGGCCGGAATAGCTCAGTTGGGAGAGCGTTAGACTGAAGATCTAAAGGCCCCCGGTTCAATCCCGGGTTCCGGCACAGAGCGTCGGACTCTGGCGGCTGACCTAATGTTTTGTCAAAAGAAATCCGTCCACAATAGTGTTGTGGTAAAAAAAAAATCATTACCAGCTTATTTCACAACATTATCATCATTTTTCAACACTTTCCATGTATGGCAATCACCACTGAAAATCTCTACTGACGCCCCAAACACACCATCAAATGTTCCAAATGTGCTCTGGGTACCTCGTGTCTTTTTCGACATAGAGTGCGCATTTTATCGTCGGCCGGAATAGCTCAGTTGGGAGAGCGTTAGACTGAAGATCTAAAGGCCCCCGGTTCAATCCCGGGTTCCGGCACAGAGCGTCGGACTCTGGCGGCTGACCTAATGTTTTGTCAAAAGAAATCCGTCCACAATAGTGTTGTGGTAACAAAAAAATCATTACCAGCTTATTTCACAACATTATCATCATTTTTCAACACTTTCCATGTATGGCAATCACCACTGAAAATCTCTACTGACGCCCCAAACACACCATCAAATGTTCCAAATGTGCTCTGGGTACCTCGTGTCTTTTTCGACATAGAGTGCGCATTTTATCGTCGGCCGGAATAGCTCAGTTGGGAGAGCGTTAGACTGAAGATCTAAAGGCCCCCGGTTCAATCCCGGGTTCCGGCACAGAGCGTCGGACTCTGGCGGCTGACCTAATGTTTTGTCAAAAGAAATCCGTCCACAATAGTGTTGTGGTAAAAAAAAAATCATTACCAGCTTATTTCACAACATTATCATCATTTTTCAACACTTTCCATGTATGGCAATCACCACTGAAAATCTCTACTGACGCCCCAAACACACCATCAAATGTTCCAAATGTGCTCTGGGTACCTCGTGTCTTTTTCGACATAGAGTGCGCATTTTATCGTCGGCCGGAATAGCTCAGTTGGGAGAGCGTTAGACTGAAGATCTAAAGGCCCCCGGTTCAATCCCGGGTTCCGGCACAGAGCGTCGGACTCTGGCGGCTGACCTAATGTTTTGTCAAAAGAAATCCGTCCACAATAGTGTTGTGGTAACAAAAAAATCATTACCAGCTTATTTCACAACATTATCATCATTTTTCAACACTTTCCATGTATGGCAATCACCACTGAAAATCTCTACTGACGCCCCAAACACACCATCAAATGTTCCAAATGTGCTCTGGGTACCTCGTGTCTTTTTCGACATAGAGTGCGCATTTTATCGTCGGCCGGAATAGCTCAGTTGGGAGAGCGTTAGACTGAAGATCTAAAGGCCCCCGGTTCAATCCCGGGTTCCGGCACAGAGCGTCGGACTCTGGCGGCTGACCTAATGTTTTGTCAAAAGAAATCCGTCCACAATAGTGTTGTGGTAAAAAAAAAATCATTACCAGCTTATTTCACAACATTATCATCATTTTTCAACACTTTCCATGTATGGCAATCACCACTGAAAATCTCTACTGACGCCCCAAACACACCATCAAATGTTCCAAATGTGCTCTGGGTACCTCGTGTCTTTTTCGACATAGAGTGCGCATTTTATCGTCGGCCGGAATAGCTCAGTTGGGAGAGCGTTAGACTGAAGATCTAAAGGCCCCCGGTTCAATCCCGGGTTCCGGCACAGAGCGTCGGACTCTGGCGGCTGACCTAATGTTTTGTCAAAAGAAATCCGTCCACAATAGTGTTGTGGTAACAAAAAAATCATTACCAGCTTATTTCACAACATTATCATCATTTTTCAACACTTTCCATGTATGGCAATCACCACTGAAAATCTCTACTGACGCCCCAAACACACCATCAAATGTTCCAAATGTGCTCTGGGTACCTCGTGTCTTTTTCGACATAGAGTGCGCATTTTATCGTCGGCCGGAATAGCTCAGTTGGGAGAGCGTTAGACTGAAGATCTAAAGGCCCCCGGTTCAATCCCGGGTTCCGGCACAGAGCGTCGGACTCTGGCGGCTGACCTAATGTTTTGTCAAAAGAAATCCGTCCACAATAGTGTTGTGGTAAAAAAAAAATCATTACCAGCTTATTTCACAACATTATCATCATTTTTCAACACTTTCCATGTATGGCAATCACCACTGAAAATCTCTACTGACGCCCCAAACACACCATCAAATGTTCCAAATGTGCTCTGGGTACCTCGTGTCTTTTTCGACATAGAGTGCGCATTTTATCGTCGGCCGGAATAGCTCAGTTGGGAGAGCGTTAGACTGAAGATCTAAAGGCCCCCGGTTCAATCCCGGGTTCCGGCACAGAGCGTCGGACTCTGGCGGCTGACCTAATGTTTTGTCAAAAGAAATCCGTCCACAATAGTGTTGTGGTAAAAAAAAAATCATTACCAGCTTATTTCACAACATTATCATCATTTTTCAACACTTTCCATGTATGGCAATCACCACTGAAAATCTCTACTGACGCCCCAAACACACCATCAAATGTTCCAAATGTGCTCTGGGTACCTCGTGTCTTTTTCGACATAGAGTGCGCATTTTATCGTCGGCCGGAATAGCTCAGTTGGGAGAGCGTTAGACTGAAGATCTAAAGGCCCCCGGTTCAATCCCGGGTTCCGGCACAGAGCGTCGGACTCTGGCGGCTGACCTAATGTTTTGTCAAAAGAAATCCGTCCACAATAGTGTTGTGGTAAAAAAAAAATCATTACCAGCTTATTTCACAACATTATCATCATTTTTCAACACTTTCCATGTATGGCAATCACCACTGAAAATCTCTACTGACGCCCCAAACACACCATCAAATGTTCCAAATGTGCTCTGGGTACCTCGTGTCTTTTTCGACATAGAGTGCGCATTTTATCGTCGGCCGGAATAGCTCAGTTGGGAGAGCGTTAGACTGAAGATCTAAAGGCCCCCGGTTCAATCCCGGGTTCCGGCACAGAGCGTCGGACTCTGGCGGCTGACCTAATGTTTTGTCAAAAGAAATCCGTCCACAATAGTGTTGTGGTAAAAAAAAAATCATTACCAGCTTATTTCACAACATTATCATCATTTTTCAACACTTTCCATGTATGGCAATCACCACTGAAAATCTCTACTGACGCCCCAAACACACCATCAAATGTTCCAAATGTGCTCTGGGTACCTCGTGTCTTTTTCGACATAGAGTGCGCATTTTATCGTCGGCCGGAATAGCTCAGTTGGGAGAGCGTTAGACTGAAGATCTAAAGGCCCCCGGTTCAATCCCGGGTTCCGGCACAGAGCGTCGGACTCTGGCGGCTGACCTAATGTTTTGTCAAAAGAAATCCGTCCACAATAGTGTTGTGGTAACAAAAAAATCATTACCAGCTTATTTCACAACATTATCATCATTTTTCAACACTTTCCATGTATGGCAATCACCACTGAAAATCTCTACTGACGCCCCAAACACACCATCAAATGTTCCAAATGTGCTCTGGGTACCTCGTGTCTTTTTCGACATAGAGTGCGCATTTTATCGTCGGCCGGAATAGCTCAGTTGGGAGAGCGTTAGACTGAAGATCTAAAGGCCCCCGGTTCAATCCCGGGTTCCGGCACAGAGCGTCGGACTCTGGCGGCTGACCTAATGTTTTGTCAAAAGAAATCCGTCCACAATAGTGTTGTGGTAAAAAAAAAATCATTACCAGCTTATTTCACAACATTATCATCATTTTTCAACACTTTCCATGTATGGCAATCACCACTGAAAATCTCTACTGACGCCCCAAACACACCATCAAATGTTCCAAATGTGCTCTGGGTACCTCGTGTCTTTTTCGACATAGAGTGCGCATTTTATCGTCGGCCGGAATAGCTCAGTTGGGAGAGCGTTAGACTGAAGATCTAAAGGCCCCCGGTTCAATCCCGGGTTCCGGCACAGAGCGTCGGACTCTGGCGGCTGACCTAATGTTTTGTCAAAAGAAATCCGTCCACAATAGTGTTGTGGTAAAAAAAAAATCATTACCAGCTTATTTCACAACATTATCATCATTTTTCAACACTTTCCATGTATGGCAATCACCACTGAAAATCTCTACTGACGCCCCAAACACACCATCAAATGTTCCAAATGTGCTCTGGGTACCTCGTGTCTTTTTCGACATAGAGTGCGCATTTTATCGTCGGCCGGAATAGCTCAGTTGGGAGAGCGTTAGACTGAAGATCTAAAGGCCCCCGGTTCAATCCCGGGTTCCGGCACAGAGCGTCGGACTCTGGCGGCTGACCTAATGTTTTGTCAAAAGAAATCCGTCCACAATAGTGTTGTGGTAAAAAAAAAATCATTACCAGCTTATTTCACAACATTATCATCATTTTTCAACACTTTCCATGTATGGCAATCACCACTGAAAATCTCTACTGACGCCCCAAACACACCATCAAATGTTCCAAATGTGCTCTGGGTACCTCGTGTCTTTTTCGACATAGAGTGCGCATTTTATCGTCGGCCGGAATAGCTCAGTTGGGAGAGCGTTAGACTGAAGATCTAAAGGCCCCCGGTTCAATCCCGGGTTCCGGCACAGAGCGTCGGACTCTGGCGGCTGACCTAATGTTTTGTCAAAAGAAATCCGTCCACAATAGTGTTGTGGTAACAAAAAAATCATTACCAGCTTATTTCACAACATTATCATCATTTTTCAACACTTTCCATGTATGGCAATCACCACTGAAAATCTCTACTGACGCCCCAAACACACCATCAAATGTTCCAAATGTGCTCTGGGTACCTCGTGTCTTTTTCGACATAGAGTGCGCATTTTATCGTCGGCCGGAATAGCTCAGTTGGGAGAGCGTTAGACTGAAGATCTAAAGGCCCCCGGTTCAATCCCGGGTTCCGGCACAGAGCGTCGGACTCTGGCGGCTGACCTAATGTTTTGTCAAAAGAAATCCGTCCACAATAGTGTTGTGGTAAAAAAAAAATCATTACCAGCTTATTTCACAACATTATCATCATTTTTCAACACTTTCCATGTATGGCAATCACCACTGAAAATCTCTACTGACGCCCCAAACACACCATCAAATGTTCCAAATGTGCTCTGGGTACCTCGTGTCTTTTTCGACATAGAGTGCGCATTTTATCGTCGGCCGGAATAGCTCAGTTGGGAGAGCGTTAGACTGAAGATCTAAAGGCCCCCGGTTCAATCCCGGGTTCCGGCACAGAGCGTCGGACTCTGGCGGCTGACCTAATGTTTTGTCAAAAGAAATCCGTCCACAATAGTGTTGTGGTAAAAAAAAAATCATTACCAGCTTATTTCACAACATTATCATCATTTTTCAACACTTTCCATGTATGGCAATCACCACTGAAAATCTCTACTGACGCCCCAAACACACCATCAAATGTTCCAAATGTGCTCTGGGTACCTCGTGTCTTTTTCGACATAGAGTGCGCATTTTATCGTCGGCCGGAATAGCTCAGTTGGGAGAGCGTTAGACTGAAGATCTAAAGGCCCCCGGTTCAATCCCGGGTTCCGGCACAGAGCGTCGGACTCTGGCGGCTGACCTAATGTTTTGTCAAAAGAAATCCGTCCACAATAGTGTTGTGGTAACAAAAAAATCATTACCAGCTTATTTCACAACATTATCATCATTTTTCAACACTTTCCATGTATGGCAATCACCACTGAAAATCTCTACTGACGCCCCAAACACACCATCAAATGTTCCAAATGTGCTCTGGGTACCTCGTGTCTTTTTCGACATAGAGTGCGCATTTTATCGTCGGCCGGAATAGCTCAGTTGGGAGAGCGTTAGACTGAAGATCTAAAGGCCCCCGGTTCAATCCCGGGTTCCGGCACAGAGCGTCGGACTCTGGCGGCTGACCTAATGTTTTGTCAAAAGAAATCCGTCCACAATAGTGTTGTGGTAAAAAAAAAATCATTACCAGCTTATTTCACAACATTATCATCATTTTTCAACACTTTCCATGTATGGCAATCACCACTGAAAATCTCTACTGACGCCCCAAACACACCATCAAATGTTCCAAATGTGCTCTGGGTACCTCGTGTCTTTTTCGACATAGAGTGCGCATTTTATCGTCGGCCGGAATAGCTCAGTTGGGAGAGCGTTAGACTGAAGATCTAAAGGCCCCCGGTTCAATCCCGGGTTCCGGCACAGAGCGTCGGACTCTGGCGGCTGACCTAATGTTTTGTCAAAAGAAATCCGTCCACAATAGTGTTGTGGTAAAAAAAAAATCATTACCAGCTTATTTCACAACATTATCATCATTTTTCAACACTTTCCATGTATGGCAATCACCACTGAAAATCTCTACTGACGCCCCAAACACACCATCAAATGTTCCAAATGTGCTCTGGGTACCTCGTGTCTTTTTCGACATAGAGTGCGCATTTTATCGTCGGCCGGAATAGCTCAGTTGGGAGAGCGTTAGACTGAAGATCTAAAGGCCCCCGGTTCAATCCCGGGTTCCGGCACAGAGCGTCGGACTCTGGCGGCTGACCTAATGTTTTGTCAAAAGAAATCCGTCCACAATAGTGTTGTGGTAAAAAAAAAATCATTACCAGCTTATTTCACAACATTATCATCATTTTTCAACACTTTCCATGTATGGCAATCACCACTGAAAATCTCTACTGACGCCCCAAACACACCATCAATAGCTCAATTATATCTGATTCAGCGCTTTGAAAAACTCCTGAATTCCAAATTTCAGTTCTATATCGTAAACACTGTAATAGTAAGCTATGAAAATATTTCTATAGTAAATTCTCATTGTAATTTGGCGAACCCCTTAAGGTACAGAGTTTGATTGACATAATGTGCACGTTGTCGAAATCAGTGTTCCTCTGTCGTTTGACGTCAAACCAAGTTGATGATGGATCAGGGCATGCCAGACTTGATAGGAATCGACCTTTACGCAATGAGAATCCGTTTCCAATTAACAGATATGTACGGTGTATACGTTGACCTCTTAGAGAGTTTGAACTTTGCAAGATTCAGTCACGCCCACAGAGCAAATCAATTTACACCACCTTTATTCAGACGACCGTATCTCACAAACGCCTCGACGTGTGGAGCTGCCTGATGCGTCATTTTAACGGAGACATGCTCGGCTATACCACGATGTATAAGTTGAGACTGCGCATGCGCGTATACACACTATAGAAATTAAATAGACACGTCTACCAGAATATGATTTGCAGTACGCAGGGTTCTAATCACGTGCACCCAGATTGAAATTGTGAGTTTCGCTCAGTATTCAGCATGTTATAAACGTGGTGTTGGGCGACGAGTTATCTCGTCACCGGCATACACAGGAACGTTCCTATGGGGGGGGGGGGGTGATACGATAAAATGTCCAACTATATAGAATTTGGTCTAATAAAATTTCCAAACTTATAGGATTTGGTTTTGAGTAATGCAAAATTCCAATATTGGCTTAATGGCTTAATAATTTGGGGTTTTTATGTTATTTATAAGAGTATGGATTGTGTAAATAAAGACACTAGTAACAAGAATGATATAGCATCGATCCACGTTTTATGTATTGAGTACTCTGTGTATGCAGTACATTACACATGATATTAATCAAAATATGGTTGATGAACTAATATGAGTTACATGTATTGAAATGCCAAGGACTCACAAGTTATAACTCACACAATGTTATCATGTATGCATGGTGAATGATTGTTATATTGTTAAAGCTGTCTTCAGAAAGAAATGGAGGTTTGACATTACTGATATGGAGGTTTGACATTACTAATAGACTAGTGACCATGACTCTATGGTTGGTAATCATACCAGTCTGAACTTGAAGGAAATGCTTTGCTTTCAATTTTATATATGTGTTCCGGTAATGAGCATTACTGGAATTTATTTACTCAAATGACTGGGTATGAATATCAACAGACATTTATGTGCAAACTACAACTACAAAATCATACAATACCATGATGCCAGTTTGCCACTGCCACATGGGCATGAATCCCCATGATGGCCCAGCACAGGCAGTAGTGGCAGTAGTAAAAGGGTTAAAATTGTATAAACAGAAAAAAAGACTTTCCCTTAATTATTCATTATTTTCAAAAACATTAATTCGTACATAGCACTCACTAACTTAGAATTGAAACAGTTCCTTTATTGAAATCCAGGAAATTTGGATTATTTGTTAAATTTGACGCAGATTCGTACGAGTAAACGGTCTTCCCTGTTATTCGCGATAGTACAAAACACATTTCGCAAATTGTTTTTATAATCGTCCACCTCAAAATTCAGTTAAACATATTTTTCTTGCCAAATAATAAATGTGACAATAAGGATAGGGGCACAAGTTCTGGCCATTCAGGCTTGCCCCGCTCCGATACAAAACATCTGATACAATATGCGGCAGTATATATGAACAACAGAAAGAAACAAAACATATATATACAGTAGATAAGAAAAATGAAGAACAATTTAGTATGCGTTATGCATGTTTTGGCGTGGGTGTGCATGGTATGGGTAGAAAGTGGATTGAGAAATGGGGCACACACCTTTTATCCGTCGCGGCATTACCTGAGAGACAAGATGGTGTGAAAAAAAACCCACCAGTATGAAGACGAATCAATATGGATTTCAAGAATGAGGGTCTATAAAGAGTTACTTAAAAACGATTTGTTTTATGGATAAAAAAAAAGGAAAAATGAGTTCGTTGTCTTCGTCACATAGACTAACCTTACCAAGTATTAAGTGATTCAGAGTTATATTTCTAAACTTGGAAAGTGTATTAAAGAGTTCGGAGCGATGCTCGTCGTATAAGGGGCATGCGAAGAAAAAGTGGTGCCCATCCTCAGTTCCATAGCCACATGCACACAAAAAAGGGGGTATACTGTTTTGCACCTGTCCGTGCGTCTGTGCGTCTGTGTGTCCGTGCGTGTGTCCGTATGACCGTCCGATGTCTGTTCATGTCATAACATGAACAGTAGTGCTCGGATCTCAATGAAATTAGGTATGGATGTTCACTACAATGAGGACATTAAATAGAGGGTTCCATCGTTTTGTTCGAATTTTCCATTCTAGAGTTATTCATCTTTGTTTATCTGGCAATGTTGGAATATTTTGGTCCGTCTGGTGTCTGTTCATGTCATAACTTGAACAGTATAATGCTCGGATCTCAATGAAATTTGGAATGGATGTTCACTACTATGAGGGCATTCAATAGAGGGTTCCGTCATTTTCTTAGGATTTTCCATTATAGAGTTATTCATCTTTGTTTATCTGGAAATGTTGGCTTTTGGTCTGTCTGGTGCCTGTTCATGTCGTAACTTCAACAGTTGTGCTGGGATCTCAATGAAATTTGGTATGGATGTTCACTACTATGAGGAAATTCAATAGATGGTTCCATTGTTCTGTTCGGCTTTTCCATTATAGAGTTATTCATCTTTGTTTATCGGGAAATGTTGGCTGTTAATTTGGTCCATCCATTGTCTGTTCGGGTCATAACTTGAACAGTAATGCTCGGATCTCGATGAAATTTTTGTATGGATGTTCACCACTATGAGGACATTTAATGGCACATTCAACTGTTTTGTTTTGGTTTTTTGTTCTATAGTTATTTGTTTATTTGAAAATGCTGATTTTTGAGTTCATCTGTCTGAGTATAGCAGTCATAAGTTATATATAGATATGCCCGCACTAGGCGGTATGTCACAAGGGGGTATGCACCGGACGACAGTCCATCTATTGCGTGATATATGATTTCTCAATTTGTCCCAGTTCAAATAACTACACCCACACCGGATTCTACATTGTATCATGTTCAGCGATCGTTTGTCATAATTGAAATACTTGGGGGGGGGGGGGGTCTCATTGGCTTAGCTGTTATATCTTTCTTTAAGTCGGTAGCCGACTTAGATCCTATACTGCGACGTCTCGGTTGTTCCATTCCAATACGCCCTGTCACTAACTCGCGATCATATTGGATCCACCGGGTCCGATTCCGTGGTTTCATAGATTCATCCAGCTCCGGTTCCGTTGTTTTAGTACTACAGGTCAAAGTTTTGGAGTAGCATTTCCATATATGGAGCTTTTGAATTATTCATGACTTCCATATATGGAAAGCTAAGTAAAACCACGGAACCGGACCTGGTGGATTCAATATGGCCGCGAGTTAGTGACAGGGCATATACAGAAGACGGCAAGAAAGTATTCCTGAAAATTGGTCTTGCACGAAAAATTACAAAGTTTGAGCCATATCTGAGATCATGCTTACTCTGATTTTCGACTTTTTTAGGGAGCAGATAAATGAGGTACTTTGGGGCATCGTGAAGTACTATTCTTTGAACATTTTTCATTTGCTTATATGTCTTCGTTCAGCCAGTGTTTGCCAACCCAACTCGTTAAGAACGCGTTCGTTAGATGTCGAGCGGGTACAACCAGAGACAATTCTAGCGGCATCATATTGTATATCATCAAGCTTTGAAAGCAATATAGCGTGCGCATCCCCAAACAGGACTGGCACGTAGTCAAGCAGTGGTCTGATGAAAGATAAATATAAAATTTCCAATGAGTTCCTAGACAATAGGAATTTAAGTTTACTTAATTCAGCTTAATTGAGAAATTCGTGATGCGGTTTTCTTATACAAAGAGCCTATTTGTGCGTATCCCACGATACGAGTAATTACTTTGAAACTCCACTCCCAGGTGTGTGCGAATTTTGAAAATCAAGCACCATGTCATTGCAATTTGTGAATTTAAAAACAATTCAAACGTTATTGTATTCCATGTCCCAGCCCGGACATATACACAAAATTTCATTAATATCCATTGAGAAACAACGGACCAAACGCCAAATAACACCCCGTTTACACATTTTATTTGGAGCCGGTCTCGGCCTGGCATACACTTTATAGTGTGTCCCGTTTTCAGGGAGCTTTTGAATATTCATGACTTACATATATGGAAATTCTACTCCAGAACTTTGACCTATAGCACTAAAACCACTGAACTGGGCCTGGTGGATCCAATATGGCCACGAGTTAGTGACAGGGTGTATTGATCCAGTGTCGGTACACAATGACTGTAGCCGTTGAGAGTTCGTTTCGGCTCATTAGTCTGGAATTATGTATTTCGAATTTTGAGTTCGTTGAAACCGGATGTTGTATTCCTTGAATAAATTTGCGTTTTTCCTTTAAGTTTAACGTTCAAACGTATTTTCTTGGAATAACTAAAGAGTTTAAATGAATTTCGTTTAAGATTTCAATTATTGGCGTACCAGGTATATTATATAAGGTGTAAATATGGAATTTTCAAACGAAAGGCCTGCCTTTGCACGACATTTATGATTTTGTTTTTATTTCGACAATTTACGAACATTCCCCAGCTGAAATCCCCCTCACACTGGCCACAGTTGTTGGAAATTATTATCAAATCCACAGTTAAATACACATACTTCACTTTAATAACAATATAGAAAAGTATGGAAAGCTGGGCAATTCAGAATAAAACCTGTCCCAATAATACCACCAGTGCACCACTCATTTCAATTTCCAGTTGAAATTCATCAACAGCCCCGGTAACCAGATCGGGTTATAACTTATAAGTTATTGGCAGGGTTTCTGCTACAGTGTTAGGAATAAAATGTTGGGGTCCTTTTCTTGTGGCTAGGGGAAAAAATATTGCCATTTATACCAGGTCTGGCAAATGTGAGAATACAGCTACAATACCTCAAAGTTCTGGTAGCTGTATTCAGCTATATATTATACTCTCAAAGCGGCTGTTTTTCGATAATAAACTAGAAGCGCTAATTTGCGCATCAAAATTAGGCTACCCTATTCTCCGGTCACCCTCAACCAAATCAAAATCGTTGCTTGTGTTCTGACAAAGTGTTGCCTTTTGTCGGCACGACGATGGTGATTATGTGTGAAAACTTACTACGGCGGTCGATGTCGGTCATAACGGTTAATAACTCTCTTATGCAATGTGGAATACCTTGAAAAATACCTTAAATACAATATTTATCACCGAAGATGGAACATCTTAATCATTCCCGGAAGTATCAATATGATGCTGCTAAAACTCAGTTTGGTTGGTGCGTTAAAACAGGTAAAAAGGGGAACATCTCTAGCCAGAGTTTAACCGAGCGAGTTCCACTCACTGCTTGAGCTGATTCTCTCCAAAAATACGGAAACGCATACCGGTACATGTAATTGTCGAATCGCGAAAATACAAATACCAATGTTATGTTTAGTAAGTTTTCACACATTATATATTTTCACGCCAAAACAGATTGAATAGTTCTGACTTGCTAACGACCAGGACTTCATGTTTGAAATACTTCAGAAATGATATAAGTCGCATTTTCATTTCAGTTGTCCCTATGTTGTGCCATACATTTGCAATATGCCGCACAATATCTGTATATACCGTTATGAATAGTTACCGGTATCGCTCACAAACCGCTAGTGGTATGTAATTCTAAATGCTCGATATAGGTCAGCCCTGGCAATTCAGATTTGTTTGCTACGGCAGTAGAATGCCGTAGCCAATTTGATGTGCTTCGGCAGTGACTACGGCATTTTTACGTGCTGTCAAAAAGTGTGGCTTAATTGCTGTTTTGTCAAAATTTACATGACTAATCATAAAACGTTTCAAAGAAGATGTGTACTATTTATTTCTTCCTGGAATATATAAATTGTATATGTAATACCCACTAACAGTAACCAGAACCACGTTCAACCACGGCCGTGGGATTGAATGACTATTGAATGACAGAACCTGCCATGCCTCTTGGGGAATTTAAATTTCTTGAATGACGTTGCCTCACAATGAGTCAACTGCCAGGCTAATTCTGACCGAATTATGAAATTTGCCATACAGTATTCAAACAGTATAACTGTATTTGATATTTTGTCAAACAAAAAATATTTTAATTTTTAACTTAATTTGTAACAAACGCAATATGCAGCCGCGTGTGCATAGATGCAAATATAGCAAGAATCTAACACGGCCACAGCGCCGTTACCTTTGAGAATTAGAGTGGTCTCCCATTGATAACATCTGAGTGACTGATTGTTTGTGAAGACCCCGCCTTCCCCCAATTTGAAACGAATCGGCTCACTCGATTGGTTAAATTCAATTGTCTGTCATCGTGATCACTAGACTTCTGCACTAATTTTCAAGTCAGCAGCTGGTTGACCTATTTCCATCAATCAAACTCTGTTGTACTTCTATAACCACGTGCCCTTGTGTATATTTGTCGACGATGCGACACAGTCAATCAAGCGTAACCGACATCACCCATTCAAGTCTTTGACACATTGTGATCAATTCGCACGTGCGTACTACTTGTTTGCTACACGGGTGACTAGAATGTTGTGTATCGAGTGTAACTTTCTTGGAAAGCGCGGGGCACCTTCAAAGAAGCCGACATTGTCGATTATCCGGGATTGTTGGATTGACACAGGGCGGATAATATAACTTTGATTCAATTTCATTTTGAATTTGTCACTTACTTTGAGTTCCCGGTAGGTGTTGGCTATCCGCTCCTTGACTGTTTTAACAGTTATTACTTTTGTCATGCATGAATTTGACCATGGATAAGAGAAATTCAACTCCCGTTGTATTGTTTTAAAACTATTCAATTTCAATCAGTGTCAGTGTCGGGTCAGCAATCCGCTACGGCAGTGTACTGCCGTAGTCGGAGCCGTTTACTTCAGCAAATCGCTTCGGCATTGCCGAATGCCGTAGCCAAATGTGAGGGCTGTATAGGTACACCATTCTAACGCCCCCTACCGGTTTAGCATCGGGAAGAAGTAAACGAGTGTTTGGGATGAATTTGATCTTTATTTTATAAGTTAGTTAATGCATGCATTTGCAGAAAATAGTCCCCAGAATATTTACTGACATCGACCACCGTAGTAAGTTTTCACACAAAATCAGAATTGCCATGTCGACAAAAGGCAACACTTTGTCAGAACACAAGCGACGATTTTGATTTGGTTGAGGGTGACCGGAGAATATGGTAGCCTAATTTTGATGCGCAAATTAGCGCTTCTACTAGTTCTAGTTTATTATCGAAAAACAGCCGGTTTGAGAGTATTATTTATTAGAGCTGAAACGGTTAGACGGTTAACCGGTTAGCATCCGGTTAGCGCAGTAACCGGTTAGAAAAAAATGAACCGGACGTAACCGCATCCCGTTGAATGTGAACGTGAATAATCCTCAAAATATTAGGTTAAATGATGCAAAACTAATACTAAATCCCGTGTCACCGATAGTAGAGTGCAATGCAAGCGTTAATTGGTGCACGCGGTAGTATCAGTTACTTAGTAGCAATTCTCGAACTGTCTGGAAGTGTCGGCGACCTTCAATCAATTCCGACCCTTTGAAGTTTTCTTCCGACAAAAGCACGTGTGCAGTCACTGTGTATCAAGTCTGAATGCACACAAGGAAGTGACAACGTAAAAGTGGCGTTGTGTGGCAATGCGTGCTTTCGTAACGTAATAGTTAATACTGCACGAAGCAACATGGATTCAAATTGGAACCACACCACGACATACTATATATAAAACTGTTTAACAGTGGGGTTTATAAAAACTATGTAAGTCGACAAAGTTTGAAGATTGAGATCAGCTGCACAATATTGTTGTCACTCTTCCCCGTTCTTCCTCCCTGTTGTGATTTAATATGATCAATTCAATTGAGTGACCAAACAGACATCGTAGTTGAAGCAACCCAAAACTTCTTCAATAATCTTCCCTTTTATGAAGGAAATTGATGCTCCATGCTACTCTGTAACTGGTTGTGCCTGTGGGACTAATTAACACTCAATTTGGCAGTAATTGCTACCGTATATGTTAAGTGATTGCATACTAAAAGTTCTAAAACCGAAACGTAAATTATATAACCTCCCAACACTAGTGTCCGCTATCATGATACCGACGAATAGCTCGAATACTGAATAGGACTGCGAGTCTGACCTAACTGACCTTCCTTTTTGTTCTCTAGTTATTACTTTCTTGTCTTTATATATAATGCATTGGAGGATATACCAATGATGATAATGATATATTACAGATCTTTAATATATAGTTTTGTTACTCGTTTTACCAATACCCATACTATTTTACTCGTTTTACAAATGCCCAAACATATGCTGATCATGGCAAATAAGCGATCTCTCCTGCCATTCACAAATTTCACTTGCTCATTCCCCATCACGAGAACCAGCAAAAGAACAGTGAATGCGTGTTTTTGAATATCGTTAAATGCCGTGAATAAGGTCTTTATTTCAGCTACTACTTCTCACCTAGGTTTGTCCCCGGAGCATGGCATAATGTCGACATAATTAGTGTGAGAGAAGTCCGCTAGAAATTTAGCGGTTAACCGGTTTAAATCCGGTTAACCCCGATGGTTAACCAGTTAGAAGAATGTGTCAACCGTTTCAGCTCTATTATTTATAGCTGAATACAGCTAGGTTAGCTGAATACAGCTATTGTAGCTGTATTCTCACATTTGCCAGACCTGATTACCGCTGATATTGTCGAGGACGATACACCAAGAAATACAGTACATATAAACTGGCTTCTAGAAAGTTCTTCTGGTTATTTCATAGTTCAACTTCAACTTTAAGCGATGTGCCCGACTAGCCCATTTTTGTATAACAGATGAATGCTGGCAATCAACGGTGATGGCAGACAATTTCACAAATTCGATCAACTGAATGATAGCCACTTGCTTTCTGCATTTCTCGACCCTTGACATCCAAGTACACATATTCTCAAAATAAGGGTCCATTTCAACACGGTCCTCAACCATCAACTGCAGTCGATGCATTGATAATGCGTTGAGTGTACGTTAGGACCACATTGAAGTTTAAGGCGGACCACGTTGAAGTTTAACATGGACCGCTTTGAAGTTTAATGCATTGCTCAGGAGCAGACCTGTTAAGTTTTGAAAATGTCAATCCGGGAGATTTTTGCGGGAGGTATGCCCAAATATGTTCATGTTCCAAAAATCATTTTTATGATGAAGATTACATAGTTTTTATGAGTTTCTATTTGTTTTTATTTTATAAATATTTAGACCAAAATAAAATAGTAATGAATTTCCTGTTGGTAATTGTAATAGAGCTGCTGTGAGTGGGAGATACCAGTAACCACCATTTATTGCAAGAAGCAGACACTTCGTATAGACTAAGTGAAAATACTCAGCATTCCACCGGATACAGCCGGATATGCGCGAAACCAAAAGTACAAAATAAACTTCAAACGAAATAGACACATTCCGTCAGGGACCAGCCGAGAGGGCGACGTGGGCGAAGAAGTCTCCCTATTCCTGCTCACTTTGCCCTAATTTTGCAGCTGGGCGAAGTTTCGCAATGCCTACCACTAATCCGTTATTAAGAAATGTCCATCAATGAGGCCTAACAATACAGCTGCACACTTGTGATTAATATACGTATTGTATACTATAACAACACCATTTATAGAGCAATTCCATGAAAATGAGACATGGTAGCTAAAAATCCAATCATTTATACAGAACAGTTGTTACTTTTTTTCTTCAAAGGACTGTATCTGAAGAGTAAGAATTCAATAAAAAATTTCTTGGTAATTCTTTTGTTCCAAAATTACATATGGGGTAACCTTCGTCCAGTATTTAGTATTTCCAGGTTAATAATGCTATTCGCTGTAAGGCCAAAAAAAAAAAGTGTTTTGGTTCTCGGGCAATTTTTTTTTCAAATCAATGAGGGAGGGAGGGTTTTATTTTTATTTTTTATTTTTTTCTGCGCATAGTAAGCATGGACAAAGATACCTTCCTCTGTCTAGTAATAACCAGAAAGGTAGAGGGAACTGTTATGCATATAAACTCATAAATAGTCTTATATAAAAATGACATTGTACTACCAGTGTATGACTGGGATTACCTAACAATATATAATGCCCCTGACATTAACTACTGTTATTGTTGTCTAAAAACTGATAACTCCCCATTCTAATATGTGATCCTGAATTTAGTCCTGTGCCTTTCAATTGTATAAAGTTACAATTAGTGTAAGTTGTTCACAATGACTAATTGTAAGAAGAGCATGAGGATCAGCTAATCATTTTCTTAATTGTAGTCATCTACTTTATGTTGTAAGCCTGCAAGTCACTTTTTAACACATTACATGTTAGAGCTCAATGCACACTAATATTCAACACATATCTGCTATGGACATGTTGATTAAATCCCCCCAAAAAAAAAAATTTAATTTTTTTTTCGTAAGTTTTTTTGTCGTAACATCGGGCATTGCAATAAAAAGGCCTAATGCGGCCCTTTTTATTCAATGCGGCGGTGCCTGAGAACCAAAACCTTTTTTTTTTTTGGCCTAATACTGGTTTGTTTAGATAATAATAGTGGCCATGTAATGTTAATTTAACGTTTAATTTCACAAATAATATGCGGAGTGTTACAAAAAAATGTTAAGTTTGATAGTTCTTCCCTTTTGTCGAAGAAAATTTATTCATCGTTCATGGAACTTTCATGTCCCGTTAGTCACGAAATTGTCCCCTCTTTTCACCAAAAAGGTGAGAACTTTCACATCAGTGAGATATCTATCTTCAGTCTCTATAAATTATCTCTCTATATGAAGTGAACTTAACTACATCAATGGAAACTGAATTATGGCAAACAGAATTTGAGAATAGTGACTTGTGAAATTTGTCCTGTTAGTCACACCACCGTAATTGTCCCGTTAGTCACGATTCTGAATGGCATAAAAAATAACCAATTTTTTTTCTAAAAAGTCATATTTGTCTGTTTCATTGCAAAAGCAAAATTTCATCTACATGTGTACCGGTACATATATACATGTAATGCTCATTGTCTCTTCGCGTGTCTATGCACGCATCCATCAGACAATGGTTTCTGGGTGATAGCCTTAATTTGGGTTATCGGATTGGGAATGGGACCAAATTTGGTATGGAGTTCACCAGTCAATGGACAGGTCAATTTCGATTATGGGGTTCGTCAGATGATTTTTTACCAGAGTTATGGCCCTTTTTTACAAAGAATTTTATCGTTTTGAGGTTTGATGATAACTTCATTCAAGATTGGGTCATTAGAATGGAACCAAAATTAGTATGCCAGTTCAAAATTAAGGTCAAGTTCGAATATGGGTAATATGAATCTAAATTTTCTCTCTTATATTTGTTCTGGTTTCAGATCATTCACTACAATAACACTAATACCACTTTTAAACTAGGACACATTTATTATATCTGTAGCAGCCTTGAATTTGTCATTTTATTCTACAGCATTCTTAAGAATTGCATGAATTATTATATTGTCTTCTACAGCTTTTTCTATGCCAATGCCTTTTGCCATGGCTAATTTTGAGGTCTGACTGTAGTGTCTGGTTTGTCCCAATATGTGCTGGATAGCTAAATCCTCTGATTGACTAGGAGTGGTTTAACAAGGAAGATCCGACCTGGTATTAGTAGTATTCCTGTACATGTTCGATGTTCAGAGAGCTTTAATAATCCTTTGATGGATTTGATGATTGTGGTTGAGCATTATGCTGCATATGAGGTCTGTTCTTGGTAATCTCCTAATATAATCCATGAGACAATCAAAACACTGGACATCTCAAGGATGACATTGCATTCTGTAGCAAACTGGGTTTTAAAAGTGATGAAAGGCTTTGAACATTTAGATTCAATGTAAAAAATATAAACATGTATATCTTGACCGAATATTTGCTACACTGACACTGTAGTGTTGTGGATTGTGATCCTCAGAGCAAAATAGCTTGATAATTAAGTTTAGGTATGTGTACTGAGTTTAATGACTGCCCGGGCTTTAAATCTCATGTTTTAGTTATCAACAGCTGATTCAAGGTTGTTTCCTGTTTGTGTTATGAAATGTTTTAGTCAAAGTTAATATTTTCTTCTTAGTATTTGCAAGCTGCAAACCCAAATTCCTATATAAAAGTTGGGAAAGCCTGATGCATTTTTTGTCCCGTTAGTCATGATTTTGGATATCCCGTTAGTCACGCCACTGTTTGTTTATTTTTCCGCATTCAGAAGGTGGTGCAATATCTGTATCAGTCCAGAGAGTGAGGGTTTAAACTTTTTATTATTTGAGATAAAATATTTGCTGTTTATTTCCAGCGGTTTAGATAAATTTGTATACCCCCTTACAGATATAAAATATTATGTCCACTTTCTGTCCTGTTAGTCACGGTCTGTTTTTAGACCATATCGTACAAAAGATTAAGTCAAAACCATCCATCTGCCAGTAAAATATAGATCCCATGTAGTACCCATACCATCATGAGAAATTAGCAATTATATCATAGTAAGCTCAGGGTACCACAAAAATGGCAACAGGTTGTCCCGTTAGTCACTATGGAATTGCTCTATACATGTGGCTTTATCAGAGTGCGAAAATCAGTTAATATCAGTCACAGTTCACCACTGATCAGTTTTCAATCAGAGGGAACATCAAAAGTGAATGTTGATGTGTTGGTATTTACGGTACCGGAAATAAGGAAATCCCTGTCATTTGGGGAATCCCACAATTTCACAAATTCGAAAAAATAAAAAAAACATTGATTTTTTTGTAATTTCGAATGCAGGGTTTTGCTGAATCTGGGAGAAATTGGGAGTTAATCGTATTTGCGGAATTGCTGTGGCAATCCGGGAGTCTCATGGACAATCCATGAAACTTAACAGCTCTGCTCAGGAGTCAACGAGGTCGCGTAATGTCAGCGCTGAATTACGTTTTTTTTTTTTATTTATGTTCATATTTGAATAATTTTGTGTTATTTTCCAACTCCTGGTCTCGTTTCGGACGCCATTCAAAATGTATAAATACTTAAGAGGAAGCAATTGAATGCCCAGTCATGACAGATAATCAAAAACATATTAGCATCGCTGCCCTAATTAATTGCCTAACACACTATAAAAGGAAGACACACCTGTGCATTGTTAGGAAGAAATTTGGAACGTCAATCTATTTGCAAGATGCCCACGTGTGGGCAAAATGCAACAGCGATTTCAAACCAACACTCCATCCAAATTGGCTATACTGTCAATCAATACAGAAGACAAGCTGGCAGGAGAGTCATCTTCATCAAATCGTAATATAATATCTTGCCCCAGAAAGCTGCAGATGCAGAACGGCCTTTAACCTTAATTTAATAATAACTTCAAAAGACAAGACAATGTCGCAATGCGAGCGGGTGGTCAATCAGAGGTTCACAAAGGGGAAGTTATGGTTTTTCATGCAAAGTCAACAGGGCACACCGATCTCTGAATAATATTTGACCAACTTTATGCATGTATATAATTATGCTGACGAAAAGCTAATTAAAGTCAGAATAATCAAGTCCTGGTATTCTTCAGCATATAAAACAAAAAATCGTGTTTATTTTATAATTATTGTTGATTTATTAATATATGGTATGCATTGTATGAATAATGAATGTGTGTGTGAAAATTTTAAAATGACTGGAAAATTTCTGTTATTTCATGGCGTTTGTTCGTAAAGTATATGAACGCTCTTTATTGTTACATGCTATAGAAAACAGTTTCAGCCGACACCGGAACATGATAAAAGGAGACAATTACCCAATTTGTACCTACATGACCGAACATGCAAAACTGACAAGAAAGTTATTTGCATGTGAGGTTCCGTACATTTATGTGTTTCAAACCGTGAAAACACTGATCTGAGACACGTGCAGCTCTGTTCATCGGTTTGCATATTCTACCCCCACCACTCCCAGAATGTTAGTTAATACATGAAGAAAGTAGCCTAATGTGTATTGTGTACTACTGTACTATTTTAATTGACATGTATTTTTGGGTGGGTGAAAACTATTGACAATAATCAGTTTGTACATTGTATGTAAATTTCCTGTCCGTATATTTCACGCAGCCTCTGACTCCGTGACAATGAACACGTGCTTGTTGCTTGATCATATAAAAGGGCCGGGGTGCTTGATGGGATAACAACGTCAGGATAGGAGTTGGAAACATGTTATAATATGTTACTTATAAATGCACTAGTTTAAAGATGGATTATCTCTTTAAATAACAAATTTTAAAAAGTTGCGTCGGTATAAAATAATAGATATGAACTGAAGACCCCTGTCTGGAAAAGCTTCTATCAATTAATATTGATTTTATTTCGAGTATTAAATCGGGACCGTTTATGTTACTATTTTTAGAACAGACCATTCGGATGATACCATATTGCGATATAGATCACTGGGCTGTTCCCATGGCTACTCACCGAAAGTCAAATATCCCAGATTGCTTGTGTGTATTTTCTTGTTCACAGATATAAGCGATAATGAGTATAATTAACGTTTATTTGTGACAAAATTGTGCAATAAAATTTCTGGTCTCAGTTAACAGTAACCACTATTGTTCGTTAGCTGAACAAACACACCTTTTTAGACCAGAACATATTCAAAATAAAATTAATATTTATCGATAGAAGCATTTCCGGACAGGAGTCTTTGATTCAAATCTAATATTTTATACCCTGGTAACTATATAATACATGTTACAAAGAGATAATCCACCTTTAATCATATAGATGATATAAAATGTTTGACAATATAAGGCAAACAAAATAACATGTGTTTCCGATTTGTTGACCTAAAAACTTCAGGTAGATAGGTACATGTATGTCAGAATTTTCATAGATGTATACTGCTTAGTGCTACCATAAAGTGTGCTGATTCTATAACATAACTACCGTCATTCTTGTAATGGAAATGTAATTTTATTATCATATAATTCGGCACAAATTACAAATTGTACACAAAGTGTACACAAAGCATGTAAACACGCGAATATACATTGGAACTGAAAGTGAAAATGAAAGTAAGTTTCTGGGATCTTACGTATGAGGTAGCTCTGCGTGATTACGCGATGTTACAGGAAATAGGTCCCGAATAAATCACTGTTTACATGTAATTGTTGTGTAATCACAATGACATTTGTTCGTGAATAAAACACGACCTGTGTTAAATATTGACGTATATTTACGGACGTATATAGTTCCAAAATTGTGAAGTACAATATAGAGCATGTGGTCACCTTTTCTAGGAATTTTTATCACGCTGTACCTAAACTACTTAACCGAATTGAAATTACAGGAAGACCTCGACCAAATGAGGACGATCTTACTCAAAAATAAAATGAAACTATGGCCAGTTTCTTAATAAACTAATGCATTTTATAAGCCAACAAGATAGATACAAAATCGCCATTATATGACAATATATCTGGCCTTCATATCGCTCGGTAGACAAAACATGTCTGTCATGCCGTCATAAAGACGTCCTGGCGTATTGCTTTTGAGATCCAAGGCACCATTCCGTTTTGTTTACGACCACCTACACCGTGTTATGTTTCATTGGCCATTATCTTGACCGCGTTCTGTTGCGTTATGGTTACCTTGACCGCATTGAAAATTACAACCGCATTGGAGTAACGTTACGACCACGTTGCGTTAACACTAAAATCGCGTTGATGGTAATTTTTCAACGCAGTCTCAAGGCGGTTCCAACACCGTTGAGAGGAACACTTATTTTGAGAATATTTGTACTGTTTGGAGTTTATCGAGTTTTTCCGAGTGGTTTTGTCAGTCATATTATGTTACAAAGATACAAACTACACAACAGAGTTCTCCCCGTGGGGCGCTGCTTGCAGTTTACATGCAAGGGTTGAGGAATCCAGAATGTCTGTTGCATATTTAAATGTGACTGGTTATAATATCTAGTGGGTTGGGGCCTCCACGCAAATAAACTTGAGCTGCCCATAATTCACTATAGTTTCATATGGTGCATTGCATACTATGCTTCATTCAATACTAGCATATAATTTGTGTTGGTTACATACTTAGGCTAACGTATCTATGTCTGCATGGGACAAGTAGGGATGTCGATCTCGGGGTTTCACGCATACCATATATTAAATAAACCGACAATAAATGCTTTTTGTTGGTCAATGCTGAAGAATACCAGGACTCGATTCTTCTGACTTTGATGACTTTAAAGCATTACACCAGTGTAGTTTCTCTCAGTCATTATCGATGCCTGCTAATCCACTGAGCACGTTGCCGAAAAGATTATTGTGTTAGGCCGCCCTAACTGAAGTTATGTCTTTCATGCGATTAAATATTCCATTATATGGATTATGCAGTCTGAATTTTTAATCTTCCTTCATGTGACAACATATGAGGAACTACTACCGACACACAGAAAGGATGTCGCAATTGGCTTTTATCTACTGATTGTTCATACAGAAATGGCTGGACCATCAGAGCTGAAAATGTTTACATAGTAATTTGATCTGGGGAGTTTGTTGTTCTTTGGAAACATGTCGATTAAATAACACCAGTTAACATTTTTGATAAAACTACTGACAGATCGATATCTATACTATGTCATCTGAATAATACAGGGCTTCCGTTACTACTGCTCAGCATCCGTGGAACGGCCTCATTCCTCTCGCTAATGATCTGCCTGAGACATACATGTACCTAAAGTCAATAGCAATCTAACGTAAAAAAAATCTGACTGCAATGGGAGTTCGAGGGTTAAACAGAATACTGGTGAAAAAGCTGGTCATTTGAGCACAGTATGTTACCGGTAAAAGATAACCCTTTAAAATTAAAGCACCAAAACTACAATGCAATGTTTGGTGTGCAGTTATATAGTGACCTTGTATACAGCGTAATACACATATGAAACGTCGCGGTAACATTAAAGAATGCCCGACTGCTGAGGACAGATATTTTGTGCATGGGATTTCGGTGGATGAAACTACTCACGCTTGGAAATCAAAGTATGGTCAATAATAGTTTTGTTATCTCGCCTGGGGCCCCAAGCACAAACGCATAAACAACGACGCACGTGTTCACATTTCCTGCCAAAACTCAATTATATTTCATAACACGGGGGCTAAAACTCTGTTCATAGCAGTGGTCCTAGCTATAGTTGTTGGACTAATGCAGACTTGTTGAACAAGCTACTGTTCCGAGTTTGAACGATTTCGCTACCATTCATATTATGCTGCTATAAATATCTTCTGCAGTATGATTTCATAGCGCACAAATAGTTTTACGATTGACAGAATATATCCTTTAGGTTTCATTTTCTCGGAAGCTACCTGTTGAAATTCTAGGAAATACTTGCTAGGTATTATTGGTCAATGTATAGATGCTTTTTAGTGTTTAATTATGCTGCAGGAATCTTATGAATTTGTAAACACTGTAACATGTAGCTTGTTCATTTATTTAGTCTTCAATCAGACGGCGGTCTCACAGGCGTAATTACATGATTAATGCTCATCAATAGAATTAATGCATCCATGGAAATGATCAACTTGCGTAATATTCATAGCTTTCGATTGCTTTGTGAGTATCTCAGGTGCAAGGAAATGACTACTTTTCAGTGACATGTTCCAAAATATTCTCCCGAAGGGACAAAACATGGTCTCCCCGTCACGTTATTTGTTTCCCCAATATGACTGAATACGGACTCATTTATTTTTCCCTGGCAGAAACCCTAATATGACAACAGGTTTATTTTGCATATGATCGATCCATCGATGTTTTATCCAAATAATTTCTTACATTTGTTATGGGTAACATCAATATTGACCTGTGTGATTTTGGCTGGAAAAAGCAATATGCTCAGTATGCATGACACTCGACATAGCAGCTGTTTCTATTTATTAGGAAATATTAAACTTGTACAGCATTGTCATATTGTGTCTTCCATCAAAATTAACTTTGACAAATAATCCCGTGGAAAATGTCGGAAATTTAATAGTGTACTCGCAATTATTAGATTGACCCAATTTTGGTGTGGCATTTATACCTGTAGCTATGTCAAAAGTTTGTCTTTCCTTGAGATGAATCCAGATTATCTGTAATCCGTGAATGATTCTCAAAAACCGCTGTGAGATACAGGTATATCAATTGGGTAATTTGTATAATGGTACAAAGATCACCCATGTGTTTTCGATATCTTTTTAAATTTACTATTTTATGAAGAACTCAGAACTCACAGAGTGAACGGTCTTTTAGTGGAATTGAGGTACTCTATTCCAAGCCTTGAAATAGAGTGTCTGTCATTTGCAGAATGAGGTCCCCAGAGGGTGAATTTAGTGATGCTACCCCGCATATGTCCCGGTGTCTAGGTTTAGATGTTGAATTGGCCGTGTCGGGAACATTGATAACAATAACTGTCCGTAGCTTTTGATAACTTTATATGTGTATAAGTCATAGTGATAAACACAGCAGGAGCATCGGTAAAAGAGGTCTAGTCGGAATCGCTGATGGAGAGAGAGTCGTTTTTCGTATCTCTCGACGCCAGTAGTTATTACAACGTATGGTGTATAATATCATGCATCCTAATAAGGTATGATGTATATGATACACCTACCATGTGACGTGTATCATGCCATCGGTATGGTGGAACGATCGTGGTCTGATACTTCCAACATATAAGATGGTAGTACATCTCACATCCAATTTAGAATATGATCTTGATAATTATGATTGTATCTATTCTATTAGTTATATCTCGATGTGCTGTGTTTATCTGTACAATACGTTATAGCAATAACTGGGAACATAATTATATATCAACCGATATCTTCTGTACTATCGGACAGAGTCCCCTCTTTTTATAAAATCCGAGGGTACAGAAGATATTTGGATCTATAATTATGTTCCCAGTTATTGCTATAACGTATTGTACAGATAAACACAGCACATCGAGATATAACTAATAGAATAGATACAATCATAATTATCAAGATCATATTCTAAATTGGATGTGACATGTACTACCATCTTATATGTTGGAAGTATCAGACCACGATCGTTCCACCATACCGATGGCATGATACACGTCACATGGTAGGTGTATCATATACATCATACCTTATTAGGATGCATGATATTATACACCATACGTTGTAATAACTACTGGCGTCGAGAGATACGAAAAACGACTCTCTCTCCATCAGCGATTCCGACTAGACCTCTTTTACCGATGCTCCTGCTGTGTTTATCACTATGACTTATACACATATAAAGTTATCAAAAGCTACGGACAGTTATTGTTATCAATGTTCCCGACACGGCCAATTCAACATCTAAACCTAGACACCGGGACATAAGCGGGCTAGCATCACCAAATTCACCCTCTGGGGACCTCATTCTGCTTACACCTCAGTAGAATGAGGTTCTCAGAGGGTGAATTTGGTGATGCTAGCCCGCTAAATTCACCCTCTGGGGACCTCATTCTGCATATGACAGACACCCTCCGATAATGAAGGATGAGCTGTTGTTGGTAAAAAAATATTTAATGAGAATTAGAACTATTTATTGCTAATTTGGATATTTACATGTACATTATATAGCATATGTAAAAATACTAGTAAGAGTATTTAGCAAGATTAATCACTGGACATGAACACTTCAGCACCATATTTTCTTATCATTTTAATCATCTTGAATTTGAGACCTGATGATGGTATTTTCTATTTGTAGGTCTGTCCCTGGACAAAGTTGATAAGCTTCATGTGGCAGTAGTGTTGCCCTGGGAGCTGTCAGCATTATGTGGACTTCTGAAGCCAAACTTCGGCCTCAGCCAAGACTTGATGCAAAATGGATCAAGACTGATCTGCAGGTAGGGTTAATTTACTCTGGGATCCCATGTCCCTCGAACAATTCACTCAAATGTCTGGAATTGAAAAATGTCATTCTTGCAGGACCCTAAATATTTTTTAATATAACCTTTTTTTTTACTAGATACTCCAATCTATACTTATGAAACTAAAACGTGTTTGTTCGACCAAACGGCTGTATGATCGCAGCTGAAATTTTTTATATAGGGATAATTGAACCCGGGGAGTGTTACTAGATAGGTCCTGTTGACCTCCGATGTCTTAAAATGGCACTACTAGTTAATTTAACTGAATAATTAACTTTATACCCAAAATGGTTGCAATCTAGTCAATGAAAATTGAAACACAGGAATAAATTGACCCATAGAGTGTCATGAGATAGATGCCGTTGACATCAGATGACTTGAAGGGGAAAATATTAGCAATAACAAGCGTTTTTTATCAGCATAGAAGATATGTAGGAACATATGTACAGGTGGGTAAATGACCAGGAGCTTGTCATGGGATAGAAGCCTTTGACCTTAGATGACTTAAAGGGGGACTAATAAATTATATGATCAATATATACCATATATTATTAGCCCAGATGCTATGTGGGAACAACGGTGCACAAAAGTAAAATGACATTGGGAATGTTACGGGATAGGTGCTGTTGATCTCAAATGACTTAAAGATGCAATAATAATTAGCAGTAAAGAGCATTTTATATTCTTAAAAGATACAGTAATGCCCTAAGTAATCGACTCTTTAACTACAGCAGAATTATGGGTAACTTTTCAGGATTTAGTCGGAAATATGGCTTGTTGCCATTCATCGGAAAGCTCTCGAGGAGAGCTTTCCGATGAATGGCAACCTACTATAGTTAAAGAGTCGATTACTTAGGGCATTACTGTAGCTGTAACCTTATCTGGAGATATCTGCAATATGTGCTCTTTACCCTAGATGACTAATAATTATTTTAAATGACTTGAAGTTACCCCTGCTAGTCGCATATAAAAGTATACATTGAATTCGTCTATTCATCAGGAGGGATGCTCAGGAAAAATAAGCAGACAACTTATAATATAAGTCCAGAAGGATTCCTATTCTTAATGGAACTAATTTCATCAATGAGTATTTAGTAATGGAAGGGTTAATTTCCTCAGACTTTCTTCTTTTAGTCAATTTTAGTTGTCCTTTGGTATGATGATGCTCTTCATTGTATTTTGGGGAAAGAATGCCCACATATTAACTACCGGTTAATTCTCACTAGAGTTTATAGCCATTGTTGGAATTTATGGAACGATGCAGACAAAATGGTATTTATAATGAAAATGAAATTTTTGACTTCAGTCATAAATTTAATTTCATTATAATTACTATGTTGTTTGCATATTTCATAGAGCACATGAGTGTATTTTGCACTAGTCCATGGCTCAAATTCATTCATTTGTTGCATATATTCTCTTGAATAAAAGGAGATGGTCCCATAATTGGCCGAAATTATTGTACAGTACCCCTTTAATTGAGTAATATTAAATACCAAGTTATTGTGGGTGAGCTGAAAATTATAATTTTAAAATGCACAACACAGGTCACTGTCCCACTCCTCAAATACATGTAATATAATCCCACATAATAATTATAGGTATGCACAGGTTAAATTGTGAGGTGGCATGTAGGAAATAATTCTACTTTGTCTTCTGTGACAAGTAGATTACAGTATATCAAAACATTTCGAGCCCATGCCTGAGTTTAGTGTGCCTGTCATTTGCATAATGAGGTCCCCAGAGGGTGAATTTAGTGACGCTATCCTGCACAGTGGGATAGCATCCCCAAATTTACCCTCTGGGGAGCTCATTCTGCATAGCCTCATCTCCTATGGGAGACATATACTCGGATTGATGTTCCCAAATGGTGAATATTGTGATGTACACCCATTGGGAACCTTGATTATGCAATGTGTTATCTGCCAATTTGGAGATATAGAGAAACTAAACTAAAAAAGAATAGAATCTATGTGAAGAAGTTTCTACAGAAACTCTAGAAACTTGATAATAAAGAAACTTTCCAGAGAAGATGAGGCATAAGCAGAATGAGGTGCCCAGAGGGTGAATTTTGTGATGCTAGCCTGCTATGCGGGATAGCATCACTAAACTCACCCTCTGGGGACCTCATTCTGCAAATGACAGGCACACTAAACTTAGGCTTGTTCGGGCCCTGCTCATACCAGATATTGCTACTGCTATAACCAGGTATAGACCGAGTACATGTGGTACATATATTCACATCTTACTCAAAGTCTCAGAGAAATAGAGTGATTCCCCTTCTTGTAGATTTGCAATCTAATCAGCCAACATTGATCCATTTCAACACTGTGTTCTGTATAACACTGTATGACGCAATAGAAGATTTTATATAGCATGCACCTTTATCGTAAATAGATCATGTGGCACATTGGAATCAGCTTTGTCAAGCAACATGATGGTATAACTCTCCCGCAGAGCATTGTAGACTTTGGGAACAGTAGAGCTGTGCTTAATTTGCAGATAATCTCAGCCACCTGAGTTATTAGATGCTCTGTTGTGTGCAGTGAAAACAAGCAGGTGTAAAATGAGGTATAAGAATGCCTGTGGTACACAGATAGGCTAGTATAAGCATATAGCTGAACTCGTATTTCTTCAAAGTGTTTATTTTACTCTGAAATTATCAACTGGAATTTGTTTATTCAGTTGATTGCTGACAATTACCACATCTAATTGTGCCATATCTTATGCCATTTTGACACTCAAGGCAGAGCACAAAGTCAATGTTTTGTTTTATGACTTATTTCTTTCTTTCTACAAAGCATACAGATCAATTAGCAATTATATATAAGTAAATATATATATATGTGTCCCAGAAAGATGCACTGAAGTCCTAAAACTGAAGCCCCCCACCCTACCCACCCCCTCATAAATTGTGAAGTGGTTTTAATTCACACTTTATATATATTGAGACTTTTCCCCACTATATTTATTGGCAATATCTGGCCAATTTGTTTATGCATACAGTCAGCTTTTTGCAAATAAGGTATCAATTTTCATGACTCATCTGATGAAGAATAGCTTGATGTGATGGTATAACTCTTAGGCAGAGCATTGTAGACTTTGAGAACAGTAGCTTAGTTTGCAGATTATCTCACCCACCTGAGTTATTAGATGGTACAGTGTGTGCAGTGAAAACAGACAGGTGTAAAATGAGGTATAAGAATGCCTGTGGTACACTGATAAGCTAGTATAAGCATATAGCTGCACTCCTATTTCTTAAAAGTGTTTATTTTACTCTCAAATTATCAACTGGAATTTGTTTATTCAGTTGATTGCTGACAATTACTACAGCTAATTGTGCCATATCTTATGCCATTTTGCCACTCAAGGCAGAGCACAAAGTCAAATGTTTTGTTTTATGACTTATTTCTTTCTACAAAGCATACAATTCAATTTATAATTATTTATAAGTTTACGAAGGGAATATTTCAGGGTATTAAATCACACTTTATATATATGAGACCTTTTCCCTCTCTATTTATTGGCAATATCTGGCCAATTTTCATATGCATATGGTCAGCTGTTTGAAAATAAGGTATCAATTGTCATGACTCATCTGTAAAAAGAATAGCATGGTGTGATGTTGGGCAGAGCATTGTTGATTTTGAGAACAGTAGCTTAATTTGCAGATTATCTCACCCACCTAAGTTAGTAGATGCTCCGTTGTGTGCAGTGAAAACAGACAAGTGTAAAATGAAGTGTAAGAATGCCTGTGGTACACAGATAGGCTAGTAATTAAGTATATAGCTGCACTCATATTTCTTCAAAGTGTTTATTTTACTCTCAAATCATCAAATGGAATTTGTTTATACAAGGCCAAAAGTTTGGCCAAATGAAATTTTTTTTGGTCAAATTAAAAATCTTTGACTAAATTTATTTTGGCCAAATAAAAAAACTTGGACCAAATCCTCATTTTCTGGGCCCACAATTAATGACTAAAATTTGTTTTAATTTATTTGTTACCTGGGATAAAAGTTAAAACCATAAGTTAAACAATACGAAAACAACTTTAAGAACCTAATATTATACGAACACAAGTAAGCGTTTTTTATAAATCAACATAATTAACCAAGTATAGTTTAGCTCTATGTCCCTGGTCACCGTGATAACTGTCAATATCTATGTGTTGGATTAAAAAGTTTACGATGTGAAGCCAGGTTGATGTTATTGTTAATCCCTATCTAGATGGGAGGCAATTTATAACATGTTACGTAACTGATATGCCATTGAGTAGTGCTATTTGCTGTTACTATGCATTAACGTACTATTTCTTACAGACTGCCCTATCAACAAAAAATGGCATAACCAGTGCACAGATTAAATCTTTGTGATGAAGTGTTGTAATGCCAATATATAAATGAAGAGGCTGGTTAAATGTTAAAGCCTAACTTCAATTTGGATTTTTTATGCTACGATGTTACCGAAGTATGAAACCTGCTTGTTCAAGACCGGTGAATCGGCGATACTTTTTTGCCGCATTATTTATTACGTCTCCATTTGGTCTAAATGAAATGATTTTGGCCATCGAAACAATTGGCCAATTTGGCCACCGACAGTATGAACACTGCTGTCGTCACAATCATGGAAATAGCTCCTCGGATAGAAAGTCAAATGCAATAGAAGACATAACAGGGGTCGATTTAATTTTTTTAATTTGTGTAGTATTTTGCAGCACTGAGTAGATTTTATATAGCATTCCCCACCAATACATGTTTTTTCAATGTAAATTGGTTAGCAGAAATCGGAAATTGCATTGCAAATTGCAATGCGAATCCAGATAAATCGAGCCCTGTATGATGATGAATGCAGTCTCCACCCGGTTTAAATACAGCAGGCTGTCACCTGATATCACTCACAATGCAAGTTTTGTTTTTCTTTTCAAATGTGTTTTTAATGAGAAGTGTTCATCACTAAAACAACACCTTGTCGGAACTTTTTATCAGCACCCGTTGTTAACTAATCAGCGTTAGTATACAGAGATTCTTACACAGCGAAACCAATTATCACCTCCAAATGTCCATTTCAGTGACATTCCAATGATTCCAGGTTTCAGTAATTACCTAATCACTGAGTCAAGTGATAGAACAGATTTTCTATGCATTCAGTATCTTCGGGACTCGTATTCAGTGTCACGTGTTCAAGGGTTTTCTAGTGATCAATAAATGAGTGATCGAGGGTCGAAATGCATTGGTTTAATGGGGATATGATTTGGAGCTGATCAATCATGTCAAGGTGAATGAGAGATCGATGTATGAGTTATCGAGATTCGACTGTACAAAGTTTCTTGGCAGAATTGTGCATGATGGATGTCATCAACAATGTAGCTAATGGATAGAAAAGATACGAAGCTGAGTGTAATGCAAATAGTGATGACGACGGATGATGCTGATGACGACGGTGATGATGATTGCCATATGATACGCTGATGCTGATGACAATGTTCATGAGGATGATAATGGTGATGATTATGATGACGTAGACGATGACGACACTGATGACGATGATGCTACCAATGGTGATGACGACGATGATGATGATGATAGTAATGGTGATGGTGATATTGGGTAGATGACGTGACGGTGCTGATGGGTGATGATTATATTTTTGTTGAGTGTTATTGATCTAATTCTTATTTTGCACATATTGTGTCTGAGTAATAAACCATTAAATTACATTACTAATGAAAACTGGATCATGAACTGTGACCTATTGGTTGTCTCTTTCTCAGTAATTTCTGAAGGAAAGAAGCAGTATTATACTCAGAGGTTAATACAGTTCATATAGCCGAGTAATTTTCATCATCAGCAGTACTAAAAGTAAAAGCAGCTGCAGAAATTGGCATCCATAAAATAGAGATAACACGAGGAATATGTAAAATCTACTGAACATGTCCATGCAGTTAAAAAAATGTGAAATAATGTAGTATAGAAATGGTTATCCCACAGACAAAGTGAGATTAATTTAATCAAATTGTTGCACATGTTATCTCTTCAAAGGGTTTGCTTTTATGCTCAAATGAATTCTCGCTCAATCGTTATCTCACATGCTCGCCTACTTTTGCTGGTCATTCCTTGCGTTCATGCTGCACTTTATAAACCTGTTGTATTCTTTCTTTGTTTATCTTTTTTGGACCAAAATAGAAGAAGCATGCAGCACAAAGAGACAAATAACATCTCCATTTTCATGTTCTGTTTTTCTTGCTAATTGTTCCACCAACAAAGCTGTTACACAGGTCATTATGCCTTTCCATTTATTTTCTATCAATTGGTTTGAAAATAGACAATTATGAGGAACCTTACACTCCACAGAAGAATCCAGAGATGTTTTTGAGACCCTTACCTGCTCTATAATGAAGTATGTCCCCATATAACTTGAGAAGTTGAGATTGCAAAATATTTCTGACTGGGCACTTGAACATGCAAATATGATATCGGCTCTATATTAAATACAGATTGCTTATTTACAATGAATGTTGTTGATTTAGAGAAGAATCTCCTAAAAGCCCTTCTTGTTTCTCCACAGTGGTTGGGGTTAGTTAGGAATGGAAAACTTCCACTGGTTGTGGTGTTGTGAGAGACACAAGTTTGGTGAGATCTCAGCGTACGGGTTGAGCAAGTAATCAAGTATAATTCCAACGAAATATCTCTATCACGGAGAAATTCTGAAACTGGTCTAGCGCTTTCGATTTCGGTAAATTTATTAATCAGGACATTGTTTGCTGTATGGGTGAGTTGTGGATAGGGTCTGCCTTTTATACACTGTGTATGTGAGGTGTTTGTTGATTGGTCGATTCCCTTTGGTCATAAGGTTATAGGTCAAAGGTGTAAAATAGATATTATCCTGATTGAATTTGCGGATATCTCCGTGTTGGAGTGTGGGTAATGTTTAGTTCATTAACCTTTTCATGATGGGAGCTGCACTGGTGCAGCATTAAAGATCATGTGCCAGTGAATTTTCTTATATTTTGCTAGTCTCCCATAGGGAGCCTCCCATATAGAAGAGAATGCAATGGCTTACAAGGTCAAGGTAAATATTGTCAGGCCAATGTATTCTCTTATATATGTGAGGCTCCCTATGAGAGACTCACATATATAAGACAATGCATTGGCACAGGGTTTTCACAAAATTTAAGGAGCCGATTTTGTTTCAGTTTAGCTCCCATGGGTAAGGGCACTCTGATTTGTGAAGCATTACAATTTATATCTGATTAATATAATGCATCTGACTTCTTTCTTATTATTTGGTATAAAAGTACAGACTTTAACCCTTTCGATACTAAATGGAAACTCCCACGAAGTCATAAAAGTATACATTTTTGGAATGGTCTATTATTCACGTGGAGGGGTTTTCAGGAAAAATAAGCAGACGACAAATGATAAAAGTACAGAAGGAGTCCTATTTATTGAGGGAAATGTTCAGATAATAAGTTCTAATAAGTTCAACAAAAGACATAGACAGATTGCACACATAGTAGTGTAAAGCTGCTTTCACATACTTGCGTTTTACGCATGCGTTTTACGGATGCGTTTTGCGGACGTGCGCTTAGAGCTTTCACATACCTCCGTTTACCTCTGCGCGTACGCGTCCGTTAACGGATGCGTGAATAATTATTTGTGTTTACATATTGTCCTTTCGCCATGGATTCCGACGACGACGAGGACGTTCTAATGATTGCTTTGTGTATATATAACGAAAGACGACGGAAGATACCAAGACGCTTGTGGGAGCACGAAATAGTTAAGAAAAGAAGAGAACAAGGGGCATATGCTAATCTAATTGTCAAAAATTTGTATTCGGATGAAGACAAGTTCATTGGTTATTTCAGGGTGTCTCGCGAACAGTTTTCGTTAATATTGCATTTCATCGGCGACGATATACAGAAAATGCGAAAGAGCCGAGAGCCACTGTGCCCAAAACAGAGGTTAGCAATTTGACCCAAGATTAGATAGCATGGTGCCAGCAGCTGGCATACGCCCCCACATATATACCATTCTCACCCATGATTAACGACATCGCACCGATTACCCCTGTCCGCTTATGCCTAAAACGGACAGCTTTTCGGTCTGGGAGCGAAAAGTTATGCGCGCACGCACGCACGTTTAGCGGATGGTATGTGAAAGCCCCAGCGATAACATTGGAGATCGAAACGATGCGCATACGGATGCGTTTACGGATGCGTAAAACGCATGCGTTAAACGCATGTATGTGAAAGCAGCTTTAGTGTTTTTCTGTTTATTTCAATTATGAATCTCTTGCACCATGTCCATAATACTCTCTCTCTCTCTCTCTCTCTCTTTCTATGAGTGTCATATTATTGATTAATATCAAATAGATGATCAACTCAACTGCAGTAAAGGCAATAAAGTCCTGCATGCTAGCATTTTAACTACTACTGATATTATAAAAGGGGCCTAGTCGGGTTAATAAGCTTGTCAACAATCCTGGAACCTTTTAGAATTTCAAAACATTGATTCCAGGCCATGAACAAGTTTGGTAAAGTTGACCTCTCTTTGACAGGGGTCTGTCATTGAATTTAAATAATACCCTTAAGTGTTTTGCCTTTGTGTATATAAGCCATAGAACTAAAGAACGTCGAGAAGCATCAAAGTCTTGAAAAGTTATGGAAATTTACAGCCCTTACAATCTGCTATGGCAATCAGCAATGCCGAAGCCTTTTGCTGAAGCAAACTGGGCCATGACAAAGGATTGCTGAAGCCAAACAATCTGAATTAAGATGACTGAATTTATCTGCATGATGTTTTAAAAAAATTTCAAAAATCTTTTAAATGTTTTGGAAAACTCTTGGAATTTTTTCCTTAAGCAACATTTATGTATAATCCTGCATAGAAAAAAAGTTCCTTTTTGAAAGCTTTGTCCTTCGTGCTCTTCATTGCTTGTGTTGCCCTTGTATATATTGAGTGAAGCTCTTCCTACCATGGCCATGCAGCATCACAGTGAGGTACTAATACACTAAATTAATGTTAGTTGGATATCACTGACACTATAATCCCATAGATCACAGTGGGAGAGACTAAAAGTATTGTTGTGTAGATGTGGACTACTTAGTGGCTGATGACTAACTGTCATTCATCAGTACTAATGCATTCAGACTAGCAGAAAAAGTGCCCTGGCTGTATGTAAGTGGCACCGATGGTCTTATGCCGCAGTTGATTTCACCTCACCTGGCTACCTGTATACTTCTCTCTGTGGGATAGTTTCGTTTTTTTGTTTTCTCAGGTGAGCCTTATTTATTATTATGTTCTCTTTGCTCGTCATGCTAACGAAGAGATGTCCCAGGGTGTCAAGGCATATTGGGATGCAAGGCCATGTTTTATTATTATTAATAGGGTGTTGCCATCATGCAATGTCGGTGATGGTCTTGTGTAGGGAACTCGATCAACACTGAGATGTCAAGGTACATGTATATTGGGATGTAATCTTGGGTAAAAAATAATATGCATTCAAGGCCATGATTTATTATTATTAATAGGTTGTTGCCATCAGTGTCAGTAATGGTCTTGTGTAGGGAATTCAGCACTGAGGTGTCCCAGGGTGTCAAGATATATTGGGATGTAATCTTGGGTAAAAAATAATATGCATTTAAGGCCATGATTTATTATTATTAATAGGTTGTTGCCATCAGTGTCAGTAATGGTATTGTGTAGGGAATTCAGCACTGAGGTGTCCCAGGGTGTCAAGATATATTGGGATGTAATCTTGGTAAAAAATAATTTGCATTCAAGGCCATGATTTGATTTATTATTATTAATAGGTTGTCGTCATCAGTGTCAGTAATGGTCTTGTGTATGGAATTCAGCACTGAGGTGTCCCAGGGTGTCAAGGTATATTGGGATGTAATCTTGGGTAAAAAATAATATGCATTCAAGGCCATCTATTATTATTAATAGGGTGTTGCCATCAATGCCAGTGATGGTCTTGTGTAGGAAACAGACATGTTAAGTTTTTAAAATAGCAATCCGGGAGATTTTTGCAGGAGGGGCCATCTCCCATTTGTGAACGCATTTCCTGTTCACCGACTGGTTTATTCTATATATCACCTGCAATGAGCGATCACTTGTTAAGCGCGACCACCTAATTTCGGTTCAAAACACAAATTCCACCTGTTTATGGATGGATATGTGCAAAATCGAAAGTACAAACTCGGAATAAACTACAAAATGGACTCGTCTAACAGTTTAACTCCCAAAAGAAATGAACACATTCCACCATCTATTAACAAATTTTAAGAAGCAGAAACTTCATTTAAAATAAGTCAAAACGAACCCGAGTTACACAGGTTACAACCGGACATGTACGCATGAAACCGAAAGTACAAAAAGACCCGTCTTGCAGTTTTAATCGCAAACGAATTGGACACATTCCGTTCGCAATGAATACCACTAATCCATTACTTAGAAATGTTCATCAATGGGGGCCTTACAATACAGCTGCACATTTGTGACTATACATATTGTATACTTTTACAACACCCTTTATACGTGTGGCTTCACCAGAGAGTGAAAATAAATTAATATCAGTCTCAGTTCACTGATCAGTCTTCAATCAGAGGGAACATCAAAAGTTACCGACAGTACATTCTGTGAATGTTAATGTGTGAGTCTCGTGGACAATTGGTGAAACTTAACAGCTCTGGTAGGGAACTCAGCGCTGAGATGTCCCAATACATGTACTAGTACATGTATATTGGGGTGCAACTTTGGGTAAAAAATAATATGCCATGCGTTCAATGCCAGTAATGGACAGATTTAAGTCATGGTTAATGGACTGTAGTGGTCAGAGTTAAGTCATATTTAATGGACTAGTGACACATTTGGAACTAGAGTTTCGAAGCCCTAATTGATAGATGTGAACTTATCACTAAGATGTTGCAAGATGTCAGGATATATTAGGATGTAACCATAGGTAAAACATAATTTGTTATTAAGCCCCATGTTTTTTTATACATAATGTGTTGCTAGCAACATCAGTATAGCATCTGGTGTAGGGATATTTTCTAAATCTAAGTATGCAAGAGATGTCCGAAGAAGATGTGAACTATTTTTTGTATATCAGATTTATGGAGCACTTCACTCAGTATGAGTGTTCATTGCTTCAAATGTGCTTATTTCAGTGAGCGTGAACAAATTCTCGTTTCTTATCAAAATGGCCATGTATCGATTGGAATGGCACATTGAGATGTCCAATTTTCTGTCATGTCGGGGTTTGAACTCACGCCTAGAGTGGTATATGTAGTAGTGGTCAGATGTTAATGGGTCATAATTAATAGAAAAGTGACAGAACATTTACAACTAGAACAGCAAGGCCCTGATAAGAACTTATAAATGTATATCACCGAGATGTCTCAGGAAGTCAGGGTATATTGGGATAAAAAATATGTCATAATTGTGTATTCTATATAGTATTTTTTAGGGTGTTACAAGTAATTGCAGTTTTGGCCAGATTTATACTTGGGATGCACAGTTTGTATTGGCCTGATTATATACTTTTGCCAAATTCTTTTAGAAGTTGCCAAATGAAACGTGAATTTCATCCTCTATAGTCTACTGCGCAAGCTTCAAATTTCTTGGTGAGTTTTTACCCAGCCCACATCATGGCACATGTACAATGTAGCTGAACCATAAAATTATGTTCTTGTCATCTTGGCACATACACGTTTACTTACAACACATAGCTAAGTACCGGTAATGTAAGTTTCTAGTACCTACAGTAATGCCCTAAATAATAGACTCCTTAACCACAGCATAATTATGGGTAATTTTTCAGGATTTATTCAGAAATATGGCTTGTTGCCATTCATCGGAAAGCTCTCACAGAGCTTTCCGATGAATGGCAACAAGCCATATTTCTAACTAAATCCTGAAAAATTACCCATAATTATGCTGTGGTTAAGGAGTCGATTATTTAGGGCAATACTGTAGTACCTGGATTTGATAGATATTTCAAAGATGATTTGACCTTGTCTGGGAATAAGGAAACACCATACACTTGATGTCAACAAGCTTCAGAGAGATTTGATATATTCCCTGACCTTAGATGGTTTTGATTCAAATTTATTGATTTGGCAGCCATAGTATCTTATTCTTGTTAAGTTATCTGTTTTATCAACGTGTGCAAATTGATACATGCTGTTTTCAGTAACTTTACCTCCTCTGCATTATGTCAGAATTCCCGAATTCTACTATAAAAAAAGTTATTCAATTAACTTTACTCATATATTATGCTTGTTTTGATACATTGAGTTCTCCCAAGGAATCAAGCAGAACATGCAATTGATAATAAATGCACACAAAACATGATGACAAATAACAAATTACAACCTTTCAAATCTTGGGTATATTCAGGGCCTCAGCACTATATAAATGAAAGAAGTCAACCTACATGTACCGGAATCTATTTTTTTTATCTATTTGTATGCACTGACTGCAGAAGGCCTCAGTCTTTGCATTAGTTATTGTTATGTTTTGTGCCTTAAATGTTTGCACAGAGGCTTATAGATTTACACCATTTGTAAACATTTAGGGCGTGTAGCCCAAAAAAGTCCTTTCATAAATACCTGGAGGTTTGTATAATTTACTTTGCCACAATAATAGTACTAAAACAACTCTTTGGGATCCATTAATAATTACTCTGGACCCTCTTTCGTAACTGAAGCGACTTAGTTTGAAGACTTCTTGATATTTTTTAATTTTAAATTTACGCACCTTGTCTGAGAGGAACCAAACAGGTTACAATTGATGTCAACAAGCCGTACAGAGACCTAATATATTGTTACTCGTGAGATAATAAGATCTATCAATTTGATCATGGTATTTAAGTGAGATATTCGTATACGCTGACAAAGAAGTTTTAGGGCAGTTTGAATTTTGACATGTGATTGATGTCATTATTTTAAAGGCAGTTTTGATCAAAGTTAACCCTTTACCAGGGTTTCCGCGAGGGGAAAATTAATGAGTCCGTATTGGGGAAACACATAACGCGACGGGACGACCATGGTTCGTCCCGTCGGGCGAAAATTTTGTTATTTGACACTGAAAAGTAGCAATTTCCTTGCACATAAGAGTCTCACAAAGCAACCAAAGCTACGTATATATTACGCAAGTCAATCATTTCCGTGGGTGCATTAATTCTGTTGATGGTATCCAGATAATCAATCAACTAATTACGCACATAAGACTGCCGTCTGATTGAAGATTATATATAAATGAACAAGCTACTAGTTATTGTTTACAAATTTATACAATAAGATTCCGATGAATCTAAACACTACAAAACATCTATGCATTGACCAATAATAGATAGCAAGGAGAATTGAATAAAGTATTTCCTAGAATTGCAAGCAGCTTCTGTGAAAATGAAACTGACATGATATACGCTGTCAATCGTAAAACTATTTGTGCGCTGTGACGTCATACTGCAGGAGCTATTTATAGCGGCAAAATACGAATGGTAGCGACACAGGTATTTGGCACCAAAAAAAATTAATAAAAAGAGATTTTTATTAAATTTAAAAACAAAAATTGTGCCTAATACCTGTGGGTAGGGACATCTTTCACTCGGAACGCGTAGCTTGTTCACTAGTCTCTATATATTAGTCCATAAACTGACGACCGCAATTGCTTATTATGCGCATAGTCAACAAAATCCCAACGTGATTTATTTCACAGTAAAACGGAACCTGTCCCGAAATCAGTCTTTATAGTGGGAATTCATAGTGACAAGTTAACAACACCATTCATTTGAACCATATTACATACATGGGTGATAAAGACAAACACATACGTACCCCCTCCCCAATATGGAGATAATGTCAAAGGACGGTAAATAATAGTTGCGTTGTCCCCAAGCACAATCAACGACGCACGTGTTCACATCTCCCGCCAAATTATATTTTATAACACGTTGGCTAAAACTCCGTTCTATACCTCATGGACTCTGCAGGGGGACCCATTTATTATGTACCACCGTACGATAGCACGGGATCTCGGAGAGGAGCAGTTTCATTCATGAAAATCCCGTGCATAAAAATGTCCCGACTAAGAAATTCGGCGTTCTTTGATCAAATTATGTAATCCTACGATATCACGGGATTTTCGAGCATGAGTAGTTTCATCCCGTACACAAAAATATGCATATTCAGCAGTCCGACATTTTTTGATGTTACCGCGACATGCATTACGCTGTATCTAACGTCGCTATTTGACCCGCTTTTTCACCAGTATTCTATTTAACACCCGAACTCCCGTTGTAACCGGAATTGTTTACGACATTGCGACTGACATTTGGTATATGTATGAACCAAACAGATAATATGCGAGGGGAATGAGGCCGTCCTACGGACGCTGAGCCGTACTAACGGAAACCCTGCCTTTACCCAACAGAAGGGCCCTGTGCCAATGCATTCTCTTATATATGCGAGTCGACCATAGGTCGCCTCGCATATATAAGAGAATGCATTGGCTTAACACATTAAAAATTATAAAATTGTTAAAGAATGTAAGAAAAAATGGTAAAAAGTGTTAAAAAAAGATTTTTTTTAGGCCAATGCATTCTCTTATATATGCGAGGCGACCTATGGTCGACTCGCATATATAAGAGAATGCATTGGCACAGGGCATAACTGTAACCATCACAATGTGGTCAATGAGCCGGTTCCAATGATATCCATATTTGTATGGTTTTATTGAGACAGACCCAAGATATTTTAGGCTGTTGAAGCTTTATTTGGCCGGTTTTGGCCGGTTTGTTGGGTAAAGGGTTAACGGAAATCACAGTGCCCTAAAAATTTGGCACTTAGCTTTAGGACTAATAACAATTTTCACACCGTTGGAAGATGTGTGGAAATTATTTTTGTTTTTGAGTGACTGGCATTTCCACTCATAAATAACATTAGGTTTGCATGACATTTTTGCCACTTTAATAGTACTAAAACAGCGTTTGGAATTCATTCATAATTTCACTCCACCCTCCTGTGTAAACTTAAGTGGCTCTCAACATGCAGCCACATACATGTAGTTTGAAGACTTCCTGGTAATTTTAATTTAAAATTTAGGCACCTTGTCTTAGAGGAAGCAAACAGATTACAATTGACATTAACAAGCTGTACAGAGACCTGATATATTGCTCATGAGATGTTTATTTTGATCTATTGAGTGAACAGCTATGGCAAAGATTCACACCATTGGAATCTTTTGAAGATGTGTGGATAGTCTTTCTGTTTTTGAGTGTCTGGTATTTCCTCTTATAAACAATAGTTTTATTTGCCTCTTTAATAGTACTAAAACAGTGATTGCAATTCATTCATAATTCTTTCCACCCTCCTAAGTGGCTCTCAACAGCGACATAGTTTGAAGACTTCCTGATAATTTTTAATTTAAAATTTAGGCACCTTGTCTGAGGGGAAGCAAACAGATTACAATTGACGTCAACAAGCCGTACAGAGACCTAATATATTGTTGCTCATGAGATAATGTTGATTTTGATCTATTGAGTTGGCAGCTATGCCACCTGAATCTTAAAAGTTTTTTAATTCTAACAGCAGGTGCATATAGATGCATCTTGTTTTGAAGAGTTATGCATTTTCAATGATATATTGGATCATTTCCTTCTTTACTTCTTTGATGTTGAGTTCTCATGTACTGGAGACAAGTGGTACCATATTAACCAGTGTCTGCATTGCAGGGTTCGCGCTGCCACTTGCCAAATTTGCCAATGGCAAAAATAATTCACATTTGGCAAAATATATTTTCATTTGGCAAAAGTATTGGCAAGTCACTTTTTAATTCCTCAAGCAATTTGAAAAATACTGGTCAATCAGTACCATTTTTTTTCAGGAAACTCTTACAACATAATTATATTAGCGGTGTTTTATAAGGTTTAGGAAAAGTTAACACAACTTAGCAACCCGTCTACCATTGTATTGTTCGGTGATTGGCTTATTGTTGTATGATAAACCACAATAGATATGCGAGTGTCGAAACATAATAATTAACGTTGCAGAAAATGATACTATCAGGGATAGTATTTGGCAAATGCTGATATAATTTGGCAAAAGATATTTTCGTTTGGCAAATTATTTGGCAAAAGTAAATTTCGGTCCAGAGAGGAACCTGCTGCATTGGACTTGAAAATCATTCTCAATACTATTTTAAAAAGCATTGGGCCATTTATTGTTGAGGAATGCAAATTTGAGTGAAACTAAAATGGATATAATAAAGTATATTGTTTTTAACAGATAACATAACATGACTTTACAGATAAATGCAAATGGATGGTTTGATTTTTCAACCAGTATTTAGTGTGAAATTCAAATATTCAAATATTTTCCCACTTTCGGACAAAACTTTATTTACTCATTTACAATTCGTCTTGGGACTTGGACCAACCCTTTCATGATGGGAGCTGCACTGGTGAAGCATTAAAGATCCTGTGCCAGTGCATTCTGTTATATATCTGAGTCTCCTATAGGGAGCCTCGCATATATAAGAGAATGCACTGGCTTACAAAGTCAAGGAAAATATTGTTAGGACAATGTATTCTCTTATATATGTGAGGTGATTCTCACATATAAGAGAATACATTGGCACAAGGTTTTTGCAAAATTACAGGAAGCTCCAATCATGAAATGGTTAATCCGATTGCTCCCCCCCCCCCCCCCCCCCCCCCGGCATCAAAAATACTTGTAGATGCATGTTGTTTTGAAGTTTTTTCCATGATATACTGGGTCATTTCCCATTTTCTTCTTTACTACTTTGAAGTTGAGTTCTACTGTACTGAGAATTTTCCTTGTCTTTGAGACAAGTGGTATCTGATGTATACTATTAACACAGTTATTATACTGCTTTGTAGCCAGATTTTTTCTTTAGTTATGACCTGGATATTTCTTTGAGCTGAGAGCTTGTTCACTTTGATTTTTACTTTATTAATATTAAAAGAAAGCTGTCAATTTTTTTTTATTTTTGTGTGCAATGGAAGTGTATTACTCTTTCAAGTTCGTTGACTCTTTATTTACTAAGTACTCATTCACAAGTACTTGTACTGGTAGTTCCCTTAGAAAAAAAAACCGGACATTTCCCACAAATGAATAGGAATCCGTCTGCACCTGTATTACATTTTTTGTCTGTCATCTACTCATATTTACTGAACATCCCTCCAGAAATGTCACTTCAGTAATGTAATAATCGACCCCTAAACCACAGCAGAATTATGGGAACTTTTTCAGGATTTAGTCGGAAATATAGCTTGCTGATATTCATCGGAAAGCTCTCGGGGAGAGCTTTCCAATGAATGGCAACAAGCCATATTTCCGACTAAATTCTGAAAAATTTCCCATCATTCTGCTGTGGTTAAAGGGTCATATACTTCGGGCATTACTGAACCTCTATAACTGAGAATCCATCACTTATGACTCATTTGTAGAAATGTTCAGCTAATAAGTAAACAAAAACAGACTAAGGCTTTTTGATGAAATTAACCCTTTGAGTGCCAGGGGCCGATCTCATCGGCCCTAAACCTACAAAATAAGTCTGTTAAAGAATATAAGAATAAATGATTAAAATTGTAAAAAAAAAAAAAAAATGTTAGGCCAATGCATTCTCTTATATATGCGAGGCGACCTATGGTCGACTCGCATATATAAGAGAATGCATTGGCACAGGGTATATGGGTTGATACAAAAATCGACCTGGCACTCAAAGGGTTAATACATGTAGTTGAAATTTCCAACAAATGAATCAATGGCAATTGACTACTCATCGATGATCAATAAGAAATCAGTTATTGAAGGATTATTACTTTTGAAGCCTAATGCCTCACTACTGTGTTCACCCTAACCTTGAGCCATTAGGGGTGGATCCTCATTTCACTTGTATGGTAATGTCCTAAATAATTGACTCCTAAATCACAGCAGAATTATGGGAAATTTTTTCAGGATTTAGTCTGTGAGAGCTTTCCGATGAATGGCAATCAAGCCATATTTCCGACTAACCCTGAAAAATTTCCCATAATTCTGCTGGGCTTAAAGGGTCATATACTTCGGACATTACTGTACAAACTGGTCTGCCAGTTGAGGGTTCAGTACTTCAGGTCTGTTTGTGAATAGTTATTCTGGTTCTCACCATCTTCGTTCTGGCACTATTATACACAAACTGTGCACTGTTATATCATAGCTTTGTAACTTGTGAGACATCATGATCACTGTTACCATGATATGCATCCAGTAATAAGGTACATTACTATCACTGAATCTGATGTTTATGACTTGGTCTGACACATACCTCTGCAAGTGTTCTGCAACAATTGGACACCCTCCTGTGAATATATATGATTTAGATGCATGGTCACTCATTATCAACTACCAGTATATGTTACAATACTCCCTGTGCCATCACACTCTGACAATTCGGTATAAATGGGAAAGATGAATTGTTCAGCAAGTTGTCATAAGTGAATAGTTTTAGATGGATGGCCACCCATTATCTACTACTAGTATATGTTACAATACTACTGGTACCATTATACTATGGTTGTTTAGTATAAATGGGCAAGGTGAATTGTTCATCAACACTTACAACATTTATTACATAATAACCGCAAATAACTTCAAGTTGTACATTAGATGGAAATATTATTTGGGTTTGTGATGGATAGTTGTTTTAAGTCTTCAGAAGGTTAAAAAAAGATGATGACATTAATCTTATCTATAAATTTTAATCATTGCCTTGGATCACATCAGAAAGAGAGTTCCTAATGGGAACTCTCTTATTTCCATGATGGTCCTAATATATGCCTAAAAAGTTTACGGAGAGCATACATACACAGAATGACATGAGAGTGTTAATGGGTTTGTTGATACAGGTACCACATAATTGCTATTGCGGAAGGAAAAAAAGAGAGGTGCTGCCTCAATGGCGCCTTGAGTTCTATCCTTCTGCTATGGCACAAGTGCGGTATCGACAATTCATTAATACACGTGTTGTTCTGTGTTTATTTCACACCACCTGTCCTAGAATCTGTGAATTTCAGAAAACAGACTTACAAGGGTTATTCAGGCACATACAGAGCTGGTTTTGTCATGTGTGATGTTTTTATTTTATAGTTCCAATTTCATGTTGCGGCAAACATCATTAACCCTCTCATGACGGGAGCTGTGCTGGTGCAACATTAAAGACCCTGTGCCAATGCATTCTCTTATATATGCGAGTCGACCATAGGTCGCCTCGCATATATAAGAGAATGCATTGCCTTAACAATTTTTTTTATCATTTTTTATCAATTTTACTTATATTCTTTAACAATTTTGATCAATTTTTATCATTTTTTATTATATTTTCTTTTATTAGTCGAGTTTTTTTCCAAAACTCGACTTATAGTTTGATGAGGGACGGTGGGCGGACGGGCGGGTGGGCGACGTGTTTTGCTTATAACTCAACCGTTTATTGACGGATTAAATTTTTTTTTGGTGTGTGAGTACATATCCATGCACGTAAGCTGCCGACAATAAATCGGGTTCGTCCGCACATTTATTACAGAGTTATGGCCCTTTGCCATTTTTTACTGATTTTAGGCTCGTTAGCGCAACAACTTCAACAAACGTTATCTGATTCGATTGAAATTTGGGATATAGGTGTCTCCCAAGAATATCTCGGACGATTTCGAAAACCGGCCTGGTCCGATAAAATTTGATAGAGTTATGGCCCCTTAATTAGTCATTTTTCACGAATTTTCAGCTCGTTAGCGCGATAACTTCAACAAATGTTAACGACTGCCAAAAAACTCAACAAAAGCATCTTAGATGCGTACCCCTTGTTTCTTACATTCTTTGTCAATTTCTATCATTTTTTTCTTACATTCGTTAACAATTTTTATGTTTTATTTTCATTTCTTACATTCTTTAACAATTTTTATCATTTTTTTCTTACATTTTTTAACAATTATAAAAAATGATATAAAATTTGTTAGGCCAATGCATTCTCTTATATATGCGAGGCGACCTATGGTCAACTCGCATATATAAGAGAATGCATTGGCACAAGGTTTTCAAAAAAATTCAGGAAGCTCCAGTAATGAAAGAGTTAAGTCTTTTTATGTCAACTGGGTGTATATGGAACATGTGTGGCATATGGATTTGTAAATACGACACAACAAAAAAACTGTAATTCTAGGAACAAACGTTTACCAAATGTACAATAGTGCTTTTTTCACTTGATTCGAATCATACATTGCTGAGAATGCACTATACATGCCATGAATGTGGTGTAGATGGAGGAATATTTTGCACATGCGCCAATATACCGTACATATCTGATGAACTTTTTGTGAATGGCACTGTCTTTAGTATTGCAGTTCTTCAATATTGTGGTTCCTGCCACAAAAAGGTCCTGCATCTGTTTTCAATGATAAAACACCTCTGATATAGTATGCACACTGCATAGAAGTTTGACATTCTAGCATCTCTCATGAAATCATCCATTTATATAACTTAACCTTCCATCATATCGCAACACCTTTACTGGTTTTACTCCTACTGATTTCCGACTTCTAAAGTCAATTCGTAATTACTCAATGCTTGTCTATTTGGTTCTTCTTTGATCCAATCAAGTCTAGCTCTGGATTCAGAGTAAAATCTTGCTCAGGTTCTCAGATTTGGTCCGCAAAGAAGAGGTTTCTGTTTCGTAATGTGGCAAGTAATACATCATCATTGTTGTTTTTTTTTAGTTGATATCCTCCTTCTTTTGTTTTTATATATCACTTTGATGTTTTCAAATGTAACCAGTCAGTGACTGTACAAGAAAATAATCAGTTGCGATGCAAGTTGCAATTATGACACATCATGGTCCAGATTGATAGATAGGTAGTGACCTAGTTGGTCTTGTATGACCTTGGGTCGTTCTTCTAATAAAAATGCAACTTTACCACAGACACTACCAAACTCATACCAGACATTATGTTTAGCCCTTAATTCTAACATCTCTCAAACCATTAACCATAGATTAGTCTCTTTGTAAAGTGTGACCTTCAATAATATCATAATGCATTTACCAGTTTTTGATCTTGTGATGTTCAGACCTCATTCTCTATGCATGATTACTCAATGCTTATGTAAAGGATTTTTTTTTAATCAAGAAACTCTGGCTCTGAAATCGGAGTAAAATCTTATTCCACACCAAAGTGCATGGTTTCTGCTTCATAACCTGGCAAGATATAGAGAGAGAATACCTACAGGTTTTGTTTGAATACTGAAATAACTCGTGAGTGTCTGGAAAGAAATGTCAAATTTTCACGGCTATGTGCGGCTGTGAATGAAATTTGAACAAAAAAACTTTAGGTATTATTTTTATTATATGCGGATTATTTAGGTTCAAAGATGCTAAGTTAAGTCTTAATTAATTAAATCATTTACTGTACTTAATTAAAGAGTGCACATGTCAGTGTTTACTAACAGGAAAGTCATAAATTTGTATACTTTTGATTGGCTAGTGGACAGTGTTCATGCAATGATCACTTGATCGAACTTGGCAGCTCCTGTTAGTTTCAAACCCTACAGTGAAATAACGCTATCTAGAGTGAAATAACGACATGGTATTTTCCCACTATTTTATAGGCAAAAATAAAAAAATAAATATTAGCATTGTTTTTTGGTTGATATCACCTTTTTGTAATTTCCCACTATTTTATAGGCAAAAATATAACAACAAATATTAGCATTGTTTTTTGGTTGATATCACCTTTTTGTCCTTTGATATCTCACTCCGTGTTGATGAGAATCGAACGTGTTTATGCTTTCTGTCTGATCCAGTACACTTTATCAGGAGTAACTGTATCAGAAAATGTTCAGGTGCGATAATAATGCATGATATAAAGTATCACAGTTCAGATTGATAGAGGGTGAAGCAAAACACAAAATATCAATTGTGTTATTTGGACAAAAATGCCGTTTTAACGGAGACACTCTATACCAGACGGCATTTTTAGCCTTAATTCTAACATCCCTCAAGCCATTTACCATAGAGTAGTCTCTTGTAAAGCGTGACCTTCAATAATATCATAATGCATTTACCAGTTTTAGTTCTTGTGATGTTCAGATCTCATTCTCTATGCATTATTACTCAATGCTTGCATAATGGATTTTTCTTGATCCCAAAAACTCTGGCTCGGAAATTGGAGTAATATCTTATTCCACACAAGACGTGGTTTCTGCTTCTTAACCTGACAAGATAAAAATTCATCATTGTTTTTTGGTTGATATCACCTTTTTCTTTGATATCTCACTCTGTGTTGATGGGAATCGAACGTGTTTATGCTTTCTGTCTGATCCAGTATACTTTATCAGGAGTAACTGCATCAGAAAATGTTCAGGTGCGATAATAATGCATGATATAAAGCGTCACAGTTCAGATTGATAGAGGGTGAAGAGCAACACAATATATCAATTGTGTTATTTGGACAAAAATGCAGTTTTAACGGAGACACTCTATACCAGAGGGCATGTTTAGTCTTAATTCTAACATCCCTCAAGCCATTTACCATAGAGTTATCTCTTTGTAAAGCGTGACCTTCAATAATATCATAATGCATTTACCAGTTTTAGATCTTGTGATGTTCAGACCTCATTATCAATGCATGATTATACTCAATGCTTATGTAATGGATTTTTCTTGATCCAATAAATTCTGGCTTTGAAATCGGAGTAAAATCTTATTCCACACAAGACGTGATTTCTGCTTCGTAACCTGGCAAGATAAAACATCATCATTGTTTTTTTTGGTTGATATCACCTTTTTTGTTTGATATCTCACTCTGTGTTGATGTGGATCGAGCATGTTTATTCATTCTGTCTGATCAGGTACACTTTATCTTGAGTAACTGTGTCAGAAAATGTTCAGGTGCGATCATAGGGTGTGATATGAAGCGTCATGGTTCAGACTGATAGAAGATAAAGGAGCAACTCGATTTATGTCTCAGTGCCAAATAATTACCATTAGCCATTTCATGCTCGATAAACACAATCAAATACGTCTGTATCAGACAATCGTTGGCTAATTTGTGTGACCACCAGACCCTCCGCTGTGACCAGCTTGATAACCCTTGATTTACCGGTACTATAGAAAACCCTTGTTTGACAGCTAAATGCTAGTTTATCAATATAACCTATGTTTACTTGTACACCCATCAATAGTCCCATCACCGAGGATAAGCCTAGTCTAAGTGTTTGCTCCCATAAAATTAATGGGGTGGTCCTCAAATATAAGCCACCCCCCCCCCTCCCATTTTTAGAATTTAGATGGTGAGAAAATTGATGCCAGGTCAATACAAAAAAACATAAGTGCATGAATATAAATGAGTATTAAAGGTAAACACAGATTTGTTGTCCACTCAGATGTGGGTAACCTGATTCATGTATTTAGACAAATTAATCTGTTGCTTACCTTGGGGGGGGGGGGGGGGTGCAACATGCATTGGCACTAATAAAACTGATAGCATCACTATATAGTCTAGTAACTGAAGAAACGATTAATCCCAATAAACCTAACCCCACACTGCTTCAGTATGGTATTCACAGGCAGCTCAATTATCTTGTGTTGGTTATTACTTGGAGAATTTGATCCAAATTGGTCAGACTATTAGTTTGGAATCTGATTCAAATTAATCCCACAAATTGACTGTGAACAATGAAATCTTCTCAAGTTTGTTTTGCGCTCTCGCAGATAAACAATGACAAATGTGGCTTGGCAGGTGCGTATTGTTTTTAAGATCAAGTTAATCTATGTAGGATCTGATGTTGTTTTTTCTGCCAAACATCGGTGCATTAGAGTAACGTGCACTGGGATTGATTGGGGAGTACCCAGGCCAAGTGACATATGATGGGATTCTTATGAACTTACCTGACCACAATCATATTGTTGAGTATGTGTGGTATGGGATTAGCCTGTATTGTGTTGCTCTTGGAGTGCATACCATAATTTTCTTGGTTGGTTAATAATCTCCAGCATCTTAACTAATTATCGGAGTATTGATCAGAAGTCTCTCACATGGTCTAGTATACCAGTTGCAAGTTTTTCTTCAGGGCTACAAACTTTAAAAGGTGACTGTATACTAAATCTGGCTATTTATGGGACCATCTCCTTTTATACTCGAATAGAATATACGCAACGAATGAATGAATTTGAGCCATGGATTAGTGCAATATACACTTATGTGCTATATGAATGATGCCAACAACATGGTGATTATAATGAAAATGAGTTTTATACTTGAGTCGTGAACTCGTTTTCATTATAATTACCATATTGTTTGCATCGTTCCTAGAGCGTATGAGTGTATTTTACACTAATCCATGGTTCAAATTCATTCATTTGTTGCATATATTCTAATGAGTATCATAGGAGATGGTCCAAAAATATGGCCAGATTTTGTGTACAGTACCCCTTTAAACAAGGTTCTCTGTTCCTTACACTCTTTATATATCCTAGATTCTGAGCTACATGTACATACATGTACAATATAATAATTCTAGGTTAAAGACACTAGCCATCTATGAACACTTTTTTCACAGGAATGACATCGACGTACGAAGCGGCAGCAATAGGTGAATTCTCTTTGTGGTTCCATTCTGGGATTTTGCGCATAACAAAATATAACTTAAATACTACGTGTTTAGGTTTGTTATTGAACTTTTCAAGACCTTCTTGCAACAATTATATTTCTCTTAAACAATTTATCGGCAACAGAATAATCATATTTGTTCTCAGTAAAACAAGTTGTAGTTTATTTCTATTGAATTTTCCTGACTGGACTTCGATTTTAACAGACCAGTAGGTTGTGTTGGTGGGATACAGGTTATTCAGTATACAAGATGAAATGTCGACAGGTGAATTATAATTAATAGAGCATACAGTAATGCCCTAAGTAATCGACTCCTTAACCACAGCAGAATTATGGGTAACTTTTCAGGATTCAGTTGGAAATATGGCTTGTTGCCATTCATCGGAAAGCTCTCGGGATCTTGTCATTGACCACGTAGGCATAGTGCCCACATTTCCGGGATAGTCTACTCCAAGCCATGCTCTATTAACTAATTATTATACATGTACCATCGTGATGCTGCAGACACTCATGTGGTTTACCATATAATTAGAGGTCATTGTGAAATACAGATGGGAATTGAATAGGGAAAAATCTTTGTAAGGTTAGTCTCAATTTGCCAAAATCTTTTCATTATTTGCATTCATGGAGTTTCAAAACTTAGATAGTTATATGAACAAATTGTTGTTGTTGTCATCCCATGGTGTGGGATGGAAACCTGAATATACATCTTGAACTGAGCACCCGTCATAAAACAAATTTGGTTGCTCCTTAGTTAGTCTGATAACTAAAACAAGGTTAAGTGGTTTTCCTACCAATCCTCTCAGGATCCAACACATGATGATTCGGTGTTAGTAAATAATCTTCTTCACACAGAGCAGTCTAACTATTAGTCAATCATAGAGCACCGAGTCCTGACTTAGGATTGACATAATAATATTTGTGTGTAATTTACAGAAGCGGTAAGCCAGTTAAACCAGTGCTTTGCACTCAGCGAGATAAATATCAGGGTAGCCCTCATCAGCGGGTATGTTCACTATATCACTGTGATCTCACAACTGTGTTGTTAGCTTCGTGTTCATCTAATGCTATTGAAGGAAAAAATGGTTTTATCTTTGATGAGGAAATACAGTGGAATATCTACCTGTAATTAAGATTGGCTATCATCTGTGTTTCTCAGGTGAGTTTAGCTAATCAAGCTTGGTGTCATGTTATTAACCCTTTTGGTACCTCACTCTTTAATAACACCTGGAGCCTTATTAAGGTGTTTTTTCCCACCAGAATATATATATTAGAAATTGGATTGTAATTTGTTTATGATTGCAACCTAACTCTACTTGAACACTTGTCGGCAATTGACAAACTTGTAACAGGATTGTAATTACATGTAGATACATGTACATGTACATGAATGTAACCATTTGTGAGTTTCTAGTATTCTGCATGCTAGTTGCAGGTATTGTTATACTATTGATTGATTTGAAATAACAGTAATATTATAACAGACATTCTATTTCACTGTTTGATATTTAAATTAGAATTGGAATGATTTTCAATTGGAATTCAATCATCATCTTAAAGTTTTGATGAATCAAGTCCTGGATTACTAGTGACGTAATTGGGTGGTATGGAAAGGAAGCAACATTCAATTTGATTTAAAACTTCTTCATCTTCACTATATATCGCGTAACCTGAACCTGTGTTGTAAGCTTCGTGTTCATCTAATAGCTTCGTGTTCATCTAATGCTATTGAAGGAAAAAATGGTTTTATCTTTGATGAGGAAATACCCTGGAATATCTACCTGTAATTAAGATTGGCTATCATCTGTGTTTCCCAGGTGAGTTTAGCTAATCAAGCTTGACGTCATGTTATTAACCCTTTTGGTGCCTCACTCTTTAATAACACCTGGAAGCTTATTAAGTGGTTTTTTAAAACCAGAATTAGAAATTGGATTGTAATTTGTTTATGATAGCAACCTAACTCTACTTGAACACTTGTCGACAACTGACAAACTTGTAACAAGAATGTAACCATTTGTGAGTTTCTAGTATTCTGCACATGTACATGCTAGTTGAAGGTATTGGTATACTATTGATTTATTTGAAATAACAGTAATATTATAAGTTTTGTAACAGACATTCTATTTCACTGTTTGATCTTTAATTTGGAATTTGAAAGATTTTCAATTGGAATTTGATTGTCATCTTAAATTTTTGATTAATCAAGTCCTGGATTGTGTAATTTGGGTAGTATGGAAAGGCAGCAACATTCAATTTGATTTAAAACTTCTTCATCTTCACTATATATCGCGTAACCTGAACGTGTGTTGTTAGCTTCGTGTTCAATTAATGCTATTGATGGAAAAAACTTTTATCTTTGATGAGGATTATAACATGGAATATCTACCTGTAATTAAGATTGGCTATCATCTGTGTTTCTCAGGTGAGTTCAGCTAATCAAGCTTGGTGTCATGTTATTAACCCTTTTGGTGCCTCACTCTTTAATAACTCCTGGAAGCTTATTGAGCATTTTTCCTCCTGAATTATAAATCATGCAGTTTGTAATTGGATTATTATAGCAACTTACCTCTACTTGAGAATTATTTGACAGTTGAAAACGTCGATAATAGGATTGTAATTACATGTACCAGTATGTAGGTGGCCATTTGTCAGTTGCTTGTACATGTATACACTTTATATGCGATTTTAGCAAATATTGGTATATATTGAGATTTAAATAACATATATTGTATTAGATTATTAGATGTTTAAATTCAAATTTGCATGGAATGGAAGCAACATTCAATTTTAATTTTAATCTAAACTTCTTCATCATCATCAGTATGTTCGCTATATCGCAGTGATCTGAATTACTGTTTTTAGCTTCATGTTCATGATGAAGAAACACCATGGAATATCTACCTGTAATTTAGATTGGCTATCATCTGTGCACTTCAGGTGAGTTCAGGTAATCAATCTAGTGTCAAGCTATTAACCCTTTGGTGTCTGACTATAATAACACCTGGGATCTTATTAAGAATTTTTGAACCACAAATTAGATATTTTTTTTATGATAGAAGCCTACTAGTACCTCTAAGTAAGCATTATTTGACAGTTGAAAAACTTGGTAACATTATTGTAATTACATGTATTTAGGTATCCATTTGTGAGTTACTGCTACGTGTACTTGCTGATTGAAGTAATATTGCTGTGGTATCATTGAGTCAATCGAAATAACTGAAATAATAATTAATACATTAAAACAGACATTTTGATCCACTGTTTAATTTTTAAATTGGAATTTGATTGTTGTCTTAATTTTTTTTTTATTTACCATGTCTGAATTGCTTCTTGACATTATTTTATAGCATGAAAAGTAATCAAAATTCAATTTGATTTCAAATTTTAAAAGATGCATAATCCGATTAAGTACCCCTCAATTACTATTTATTTGGTTTCGGCTGGTTTCGGGGGTCAAAAATATTTGATTCGAGTCGAGGAACCCACCTATCAAATCTCAGAGTTATTAGATATCGATTTTTGAAATCTATTATTTTCACCATCGAGACTTAATAGTGGCCCAGTAAAAAGTTGACAAGCCGACGGTCTTGGACCAAATTGTGGATGAAGATGGATAACTCTAAAACCAAGAGGCCAAATTTCGTCGAAAAACATGTTGATAAATAACACGTTTCGCTGCGTTTCGGGAAATTTTATACTATAGTTGACAGTGGTTAGCATTATTTTTGGGCAATTAATCGATTCTGATAACTGAAGCGGCATTTCTAAAAATGTTGTTGTTATTGGAATCTGATTATATGGGGACCATCAAATCGCATTGAGTACCTTTTAACATTTGAAGCCCTGTGGTGGTTTTAAACCCTATTCTTAATTTTATTTCATTCTTCAATTGAGAACAGGAAGACAAATATACTCATGTTCTTCACCCATAAGTGCAGTTTCATGGACAAAGGAAGTGTCATATAAAACCATACATACATAATCATTCTTGGCTATAATTTTGGCCTGTTATTGAGTTACTAGGGGATTGCCTGTCAAATATGACTGGTGACAAACATAACATGCAGGAACATTATGTGAAGAATTAGTTTAAGCTGATAATAAACGCTCTTTATTAATAATTATTAGTGCATATTTAAGTCATTTAAGGATAACGGCAACTATCCTGTGGCATTCTCATGTCTTGTTACCTCTGTGCACCAATTTCCCCATATATTTTCTGAGCTGATAATGAACGCTCTTTAATATATTAATATATGAGTCCCCCTTTAAGTCATCTGAGGTCGAAGCCCCATCCCGTGACATTCCCCTGGTCATGTGATCAATGTGTACCAATTTCCTACATATATTATAAGCTGATAAGGAAACTCTTTATTGCTCATGTATGGCCATTTAAGTCATCTGAGATAAAAAAAATGATGGATGACATGCAGGAAAATATCATCACCGCTGATTTTGGGGTTGAATAGCGAGAATTATTATATACTTAGATTCTGCAGAGGATCATACTGTCTTTTGATGGGATAAAGCTCGCTTATGTGTCAGAGTAGTTTTTGACCATTGGCCTGCAAGCAAACTATCCCCTGGTTATAGTTCTCGACTATTACCCGCATGCTGTCGTCATAATTGGTGTGCAGTGAGATTTGTTCATGCCGAGGCGAGAATAGTGACAAGCAAACCTTGGCCTGGGCTACAGTCTTAAAACTATTTATCCCTCAGCTGATTCCACGCCAACAGTGATGCTAGCAGGTGGATACCGGTAAATAGTTTGAAGACTGTATAGCCCAGGCCATAGTTCGCTTGTCAGCCAATGGTCAAAACTGCTCTTTGACATTTGAGCTCGCTTCGTCCAATCAACAGACAGTATGATACTCTGCAAATTCTTAACCCTTTTATGACGGAGCTGCACTAGTTCAGCATTAAATATCATGTGCCAGTGAATTCTCTTATATATGTGAGTCTCCCATAGCGAGCCTTGCATATAAGAGAATACATTGGCTTACAAGGTCATGGTAAATATTATTAGGCCAATGTATTCCCTTATATATACGAGGCTCCCTATTGGAGACTTTCATATATAAGATAATGCATTGGCACATGGATATCGCAAAATTTCAGGAAGCTCCAGTCATGAATGGGTTAAGTATATAACAACACCTTTTATTCTTATCCTCATTACATGACTTACCTGCACTACTGACAGAGTGAGCATAAATGTAGAACTGGCATTGTCTAGACTCTGCAGGTGTGTAATATATCACAGCCACATATTTATTGCATAAAATGTCTCATCAACAGAATTCATAGTGCCTTTTTCAAAGCATGTTCCATAGTTTTTTTTATTGGAGTTTACTCTCCTACCTATTCCTAGTTTTTACATCTGTAAATTTTGTTTGTGACTATTCCACTGGGAACATATGTTTGGATGCCAAAACTTTGATAAGGATGTAAGAAATTAGATGGGTTCAGACCCTGTAGCTTGTAACTTTTGATGTATGGACCTAAAGAGTAATATCCTATGTTGTGTGACATGATCAATCATTCAATGTTAACATGCTCCTTTGTATATCTTATGAGAGATCACTCTCTTACCAAATTCTCTGACATGCACTGTTTGTTACTATGCAACAGGGAAATGGATGGTGGATACTAAATCTTTGATAAGGTTGTAATTTGTTAGACATTAGGTGGGTTCAGATCTGCTCCCTTGTATCTGCTGATGTCTAGACAGAAAGACTATAAATATTATATGTTGTACAACATGATCAATCTTCCAATTCCAATTATAGAAAAAAATTCTAGAGTAGTGTGTTTCCCTCTGATCTGCCATATATAGATGTAGCTACCTGTATATGAAGAGGTGATACATTGAGATATCAATATTTTTGCTTTTAAACAAAGTAACATGCTTATTTTACATCAAAGTTTTATATTTAATGAAAAAAAACCTAAGATGTCCCCAATCTCACGTACCTGTAGCATCATTCTGGAAATTATTTGTTAAGTTAAAATAACAGGTCTGGTCATTGCCATATTGTGTAGGGTCATTTTGACCTGAACCATTCAGAAAATAAAATCAGACTTGGAGGGGTAGGGTGATACGGTGCCACTGGGCCCTCAACCGCTTGCATCTGCATACCTGTATAAGCTGTTCACCTGACTGTTGAATGTTCAATCTCCAGTTATCGAATCACATCAACAGAAGATATAGCAGATTTGTCAGGGAATTGGGAATCATTCAATTTGTTTGATGTTGGTTTGATAATGGTCCTAATTTGACATTCTGTAACAGCAATCACACATAATGATGGATTATTTCTGTGACGAAGCAGGTTTTTTTCTTGGCTCTATACTCCAGTAACTGCCTTTGTTACTGTAATTTTTTTCTCGATTTCCTGGCTTTTGTCTGATTGTTTATATATCAGTGCTTTGTGGAGATCTTAGTAGACTTGTTGTTTTGACCTCCTCTGGTGTTGTTTGGTGCTAAGTTTCTCACTTTCGTATACAGATCATGGAGTGCTCTATTTTTCTAAACCAGTCAGAGGAATATAAAAACATACCTGTATTCTCCATTCATTAATGATACTATGTTTAAAATCTAGGGTTCTTCAGTGTAAGTATATTGACCCTTTAATTACTAAATACTCATTGACGAGTAGTTCCCTTAGGAAATGTTCAAATAATAGGTCATTTGTTGAACTTGTTATCTGAAAATTTCCCACTAATCAATATGAACCATTCTGCACTTGCAGTATCTTTTCGGCTCTCTGCTTTTTCCTCAACATCCCTTGAAATGAATAATGTATACCATTCCAATGTATAATGTGTTAACTGGGTGGGAATCTATTTAGTTATTTAGTTAACACTTTCTATACTAAATTACTTGTTGAGAAGGTTATCCCATAGGAAATGTTCAGATAATAAAAAGACAAACTTTTGTCACCCAGTTCGCATTTTTAATCAGCTTCCAAGAACAAACTCATATTTAAATATCCGAATGGATATGCTTTACTCTCAAGGCATACATACGGAATGTATACATGTAATTATAACATATATATATTTAATAAGGTATTTTGTGTCGATTTAGGAGCTAAAGAGAACTATATGTACCCCTGGGTCCCCTTGGTGGAGGGGAAATGGACAGCTGCCCCTGTCAGCCTCGTTCTAACGTGCCCTTGCACTGATTCTTATTCCATAATTGTGTATTTTTTATTATACCTCTTAGTATTTCCCTCGAAGGAGATTTAAGCCAGGTTGACCTGTACAATTTTCACAATAACAGTTTATATGATGTTGTCCATAATTTGTCACATCCTGATTGTACCTCCTGATTACCTACCGCAAAAATCTCCCGGATGGCCATTTTCAAAACTTAACAGGTCTGGCACAGATATACATCACTATATATATATATATATATGCGAACCAATGCACCTGCGATTATGAGCTCGATCCAACTTTTTTGACTGAAATTTTTCGCAAAATGCGTAAAAACAATTTGTGTTTTTTTTTTATATCAAATATGTTAATATGGCAACATTTAATGTAGCCTAATATTTGCAGTTCAGGGGGTATCCACTGGGACAGCCCCACCTTTAGTTTCACCCAGGATAATATTACCAAAAAAAAAACATTACAGATTACAGCTGAACAGAATAATGTTCTAAGAATAGTAACTGTTGCTGTCCCACATTCTTAGTGAGTGGACAAAACTGTATTCCAAGATGTATACATGTAGTTCTGATTGTGTATGTTATTACTAGTTCCTAATACACTGTACATGTGTTTCATTTTTTCAGGTAGCATTTCACAGGGACAATCTGAGCCACTTATGGAATGAACTTGTTAAAGATGGTGAATTCACCGTCACTTTTAACGATGGATTAATAAATTGTGCTGGTGTCTTGGCAAAGAAAGGTAAGTCATTTATCTATATATTGTTATGGTGAGTAGGGTTTTCCAGTGTGTCAATAGTGTTCCCAGATTTCGATGCTGTTACAATACCAAGTAGTTAACCCTTTCATGACTGGTGCTTCCTTACATTTTGCAAAAACCTTGCATATATAAGAGAATACATTGGCCTAACAATATTTACCTTGATCTTGTGAGCCAGTGCATTCTCTTATATATGCGAGGCTCCCTGTCGGAGACTTGCATATATAAGAGAATGCATGGCACAGGATCTTTAATGCTGCACCAGCGCAGCTCCCTTCATGAAAGGGGACTCACGGAATGCATATATAAATACATGTAGATGTAGTTCAAGGAGACATTTTGATATCCTGAAGACTAACTGATCAGGATAGTAAACAGAAACTATGATCAAGCCTTTCTTTAAAACTTTCTATACTGAAAGTATTCTCCCATTCGACAATCAAGATATACACTGGAATGGTCTATTATTCATTTGGAGAGATTTTTAGGTAATAAAAAATGATGACAGTCAGATGAAATGACAATTTAAGTGCAGAAGGATTTAAATTAATTAGTGGGAAATGTTCAGATAATAAGTTCAATAAACGACCTAAGGGAACTACTCGTCAATATATATTTATTATAGAAAGGGTTAAGCAAAAAAGTTTCCCAAATACAGTAATGCTCTAAGTAATTGACTCCTTAACCACCTTCATATTTCTATCATCATCCCTCCTCTGAGTGCTAGTCAAATTTCCAACATGGAACTTTGGAAAGTTGCATGTCCCAGATTTATAGGTTGCTGATTTATCTATATTAACTCATTGACTCTCAAATTGTACAATTGAATGGTCTATTTCTCATCTGGAGGGCCGGGTTTTCAGGAAAAATAAGCAGATAATACAAAATAAAGGTGAAATAAGTTATTTCATGTAAGCTTATTGATAAAACATGCCTGCTAATGATTAACTTTGAAACAAGTTATTGACTGGTCTTAATTAATTATTAATTTGATGAGTGAGGTTTTGGTGCTGACGCTCGGTATTATATTGGATCTGATCATAGAGCATATTCTACAGTAAATTAACTTTATGTCATAATTACCCTTCTGTTGAGGCGGCAGAGTGGGGGGTGCGGGATGGGTGTTGTTGAATTATTGAATTGCCCACTATCATTTACATGCACTTTTGCAGATTTTGTTTATAGATTTCAAACTGTCAGTGACCTTTGAAGAAGTACATTGCAGTGTGCTTATACTTCAAACATTTGATGAATATTTGATATTTCTTTGGTTAACTTCTCTTCTTACAGTCTGATAATGGGTACATCAACCATTGCTGGCAGGGTAGTAAGATATACACTCCTCACTTGCTCACTTAACACTGATACATTTAAGATTAAATAGAAATTATACTGAGCCATCCGGTGATTTAATATCTCTACAATCATTGCACATAAAACAGCCATTAGCTTCAGAGTTCAGCCAGTGTTCGCTTTTATCTCCTATATAATTTCCTGTTGAAGCATACCACTGTTCAATACTCCGGTTCATTATACTTAAAGCTGATGATCTCCCCTGATTCTCAGGGATGTTTCTAACAGGTGTTCCGATACTGGTAACTATTCAGCAATCTTACAAATTGGCCACACACTACTGGGATGTGGGCATCAATGGATTAATGTTTTCACATGTTTTCATTCATCTACCAGTACTGATTAAAATAATTTTGCAACATTGCACACCTTCGTGTTCTAAGTGCCTTTGAATATGTTTTTATAGTTTTTCGTAAAAAATAAATTGCTGACTAAACTAGGTCGACTAGGTCAAGTTTTCCAACTGTGTGGATTTATCAGGTTTATGACTTTTCATTGAAATAAAAAAAGTTAGCTTGGATAATAGTATAGAGTTAGATTAAATATCCTATCATTTACAGTAATGATCTAAATAATCGACTCCTTAACCACAGCAGAATTATGGGTAATTTTTCAGGATTTACAAATGTAGTTGGAAATATGGCTTGTTGCCATTCATCGGAAAGCTCTCAGTGAAAGCTTTCTGATGATTGGCAACAAGCCATATTTCCATAATTCTGCTGTGGTTTAGGAGTCGATTATTTAGGGCATTACTGTACTAGTAGTCATATCAACTGAATGGCCTGTGGAACCTTGCCAGTATCTACTTTGGCTTATATCAACATTACCAAATTCTTTTTTGACAGTTGGATGATTTGATTTTAAGATCCTTAGCTTCGATTTTAACTTCAACAGCCATATCTCTTTAAAATATTTTTGAAGATGTATCATTGTGTATCAGTCTATTGGTACCAAAATCCTTCCAAATACGGGTAACCTAAAAAGCAGAAAAGTTTTCTAGTATTTTTCTGACAAAATTAACCAAAATATGGCTAACATTTGGAGATCAGACAGCTGACATGCTGGTTTGAAAATAGAAATGAAACACAATTTGGATCAGATCGATGTATTAGGGGGGTGGGAGTGATGATATTAATCTAGAAATTATTTTTATTGTGTTGTTTGTCTCCAAATCGTTTTTGGAGAGCTGTCAGCTATTGAAAAAAAAAATTCAAATTACTATCCTATTAGGCTATACACAGGTAGGATTCTTATCAGTTAAAATGTCCTTCATTGAGCAGCACGCAACCCATTACATCTTCATTTACATAACATGTTTTGTGAAATAGAATTCTGTTTACCTTGTTTCACAATTATGTAACATGTTTATAGAATTCCGAAAACACAAAAGGTGTTTTAATTACTTCACAACAACGTGTAATGTTGTGGCCAGCTGTGATGTAGGACGGAGATCATTATTATTGACACACAATGAATATATGTGAATGTTTGATACGCATGACCTGATTTTAAAATTGAAAAAGAAATATAACCTCTTAATTCAACTCAGGAAGTATATAGCCTTTAGATTGTGTACATAAGTAGCTAAGCTTTGAAGCGGTGAATCATGTGCACAGCCCACATGGTTTTCGGATTATTTATATTAAAAATTTATGGCCACCATCAATATTGAGACTTAGCTTCTGTAAGGTAAATATTTATATTTCTTAATTACATATAGAACTTTTCTACATGCACATTTACATGTATTTTTTTATGCCACTGAATCTGACTGAATAGGCACTTTTAAATGTACATTGTGACTAAAAGTTAATCATTTAATTATGACAAGTATGACAATTTGTTATGTAATACGTTTGTTATCACCCTGATTATCAGTGCCTGTGCTTCTTCTGAGCTACCATGTGGCATTGGTGGCTCAGTCGGTCAGTTTCATAACACATTAGGTCATCATCAGCCATCCAGTAAAGGCGAAGCTCAATTCGACATAAGCATGGATTTTCTTCTTTGTTACCTGATACATGTGTCTGGCAAGATTGTTAGACAAGCCTGCAAATAGTGTGTCTGTCATTTGCAGAATGAGGTCCCCAGAGGGTGAATTTAGTGATACTATCCCACACAGTGGGCTAGCATCACCAAATATACCCTCTGGGAACCTCATTCTGCTTAGGCCTCAACTGCTATGGGAGACCTGGGACCAGATTAAATTTCGCAAGTTGAAGTTGGTGATGTTCACACATTAGTCACCTCGATTATGCATGTTATCTTCTACAAATTAGGGGATATAGAAACTGAACAGAACGGAAAAAGTAACTATAAACAATGTTAATTTGAGACCAGAGATACTTCCCAGAAGATGAGGTCTAAGCAGAATGAGGTCCCCAGAGGGTGCATTTGGTGATGCTAGCCCGCTGTTGGGATAGCTTTACTAAATTAACCCTCTGGGGACCTCATTCTGCAATTGACAGACACACTATTTCAAGGCCTGTTGCTGGCTACACAGGTGTACTTTCTGGAGGTTGATAGTTTTAACGATTTACTCCATTTTACCACCCCTACTGCTGGTGGGTCCTGCTGAATTGCTATGATGCTGGTAGGGCAAACTGATACTGTTAATAAAATATACCATTATTTTTTCTAAAGTTGCCATTTTGCAGTAATAGCAAATGACCAGGGGTGTTTACTATATCCTAATAGACATGTGATGCATTTTCAGAAAAAAATATGTTTATGATGCCAGCATCTGACAGATGGTAATCTGAATAGATTAATGTATCTTGTTTTTAAACTGACTGCCAAGTAAAATGAACAAATGGGTCCAATTTATACAGAATCAATTTTGTGCTGATTCTTAAAAAATGTTGTATTTATGTAGATACTCTTGAAAACATTCTCATAAACAAATGGATACTCTTGAGAAGATATTAGGTAAAAGTGTTATTGATATTTTCACTGATGAAACAGTACCAAAGCTAAACATATGAGAGTTTCAGTATACATGTTACTTACATATGTACCCAGTACTCTATGGTGTCTACCATGTACTCAAAATATACTATATTTGAACTTAAGCTGATATTCAAGCCTGAGTTTAGTATGCCTGTCATTTGCATAATGAGGTCCCCAGAGGGTGAATTTAGTGATGCTATCCCACACAGTGGGCTAGCATCACTAAATTCCTCCTCTGGGGACCTCATTCTGCATGGCCTCATCTGCTTTGGGAGGCATAGACTCAGATTGATGTTCCCAAATGGTGAATATTGTGATGTATATCCATTGGGAACCTTGATTATGCGATGTGTCGTCTGCCAATTTGGGGATATAGAGGAAAAAGTTTCTATAGAAATTTTATAATAAAGAAACTTTCCAGAGAAGATGAGGCCTAAGCATAATGAGGTCCCCAGAGGGTGAATTTAGTGATGCTAGCCCTCTAGGCGGGATAGCTTCACTAAATTCACCCTCTGGGGACCTCATTCTGCAAATGACAGGCACACTCAGGCTTGCTGATATGTGCCAATACGGGTACATATAACTCTTAAGACTATCAGAACGGTTTGATTATTTAATTGCAACAAAGTCAATAAAGTTCAATCTGGCTTCTTCTTGGTTGTGTTTGTCTTCCTGTCGTCTGCTCGGGTTAGGGTCTTATTCCGTCTTCATAGGTTGGGCGTGTCTGCTTGTCTTCTACGTGGTTGAGTTCCGGTTGAGTTCATCTTCCTGTCGTCTGCTCTTCTTCTCCGCCGGCGCATCAGTGGTGTGTTGTTAGGAATACAAGATCATAATGTGTTACCTTGCATTCCTATCCATGCTTCCGGCTAGAGATCCTAGCTGTCTTCTTGGCGTCCGAGAAGTCTTGGTCACTGCTGGGTAGTCGGTTAGAACTGTGTGTCGGGTCTCAATTCGTCCGCGTTCAAATACAGGAACGGTATTATTCCGGCTCGGTTCGCATTTCATGGTACGTTAATTGGGGCGTTCCTAGGTTAACCAGGCGGGGTAGTTTTCCTGTGTGTTCTTCAGACTCTTCTCCCTGTGCCTGCGTTAGGTTTCAATAGCTTTTCCTAGCGTTCTGTTTACTTCCCAATTATCCTCCTATGTATGTATCGGGTATGGGTACTGCATAGATGTCCACTAATCTGTTTCGGTGTCCAGTATTTCGCAATCTTGGTGTAGTCAACAGGAGCGCTGATATGTGTGGTAATCTAGCGGCCCCCGCGACTCAGAGACTGTCCGTTTTCCCGGATAGGAAGTCGTGTCCCGGGGTTTGTCTTGGCACAGATATTCAGTTTGGTTTTCTCAGATTCACTCATATAAACTGGACCTATATATAATGTTGAAATTGTATCAAATTCTCATCGACACTGTTATCTCGAGATAGTTTTTCGTGAACTTTATTCTCTTGAGTTTATTTTTGGAGAAAATAACTGCCCGCAGGTAACATGTAACAATATACTGCTATATCTGGAACAGAAGAGAAGTCTACCTGGGGAAGAGTTTTGCTTACTCTCGCTTAATGTTATTATAACAAAAAATCTTGACAAGAAACCAACAAACTCTTTCAGCTTTCTCTTTGCCTATCACATCTATCAACAGAAATTTCTTGCAGACACCGACTGTACATCAAATATCTCATCACCTCACAGAATGGCCTGTCACTGTTTATTAACAGTTCTAACCACTCATCGTCCTTGTTTTTATTCTACGATGGAAAACCAGGCACTGAGAAGTTCAGTACATTGCCCAGTACCAGCATCGTATTTGCTGCAGTAAACCATTGAAAAAATGAGAGAACATGGAAATATCTATGCAGCTGAAAATGGTTTTGCTATAGAATAGAATTGGTACTGAACAAGTTTCTAAATACAACAGATAATTGAAGAAAATGAGCTTATTTAGGTTTGGGCATATTTTATACCCCACTTGAAGATTGGGGTATGCTGGATTACATGTGTCCATCCCATTGATTGTCATTATCACGAGGGTGTCCAAATGAGTGTACAAAATGGCATTGTTTCATTGTCTGTTCTCGAGTTAGGCCCCCCCCCCCCCCCCCCCCCCCCCACAAAAAAGACCTGTGTTTCATGTGACCCTGCCCATCACTATTCTGGCATCCCGACCGTTTTCATTTTATTGATTTTGCAAAATTAGTAAACTGATTCAATTCCATGTAAAATGGACACATTGCCTTTTCCTTTTATTGATATCTTTCTCTCTTTGTCTGAAAAATTTGAATGTTTGTCCATATTATCTCAGCCATCTGTTCTCAATGAAATATGGTAGGGATGATATGACAGGTTCCATAGAGGTGACAAATACTGCAGGCAGACTACAGACAGAGGAACACTAAGCCTTAGGCTATTACTGAACATATTACTAAAACATTATTACAAATGACTGAATAACTACTTATCAGTAAATATTTACATGTACAAAGGAAACCCATTGCAATCATCTAAATTTAACTACTTTCTATGATAATAATGAGATCATCAAAGGCTCCTCCCCCTCAGTTGGTAAGTTGCATGGCACATTAGGCCAGCATTAGCTGTTCTGTGTTGGCAAACCTGGTTCGAATCTCAATAAGCTTCGTTTAGTGATCCATGCAATGGGAAAGTAACTGATTCATGTATCTGGGCAACAAGTTTGTCAGTTGCGTTCTGTGGGTCAGTGGTGTCTACATGTAATGCATTGATTTCATGTTGAATTAACCCTTCACCTATAAAATTTACAACATTGCTAAAACAACAGTGAGATGATCAATTGCAATCTGCATATTAATCTTGTGGTGGTAGTATGAAGCAATATCAGATCCATGGGATATCAATGTGAGGGTGTATTAATCAATTTTATCTGTAGGAGGTATTTCTCAAAGTCAAAAGTTGAAGAAAAACTACAACTGTGCTTGGCTTGAAATAGGGTGTCTGTCATTTGCAGAATGAGGTCCCAGAGGGTGAATTTAGTGATGCTAACCCACATTGTGGGCTAGCATCACCAAATTCACCCTCTGTGGACCTCATTCTGCTTACACCTCAGCAGAATGAGGTTCCCAGAGGGTGAATTTGGTGATGCTAGCCTGCTATGCGGGGTAGCATAACTAAATTCACCCTCTGGGGACCTCATTCTGCAAATGACAGAAACACTATATCAAGGCTTGTTCTCAAAGTCAAAAGTTGAAGAAAAACTACAACAGTGCTTGGCACTGCCAAACATTTTTTTTCATCTGAACTAACATTGATGTATTTGGTGGTAATTTGAGAGAAATTTGTGGGTTTCTACTCAATAAAATCATGGGGTTGATGGGACTAAATGTCAAAAAGAGTATTTTAGATGAAGATTTGTGTATAGAAAGCCCATCAAGTTGGTTCTGGACCGCTGGCTAAATGTCAGACTGCCAATGTTAGGGTGATACAGATGATGGGGTTGTTACTCAGGTGTCTTAGAGAAAGGCAGCTCAAGGTAGAATCAGGCAGAACTCACACTGGGCTGTAGGATCTCTTGGTAGATAATAAATCAACCTTATGATATTTTATCTTTCTTATTAACCCCTTGACTACTATATAAATTCTATCAAATAATTTAAATATAAAGTCAGTTCTCGAAATTAGCCACGGGCCCATGGCAATGAGCAAATGCCATGGCAACATTTGGAATATAACATGCTACAGCATTAAATTTTCCGTGGAACATTCAACACTTCCATGATGGGAGCTGCGCTGGTGCAGCATTAAAGACCCTGTGCCAGTGCATTCTCTTATATATGAGAGTCTCCCATAGGGGGCCTTGTATATATAAGGAAATGCACTGACTTACAAGATCATGATAAATATTGTTAGGCCAATGCATTCTCTTATTTATGCGAGGCTCCCTATGGGAAACTCACACATACAAGAGAATACACTGGCACATGGTCTTTAATGCTGCACCAGCGGTATTTAAATTGGTGTCACCATTTTTGTCAGCTAATAATGATGTCAATAAAGAGTGTCTACACACAACTTCACACATCACTTTATTACTCTATTCTTTCCAATTGATGCATGTTGTCTATTTGAAAGTGCGATTGAAAGTTGCATTTCATAAAATTTTAACACTACATCTATAAACCTGCCTCAACATATATCTACATATGCTGTACATTTAGTAGGCTGATTTTGCAAGGTTATTTGGGAGAAAATATGACACTCACATAAAAGTATTTAAAATGGCATAAACCTTGTTCCACCTGCCAAAAGGTTAATCAAACTTTCTGTGGAAGCAGCTGTCCCAGAGTGAGTACAATACTGATTGCTTTTGCCATGCAGTTCAAGGCAGACCAACTGTCGGAGATGCATTTCTTAATGTTTTATAACTACCTGTTGCTTCTGTTTTTTGTAAGACTGGTCCAGTTGGGCTGTCAGTCTTCCAACTTTCATTCTATTGTTTGTCTTAGTTTTTCTGACTATTATATTAGCTGTCATGAGTAAAACAGATTTGTATAGTAGATAAAGAACACACTAATAAACTTATAATAAAGTATGGTGTTTATCTTCATTAGTCAGACAAGTATTTATGTAGGAAACAGAATTTGTCTATTCTGCAGGTTTTCTAAAGCCTACTAGTAGTTCTATGTCAAGGTGAGGGCTCACTGTTCCTGGTTCAACCCGAGTCCAGTAGAGGCAGAAAATGGCACTGAATATATATGAAACCTGCTTGTAACTGATTCTGTGACATATCTCAAAGATCTCATTTGGCAGGCCTTGAAAATTGATCTCCTTTGAATTCTGCATGTGTTCATACCTGATATGTGGGATCCTAACACATCTTTGAGTAATGTACCAGGTACACATTTTTTAATGGCTGGAATAGCTCAGTTCAGAGAGTGTTAGAATGAAGAGCCTATTGACCCCCCAGCTCAATCCCAGGTTCCTGCACAGAGCGTCGGACTCTGGCGGCTGACCTAACATTTTTTCAAAACAATCTGTCCACAATAGTGTTGTGGTCAAGAAAAACAATCATTACTCGCTTTCACAAGGTTCTCATCATATTTCAAGGGTTTCCATGCATGGCAATCACTACTAATACAATCCATATTCTATGTCAAAATATAGGGATGGTGGGGTGATGGGAGCAAACAGTCTGGATAAATCTCAGTAAAGTGATATGGAAATATAAAAAACTCAGACTAACAGTTCCCTCAAATTGACAGGTACCTGGGTATATATTATACTACTTCTCAAACAGAAAGTCTGCAGCCTAAGCTCTCCTGCCAAAGGTGACAGATACTAGTAAGGCAAGAATCTATTTATCGTTAAGAAACAGTGACCTGTTAGAGACAGGTAGCGAGATGTGAATTCAAATCTTGCATTTTGGGCCAAGTTCCCTCAATAGTTGTGTTAATTGATAGCAAACTTTGGTACAACCACTATCACAAGCTTGTTTTCACCAGGGAATCTTTGTCTAGTCCGCATTATATCAAAACATAAGTTATTGTGGTGGATTGAATGTAACATGGTGTGATATTGACATCTTGGAGGTTATGTTCAACCGATTCGCGAACTGCCAAGGTTGAACATAGGGTCCAAGCCATCAATGCCGCACCATGTTACCATCAAACCACCACAATAACGTATATGTTCTGCCGACAGTCCTGGTCATTCTTAGAAATTTGACACTTATTCCGAAGAATGATCAGCAGAAAATATCAAAATCTCCTATCGCTCTTGCCATAACTTTTTCCAAATAAAGACGTCATGAAAAAATAAGACCAGCAAGAGATGATGAAACAGTTGTCTTTGTTTCCCTTATGTTGATGGCTCTAGACGTAAACATGGGATATGTTGCGTGGCTCTGACCAATCAATGATGCGGTTTCTTACTGGAGGCGGAACATATGTTTTTAAAAACCGCAAAAAATTGCATACTAGTACTTGTAGGCAAATTTCTGCAGTATTTACAAACATACATGTTTTTGGTATACATGCACACCTCACACATCAGCAAACAGCTGTCTCAACACCGTCACTGTGCTCACTGTTTATGCCATGAAGTTCAAGGTAGAACAACTGTCAGACAGCAATGCAGTTGGCTATTATCTATGTTGACAGAACTTCCACTTCAAATGTTTGGCATGACAAATCCAGTTGGTCTGCCACTCTTACATCAGACAAGTCCTATTTTCTTCTATGCATTTAGAGGTTTTCGTTCTAGATATGCCCCAATTGCACTTGACATGTCATGTCTTGGAGTATTACTTTATCGCAGGGTTTGCTCAAAGGTGTTCTTGGATTTATGCTTGGCAGTTGTTTTTTTGCCAGATTCATCTATCGTTGACACAGAATCCCTCAAACTCCAAGGTAAATTACCTCACATCTAAATAATATGTTTTAAAAATATTCCTTCTAAATTGTTTTATTTAAGAAATGAATGTAATTTAAGTGTGTTTTATTGAAGGCCATGGCCCTGTAGCTGTTGTGCAGATTGTTTGAAGTCAAGTCTGAGTTTAGTGTGGCTATCATTTGCAGAATGAGGTCCCCCGAGGCCTCATCTGCTATGGGAGTCTCAGATTGAAGTTCCCAAATGGTGAATATTGTGATGACACTGATGTGCACCCATTGGGAACCTCTGCCACCTCAACTGTAGGGTAATTATGACATAAAGCGAATTGAAGGTAATTTACTGTAGAATGTGCTTTATGAACAGCTCCATTGTTATACGGTGCGTGCGTCAGCACCAAAACCTCACTCATCAAATTAATAATTAATTAAGACCAGTCTTCATTCAACTAATGTTTCAAAGTTAATCATTGTCAGTCCTGTTTATCAACCAGCTTACATTAAATAGTGTTTTCGCCTTTATTTTTGCCTGCTTGTTAATTCTTTGCTGGGAGCGTTCTTTTATACTGCCGTTCTTTATGACATTCCCTGCATCTTGTAATTGTAATGTCTCTGTGAGAACTCTCATCCTGTTCTGAGTACTCCGTGCACTCGCTCTATAACTTGAACAAATCACTAAGATCATGACAGATGGGAGATAGTTATGTTGGAAATCATTTTTGTCTTTTATAGATAACACAGGTACAAAGGAACTAAAAAGATTCTTTATCAGATGATTGGGTGGAATGTTGTAGTTCTTAAATGTTTGTATTTACCTTTCATCCACTCTCCTGTTTGAACTGTAAGCACTCTAAGAATTTCCTATAGACTACATCAAGCAGGCAGACAGGGCTTGAGAATGGGTGGGGGAAATGTATGGGGCGTGGGAGATTGAAATAGGTTGAAACTGTTCTTAATAGTTTGATATTCCAACCAATATATAGTGTGGAATATGAGATAACCCTGTGCTAATGCATTCTCTTATTGGGAGCCTTGCATATATAAGAGAATTAATACATAGGCCTAACAATAAGAACCTTGTAAGCCAGTGCATTCTCTTATATACTAGTATGTGAGGATCCTTATGGGAGACTCGCATATATAAGAGAATGACTGGCACAGGATTTTTAATGCTGCACCAGCACAGCTCCCACCATGAAAGGGTTAACCCTTTACCCAACAAACCGGCCAAATAAAGCTTCAACAGCCTAAAATATCTTCGGTCTGTCTCAATAGAACCATACAAATATGGATATCATTGGAACCGGCTCCTTGACCACATTATGATAGTTACAGTTATGCCATGTGCCAATGCATTCTCTTATATATGCGAGTCGACCATAGGTCGCCTCGCATATATAAGAGAATGCATTGGCCTAAAAAAAATCTTTTTTAAACACTTTTTACCTTTTTTTCTTGCATTCTTTAACAATTTAATAATTTTTAACGTGTTAAGCCAATGCATTCTCTTATATATGCGAGGCGACCTATGGTCGACTCGCATATATAAGAGAATGCATTGGCACAGGGCCCTTCTGTTGGGTAAAGGGTTAACTACCATGTATCCTTGTCTCAAGATGCCTGATATGGTTTTGGATTGTCATTTATTTATTTAAATATTTATGTTAATTATTTATGGTCATGGAAACACAGTGCGATGTGGTATTTTGTATACTTTCATTTTCTGTGCTTCTATCTTCTTTGCACAGAGTACAATTAATTTATCTTTGGTAGAGTTCACTGCATTAGCATTTATTTTATCTTTGTGGTCACACTCCATCAGCATTTATTTAATCTTTATGGTCACACCAGGACAGGAAATGGGGTACAGATCATTAGATAACTTGGATGAAGAAGTTTTTTGAAACTAAAACTGACCAAAAGCCAAATCAGGTTTACATAGAGGCAGGAGAGAAGTGAACAGGGAGAAGTCATAATGTTTGAAGTTCAATTTACATCCCCACATCTCCCTTCTATGATGCAACATAAGAGTCCATTTATATAACCACCATAGTGAGTAAGAACACCATTATAATCAGTAACTATACTTTAAATATGTCGGCGGTGTATGCATATACCGGTATATGAGGAGAAGTCATTTCTCCCTGGGACAAAAATAGGGAGAAGTGGCATATTTTAGGTAGACGATGTCTTCCAAGTCGACCTCGGGTCTGGTCCCAGCATAGAGGCTTGTCTTTAAGTTATATGATAATTAGCCTACATTTCGCAAAATGGGCCAAATCAGTTATAATTATCCAGTTGTATTAACAAATGCTGTTGGTAAGTCGTTCTGTAGGACAACTGTATTTTGCCCGACTTTTATCAGTGTTCAGTACAACTGCCAATAAATACAGTTGTTAACGAGTAACAAGCAGGTAAAACACATGGTGAACTACAACAAAAGCATGAGTTGACTGCAGTAATTTTCAGTGATCCACTTGGCCCTATTCTATATATCATTGTGTGTATTGGCAGATGTTTTGGCCATGACCTTTCTAGTTTGTTATACAACACAGTGGTGTTACACCGACATTGTATTCTCATTTGCATCATAACCAGATGGTTTTCTTGATGTTGTAATGCATTGCTGATTACACCGTCAGTAGTAGCAAAGGCAACCAAGTTCATTGTCTGGCTTGTCTGTTTCTGCTGATCGTCAGAAATACAGGTCATGAGGTGATTTTATGTACAACGTTATAGAAAGCCTTTCTTAACAGTGACTTTTGAGGAACATTCAAGTTAGTTGTGCAACAATTTTAAGGTGGGAGGATCATTAAATTGGTCAGACAGCCAGCCTTGTTAATTAATGTCCACTATCAGCCGAGCCCAGGCAAATGCCCAGGCAAATTTAAATTCCGTTGGCTGTCTTTTAGACAAGGCAAATTTCAGAACCTGCCAATGTTTCGTGCAAAACTGAACCAATTTTCTGTGGGTGTATTTATAGTTTGTGTATTGTAGCAAGTCTGCAAACGTGTCAAAGAATTGTTGAATGTTTAGTGGCAAAACCAACAACTGGATATAATAAAGACTATTGTAATATTGGATATCAACTAATTAAAATCAGACCCGCAAACAGCATCTGAAATTAAAGGACCAAGCTGTCCAAAATATTAGACTGAAGTCTATACACGAATTAATTTTATATATGTATATGTAGCGCATGCCATTATGCTGATACTAGGATTTTTAGCATAGGCAAATTTCTGATCTGAGGACTGGACAGCTGTCAGCTACATGTATGACATTCTACTTCTGTTGAGCCTTTGGTAGGTCAATATGTCATACTAGTATAATAATTATGACATGAGACTTGTGAGTGAATATATTTTGTAAATAGATTTAGTATATAACAAATAAATCATTCAAACAAAATCATCAACAGGCACAAATTCAGAGAAGTCATATTTACCCTATGATAGTTTTAGAGTTACCATTGGTCCATTAACCCTACCAATAAGCCAAATAGTGTCATACCCCATCCAAAAGTCTTAAGAGTCATAGAGTCATACATGTATCTCTACCGTTAGAGCAGTCATACACTTGACTATTTCTATAACGTCAGAGGGGAGGCGGCCATTTTATTGCAGTTATTTAATTACACTAATCTATTGCACTAAACGCTATGTTCTAACTGAAAAAAATTCATGGGTTTATGCGTTTAATTGTGTTATTGCTGTTCCATATTACAAATCCAGTTGAACATATGTTCCATACGCATATATGTATGTTCCATTATTTACGCATCTCGTTGACATCAAATGATGTACAGGATGTTTTAATGTTTTTAATGTATGGATTCCAGGCTGGGTGACGTGTAATAAACACAGAACGACACAATATGTGCCATCTCATCTCATTCTATCCTTGGACACTAGCACTCGTACCATACCTATCAACAAACCAATTAACATACTCATGTTATTCTGTGTATATATTGCATGTGGAATGCGTTCATATTTCTGTATTAGTCACACCCATTGCATGGCAACTTCATTGAAATGTAGGCTCATAAAACTTGCACAGTGCTCTATTTTCTTATTATTTTTGTTTGAATGTTTGCCATAGACAGTGCAAACCCTAGCTGGTAAAGAAATGCTCTTTCAAAAGTTTTCATTGAGATTGTCAATTCCAAATATTGGATCCAGTTATCCTACTTTAGAACTATATTTTAGGGAGAATTCATGTAGATGTTGAATAATTTGTCAAGATAATACGACATGGGCTACAATCAGTTCAGTCAGTGATCATACACTTCCAACCATTGTTGTACTTTGTAGTACAAACCATTATTCTAATGATACCTCAAGCAGACTTAAAGGGGTACTTTACACTATATTTTACCATTTATGGGACCATCTCCTTTTTTATTCAACAGAATATATACAGCAAATGAATGAATTTGAGCGATGGATTAGTCCAAATACACTCATGTGCTCGGACTATGAACGATGCAAACAACATAGAAAATATATTGAAAATGAATTTATGACTGGATTCATAAATTCATTTTCATTATAATTACCATGTTGTTTGCATCATTAAAAGTCCGATCACATGAGTGTATTTTGCACTAATTCATGGCTCAAATTCATTCATTTGTTGCATACACATGTGTATTCTGTTCAGTATAAAAGGAAATGGTCCCATAAATGGTCGAATTTAGTGCACAGTACCCCTTTAAAGAGCTGAGGTTATAACCAGGAAATATAACATTGGTTCCATGTTATGAATGATTCCACATTCTTTTTATGACATACATGTAGTTTCTACAGTACTAGTAAGCTTAGAGTTTATGAGTTTTTTTGTACTTTTGTAGTTATCCTAAAAGCAATTTTGTGCTGATCATATAACATCAGTTCTAATAGTATACATGTTTGGGGTATATCCCTGTATATCCAACTATTTTCACTTTGTTGAACCAACCATTACACTGATGGTATGGTACCCACCCAACTTTTGTTATTATTTAAAGGTTTTTAACCCAGAATATAACATTTGGTTCCATGTTATTAGTGATGCGTACCATATGCTTGTTATGACAACTTCTACAGTAAGAAGATAGAGTTGTACTCTTTGTACTCCTGTGTTTCTATCTAACAAAATGTTGATAAATTGGAATCTTTTGGATCAGTCTTAGCTTATATTATGATCAAAATAATGTTGCTAATAGTTTTCTTAATAACTTTCATATTTATGAGACATCCGACCACACTGATAGTTTATATAGCTTTCTCGTAAACATCACATGATTGAGCAAGTTCTCCCTGTGAGAGTCTTTTTCTTACTACAAGAGATTTATTTTGTTTTTGACATTGTGTTAACTATTGGCAGCGATCAAAGGAGTGGTTAATTAAGTCCATTTTTTTGGGCACCATTGTCATTGAGATTTCTAGGTTTATTGAAACATGAGTTTTTCTCATTCAGTTCATTTACTACACAAGGCCACTTTTTACGGAGAGTTCACTGCCCTATTTAAGTACATCCTCTTTATGATCGTGCACTGTAGTTCATACTTCCAGTGAATATTTTGTAGCTGAAAAAGTGGCTGGGTTCCATAATATGACGTCAACAATGAATGATATATAATGTAAATTGTTTTGTTCTATCTATTCATCTATCTACCAGTACTTGGTACTCCATCACCTTCGATTTGTTGAGGATTATGTGCCCACGCCAAGTAGATCAACTCATTTACGTATTCATCTTGGATTTTTTTCTGAGCTTGTGACTTCTTCACAACGGTAGGGATCTATAACGTGTGCACATTGTCAGAGATGACAATGAAAAGTAAGATCCAAAATTACCACAGACTTCAATGTCGAACATACATGTATATCAACTCATTTACATATTCATCTTGGATTTTTTTCTGAGCTTGTGACTTCTTCACAACGGTAGGGATCTATAACATGTGCACATATTGTCAGAGATGATAATGAAAAGTAAGATCCATACCACATATTTCAATGATGAATTAACTATAAACTGAGTAATCCCAGGAATAAACCTATAATTTAGGGCTTCATGAGATGACCAAAACATATTGTTACAATATCCAATTTATTATACCCCCATCCCAAAAGATGGGGGTTATACTTGATTATATGCATCCATCTGTCCATCCGTCTGTCCATCCATCTAGCCATTTAGCTGTCCGTCTCGCCATATGTCCATCAATCTGCCAGCTCATATACATGTATCTCAGCCACGAGTGATCAGATCTCAATGAAATTTGGTATGTCAGGAGGGCTTTCTAAAGAGGATTCATTGACGGTTTTCACATTTTTATCACAAGTTTTTTATCCCTGTTTGTATATCTGAAAATGTTGGATTTCCGTCCGTCAGCTCTTAGAATTGTCAAGTAATTTGTTCGTTCATCACATTTTTTTCCACAATTTGGTTTCCGACCTGCCCATATATTTCAATTTTCACCATGGGGGTATCCCAGCACCTGTGGAGCAACCTCTTGTTATCACAATGTGGGTATATATGGATAATCCAAATTAATGACATTTGTAAACATTTGCATTCATAAAAGCCACAAACTGTCTTAGTCTTTTTTCATTGTATTTATAAAACTTTCATGTCAATTCCAGTTGTAATTGAAAGTAAGTAAACATCCCCCCGATGAATCCAACTGTTAGACAGAGCATGCAGACACTATCCCATGACAAATACCAAGGAATCTGCTTACACGCTTATCCATCTTCATGGAGTTGATGACAGCCAGATTCAAATTGTGCCCAAGCAGGAAAGATGTTGCCGTCGGAGAATGTCAACTGCTTTTAGAAATTGTGTTTGACCCTATGATGTAATGCGCATGACAGATGATCAGGTTTAAGCATTTATTGGAGAAAAGTTTGAAAATAAAATGATTTCATATATATCTAGTACACAGTACAATCCATTTACTGAAACTTTGACTTTCCTTCTTCTTGATCATTCTATTGAATGCTCAGCATAAAATTATTGATACCTCCCCAAGTACCGTAAGTAATCGACTCCTTAAACACAGCAGAATTATGGGTAACTTTTCAGGATTTAGTGGAAATATGGCATATTTCCGACTAAATCCTGAAAAGTTACCCATAATTCTGCTGTGTTTAAGGAGTCGATTACTTACGGCATTACTGTACCTTGGGATTTCTAAGAAAAAAAATAGAGGTACCCAATGTAACATTAACTGACAGGTAAAGTAGCCAGAAGTAACCATGTGTACCCATGGGCTGTAACATAGTTGTGGGAATATCTTTTCTAAATTGTACCCAATGTAACCGGGTACCTTGGGATTTCTGAGACGAAAAAAAATAAAATAAAAGTACCCAATGTAACATTAGCTAACAGATAAAGTAACCAGAAGTAACCACATGTACCCTATGAACGCATGGAATTAATCCTGGGAATATGTTTTCTAATTCTTACCCAATGTACCAAGGTACATTGGGATTTCTAAGAAGAAAAAAATAAAAGTACCCAAATTAACATTAGCTAATAGGTGAAGTAACCAGAAGTAACCATGTGTACCCCGTGTACCCATGGACCTGAAATTAGTTCTGGGAATATGTTTTCTAACTTGTTTTCTAAAAATAAAAAAATAAATGTACCCAATGTAATATTAACTAATAGGTAAAGTAACCAGAAGAAACCACCTGTACCCTATGTTCCCATGGACCTGAAATTAGTTCTGGGAATATATTTTCAAATTTTTACCCAATGTAACCAGGTACCTTGGGATTTCTAAGAAAAAAAGAAAGAAAAGTACCCAATGTAATATTAACTAATAGGTAAAGTAACCATGTGTACCCTGTTAACCCATGGACCTGAAATTATAGTTCTGGGGAAAAGTTTTCTAACTTGTACCCAATGTACCCTGGTACATTGGGATTTCTAAGAAAAAAAAGTACCCAATGTAACATTACTTGATAGGTAAAATGACCAGAAGTAACCATTTGTACCCATGTACCCATGGACCTGAAATTAGTTCTGGGAATATACTTTCTAATTTGTATCCAATCTAACCAGGTACCTTGGGATTTCTAAGGGAAAAAAAAAAAATTACCCAATGTAATAATAACAAATATGAAAAGTAACCAGAAGTAACCACTTGTACCTTATGTACCCATGGGTTGTAAATTAGTTACGAGAATATGTTATCTAATTTGTACCCAATATGCCCGACATAACAACAGGGTACAAAAGTGATGATTGTTTTCGGCGTACCAAAATTTGCCATATATGGGATATCCTGAAAACCATAAAACTGATTCTATTGAAAGGTTTTCATCATTTACAATCATGAAACATCATACATTGTTTCAAACATTGAGATACAATCGTTCCCACGCACTACTAATTTCTGAGTTCCAGTTATGGATAATGGCCGACTGCTGTTGTGCTGAATTAGGTCTGTACTCAGTACAGATATATACTGAACAGCGTGATATTTTACGTCCGTACTCAGAACTTACGTACAGCAACCGAGGTTAACCCCTATGCAGTACAGTAATGCCCTAAATAATCGACCCCTTAACCAAAGCAGAATTATGGCAACAAGCCATATTTCCGACTAAATCCTGAAAAGTTACCCATAATTCTGCTGTGGTTAAGGAGTCGATTATTTAGGGCATTACTGTATGTATGATTGTTGAAATCGGTTATGATACAAGTTCTGATCATCAGACATCATAAAACATGCTACAACATATATAAACACAGCCATAATAACTAATCAGTATGCTAGCTGTCTGCATTTTGTAAGCTGTTATTATTGGCTTTAAGTGGCTGATTCTCTGGCTTAATGTTATTACATCACCTACATTCTCTGTAAATCTCTGGAGAAAGATTAATCTTCATTTGTCATTTGGTATTAAGATTGATTGCTGGTTTCGGAACAGAGTGTGCAATATCTGTGGGATAATTTCTTTAATATTTCATTACAATTTGGCAAACAGATCTGTGCAAAAAGCCATGATAGTTTCACAGGTCTTCATAGTTTCACACATCTTCACATCATTATATGATCATCATGTGTCATGGCCTTGAGACTCGTAGGTCAAAAAATTAGGATATTATCTCCTCAGTGAGGTATGAGTTAGAAACCTAGCTATGAGCAACTCTATCACCATGGTTATCTACTACAGGTGTAGTTAGATTGCACCAAATGCGTGAAATTTCACATTTTGTTCTTTATGTGTCATGAGATTAATTTTTTTTTTGGTGGTATTTCTTCAGCATCAGTTTAGTACATGAACTTTATAATATATCCAAATTAATCATAAACATTTGTGACTGTCTAAACTTACAGACCCAAAATAGTTCTTAGATATGCATATTTATGTTGAAAATATTCTGATGTAATTTCTATATTTTAAATAAATGTTTATGCATGACAACCCTTTCATAATGGGAGCTGCGCTGTTGCAGCATTAAAGACATTGTGCCACTCATATATAAGAGAATGCACTGGCTTACAAGGTAAATATTGTTAGGCCAATGTATTCTCTTATATATGCCAGGCACACTATGGGGAAACTCTAAAATATAAGAGAATACATTGGCACAGTGTTTTTGCAAAATTTCAAGAAGCTCCAGTCATGGAAGGGTTAAATGAATTGGACCCAACACTCAGGTACAGCTATTTTATTGAGTCCACAAAGAAAATAAACATCGTAAAAATATTGATGTTTCTGATTTAATTTTCATCAATATTATTTATGTTAGAGTGGTGATTCTAGTGTATAAGTAGTTAAAAAAAAAATTCTATTTTGCTTCTTAACATGCACATCTTTCTGTGTTTTTTACAAGCCAGCTGTACTAGATTCCGTGAATTAATAAAAACAGACTTACAAGGTTTATTTAGTCATATACAGAGCTTACATGTATCTTGTCATCATGTATCATGATGATTTTATGTTTTATTTACATCATCTGTCGTCAATGGGATGCATATGGAATGCGTGTTCAAATGGACTTGTAAATATGGAACAACAAGAACACTATAATTCTAGGAACAAGCATGTAATAATAATAGTTGATCTTATTATACAGACATCCAAGCTCATGTAGTTCCAGTTGGTTCATAATGTCCATCCGATCTAATCCAGCATGCTATAAATCACCAACATACCTGTATGATTAGATGTGATTATATTCATAATCATAAACTTACTATATATATCAGACAGCCACATAGTTTTATGCGTTTCTAACTATCCATGACCAATATCAATTTGTTCATTATTGCTTCATATAATATTTCGAGTTCTTCCTGGTATTTTACATAGTTATCATAGGGTTTCTGTCAAAGGGTTGATTGATGTATTTAAGTACTGTTATATGGGTACATGGTCCAGTCTAGCTTTATGTAGCTTTTTCATTCCTGTTTGAGAAGCTGTGAATACACCAATCAATCCTAAGTTATGTTCCCATCACCCCAGTGGTCCATATTTTATCAATATGTTTAAACAGCAGTGGCAGCATGGTTTTAAGGTACCGCCAGCGTTTCTCATCAGTGGCATATTTGACAACGCATTTGCTTCATAATTTATATAATACTACATGGTACTAAACAGTCTCTTTGAAAAGCTGTCAAATATCCTAATGGTTGTACCAGTATGTCTCTAGAATTGTCCATAATATTTCATTTCTATGACAACTCGGCATTCCCAACATGACGTAATAAACCATTTCCAAATATGGAGTGCATGGAGTTAATGTTTGTGAGATTTGTGAGAATCGTAGTATTTGGAAATAGTTACAAATACAATATATGCGAAAGAATAAACAGTCATGAATATCGTTGACTGATAAAAACTCAAAGATGATGTCTCCTATATTGCGATGAGTAAAATGAATTATGGATATATCGCCTTATTCAGTTTTCCAACAATAGTTGAGTTTGACAATGCGTCTTATCTCTGAAATGATCTGCTATGCCATAAACCAATGAAATCGCGCACAGTCTGCACCACTCTCCAATGAAATGAGTGAATCCCTTCAATGCAAAACCTAATTTTAATAGAGAGCGCTAGAGACGTACATCTGATATAGGATTTTCGTCGTCTTTTCAAAGAGACTGGGTACTAAAATATGTTTGCTAAAAGAGACAATTGTTGGGAATCCTAAATTATGAGAGATACAGTGATGCCCTAAGTAATCGACCCCTTAACCACAGGCTGGATTTAGTCGGAAATATGGCTTGTTGCCATTCATCGGAAAGCTCTCAGTGAGAGCTTTCCGATGAATGGCAACAAGCCATATTTCCGCCTAAATCCTGAAAAGTTACCCATAATTCTGCTGTGGTTAAGGAGTCGATTATTTAGGGCATTACTGTACTAAAATATGTTTGCTAAAAGAGACAATTGTTGGGAATCCTAAACTATTAGAGATAGTAACACATGAGTGTTTACTAGAACAGCTGGGAAACCCACATTCTTCAGACACCATCTCAGAGATAACAGTGGAAGATGGTGATGGCTTAATGGCAGCCTACATTCTGTTGTCCCAATTACCCCATAACACAAGATGTTTTAGTTAACATTGTTAGTTGGTCAGTGGAGCAGATGAGATTGACTACAATTACACTTGTATTGGGTCTATCATATCAGCTCCAGCTGCCTCCAGCTGTCTGGCACCAACTTTAAGAATTTCAGATCAATCAGTATCCTCTGGGTGTCAGCTTTTATGACTTCCCAATCATGGCTCAAAGTTTCTCAAAGAAATATATCTCTTAACCCTTTACCCAACAAACCGGCCAAAACCGGCCAAATAAAGCTTCAACAGCCTAAAATATCTTCGGTCTGTCTCAATAGAACCATACAAATATGGATATCATTGGAACCGGCTCCTTGACCACATTGTGATAGTTACAGTTATGCCCTGTGCCAATGCATTCTCTTATATATGCGAGTCGACCATAGGTCGCCTCGCATATATAAGAGAATGCATTGGCCTAAAAAAAATCTTTTTTTAACACTTTTTACCATTTTTTCTTACATTCTTTAACAATTTTATAATTTTTAATGTGTTAAGCCAATGCATTCTCTTATATATGCGAGGCGACCTATGGTCGACTCGCATATATAAGATAATGCATCGGCACAGGATCCTTCTGTTGGGTAAAGGGTTAACCCTTCCATGACTGGAACTTCCTGACATTTTGCAAAACCCCTGTGTCAATGCATTCTCTTAAAAATGTGAGTCTCTTAATACGTTTATTCTCTGATCAAAAAGATATTGAGATACAAGTGGAAGATATATACAAAAGATTGAGAATGTTGCAGTACATGTATATGTACAATATATACACAAACTTCCCATCATTATCATCATCATAGTAGTCGTTTTCGTCAACTCATCATTAAGACATCATCACTGTAACCACGTCATCCGTATCACTGTCTTTATTGTCATTACGTTATCGTCTTCGCCTGCTTGTCGTCACAATCGCCAGTATCATTATCATCATTATCTCCAACAACAACAACAACAAACTGCATATTATTCAATATTATTTAACTTAAGGTTTATCAGTCGGATAGTCTCCCATAGTGAGCCTCACATATATAAGAGAATACATTGGCCTAACAAAATATACCTTAACCTTGTAAGCCAGTGCATTCTCTTATATATGCTGATGTGAAACACTCAGGTAGGCCCGGGTGATCAAACAGAATTGGAGAACAATCTTGCTCAAAATAGTTATTTTTATAAATATTATATCCAAATTGACAACACACACAGTCATTCTTATATAGTAATTAAATGCAGTGGCATAGTGCATGAGTACTAACTTATCAATTTCACGCACCGAGCAAGTCCATAATATGTCTTTAACCTTTCTTTCTGTTGACTCTACATATACATGTATAATCACACATGAGTCATTCTCTGTGTTGTATATTTAACACATCCTTTATAATTATATAAAATGAATTTTGATTCATTATTTTGGAAAGGATTAACGAGGCTACTTGGCTTGACTTGAGAAATTATATGAATCCTGAACCACTGGTGTAACATATGGCACTGCAGGCATGAGAAGAACTGATGGTATATCAAACATTCCACAGATCCACTTGTTAAAAACACCTGTTGATCATCAATACAGAATTGAGTTCCCAAGCATATGTTTACCTACGAAAAAACACTCTATATTTGTTCTGTGGAACAGCTACCCAGTTGTGTTTATTTACCCGCAGGGATGTGATACTTAAATTTCTTTTTTATTTATGTATCATGAACAAATTTAAACCTTGGCACCCAGTGTGGTACCTGGTGATTTTAAACCATTATCTTTATTTTGATCTTTGGACAAAAATAATAATAAAAAAAGTATACTTCTTCTGTCGCCAGGAGGACATGAGTGGTCTTTACTGGTCTAAACAGATGACTCTTTTGGTGTTAATCACAGATGTTAGAGTTGTTAATGAGTCACAATGATTTAAATTTTATGCGCCATCAGGATTTGTGTTTTATTTTTGTTGGTTTTTGTAATAAGATAAAATCTGTTAAAACTATTTTTTTATGTGTGAACAAACAATGAGTTAACCAAACACAAACCACGTATTATACCCATGTGTAGGTTAACCCTTTCATGACGGGAGCTTCCTGAATGTTTGCGAACACCCTGTTATCAATGCATTCTCTTATATATGTGAGTCGACCATAGGTCACCTCGCATATATAAGAGAATGCATTGGCACATGATCTTTAATGTTGCGCCGGGGCAGCTCCCGTCATGAAAGGGTTAAGGTGAATCTTGAAACATTATGCCCTGCATATTAAAGCATGTTTATTCAGTTATTAAATGGTTTAAAGTGATGTGACACGTACACTCTGGTAGAGTGATCACATCGAACTTGAGAATAATCTTGCTCAACGTAGTTATATTAATAATAATTGACAACACAACGTCATCCTTATATATCAATTAAATGCAATGACTCTCAAAGGCGAAATAAATTGTGTTAGTTTATCTCCAACAGTTGCGTCCCGAATCGATATGTAAATATTTACAATTGAGTGTAGTTCTGAAGATGTTTTCTATGGAGTGGTACTAGTATGGTCAATTTCTTTGAAATTTTCGGGGATGTTAGTAGAATGCGACATTCCCCAGGTTGACATAGCGCCTGAGTACTATCTTATCAATTTCATTCACCCAACCAAGTCCATAATATGTCTTTAATTTAGGATATATTTTGGGATTGTTCAGTTCTGAGGAATCACTTCAGTTCAGTTTATCTGTGAATCAATTTCCCAATTATTCCATAACATATCTTATAGGAACCATAAGGAATACCCCAAAAACATACAAAGCAGTATGTGTTGTTGGGCAATAACTTGGCACATGTCCCTTGTATTACACCATACTACTCATAAGAAAACAAAGGCCTTGCTGACAGCTCAACATTATGTGTATCCATGGAATGTATTAGATTGGTTAATGTGGTCTGATATATAGGAATTCTGCTAGGAATCCAAGGTCATGTTCTTATTACCACAGTCATTTTTACTTAGTAAATGTCTTGTCAAGGTGTCTGTTCTATTCTGCAGTGCAGGCAGACTGCTGGGTTCTGATTATATGCTTACAAACACTTTCAATGTTCTTATAAATGAGCTTCTGGGCTAGCTGGTTTATCATGCATTTGTAACCTGGTTTATCTTTATTAGATCATGCATGCATTTGTAACCATGGTTCCCAAATAAGAAGAGCTTCAAAATTATCCTGTCTTGGTCTGTCCCAGACCTTTCTACTGGGACAGGAAAATATCAAAGATAAATAATATTTTTAATATGAAAAGATTAGAAATTGGTTTGTCTCGGCCTGTACCAGTCAAATCAGTTTGTCCCATGGTTCCCAAATAAGAAGTGCTTCAAAATTATCCTGTCTCGGTCTGTCCCAGACCTTTCTACTGGGACAGGAAAATATCAAAAGATAAATAATATTTTTAATATGAAAAGATTAGAAATTGGTTTGTTTCGGCCTGTACCAGTCAAATCAGTTTGTCCCATGGTTCCCAAATAAGAAGTGCTTCAAAATTATCCTATCTCGGTCTGTCCCAGACCTTTCTACTGGGACAGGAAAATATCAAAGATGAATATTATTTTTAATATGAAAAGGTTAGAAATGTGTTTGTCTCGGCCTGTATCAGTCAAATTAATCTGTCACAGTCAGAAAAAAAAAACATCGAGTAGTTTTACTCAGAGAACAGGGACCAAACTGATTCTACTGGGACAGGAGCGAGACAGAAAAAAAAACATCGAGTAGTTTTACTCAGAGAACAGGGACCATAAAAACATTGAGTAGTTTTACTCAGAGAACAGGGACCAAACTGATACTGCCTGTCTTGGCTTGGCCCAGGACTTATCATTGGGACAAAATTAAATGCTGGTGTATTTTCTGTTGGCCACGTTTCTTGCCATATATGGACAGAACTGTGCAGCCTGTAAATGTGGTTATCTTTATCGCACATGCTGTGTTACAATGAGAGCCCTCAGGTTCGAGTTATAACATGTGCCACAACAAACGAGTGCGATAAATATGTGCTGTTCTGTATTTATTACACACCGGCAATCAATATTCTTTAGTATCATATACAGTTGTTTCTGATTGGCTTCCATGCTAGTTAGTCATCTATACTCAGCACAACACAAGGTTGAATCATTATTTTAGTACTGTTTGGATTTTCATGCATGACTTCATTTACGTCCCATAGGGAGCCTCTCATATACCGGTATAACAGAATGCTCTGGCTTACGAGTCAAGGTAAAAATGTATTATTTTATATGCGAGGCTCCCTATGGGAGACTCCCATATATAAGAGAATGTATTGGCATATGGTTTTCGCAAAATCTCAGGAAGCTCCAGTCATGGAAGGGTTAAAATATGATGATTATGGATTTCATTTCACCCATAAACACAGTCATTTTAATTACATTTTTATGTTGGAACCATTCCACAAACCTTTGCTGCTTAATTCATCAGAAAATAAACTTACAATATTAACCCTTTGAGTGCCAGGTCGATTTTTGTATAAACCCATATACCCTGTGCCAATGCATTCTCTTATATATGCGAGTCGACTATAGGTCGCCTCGCATATATAAGAGAATGCATTGGCCTAACATTTTTTTTTTTTTTTTGAATTTTTTTTTTACAATTTTAATAATTTATTCTTATATTCTTTAACAGACTTATTTTGTAGGTTTAGTGCCGATGAGATCGGCCCCTGGCACTCAAAGGGTTAAGGAGACACCAGTATGATAAACAGAAGTTCTGAGTAATGATTTCTTGGCTAGACTCTTGTAAAACAAATCTGATGGCCCCAGGACTTAATGAGTTCAATGAAAATCGTTTACACAATTACCATCTGATAACCATGTTTAAACAGTTAAATTAAACATATTATACAATAATTTAATCTGTCAATTCACTGAATACTTAAATTAGCCATTAAAGTTATATTTCAATATTAACTCTTAATCGCGATCGATCAATTTGAAGGTGTCGTTACTCTTCCTGAAAGCAGAAGTGTGCACTCAGCAGCCCATCCCCCACACATGTTTGACAAGCTGCCAGCTGTTAATGTGAATTGACCAACAAAAAATGTTTCTCTTAAACTGGATACCTGATTGACAAGTGTTTGTACCCAAGACAGAATTGTTGATTGCACCAAGACAGAATTGTTGATTGCAAAGAATTTATTTTTAGATGTAAAAAGTATATTGGGTTTTTTTTATCGACCAATACTGGGATTAAATTATAAAAATTACTCTCGTTTTGATTAATGTTAATTGAGTTATAACCAAAAAGTTTGAAGACAAATTTAGTAAAGAATTTGTCTTCAAACTTTTCTGTTATAACTTCATAACCTTTATTGAAACAAAAGTTATTTCTTAACCCTTCCTGAAATTTTGCGAAAACCCTGTGCCAATGCATTCTACATAAGAGAATGCACTGGCACAGGATCTTAATGCTGCACTAGCGCAGCTTCCATCATGAAAGGGTTAAATAAATATGTACCCCTCATTCAATCACAACTTTGTTTCCCATGCATGTTATTTGAAGGAATAGCTCAAGGCTCAACCAACAATGTACCAATACAATGATTTCTGACAGTTACAGGACTTGGCTTCACACCAGATCTCTCGCACGTAAAAGTTCATCAAGGTCAAGGTCACAACATTTATTGTCTGCAGTTACTAATTACCATTAAGTCCTGATAACTTCCTTTGTGACCGCTCACTCTTCTTTGATCTTACTATAAATTAACAATATTAGTGGGATTACACACAGATATGTGGACGACTTTGGTAGCTCCTTGAGTGCTTCCATTTGCCTCAACAATTTATTTTCTCATAAGATCACAAGTTCTCAAGTATTCTTAGAATCCCAGCACAACATCCTGATAGTTTCAGTCTGTTTGTATTCTCAGTTCATATGAACTCATGAGTGCATTCTCTTATATTCATGTATGCAAGGCTTTTTATGAGAGACTTGCTTATATAAGAGAATGCACTGGCACAGGATCTTTAATACTGCACTGGTCAGTGCAGCTGCCATCATGAAAGGGTAAATTACTGATGTTGGATGTTGTCATTAAGTTGATAAGGCGTATTCTCATTCACAAATTTCAGTACTTTCAATAAATGTTCTCACAATCACCTTCTATGCTGTTTCAAACACAATAGCCGATCATGCCTGCTCAGTTCACCAACCACATACATGAAATAGAGAAATATAATTCCCGTATTCTTCCGTTTATTTCCCCCATAAGTATGTTGAATTTCAACATAAAATAGATTTGTTTTTTATAACTATAATAACAACAATAACCGATAACTCTAATGAATCGCGAGTATTTTCAAATATTCATGCATGTACAGTAATGCCCTAAATAATCGACTCCTTAACCACAGAATAATTATGGGTAACTTTTCAGGATTTAGTCAGAAATATGGCTTGTTGCCATTCATCGGAAAGCTCTCAGTGAGTGAATGGCAACAAGCATTATCGAGCTAGTGTGAAAGTTAAAACTTCTATATCCCCTTCTAGAGTTTATTTAACCTTGATTTTTTCGATAAATCGCCCTTGAGCATATAATAAATTGGAATATTGTATTCGTCATTTGTAATGGTATTTTATGAGTGGACAAAAACGTACAGAAATACCCTTCAGGGATGTGTAGCTAATAAGTTCAAATGAATGAAAGAATGGGAAGTCAGCCAGAGTGGTTCTGGTGCCATCATTGGGATATTCCGAAACAAGATTTGTATGCTTTCAAACCTATTCTACCAGATAAATAGTCCTTGAGTTCAGATTTAGATGAAGTTTTTTGTGGGTATACACATACACTGTCATTATGTAAATACGTCTTTCATAAAATTATTTGTAACATAACTAATATTCGGAACGAATCTTAAAATTTTAACCTTTTGTAATAGGTAATTAATTACATGCAGGAATACAGACTTTCTTATTTTCAGTACATATTTAGGCCAGTGACGTCAGCCACTTGTCTGCTTGACAATTTCAATCATCACATTTGTAATGAGCTTAGTTAGGTGAAGGATTTTAGTTTTTTGCTCATCTTTGTTGCGATTAAGTGCATTGGTCCTAATAATTATGGAGTCTGCTAAACGCTGAAAAAACCAAGCAGACTATCAGATGCAATTGCCACTGGAGATATTAATTGTGCGTATTGTCATGATATAATTGATGGGAACAAAAGGCTGTTAGCAAAAACACCTGATGATATCTCTCAGGAATTGATAAGATTCATGCAATCACCTGTAAAATCTACACTCAGGTTTACTTTTGGTAATTCAGGACATCCACCTGCCATACACTTTGTGTGGGTTTTTTAACTTTGGTTTACTTTGTGGGGGTTTTGTTGTTAGCTTTTATTGCGTTGATGATTAGAATATCGACTGAGCAGAAGGTAGGATTTGTTTTTAGATGGCTCAACTGTAGACACAATTCTGAACATTTCAGAGTTCATTAGACCCACAAGTGGGTCTAATGAACTCTGTTGGTGCTTGAAAACTCCTTACACAAAACTGTAAATTATCAAAAAAAGATTAAATATATCTGGCAAGTCTAAAAAATGCATGAGGCTTCGTTTCGAATTTGAATGTATGTAAGGTGTGTGTGAGTTGCGTGCGAAAGTCCCCCATCTAAACCAGGACATTATCGTTGTTATTTTCATTTTGTATATGAAACGTTTTAATATGTCCATGTATATAATGTCAATAATGAATTAAGGGGTGATAGGAAGACAGTCAACCATGACTATATCACCACTAACAATATACATTATAGTCCATTAATATTATATTTATTTGTAATTGTACTTTCCATGTGTGTATATTGTAAATCAAATTATCCTATCCTATTAAAAAAAATAACTAATTGGCATACATGTACTAGTTATGCCCCCGATCTCCGATGGAGATTTGGGGGTATATAGTGGAGCCCTCCTGTCCGTCCGTCCGTCCTTCCGTCCTTCCGTCCGTCCTTCCGTCCGTCCGTCCTTCCGTCCGTACGAACATTTCAACTCATAACTTTGGTTTCGCTAACTCAATTCAGTTGATCTTTGGTATGCTAATAGACCAGCCAGGGGGACAAGATTTCCCCATAGCCGTGGTTTCGTCCGCCCATTTTTTCCAGAGTTACGCCCCTTTTTGGACTTAGAAAATTCAGGTTTTCTGCTACTTTTTTTGGTTTCCAGATGATAACTTGATTTTTGATTGTTTACTCATGAATAACATAACTTTACAAAGTGCCATTTAATAAGCATTTGCACAAAAATAAGAAAAATCCTCTCTGATTGTACAGTCGGGGGCGTTACCTCCGCCCAGCGGTGCACTTGTTTATACTAAATCCAGTAAAATAGGCAGAAATTATTCCTTTTCCATACATGAGAGAGGAAATTGCCTGAGAAAATGGCAAAATTATCAGCAGTTTGAGACATGTATGTCTAGATGGTACAACTGAGTACACAAAAACTGGACATTTTCTGAAAAATATATTCCCAGGTTGGTCTTGTGAGATATATTTGGCATGCGTATACTAAATTCATTGAACTATAGCTAACAATTTTATTATTTTATGTTCTATTTGTGAAGGAAATTGCTAAAGAAAATGCCAAATTGTCATTACTTTTTAGAACAACTGCTTTTAAATAGGTATAGGTAGATAATTGTAGGTGATTATATGTGATTATAAGTGCATTGCTATAAACAATAACTTTCAATAAGTATATTAGAAACCATGAAGAAAAAAGACCCCAGCTACAGTGTATTTACTCCACTTAACCTTTTTACTGCCATATGTCCGTATTCTGAATACCAACCAGTTAGTCAATATTTATTCTGAATACCAACCAGTTAGTCAATATTTATTCTGAGCACCAAAAATTGAGCATGTTGTAAATAATGTATCTCAACATATTGAAGAATATTATAAGTTCCAGGGTATTAAGCCTTCCATGACTGGATCTTCCGGAAATTTGCGAAAATCATGTGCCAATGCATTCTCCCATAGGGAGATTCGCATGTATAGGAGAATGCATTGGCCTAACAATATTTACCTTGACTTTGTAAGCCAGTGCATTCTCGTATATATGTGAGCTCCTTATGGGAGACTGGCATATATAAAAGAATTCACTGACACAGGATCTTTAATGCTGCACCAGTGCAGCTTGCATCATGTAAGGGCTAATGGTAATGGAGAGGTTTAGATTAAACACTTCTATCATCACCTGTCAAGCACCATCAGGCTGTACTATATTCCTCATGGTGTGGAGGGAGATCGTGTTCAATGGTAGCTTGACAATGGTAGTCTGATGATAAACTCTGTAACTGTTACACACAAGTATTGGCCTTATTTAATGGTGAATATACCGGTAGTATGGTATTTTTTCTATTTGGATTGATAACTACAGTAATGCCCAAAGTATATGACCCTTTAACCACAGCAAAATTATGGGAAATTGTTCAGGATTTAGTTGGGAATATGGCTTGTTGCCATTCATCGGAAAGCTCTCACCGAGAGGTTTCCGATGAATAGCAGCAAGCCATATTTCCCATAATTTCCCATAATTCTACTTGGTTTAAGGATCTATTATTTAGGACATTACTTACTTCTGTGGAATGTTGCATAGACTATGTTTGTATATTGAACTGGATAATGTTTTCCTGCCTCGGGCAGAGATAATTATAGTCTGTTGCGCTTGATGGGTGAAGTTAGAAGTTTTTAAATCTATCTAAACCTCCCCGATAGGTTGGGGATGGGATCCATTATGAAATCAGCAGATTAAGCCTTCCTATACTAAATACTTAATGATGAGTATTTCCCTTAGGAAACGTTCAGATAAAACTAGTAATAGGTCATTTGTTGAACTAATTATCTGAACATTTCCCACCTATCATTACGAACCCTTCTTTACTTGTATTATCTTTTTGGCTGTCTGCCATCTGCTAAAATTTCCTAAACATCCCTCAAAATGAAGAATAGACCATTCCAATTTATACATTTAACTGGGTTTGAGAATTCATCGAGTATAGAAAGAGTTAAAATTTGATTGCATCTATTTTCAGGTGAGACAGGGAAATATTACTGTGGAATGAAAGTATTGTCTTGCAGCTGTTGTAATGGTAACTGCGGTCCTAACAACGGCTGCAACTGTCCACCATGTCAGCGACTGGACCGAGAAGAGGAGCAGAGGCAGGCTGAGGAAGGCCTCCGACCCAAGGCATCAGCACCCATCATAGACTCCTGGACCTGGGGGCAGCAGCCCGGTAAGTTAGCGCAATCACAGTCCAACCCAAGGCATCAGCACCATCGACTCCTGGACCTGGGGGCAGCAACCCATTAAGTTAACCATGTCAGGTGCCAACACTGGGCATCCAACCCAAGGCATTAGCCCGGTAAGCTAGCCTAATCATATGTCAGCACCCATCATAGACTCATGGCCCTTATAATTGGGACAGCAGCCCAGTAAGTTAGCCAAATCATATGTCAGGTTCCAGCACTGTGTGTCGAACCCAAGGCATCAGAACCCATCATAGTCTCATAGATCTGGGGACATCAGCCAGGTAAGTTAGGCCAAGCATAGACATCAGCACCCATCATATACTAAAGGACTTGTGGATAGCAGCCCGGTAAGTTAGCCCAACCATATGCATCAGCACCCATCATATACTCATGCTAAACTAAGAATATTTGCTTAATAAATCCCAATGTTGTACATTCCTATTCTCATATGACTTCATATGGCTAGAATAATCTTAAATGTTTCCATAGATTACTGGTTGCTTTTGGCATGTCTGTGATTGATCATCAACAAAATTAGGGTCTATCACAAAGAACAGGTACAAAATCATTTTAGACTGTCATTATAATTTTTCGGATGTCTCAACCTGTCAATGAGAGCCCAGTTATTGTATGGCTTGATAGTTAATAGCGCAGATCACATTGAACACTCTTTTATTTTCACGTTAAATACCCTTTATTTTCACAGCTATACCTCAGATCACCTTGAATGCCCTTTATTTTTACATCTATACCTCATATCACATTGGATGCCCTTTATTTTTACAGCTATACCTCGGATAACATTGAATGCCCTTTATTTTTACTTCTACCTCGGATCACATTGAATGCCCTTTATTTTTACAGCTATACCCCAGCTCAAAAATTGTTTACATTCCTTATTGGTTGAGAACCAGCAGCTATGTACGGAGGCAGCATGTTCGACGCTGTCGTCTACTCGCCTGCAGCAACGATTGGCTGTTGCCGAAAGGTTCTTTACCGCGTTGGCTCGACAATTGCCCACAGAGAACAAAACGCCAGCCAGGAAGAAAAAGGCAAATCAAACCAATCTCAGCAAACAGAAAAGGTATATATAGCATCTCTATCCAAGTTTTTAAGATGTCAAAAAGATAGTATTTTAACCCTTCCATGACTGGAGCTTCCTGAAATTCGAAAATCCTGTGGCAATGCATTCTCTCTTATATATGCGAGTCTCCCTTAGGGAGCCTCACATTTATAAGAGAATAGATTGGCCTAACAACATTTACCTTGACTATGTAAGCCAGTGCATTCTCTTATATATGCGAGGCTCCCTATAGGAAACTCACATATATAAGAGAATGCACAGGAAGAGAGAGAGATATGTTGGAGACCATTATGGTACAATTTATATATACAAAAGTTAACTGATGACATAAATACACTATTATCAACTAAATATATAGGCTATTTTGTAATTGGCATAATTGGTTGTCACTTATTTAGCCATTACAGGTTATTTCTCATTAATCTTAATTGGTGTCAGTCACTAGTTCAGAAAGCAAAAGTTAGCATGGACAGCAGCTGTGCATGTGTTTGGTAGGATGCCAGTGATCTTGCTTTCAATTGAACCGACTAATAAAAATGATGAGAATGAAGTTTCTCTTTAACTGGATGTGTGATTGTCAGCTGTTTGTTCCCAACACTTATTTAATTATATAGAGATATATTGGTGAAAACTAGACGATTTTGACTTATATTGGGATTAAATCATAAGAAATTAGCTGAAACAGGCTCTGTAGCCTTATTCACTGTCAGAGGGGTTTGCTGGCCCTGTGCAAAGGGTGCAGGCCCTCCTGTGTGCGCTCTGCCAGGGTACACCGAGTCACCACACAAAATTTGGTTGAAATCGGTCCAGTGGTCTGCTGGAGTCTGGGAGAAAAATCTGTATAGACAGACAGATCCTACTCTTTTATATATATAGATAACTCTTATTTTCATAAAGGTAATGAGTTATGACTGAAAACTTTGAAGACAAATTAACTATAGCACACTCAACTGCATAACATTAATAGAAACAAGGATTATTTCTTAAATACAAATGTAGCTTAGGATATCCTAATAAATTACCTTACCTTTATTTCTCTTGTGTTTCAGTGCAGCCAAACCAGTAGAGAAGGCTACAATGGGGTTAGCCCGAGTCGGCTCACGGGCAGCCCTGAGTTTTGCCTTTGCTTTCCTGCGCCGAGCCTGGCGATCTGGTGAGGATTCTGACCTATGTAGTGAGCTGCTGCAAGAATCTCTTGACGCCCTACAATCGCTGCCAGAGGCGACTCTCTTTGATGAGAGTGGGGTATCTTCTGTTTGGATGGAAGTGGTCGAGAGGGCAACAAAGTTTCTCCACTCTGTTGTAGCAGGGTATGTAATCTTATCTACTACGTACCTATCTTTCATTCCATAATTCGAAAGAGAGTTGACATATTTTTAGTTGCACTCTATAAAAACTACACAAATTGGAATCTTGTGATCCAGTTTACTGACACCATTCGTTATTACAGCAAATAGAAATTCCTTGGTAGAAAATTTGTTTTCTATAAATGGTAAATTTCGTTCTTGAAAGTAGTGTGCAAAAAAATATTCTCCAACAGTAACTTTCCACCGAAAATAAATCAAGTACTATATTTTTTAATCACTGGAAATTTCCACAAATCGATGCACAAATTTAATCCGAAAATGGCACTTTGTGTTATCAGTTTGTAAATTTAACAGAAAGGTGTTTTGTTCAAAACTGGTTTCATAGTATTTAGGATGAAATAGGTAAAATTGTGATCTTTTGCTATTTTAGAGACAACAGTGAGAGTAGTGGTAGAGGTACAAGTAAAATACCCATTCAGGATCAGCAGATTGCATTGTCACTACTTTTGGAGCTCGCTGTACAGAGAGGGTCCCTGTCTCATGTACTACAATCAGTATTACTGCTGCTCACGCTGTGGAATAATAGCCACCATGAGTATGATAACCGTGTGAGCTCCAGTCTACACTGTGCTCCACTCATCGCTCTGCTCAAAAGATTCGATGGAATCCAAAGCAGCAAGTCAAGAAATGTGGATATGTCCAGATGGGATGAGGTAGAGTTATTTCCAATACATTCCATTCGAGTCACGGTTCATGCCACCACTTAACAAATGCAAAAATCATTTATATTTGGCAAAAAATATTTTCATTTGCCAAATGTTTTGGCAAGAGACCCAGCCTTGAAGTAGTGTGTCTGTCATTTGCAGAATGAGATCCCCCAGAGGGTGAATTTAGTGACACTAACCCACACACCGGTCTAGCATCACTAAATTCACCCTCTGGGAACCTCATTATATTAGACCTCATCATTTTGGAAGTATCTATGGTTTCAGATCAACATTGTTTTTAGTTACTTTTTTCCTTCTGTTCAGTTTCTATATCCCCTAATTTGCAGCAATATAAAATGCATAATCGAGATGATCGAAGGGTGAACATCATCAACTTCTACTGGGGAACATAAACCTGATCCTTGGTCTCACATAGCAGTTGAGGCCTCACCGTGTGGGATATCGCCACTAAATTCACCCTCTGGGGACCTCGTTCCGCAAATAACAGACACACTATTTCAAGTCTTGCAAGAGACTTGTCAATTTCTCAAGAAATTTGTTGAAAATACCATTCATTTCAGGGAAATATCACAATTACTGCTGACCAGAGTGATAGTACAATCCAGCGAGGCGACGATTATAACAATAGTCGTCAAACAGTATTGTTGAAACATAAGACTCAATATTGCAGAAATCAATATAGCATTTGGCAACTTCTGAAAGAATTTAGCTAAAATTATTTTCATTTGGTAAAATAAAATCTAGAGCCATTGCAGACCCTACATTTAGTAGAGGCAACCCTCTTAATTCAGATTGTTTGGCTTCAGCAGGAACCCTTTGCCGTGGCCCAGTTGCTTCAGCAAATGGCTTCGGCATTGCTGATTGCTGTAGCCAATTATGAGGGCTGGTTGAGGTAACAAAAACAAATTGAAATTATTTTTCTCAGACTGTGTGTAAGATTGTAATGAAAAATTAATCTTATCTCTATTTATTTCAGTTGTAGTCTCAACAAAGCTGACAAAATTAACACACTCCTCTGGAAACCTCTTGATGAGTTCTTAGGCCAAAACAAAAAACCTCTTTGTTTCCCATACCCTGCCTGGCTGAGATTTTCTCGCCTGCCTCATTTTTTTTTTCAATTTTCTCCATAAAGCTAGTCTATATAGATACCTGTTTGGAGTGTCCGTGTGAATATTTATTGTTTTCCCCAATCCCGAAAGCAGAAAATAAGCGGGTTATTAAGCTCAACGTTGGTCGAGATATTACTGCAGAGTGAATGAATTCGAGGATCAACACGCTTTTATCCGATGCTTCATGCTCGGCTTATTTTCAATACACACAGATCTACCATATTCCATGACACCATGACTACACTATTATATTACTTATGGCTGAAATGTTTTAAAAAAAAATTGCAAAAAAAAAAAAAATCCTGGCCTGCCTGTCTGGAAAATTTTCCAAATGTTATCGGAAACAGAGAAGTTTTTTGTTTCGGCCTTAGTATCTGGTGCTACATACTCTAAGTGAAATAATTCTTCATGTAAGACAATGAAGAGATGTTATTAAAAGAAATCAAAATTTTGATTACATTCATGGTGCTTCTAAATTCTCCCACGGTATGTGGATATTTGAAACTTTGGAAAATGATTGGTCATATACATGTGGAATTAACTATTATGTGTACAGCGATTTTATAATGTATATACATTGTATCTCCAACGCCTCTTGATGTAATCAACTAATTTTTGGGGAATTTTTGTCTATTTCGTCTTTCACAGCATAGTGCGAGTTACATTTTGAGCCCGACTGAGTGCTTCCTGAGGTACCTGTCATATCCAGATGAAGGTAACACCCTGATTGACCTCAAACAGACAGCAGTGGTCATCATGTCACATCTGGACAGGCTCGGCTATTCTTACTTACAACCAATGGTATCTCAAAAGGTAACTTACATCTACTTTCCTTCATGGTCTATGGAGCTCAGTAGATTTAATATTAATAAAAAAAAAAAATTATTGATTGATTTCTTATTTCTACAATAACAAATATTATTATCCATCCCTTAACTAACACTTTTTCTGATTGGGCAAAAGCCGTCACATGATAATCTGGGGAAAAGTCATATTGGACTCTCGAAATCATATTTAACTCAATTGAGTCCAATATAACTTTTTTATTGGGACTCCATGATGTCATGAAGTAACTCTATTACCAAATGAATCAGTGAAATTGTGATGCGCTAGCAGTACTCTGTTGGATTTAGTAGACATTTCACTTTTGCATTGAGTTTATTTTTCACTTGCGTGTTTACTCTTCCAAATCATGTTTTCTGATGATCAGGCTTTTATAGACAATCAAGTGCCGACTAATACCAAAAATAACCACAAAAGTTTTATTCCCAAAATTTTTATAAACATACAGATGGATAATAAAAATGTCATTATACAATGTTGTGTACAGTATGTGTTTTTCTTGTACACGTCCAAGTTGTGGTGAAAAGTCATATTGGACTTGACACTGCGGGTTGGCCATCTTCCTGCTGCTTCTGAATGATATATAAACATAAAGGATGGTGGATGAATTTAAAGATGTATTCAGGGTTTGATACCTCTAGATACTGCATCAATATGTTTTATAAAGTCTAATTCTGACAAGGCCAGTAGCTTTGTGGTGCTGAACAGTTTTACTAGAGTCAGAGTTGACACATTTTCACAGGTTATAAAATCATCAAACAAAATTTGTTGTGTCAATTTAATTGTCCCTCAAGTATTCCATTAAATAACATTAATTCTGGACTTGACTGATTACTTTCCCCAACGTAAACGTGCTCAAAACATATTGCCATTTGTGACCTCTAGATTGGAGCCAACAATATTTTCTGAATTTCGTTAAAAAAAATGGTCGCCAGTGGCCATCTTGGATTTTACTCTTTTCATGACTAAAATCCTTTGGCACACCCTACATGCCACATCCCTCATCGAAACTTGTTATGGATCATTGGGGTGACCTAGATGGAAGCTGTCCATTTTTTTCTGAAATTTGTTAAAAAACATGGCTTCCCGCAGCCATCTTGGATTTCACATTTGAAACCATCGGCTTACCCTGCAGCCCACATTTATTGGAGAAATGTTTCAAATGAAAATAATTCATTTACACAATACAATCCATTTAATGAAACTTTTTTACATTCCTTCTTCTTTATCATTCTATTGACTGCGCATCATAAAATTATTAATGCCACAAGTCTAGCTACAGTGTCATTGACACTTTCATTTCTAATGGCCTGACAAATATGCCCATGTTTTGGACCAGCGCAGACACTGTGTACAGGTAATAAGTCCAAGGATACATATGAGTTCACAGGTGATGGTTGATCCTTACTTTAATTTAATTTTTTGAATTTCATAGTCCATGCCATGAGAATATTCGGGTTTAAACTATATTTCCAAAGATATATGATATAAGGGTGCAACATGAATCAATGTGTATGTGGAAAATTAAAGGGAGGAAGCGGATTTGGCAACAAGCATTAGATGCTTATATTAAGTCATCTCCTCAATTGAGATGAAACTATATGACATCACACAAAGTTAGTGTTGGATGAGTGTCATAATTCCTGTGAATGTACTCCATTTTAGTGAACTTTCTTACAGCACTTGTCAAAATAATCTTTTTCCTCTCAAATTTTAATGAAATTACCACCAGAAATATATCTGACAAATTTCAATAATTTCGTATTTTTTTGTGATTTTACCTTCAAGATTCCAACTTTTGAACATATTAACCCTTTACCCAACAAACCGACCAAAACCGGCCAAATAAAGCTTCAACAGCCTAAAATATCTTCGGTCTGTCTCAATAGAACCATACAAATATGGATATCATTGGAATCGGCTCCTTGACCACATTGTGATAGTTACAGTTATGCCCTGTGCCAATGCATTCTCTTATATATGCGAGTCGACCATAGGTCGCCTCGCATATATAAGAGAATGCATTGGCCTAAAAAAAATCTTTTTTTAACACTTTTTACCATTTTTTCTTACATTCTTTAACAATTTTATAATTTTTAATGAGTTAAGCCAATGTATTCTCTTATATATGCGAGGCGACCTATGGTCGACTCGCATATATAAGAGAATGCATTGGCACAGGGCCCTTCTGTTGGGTAAAGGGTTAATATGCATTTTGTAGGTGTATAAAGAGACTTTGTAGAATTAGATTTCTACTTTCCACATAATAAGTTGACACTTGAACAGTGAAGTCCAACTATTTTTTTCACAGTCACAGAAGCAGCAGATTGCTCAGGAGATCTTTGGATGGGGCTTGGTGTCATGGTCCAACCCATCTGCCCCAAGCAGTAACAGACACTCCATGGAAGGTCTTGTAGAACTTGGTGGAATCCAACAGATGGCTTGTGCTGAGCGATGTCTGATCGCCCTAACCAGACTCGGGAAGATCTATATGATGTATTACGCTGCAGAAACTCAGGTATGTGTTCATGCTATTGAGCTATATCAGTATTTCTAATAGAACTGAATTATTTCTCTGTAAACTGTTTTGTTTCTAACTGATATTTAACAATTTATTTTTCAATATTTTTTTTCAAAGGATATTCATATAAATTTGCAGGTCGAATTTGAATTTCAGCACAATCTATCTATTCCGACCAGAATTATTGCCCTTAGTCCATCAAAAGTTACTGTTGATTTTCAGACAATAAGTTTAGTTAAGATTTGGCAATGTCTGTTGATAAAACAGGCTGAATTTATATTTTGGTATTACCTACCTATTTCAACTGGAATTTATACTCAGTGATGTGTATAGTGTATGTTGATAGTTGACTTTATATCATCAGAATGTTATAAAGTTTTCATTGCACTTTGAAAAATTTTTGCAGAACATGCAGTCTTCTCAGGGAGGCATTATACAGTGGTCATTTTCATTTGATTTATCGAACAAGCCTCACTTCTCTTGAATGAGCAATGTATGTTTTGCTTAGTGAAGGTTTTGCCTTGCCATCTTGGCATTATTGTGGACAGAAATCACACAGTAATTGTTTTTGTTTGGAGAACATACAATTATTGTGTTTGTTTTGGGAGCCATATGTTAATTATTCCTGATTGTATAGCACAAACAAACAAACCTGCTAAATATCTTGGATTAGACAATTGCTGTATTTATGCATGATGAGATGAAAATCTGCAATATTAAGCATTTTCTCACTCGATGCATTTTTTCTTGACTTATCCAGGCAATACAGCTGGTGAATGGATTTGGAGACAAGGAAGTAGTGAAGATAGCGGCACATCCTGATGGCAAACACTACCTCGCGTTGACAGCAGAGGGCGATGTATACTCCTGGGGGAACGGTGATGGAGGCAGACTCGGTCTCAATGACTGCATGTATGTTACTATTTAATTATGATTAACCCTTCCATGGCGGGAGATGCACTTGTGCAGCATTAAAGATCATGTGCCAGTGCATTCTCGTATAGCCTCGCATATATAAGACAATGCACACTGCTACAACGTTAAGGTAAATATTATTAGGCCACAGGGGGTTTTCTGAAAATTTCAGGAAGCTCCAGTATGGAAGGGTTAACAATTTAATTATCCATAGCAACATGACTTCAATATATATTTAATGCCATGCATATGTGTCACGTGGCTCTGGTGTTATTTAACCCTTTCAGTGCCTGGGGCCGATCTCATCGACCCTAATTTATGGGGGTTTTTTTTGGGGTTGAATTTTTGTGGGTATGCTTAAGCATGCTATGGCGAATTTAAAAACAAACTGGATAAAACCTTATGGGCATGTTATAACTCAAAACTATCACCAAGTATTCATAGTAATAAGTTTGATGCCCATGAAAAACCTAAGATTCCCTGGCACTAAACCTACAAAATAAATCTGTTAAAGAATATAAGAAAAAAATATTGTGAAAAATTATAACAAATGATGAAAAATTGTTAGGCCAATGCATTCTCTTATATATGTGAGGCGACGGCGACCTATGGTTGACTCACATATATAAGAGAATGCATTGGCACAGGTTATATGGGTTGATACAAAAATTGGACTTGGCACTGAAAGGGTTAAACACAGTAATGCCTTACTACAGCCATTCCATTTATTTTATTAACCAATTCACCACTGAATGAAGTTTACAAGTTAGTTCCGAATTTTTATACTGGAATAGTCAGTCTAATCTTCATTATTTACTGTGATGACAGGCAGAGAATTCATTTCAGGAATGTTCAGAAAATACATCCAAGTCTGTTGAACATCCATATCAATGAATGATTGAGAACCAAGCAACTACCCATCAATGAGTATCCAGTTATCTAGATAATGTCATGAATCTCTACTCTTAGCTACGTATGTAGAGATCCTACTTCACCAGTACAAAACCTTGGAATTTTTGAAGATTTGACAGGGAACCTTATAAAGTCGAAAAAATAACACAGGGAATATATTTCTTTGTTATGATCTGTTCCTGAATAATGTATTTCACTGTAGGTGAAGGTCCCATCTCGAAATTTCATGATTTAAGTGACTTTGTGAGCGATTTTGATTTGCGTCGTGCACAATTATGGAATTTCTCCTTGGTAATTAATTCAATGTTTATTGCGATATCGGGTCACAAAAGTCACAGAAAAACATTCAATTTCGAGTTCGGACTTTCACCTACATTTGAGTACATTATTAAGGAACAGATAATAACTAAGAAATATAGTCCTCAAGTTATTTATTCGACTTTATAAGGCTCCTTGTCAAGACTTCAATAAGTTCCCAGGTTTTGTACTGGTGGACTATGATCTCTACAGGCATTAGCCAGAGTAGAGATTCATGACATGATCTACCAGTTATCATGAATTATGAAAGCTTCACATTGAATTGCAGCCCAAGAGAGGAGCCGACACTGATTACCTCCCTTTGTGGTAAGAATGTCGTCTACATCTCCTGCGGCAGTACGTACAGTGCTGCAATCACAGCTAGTGGAGAGTTATATAGCTGGGGCCGAGGCAACTATGGCCGACTCGGGCTCGGAGGGAGTGATGACCAACTGATCCCATCCCTGGTCTCTAACCTGAAAGGACACAGGGTCATTGATGTAGCATGCGGTAGTGGCGATGCTCACACACTGGCTGTTACAGATACAGGTATGTCGTTCATACCTTATATTATGTTACTGGTTGCCTACTGAACATACTATTGGTCAATATAAACAAATACTTGTGTTCTCAGGTAATCATGTTAAATTTTAATGTTGGAGGGGGGCTAGCATCACCAAATTCACCTGGGACCTCATTCTGATTTAGCCTCAACTGCTATGGGAGACCAACGATCAGATTGAAGTTCCCTAGTTGAAGTTGGTGGTTTTCACCCATTTATAGTCACTCGATTATGCATTTTGTCTTCTGCAAATTAGGGGACTTATAAACTGAACAGAAGGGAAAAAGTAACTAAAAACAATGTTAATTTGAGACGACTAGATGCTTCCCAGAAGATGAGGCTTAAGCAGAATGAGGTCCCAGAGGGTGAATTTGGTGATGCTATCCTGCTGTGAGGTTGTAGTTGTTATCCCAAAATAAAAATTTTGGATTTTTGAGTTTATAACTAATTACTTGTTCAAAAACACTTTAGATAGTGCAATCTTATCCCAGTGCAACCAAATAAACCAATAAACTAGCTTTTTGAAAGATTTTGTTCAGTCCAATGTTTTTAGTCCAATGTGGACAGTGATAAAATGTTCGTTTTTGTTTTATGCTCTTTTCCCAGCTGAAATTGCATCATTTTGTGAAAAAAAGAATCCTATTAACTAATAAACAGTTATTTGAACTTTCGAAAGGTTAACCCTTTACCCAACAAACCGGCCAAAAACGGCCAAATAAAGCTGCAACAGCCTAAATTATCTTGGGTCTGTCTCAATAAAACCATACAAATATGGATATCATTGGAACCGGCTCATTGACCACATTGTGATGGTTACAGTTATGCCCTGTGCCAATGCATTCTCTTATATATATGCGAGTCGACCATAGGTCGCCTCGCATATATAAGAGAATGCATTGGCCTAAAAAAAATCTTTTTTTAACACTTTTTACCATTTTTTCTTACATTCTTTAACAATTTTATAATTTTTAATGTGTTACGCCAATGCATTCTCTTATATATGGGAGGCGACCTATGGTCGACTCGCATATATAAGAGAATGCATTGGCACAGGGCCATTCTGTTGGGTAAAGGGTTAACTTGAATAAGGTGTATTTGTTGTATTTAGGAGCTGTATACTCATGGGGAGATGGTGATTATGGTAAGCTGGGTAGAGGAGGGAGTGACGTCTGTAAGACACCGAAGGTTATAGAGAAGCTGATGGGCCAAGACGTCATCAAAGTGTACTGCGGTGCACAGTTCAGCATGGCTCTCACCAAGAGCGGATCTGTCTTCTCATGGTATGTCTCCTTCTGTTGTTATATGTTACTGAGATTGACGATTGACGATACCATGTTCAATTTTGAGTCTCTGGAAAATATACCAAACCCTCATTAACGCGTAGTTCCCTTAGGAAATGTTCCGATAATAAGTTCAACATATTATCTGAACATTTCTCACAAAAAAATGTATAGGAATCCTTCTGCACTTGTATTATCTTTTTGTCCAGCTGTTGTTACTCATTTTTCTTGAATACCATGGAATACCCCCTCCAAATGAATACTAAACTATTCCAATATATAATTTTATAACTGGGTGGGAGAATTCGTTTAGTAAAGAAAGGGATAATCTTAAGTAACAAAATCCAAATTAGAAGGTATACCTAAAATGTGAGAACAGAAAGCATACCTATACAAATTATTTCAGACCAAAATTGTCGAAGTATTTCTGAAATTTTGTGTTATAATTAGTCATTATTTAAAGATTTTTCCAAACTTTCAAATTGTTGTTGCAGATCTCTATGAAAAAAATTACTCCTATTTCTATACAAACCAGTGATTTATATGTCTTTAACATTTTAATCATGGGAGCTGCGCTGGTGCAGCATTATAGACCCTGTGCCAGTACATTCTCTTATATATGCGAGTCTCCCATAAGAGCCTCACATATTTAAGAGAATGCACTGGCTTACAAGTCATGGTAAATATTGTGGAGCCAATGCATTCTCTTATATATGTGAGGCTCCCTATGGGAGACTCGCATATATAAGAGAATGCATTGGCACAGGGTTTTTACAAAATTTCAGGAAGCTCCAGTCATGGAAGGGTTAATAAGTCTTTTGTAGAAATATAAAGTCCTTATAAAAGTATTTACTTACGTATCAACCTATTTTTATCCCAGGAGGACAGGCGAACATTACTTGTTATAATTTGAGATATAAACATGTGAAGAGCTTGTGTTTTAATGTTGTGGTTTAGTTAGTTGATCACATAATATCAGCAGATTATTACACATAAAATGACCATATGATAATTTGATAGTGAACTACTCAATTGTTTTATCAGGGGTAAGGGTGATAACTTCAGACTCGGACATGGCACAGAAGAGCATATTCGTCATCCGAAGCAGATAGAGGCCTTCAACGGCAAAAAGATCATAGATGTGGCCATAGGATCCATGCATTGTTTGGCTGTCACAGAAGAAGGTGAGGTGTTTGCTTGGGGCAAAAATGAACATGGTCAGTTGGGAGAGACGTCAAATACCAATCGTATGGAGCCTATATTACTGCCCAGCCTGGATGGCAAGAACATTGTGGGTGTCGTCTGTGGTCCATGTCAGGTACGTGTCAGTGATTTCTATGTTAGAAACTATAATCTTTTTGAAAATATTTGTTATAAAAAATTTTGCATAATTATTATTTGTTTTAAGGATTCTCCAAATGTCATGTGATAAAAATTGCAGTTCCTGATTAGTGGATATTTCCGCATCTTTCCCTAATCTCCAGAAATAAATCTGTGTAAACTAGATAATATCATTGACCTTCGGTCTATTATCACAACTGAGTCATGTTTTGATAGAATTTTGTATTCCAATATTATTTTTACTTATGGTAGTAATTGTTGAATGTTGAAAATATTATTCCTCAATAATAATTTGTTGACCCTTCTATGGAGCTTCCTGAAATTTTGCGAAAACCCTGTGCCAATGCATTCTCTTATATTTGCGAGTCTCACATAGGGAGCCTTGCATATATAAGAGAATACATTGGCCCAACAATATTTACCTTGACCTTGTAAGCCAGTGCATTCTCTTATATATGCATGGCTTCCTATGGGAGACTCGCATGTATAAGAAGATGAACTGACACAGGATCTTTAATGCTGCACCAGCCCAGCTCCTGTCATGAAAGTGTTAAACCATCGCTACTGAATGAATTCACTGCTCCAGTTGTGAAGTATACATAGGAATCAGTTGTCTATTTGATGCGATATTTAGGTAATATATGAAGACAACAGGCAGAATTAAACCTTATGGATTTTCACTCATTCAGTTGGAAGGATGTTCCAATAATATGGCTGTTTGTTATACCAAAGTTATGATGGGTATTATAGGAATAAACTTGTCTGTCCATCCGTGGATGCAACTTTGTCCGAGCTTGTATTTCTCCCCATTTTTCAATCAATTTTCGAAAATTTACACAGATATTTAGTGCTATAGGAACCTGTGCACCTGCGATTATGAGCTATCCCCCTTTTTTACTTAGAAGTTTTTTTGCATCATGCCTAGTTTTGTCCGAGTTTGTATTCCTTATGTTTAAAATAAATTAAAACAGATATGTTGAAATGGTTACCCTTAATTTAGTCCCACTGGAATAGTCCCACCTCTAGTTGAACTTATTGGTAATCGTTGCTATACATATATTACTATTAATCAAGTAATTAGCTGTCACCAGGAGTCCATTTATAAAAAGGGACATTCAAACTAGGACTTTATCACTATTTCTTCTTATAATTTCAGAGCTTTGTTTGGTCATCAAGTGGTCCGTGGGTGATTAATACCCGAATTCCTTTCATCGTTGACATCTGTAAGCAGACGTTTGTCCACTTGGATGAAATGCTGGCTGAGGTGTGTGATGGAATGGATGGGAGGAATGACTGGCCGCCACCGCAAGACAAAGAATGTATTGCTGTGGCCAGCCTTAACCTACTAAATCTACAGGTACATGCTGCTGTGTTTCTTCAACTTCATTGTTAGCAAACCAAAGGCTCTGATTTCACCAGGCTAAAATTTATTTACAAGCGACCAGTTCCTGTTTTCAGTGTCAATTTGAGTCTAGCAACCTTGACTTACAGGCATGAAAATATGGTGCCAGTCTTATGCAGAGTGAGGTCACCAGAGGGTGAAATTAGTGACAATACCACGCACTATGGGCTAGCATCACAAAATTCACCCTCTGGTGACCTCATTCTGAATGGCCTCATCTGCTATGGGAGACCTAGACACAGACTTAAATTCCCAGATGGCGATGTGCACTGCATTCTGTCATCTGCCAATTTGGGGATATAGAGAAACTAAACTAAAAAAGAAAAAGAAACTTTCTTATGAAACTAAGAAACTTGTTAATTTGATAATAAAGATACTTTCACGAGAAGATGAGGCCTAAGCAGAATAAGGTCCCCAGAAGGTGAATTTAGTGATGTTATCACAGCGAGGCAGCATCAATATATTCACCTTTTGGCCTCATTCTGCAAACGTCCATCATCATATTTTCAATCATGTTGACTTGTATCAAAGTGTTTGTGGAAAAACAATGAAATCATATTTGAGATAAAATCTTTTATTTTGACTGCAGTTTCTCTCAAACATAAACTAATAATAATGTGTTTACAATAGCAACATGACTGTTGAGTGTGATAACACATTCGCTTTAGTGTTTGGCAAGGTCTTCTAACATATGCAACTGCTTTGTTTCTTCTGTATCTTCTCATTTAATTTCTTTAAAACATAAACATATGTGTGAAACAGGTAAAGAGCATAATTGAGGTTTTTATAGAGCTGTTACTAGTTGGTACAATTCTAATTTCAATATTACTTATATTATGTTTGTAGAAAATTCTTAATGGGGAGAATTGATAACCAGATTTTCATTCTAATTGTCTATCAGAAATACGAAAAGTGAATTCCTGTTTTCTATACAGCATGTAACAAGTGATGAGAAGGAGCATTCGTCTAACTTCTGTGCAGAAAGTTGAAAGAAGCTATTAACCCTTTGATAACGAGAGCTGTTTTCAGTGAAAACGGAAGAAAGTTATACCATACACTCAAAAGTTATGACTGTTCACGAGACAAACTAAATGGACAAACTATTTAAATAAATTGGATGGCTATGATCGGACACTTGTGAGATCATTAAAATTAATCAATGGGTCTAATGATTTGTCAATATTGCATCAAGTAACGTACATGGTATTGTTTCAGATTAGCCATGTCTTCAGGTGTCAATCTGATTGCACAAAATTAATCTGTTACCATAAATAGAAAGAGAATAGTAGGTGAGTAGGAAACCTACCAGGATACTGTTGGAAAATAGTATAGCAATCTGTAGCCACATGAGATATAATATATGCATGTAGTTCATGTATTTATTGACCTATTTGGACTCTTGGGATGTGACAAAGGCATGTAATTACTAGATTTAACCCTTTCATGGCTGGAGCTCCACTGGTGCAGCATTAAGTATCCTGTGCCAGTGCATTCTCTTATATATGTGCGTCTCCCATAGGAGCCTCACATATAAAAGAAAAGGTACTGACTGACACAGTCAAGATAGATAATGCTAGGCCAATTTATTCTCTTAAATATGCTGTGAGGCACCCTATGGGAGACTTGCTTATAAAGAGAATGCATTGGCACATGGTCAAAAAATTTCAGTCATGGAAGGGTTAAGTTGAGGCTCTTGTGTTTAAATGGTAATTATTCATTCTGTGCTTTCTTCATTCCAGTTACATGCAACCATATCCCACAATATCATCCCGGAGACTCTGGACCTTGGACAGGGTAGTCCCCTGGTGAATAGTCTGAAGCAGAGGGTGGTAGCTCTGGCGAGTAACACAGGGGTGATCAGCACTGTACAGCAAGCAGCCCAGGCTGCATTACAGAGTGGGTGGTCCATTCTGCTACCCACAGCAGAGGAGAGGGCTAAAGCTCTATCAGCTCTGTTAGCTAGTGGAGGTATGCGTCACTATAAATTTATAAACTGAAGCTCTATCTGCTCTCTTAGCCAGTGGAGGTTAGCTTTAATCACATCTCGACACCATCTCTGACTGGCATTGCATTACTTTGGCAACCATAGACCACACAGTTACATTCCTGGTATTGAGTTGCCTATATATAAGTGTTAGCAAACATCCACGACAAAAAAATGCTCAGTAATATTCATGTGCCCCCTATGCCACCCTATCCCTGACTGATGGCAACTTTATACCACACTGTTAGATTCCTCATATCATAGAAATACCTATTTATAAGTTCAGTGGAGATTACTGACAAAACAATTTCAGCAATTTTGGTGCCCCTCCCATCAACTCATTCCTGACCCTAACAGGATAACCTTTGAAATTTTCAAACCGCATGATTATATTCCTGATAAAAAGTCACTCCAGTTAGACCACTTTGGATTCCTTTAGATGTTCCCCTGTTAATGACTTTTGTGGATAGACAGACATTTGAAAATATAGTGAAGTTTTGGCTGCTTCCACTTGTTTACCAAAGATAAGTGACGATTGTGATTGTTTCCAGTGCGAGATGTTGCTGTGATGAGCCCCGGACAGAGGTTCATGACAGACCTACTGGTGTCGAGTCTGATGGCTGATGGTGGTCTAGAGTCTGCTCTGCATGCTGCTGTCAAAAAGGAGACCCAGGAAATAGAGGAGCACAAGGTAGTCGTGGTACACTTTAAAACTGTGACTTCATAGCTTTGTGTTTTTCCAGAATTGGTGTAATGATCTCTTGGACATTATAGAATGGATTTTGATCATTATATCTTTATACAACCACATTGTTAAGGTGAAAAGAGTCTAGGATGAGAAATAAAAATATACATAGAAAAGATATATATACAAAAACTGCAAGCAATTATATATTTTGCTGTGTTCTAATGAATGAAGGGGATGATAATTTTATAAATAATACAAGTGTTTTTGCTTCCTTGTTATTTTTGGCAAAATGTTCTGACACGTCACTCGTCCAGTACCTATTTTAAAGCACAGATTGTTATTCCATATAACAGTACAATTCATGTGGTAAATTCCCCATGACCTTGGTACCAGTGTCAATTATTTTTTTTTTTTTCATTGTTTAACAATTCTTTGTGCTGATCTATCTATCAATTTCTTTCTGTTTGTTCCTGAAAACAGAAGGCAGGTATACGTTTGTCAGGGTGTGCTAAACAGGTTGATGTTTGTCACAGGGCTCCTCGCATATATAAGAAAATGCATTGGCCCAACAATATTTACCTTGGATCTTGTAGGCCAGTGCATTTTCTTAAATATGCAAGGCTCACTATGGGAGATTCACATATATAAGCGAATGCACTGGCACACAGTCTTTAATGCTGCACCAGCGCAGCTTCCATCATGAAAGGGTTAAATAACACATTTTTTCATGGTTTTGTTCAGGAGAAACAGAAGGAAGAGATAAGTTTATCGGGGAGTGCCACGCAGGTTGATGAGAAGAAACAGACCGTCCAGGCTCAGGATTCTCGTGACGAGTCAGACTCGGGAGAAAGCGAGCCAACCATTCCATTGTTACAGCTCATCCAACAACTGCTCAGGTACCGTATCTATGGCAACGTGATAAGAATAACAATGAATTAACAAGCCAACCATTTCATTGTTACATCTCATTCAACAACTGCTCAGGTACCATAACTATGGCAACAAGATAAGAATAACTCCGAATTAAACAAGCTAACCATTTCGTTGTTACAGCTCATCCAACAACTGCTCCGGTACCATAAACTATGGCAATGAAATAAGAATAACTCCGAATTAAACAAGTCATCCATTCCATTGTTACAGCTTATTCAACAACTGCTCAGGTACCGTAACTATGACAATGAAATAAGAATAACTCAAAACTAAAGCAAGCCAAGCGTTCCATTGTTATAGCTGCATAGGTACGGTAACTAAATCAATGAAATAAGATGAATCAAGCCTCAACTGAGCCAACCTTGTGATTTGTACACATCATCCAATATTTGGTCACATTTAGCCATGGGTCAGTGTTTTCTATGTGCAGTGAATAATTCCCATTGAAGTTAACTTTCTGCTCAGTGTGTCCTTAGCAAATTAACCACTGTGATATGGTTTAGAGGCTGAAATGATGATAAAACCTAACAAACCAGTACTGTCTAGACTAAGTGTTGAGGTGCTTTTCCCACACATTGCATTTTTCATTATTTCTTTTTTCTGTTGCAGAAACTCCTCCACATATTCCTTGTCAAAGCTCCAAGACATTGCAAGGGATTTCAATATAAAACTGGAAGAAATAGAAAATGCCAAAAATACACCATCACTTGATCTACTACTACAATTCCAAAGGCTTCTGGTGTCAAAGATGTTCCCAAGAGAGGAAGAGTTTACATTTCCAGGAACAGGTAAGTGTGAATTAAATTGATTTTGTTTACAGCGATACCCAGCATAGCTACTAGAAAACATCTCGTAATCGTCAAAGGAAATTTCTTATGGTTACTCATGCCTGGCCACTTACAGGTCAGTGTACACCCACATCACGTACATATATATTACATATATTATTAACATCTTGTTAATATGAATTTTGAAAATATTTTTCATTATTTCAGTTATCCCTCGTTTTATATGAAATTTCTTATTTGATCTTTTTGTCTTCTAACTCAATGATAGGATATCGGATTTGTAAAAATTTCTTGTGGGTCATACTTAGCCAGGAGAATATCAAACATTTAAAAGCATTCCTAAACTTTTACAGAGCTGGAGATGTTTGGTGCTGGTTCGCTTATGAAGAAGTATTTATCGATGTTGTGTAGCCATGTGAAGGACGTGCTGTCTATGGCCAGTAACCTTGCTTCCTACAGCAGTCGCCACTTCTCATTGGTTTCCAAGCTCATTACCAAAGACGTGACAGGTAACTCAAATACAGTGTTATTTACCCTTTTCATGACAGGGAAAGTATGGTTATACTGACGCATTGGCCGCTAACTCCGTTGTGCAATCTGAATTGGCATTTTATGATAAGATCCACAAGAGCCCCTAGCATTCTGCACTCCAGAATAACGAGCAAGTTTGTGTATTTGAATAGTAGAAATAATTTTTTAAGTAGCATGATCACACATGTAAGATTTTATTTGTCAAAATTTAGTTACGAAATAACTCGTAGTCGGCATCCAGTGCCGCACATCTAATACCTGGAATATGGGATACAATATTTCCCGTCTGTGACAACGAGTTATGTCATAGCCAGAACTAGCACAGGCTACTCCAAAAAGTCAAATCAGCACATGTTTATTATCGCAAATGATCATCTGATGAAGTACTCATAAGAAAACGTGGCAAAGTGTGTGTACGAGATAACTCGTAGTCAGCACCCAGCCAAAATACCATGAGATGGCGTTGCTCTGTGCCAACAACGAGTTATCTCGTAGGGCGTTTATAGTATGTTTTTATGTGATCCAAGCTGATACATGCCCAGCTTTGTGGTTTGAGGGTTGTTATATGGTGCAATCTACCTATTTAGTACTTAATATAAAGTTGGCACTGGAATGTTTCCCTATAGGGTTCCGGCACTCAACGTGTTAAACTCCTCTTCAGAAGTCAGAATTTTCAAATGGTTATTTTGTTTTTAAATTATTATATGACTTCAATTCTATTTTATTTTACATTATAACTCTTTTATTCAATTTCAATTGACACTTATTGCCATCTGTTCTGTGACTTGTACACACCAATGTCTTTGTAATGAATGATTATGTATACTTTTAGAAGAAATGGAATTTTTTTATTTAATATTCTTCCTATCATTGTTACAGGTGTCCTGCTGCCAGAATTATTGACATGCATGGTACTGCTACAAATGAGAAATCCACAGGTCGTCCAGACATCAAAATCTGTATATGTGTTGGAGGGTATATTAGATATCATGGATAAGTTCAACAGACTGGCTCCAGGCGTCGACCGGGAGGATATCGAAGATCTGTCATGGCCAGGAGTATGGAGTAAGTTGAGTTGAATGCTAATGACTGTTTTAAAATTGTGGAATGAACAGTTTGTGTTTCTACTTCATGTTATATTTATTCTTTTATTTTCACCAAGGGGAAGTCTCTTCTCATTCAATCCTTTCTATACTAAAGCATTCATTGATGAGTAGTTATCACATAGGAAATGTTCAGATAATAAGTTCAACAAATGACCACAGGTTGTTTGTTGAACTTATTATCTAAATATTTCCCTCATAAATAGGACTCCTCCTGCACATTTATTATACCCCCTTTTTTTTTAAAAGGGGGGTATACTGTTTTGCACCCGTCCGTCCGTCCGTGCATCCGTACGTCCGTCCGATGTCTGTTCATGTCATAACTTGAACAGTAGTGCTTGGATCTCAATGAAATTAGGTATGGATGTTCACTACTATGAGGACATTAAATAGAGGTTTCCATCGTTTTGTTCGGAATTTCCATTCTAGAGTTATTCATCTTTGTTTATCTGGAAATAGTGGCTTTTTGGTCTGTCTGGTGTCTGTTCATGTCGTAACTTCAACAGTTGGGCTGGGATCTCAACCAAATTTGGTGTGGATGTTCACAACTATGAGGACATTAAATAGTGGGTTCCATCGTTTTGTTCGGATTTTCCATTCTAGAGTTATTCATCTTTGTTTATCTTGAAATGTTGGATTTTTGGTCCGTCTGGTTTCTGTTCATGTCATAACTTAAACAGTAGTGCTCGTATCGCAATGAAATTTGGTACGGATGTTGACTACTACTATGAGAGCATTCAATAGAGGGTTCCACCGTTTTGTTTTGATTTTACATTCTAGAGTTATTCATCTTTGTTTATCTGGAAATGTTGGCTTTTTGGTCTGTCTGGTGTCTGTTCATATCGTAATTTCAACAATTGTGCTGGGATCTCAATGGAATTTGGTATGGATGTTCACTGCTATGAGGACATCAAAAAGAGGATTCCATCGTTTTGTTTGGATATTCCATTCTAGAGTTATACATCTTTGTTCATCTGGAAATGTTGACTTTTTGGTCTGTCTGGTGTCTGTTCATGTTGTAACTTCAACAATTGTGCTGGGATCTCAATGGAATTTGGTATGGATGTTCACTGCTATGAGGATATTCAATAGGGGGTTCCATTGTTGTGCACCGCTCTTCCTTTCTAGAGTTATTCATCTTTGTTCATCTGCAAATGTTGGCTTTTTAGTCCGTCTGGTGTCTGTTCATGTTGTAACTTCAACAATTGTGCTGGGATCTCAATGGAATTTGGTTTGGATATTCACTGCTATGAAGAAATTCAATAGGGGGTTCCGTTGTTCTGTTCCGCTTTTCCATTCTAGAGTTATTCATCTTTGTTTATCAGGAAATGTTGGTTGTTTGGTCCATCCGATGTCTGTTCAGCTCATAACTTGAACAGTAATGCTCGGAACTCAATGAAATTGTGTATGGATGTTCACCACTATGAGGACATTTAATGGCACATTTAAAAGTTTGTTTGGTTTTTTGTTCTATAGTTATCTTTGTTTATATGAAAATGCTGATTTCTGGGGCCATATGTCTGAGTATAGCCATCATAAGTTATAGATGTGCCCACACTAGGCGGTATGCCACGAGGGGGTATGCTCCGGACGACAGTCCATCTCTTGTTATTGTCTGCATATACTGCCTGTACATCCCTCCAAATCAATAATAGACCAATCTGATGTATACTATTTTTGACTGGAATACATTTAGTATAGAGAGGGTTAAATCATGAAAATTCAAAATTTCAATTTTAGATAATAGAGAGGTTTAGCCTGAGAACTTTTAACTGCAAACGTCAGGTGCTGTCAGCTATTCTGAAGTTTGAAGTTAGAAGTTCTTTTTCTCTACTAATTACTCATGGACAACTAGTTCCCATAGGGATTGTTCAGATTATAAGTTCAGATCATAGGTCATTTGTTGAACTTATTTTCTGAACATTTCTCACCAGTGAATATGATTCTTTCTGCACTTGTATTATCTTTTCGTCTATTCATTGTCGACTCATTTTTCATAGCACCCCTCCAAATGAATAATAAACCATTCCAATCAATCCCATGTTTACTATTATAACTGAATGGAAGAGTCCATTTACTAAAGAAAGGGTGAATACCCATACAAATTGCAATGTTTACATGATCCGCTTAAAACTCTAAGAAATCATTTAACACATTTTGTCTCTTTTGTTTTAAAGGAATTAGTCTGTCAAAAAAAAAAAAAAATTATCGTCATAATACTAATAATATATGTCTTAACAGACCCATTTCGCCAAGAAAATTCTAAATCGAGCAGATAGTATTTTTATTATTATGATATGAAAAATAATGCGGAAATATCCGAAGTGTAAGTCACGTGAGTGCGATCACATGACCGATCATCTGCATCAACGCTTACCAATGACAGCGGTGGGTGGAGCTTGAAATGATTCCGCTAATCACGTAAAGATTTGATAAATTATATGTATCAAATATTGCAGTCGCCGGTAAATTTATGATAAATAGCGATCACGGAATAAAACTGTTTGAATGTGCTGAATTATGAACTGGATTTGCTAGAATAATGATGGCTAAAATGCACTTTGAGGCGATAAAAGTTGTGTGAAATGAAATTAATTTATGCAGAAATGCAATGAGCAAGCAGAGTTTCGTGCGAAACTAATTTAACTGTTTCTCAAAGAATACAAGTTAGGCCATATAGCTTCTTCTTCGTTGTATGGTACCAATTTCGGAAGCTAGTTTACACACTAGTGTCTTCCCGCTGTGCGCTATAGGAGTACAATTATTAAAAAAGTTATTAAAAAGGTGGTGGATTTTATATTAGTACATGTATCATGATGGCTTATATTCGTCATAATAATGTTCCTGTCTGTTTCTTCACACGAAACATTTTGTGTGGAGAAGTGCACGACTGTGAACAGCTTGCTAAAATCCTTCCAGTCAAGATCGATAAGTGTGTAAACAAAATAATTCACTCGAAAACACAACAGACTGTCGAAACTACAATAATTATTAATTAGGCTGCAGTTTGGCATAACGACATTTTTTTTAATTGAAGGCTAGCCTGGCATTGTTTTTCAGTTTGTGTTTTTTTTTCGTTTTTTTTTACGTTTTGATTGCAGATATTTACTTTCTAGAGAGGATTTTTTTTAATTGTTAGCCTAGAAAAAATCCAATGATTGCCTCTAATAAAGAGCGTCCATTTTTTCGTCGCAGTATAGACAATAAAGAGCGTTCTCAATTATGAAAGTGCTCTATTTCGATATGTCATGGGTGATTTTGTGTGTGGTATTGTGACATTTAAATATAAAGAGCGTCAATGCTTCCATCTCCCAAAAGCGGTAGAAAATAAAGAGCGTTCTAAATTACGCACTGTGTTGTCTTTTTGGAGGTACTTAATAATGGATCGCTAGCCTGCCCACAACCGAACACACTACATCTACTAGGCATCTTGGCATATGTGGAGATGACAGATACTCGGGATATTTATATCGAAAGTAAAACAACAAAACAAACAAAAACAAAAGCGCCTAAATAGAGTTAACATTATTCAGCCCAGTGTTTATATAACATTTGGGCTCTTCTTATGTATGACCAGGTGAATGGGATCCTCCGTCTCCATTTCTATTCACTTTGGGGCATTTTACAGTGCAAACAAGTTCGCGACTGACACTTATGAATAGTCACAGAGTGATTACAAATCACCGAGTGAATATGAGACAATCAAAGCACTACTGCCATCTTTTCAACAAAGCAGACACGTGGCGGCATAATAAACTCCGGCTCCGAATCTGTGTTTTTAATTTGCTCACCCACAACTACGTCACTCATAGTCAAGTCACGGAAATCTCCGAATACCGGTGGTGGTATTATTTATTTATTTTACGGGTTATTTATTATGCGATCGAAATTGGACTTGGGTCATTTTAATCACAACAGGGAGGGCTTTCCGATTGCATTTTGTAGTTTCTAGACCGAATAAATCCTTTAATAGTTATCAGCCTTGTTGTAATTTTGAGGATATTAAATAAGCAAAGAATGTTCTTTCCAGACACCTGCTTACCCTCAAAAGAACAATATATACCTGCCTATGCATAGTTGGTATAATTTGACTGTGGGAGAAAGATTTCTTTCTCTTCAAATGTTATGACTGATCATTCTGATGAGATTCTGGCTTGCTTTCATTCTAGGTTATTCTTTGGACCGTTATATACAGAAATCCATGGAGGATGTTCAGCTTATAAGGAAGGCTGATTTAGAAAACCACAATAAGGATGGTGGTCTGTGGATTATTATACATGGGAAAGTATACGATGTTCAGGATTATAAAACACAAGCTCCATGTGGCAGAGATCTCCTATCAGAATATGCAGGTAGCTAGATTAACTGTAATTAATTTCAAAATTATGTTGTTTAATGTCCTATTAGAATATGAAGGTAGCTAGATTAACTGTAATTAATTTCAAAATTATGTTGTTTAATGTCCTATTAGAATATGAAGGTAGCTAGTTAACTGTACTATGAACATCATAATTTTATTTTGTATGTTTTGTGTCATTGTAGCTCATTGGTGCTTAAGTGTATTTCTTACAAAGATCGTTTCAATTGGTTTGAAGACAGTGGAAAATAATGTTCTTTATAAAGAATAATTGCTCCAATTTGACTCCTTTCAATTTTGTTTTTTCATTTATTGTCTGAATGATGTAAAAAATCCAGATCTGAATGAAATATAAATTTTGTATTCCTTTTAATTTTCACATTGATTGCAGAGTGAGTTCAAAGAAGTTGAATAAAAATCTCATGTCTTGAAGATAGAAATATGTAGGATATAAATTTGTCACACACTCACTTCTCTTGTAAATTAATTCAGGTCGAGATGCCACCAATGCTTTCGAGGGAGCTCACCACTCAGACGATGCTCGTGAGAAACTACAGTCTTTCTATGTTGGTCAATACGTTGATGTGAGTTTTTATTTATAATCAACACAGCTTTGCTAGTTATTATACATATGTTCAAACAGTAGAACATTTGAAGGACCCTAAAATAATTTTTTGTTAGGCTTCATGTAAGATTTAAAAATAATGGTAATTCGCCATTGTTTAAGAAAACACCACCATTCATTCCAAAAATTTATTATGTCTATAATATGGCCAACAAAGAAAACCACGTGATCTCACTTTATATAGGAATATCACAAGGTATAAGGTTTCTTCTTAGCTGATTGTGATAGTATGGAACTATGGAATGTAATTCAATGAATGAATCCATAATCAGAATTGCCTAAATTGTTTTAAAGTAAAATGTAAATAAGTTCCAAATTTTTTGGCACTCTTCAATAATTTGGCACATTGAGAGGTCAATATCATGCCAATTTGCTGACCACTTTATAAACAGATCTTTGTTACATTTACCAGTTGATACTTCTTATGTATATGTCTTTGACCCTTTCTATACTAAAGCATCATTGATGAGTTGTTTTCCCATAGGAAAAGTTCAGATAATTAGTTCAATAAATGACCTATCTGCACTTTTATTTATCTGCATCTGGTTTTATTACCTTCGCATCCCTCCAAATCAATAATAGACCATTCCGATATACACTTTTTAACTGACTGGGAGAAACCATTTAGTATAGAAAGGGTTAATTGAATCTATTTGTTGTCACAGCCTGAGAAGGAGACGGTGCACTCATCAGACACCAGTGCTGCATCCTCACCCCTGATTGATTCGGAGCGGTCCCTAGCGTTACTACTGGCTCTACAGGCCGCCCACCTGGCTAAGAGTACACCCCTGTCCCAGGAAGAGGTGGAATGTGAACACTGGCTGAATTCGGAGTTCTTCACAGGTGGACTTCAGGCACTGCAGCCTCAGGATCCTTTCGAGGAGGAGAAAGGTGAAAGTCGCACACCAACTTCATGTGCAACCACTCCAGGTAAGTTGAAATACTGTGATCCTGTAGGATATGTATATAACAGTTCTGATCTATATTATCTCCTCTTTCAACTAAAAGTGATGGCAAATTCATAGTGATTGTGCACATTGTCAAATGGAACTGATCCTGTTAAATTTCTATAACTGAATGCTGATATATTTTCCGAAACACCCTAATATAGTATAGTAAACACCATAGTAAACAGTAACACTGCTAAATATATTACAAAGAAAATGTGTTTCTGGGACTTGCTTGAGGTCATAAGAATCTATTATATAGCAGTGCCTAAATCGTTGTATGAAAATCTCAAGGATAGTTCTTAACTATTGGCAGTTCAAAACATATTAAAAATCCTTTTGGTTAGAGAATGACTTAACCCTTTACCCAACAGAACGGCCCTGTGCCAATGCATTCTCTTATATATGCGAGTCGACCATAGGTCGCCTCGCATATATAAGAGAATGCATTGGCTTAACACATTAAAAATTATAAAAATTATTTTTAGGCCAATGCATTCTCTTATATATGCGAGGCGACCTATGGTCGACTCGCATATATAAGAGAATGCATTGGCACAGGGTATAACTGTAACTATCACAATGTGGTCAAGGAGCCGGTTCCAATGATATCCATATTTGTATGGTTTTATTGAGACAGACCCAAGATATTTTAGGCTGTTGAAGCTTTATTTGGCCGGTTTTGGCCGGTTTGTTGGGTAAAGGGTTAAAACATTTAGTAATTTGGTTAAAAATTATCTTGAATTTTCATATAATATTTCTTCTACGTCTGTACAAATTGAGATGTTCTGTTACAGGCACTACTCCAACCACAGAATCTAGTAACCTGCCAGCTACAGATGATAAGGAGTTACTGTTTGACAGACAGGACTCCCAGGCTGATGTTGCCCGCCCCTTCCTGTATGCACTCGCTGAAGGCAGGATCCAGGACCGAGCAGTTAAAGCATTCCTCACTATCATGGAGAGACACTGTAATCAGTTCCACCTCACGTTTCCTCTACAATTACCTTATGATCATCCGGTAGAGGAAGTGGGCAGGTATGTCTTATCAGGGTTTCTGCCAGAGGGGCCAAGCCTGCAAATAGCGTGTCTGTCATTTGCAGAATGAGGTCCCCAGAGGGTGAATTTAGTGACGCTATCCCGCATAGCTGGCTAGCATCACCAAATTCACCCTCTGGGAACCTCATTCTGCTTAGGATCTCAACTTCTATGGTAGACCTAGGATCAGATTGCAATTTCCCAGTTGAAGTTGGTGATGTTCACCCATTGGGCACCTCGATTATGCATTTTATCTTCTGCAAATTAGGGTATATAGAAACTTCCCAGAAGGGAAAACGTAACTAAAAACAATGTTAATTTGATACTGTAGATACTTCTCAGAAGATGAGGCCTAAGCAGAATGAGGTCTCCAGAGGGTGAATTTGGTGATGCTAGCCCGCTGTGCGGGATAGCATCACTAAATTCACCCTCTGGGGACCTCATTCTGCAAATGACAGACACGCTATTTGCAGGCTTAAGAGGGCAGTGGGTCCCTATTAGGGCCCCTTTCCCGTAGCCAAAATTTTACCTCCGACATATTCCCATACCTGATCCACGGATTAACCCTTTCATGATGGGAGCTGCGCTGGTGCAACATTAAAGATCCTGTGCCAGTGCATTCTCTTATATATGCAAGTCTTCCATAGTGAGCCTCACATATATAAGAGAATGCACTGGCTTACAAGGTCAAGGTAAATATTGTTAGGCCAATGTATTCTCTTATATATGTGGAGCTCCCTATGGCAGACTCGCATACATAAGAGAATACATTGGCACAGGGGTTTCGCAAAATTTCAGGAAGCTCCATGAAACACCCGTTTATCTCCCACATAATAAAACCAATAGGGATTAATAAACAAAGATAATTTAATTGTTTGGCTAACCACTAGTGAACCATTTATTTTTTTTAATAATAATTATTTCCTTATTCTGAAAGATCGTAGTGGGCATTGTTAAAAGCCACATAGTTGTTTCTTCCTGGTTACATTGCGATTACATTGTAAAATAACACACTGTTCTGACTTATGACTCATAAGTTATGATTGCGTAGACTAGGTCCAGATGTTAGCCACTGAAGGTTGGTCAGGAGTATTTCATAGTATAAATAATTTCATCATTGTAGTGAAGTCGGACTTTAGAAATAAAAAGTTTCATCCTGTTGTTGTTGGTGATAACAGAAAATTTCCAGTACCCTTATTTTACCCACGGATTTAACATTTACGGTACCAACACTACCAATATTTAGATGTGTTATAAATCAATAGAGTCTTTGCCACCAAATCTCAATTCTCAGTATACTTATTTTGTTATCGGGGTATACTGAAATCAGCTTGTCCATCCCGCCATATATCCGTCCATCTGTGGTTGCAACATTGTCTTAGCTTGTATTCCTACATTATTCAGTCAATTTTTTTAAACTTGGCACAGATATTTTCCACTAGACAGACCTGTGCACATGTGATAATATGCTTGATTCTACTTTATTTAGTGGAATTATCTCCCTTATTCGACTTATTCAACATGCATAAATTTGTCCGAGTTTGTATTCCTTGTGTTTTGTTTCGAAAATCAAATATGTTAATATGGCTTCCCTCAATGCACTGCAGTGGGTATGCTCAGTAGAGCTGAAAAGTAGAGCTTAGACGGATTTCAACCGGTTAACCGCTAATTTCTAGCGGACTTCTCTCAGACTAATTATGTCGACATTTTCCATGCTCCAGGGACAAACCTAGGTGAGAAATAGTAGCTGAAATAAAGACCTTATTCACGGCATTTACGATATTCGAAAACACGCATTCACTGTTCTTTTGCTGACTCTCCTGATGGGGAATGAGCAAGTGAAATTTGTGAATGGCAGGCGGATCGCTTATTTGCAATTGCCGGTGATTAGTGTTGAAACGATTAATCGACTAATCGAAATCGACGCGATTATTAAATTAGTCGATTCCGAAATCGGCCAGTCGACTAGTCGGAACACACCCACCACCATTATGCCATCGCGAAAGCAGTGCCGTTGCCGACTTACTGGACAATTTAAACAATCAGGCTATCGAAATACACAATCACAATTAGCTTGCTAAAGCCTTCTTTGTTGTCCCTTTGATGCGATAACTGCTTTCAGTATTTGGTGGTCATGCACGAACGCGAAACACAATGACCTCAACTCAATGTATTTGTCGGCGCCGCGCCGGCTTATTCTTTGAAGTTGAGACGACTGGCTTTGATAATCAACTTCAAAGAATCAGCGCCTATCGCAACCGTGTCTATTTCGGCGTGACGGAATTGATCTGAGTGTTAACTGGTCAACGTGTTTGCAGGTGTGCAGGACTCAACTTCAATCAAGTTAGTTGCGAGGTGACATTATTAAGTTTTAAGTTTAATAACAAATCCAATATATTATAGTTTATTGAAGCACTATGTCAGTATACCTTTAAAGTTTATTTGTAAAATTGTGTGATATTTTTACAACCACCACATGCATCAACTGACGCATGGGCGAGCGTATACGATCGCACGTTCTAGATATATTGTATTATAGATATAAATATAAAGCCAACCCGCGGTCGGCCATGCTATGCATCGAATAGCGTCGCGTATTTCGAACTAAACTGGCGAGTCACTTCGGAAATCCCACGTCGTTTATGGGCTGTGTTTGTGAAAACTTACAATGTATTTTAGCACCTCAAACTTAAATCCTTCGTGGAATTGGGCGGTGACAAAGCTGTTCCCAGAAACGTAATCTGGATGACGCAAATTCCTGGAATCGGGCTAAATATAGAACTTACAACATCGCATTGAAATGTACTATTAACATCGCATCATTTATCTTAATATTTTGAGGGCACCAGTGCATTATCCACGTTCACATTCAACTGACAAAGCGGGATGCAGTTTCGTCCGGTTCATTTTTTTCTAACCGGTTACGTCGTTATCCGGATGCTAACTAGTTATCCGGCTGTCCGTTTCAGCTCTAATGCTTAGTTCCATTGGGACAGTCCCACTTCTTCTTTAAGTTTACCAAGACAATAATGAGTTGTTTTTAATTTTTCATGGTATTTGATTTATATCCTGAGCTATTTTATATTGTGAGTCACTATTATTTCAGGGTGTTGTTGGCCGTTCTACTGAAGCACCATGATTTGGGACATGCTGCACTGGGACTCATTGAACATGGTGACCCTACATCTAAAACCTCTCTGCCCAAGTCAATCGTGGAACTGTGCAAGGTTGTTAACCAGGCTAAAAGATCGCTTATCAAGGTATGTCCTTAAATTGACTACAGATTTTATCAATTGAATACAAACTTCCTCCAATCTTTATTTTGGCCTAAAATCGTATTCATGATATTTTTCATGCATGTGTTTTCCACTCATTTTACGACATGCTGAAAACAGACATATATCCCGGTATACAATATCCAATCTTCATTTTCATCTCATATATTGTATATTGATATTAACTCTACCAATTCAGAGTAAATTATCTCATTGGATGCTAAATTTGTGGTTGGGCCAAACCACGAAATCAACGAATAAGAGACCCCCACGGATTAAAAGGATTAACATCAGATGAAAATGGGATCATAGGTCATTTGTTGAACTTATTATATGAACATTTCCATTTCCCATCAATTAATAAAAATCCTTCTGCACTTGTATTATCTTTTCGTCTGTCTGTTGTATGCTCATTTTTCCTGAATCCAGATGAATAAGATACCATTCCAATATATACTTTTTAAATTGACTGGGAGAATCCATTCAGTATTGAAAGTGTTAAATAACTCATATTGTATTACATTATTTGTAATACAAAATTGAAATATGATTGAAAAGGAAGCAACAATCAATTTGAATTGGAATTTAATTTTCTTCTTCATCATCAGTATGTTCACTACATTGCAGTGATCTGAATTAATGATGTTATCTTCATTGTTGATGATGAGGAAACATCATGGAATATCTACCTGTAATATAGATTGGCTATCAACTGTGTTCCTCGGGTGGGTTCTGGTAATCAAGCCAGTGTCAAGTAATTAACCCATCCGTGTCTGACTATATAATACACCTGGGATCTTATTAAGCATTTTTGAACCACAAATTAGATATTTTTTTTATGATAGTAGCCTACCTCTAAATAAGCATTATTTGACATTAGAAAAACTTGGTAACAGGATTGTAATTACATGCATGTAGATAGCCAGGGTTGTATCATATTAAGTCAATCGAAATAACAGAATTTGGTTGGTTACATCTTGACGCATGTTCTATTTTCAGGCACATCAGGATTTGGGATGCTCTTACAAGGAAGTATGTGCCCCAGTACTAGAGAGATGTCGATTTTTATTCACTGAACTCAGACCAGCGATAAACAACGAGCTGAGTTCATCATCCAGAAATAAACTGCTAAAATCGATGCCAAGATGGAAAGAAGTGATTAATAAAGTACTAGAAGACAGGAGAACATCTAAAAGTGTGTATCCATACTATTTAAACAGAGGATCTCTGATGAGACAATTCTATAAAAAATTTATTAACCGAGTGCATTAAATTCGATTCGAGCCAGGCTTTAGCGACCCTCGAATCAAATTTGGTGGACGAGGTTAATAAATTTTTATAGAATTGCGATGAATTTGAGATTCATTTGATCACATAATCACATTTTAGCAAGGAAAAATTATCTCAGAAAGGCTGGGGTTAATAAAAATTAATATTGATTTCCTTATCACAACCAAAGAGGAAGTAAATATACCTTCAAGATAAAATATAGTTCTGTTTTAAATGTATATTTTCATGTTGACAAACTTGTTCAACCACCCTTCTCTCATCTCACAGTCAACGCTAAATAACCCAACACACAAATTTAATATCATAATGATCCTATTAGCTGAGGACGGAAAAGGAAAATAACTGAAAATGTAACAATTTGTGTTCCAAAAATAGTACACACATATTGTCTTTCAAAAATGTTAAAAATACGAGTAAAATATCTGAAAACATATAGATCTTCCTTGGTGACCACAAGATGGACACCATAAATTTTTTCTGATTTTCGTTAAAAAACATGCCCCTCCCCAGTGGCCATCTTGGATGTTATTGTTTGCATGACCAATTCCCACGCCACAACCTACAGGCCACATCCCTCACCCGATCATCACCAAACTTCATAGATAATCGGGTGGCCTCTAGATGGGAAATTTCAAATTTTTTGTATTTTCTGCCAGCAGCCATCTTGGATTTCACATTTTAATTGGGAATATGAAACACATGGCAATTGACCAATCACTAATAACGCTATGTAAATATATGGAAATGTTCAGTGATTCAGCCCTTGAGCAGAGTTTGTCACATGCTAGATCTTTCTACCTCAGGATTATCCAGTGTGAGAGAGGACAAGGATGACGATAAAACTGAATCTAAGACTAGGAAATCCAGCACGAGATCCTCTACTACAGCTAAAGGAGGCGACGATGAACAATCTATGAAAATACGCATGATAGAGACTGAGGATGGAGGAGGTGTGGTGGAAGTGTATCCGAAACAAGCCGGTGTCGAGGCTAAAAATGATGAGTGTAACTTGGCAGAGGAGGAGGTGTTTGATGAAGATGACGATGTATCGGTAACCGAGGATGATGACTATGATCAGAGTGAAAGAAAACTGGTTAGTTTTATATTTTGAATGTTTCATATATACTGGTTTTCATGGGGCCTTGAAAGCCTTGTAATAAGTGCTTATTTTTGGGGCCCTGCGAATCTGGTGGGGGGTGGGTGCTTTTCAGTTAGAATCAAATTGTCACTTTTTTACTATAAATAATGCAAATCTGCCTACCCTGGCCGCAACATCTAACATGCTTGCCAATTTCATGCTCAAATCTAAAGTTATAGAAATCTTCAATTGCTCTGATCCCAGCGCTGTTACTAGTACCATGTAAGGGTAGGCCATTCATTATGAACATGGCTGTATAGAACGCAGGACAGTAGTATGTTATAACTCGACTGGGAGGAAAAACTCATTCCATAAATTTTCCAATTCCAATATTTTGTAAACATCCAAGTTCTAATAATCATACATCTGAAAAACCCAGATTTTGGCAAACAAAATATTAAAAACTACTCTCCAATAGAATAAATTTCATTTAACAGCACAATATATCAATTTATTTTTGCAAAATATCAACCTGACATTATGTCAGGTAGTTTCAAAGCAGAGCCTGACAACCTATACACAATTTAATTTGGTGTCTGACAATTGTCTGTGTCAGACCACTTATTTTGAGCCTTGACACGTACACTGCCCTGTTACATAACCTTATCTTTACAGAATGGATTCTTCCATCAGTTATAAAACTATTCATTGGAATTGTTTATTATTCATCTGGAGGGGTGTTTTGGAAATATAAGCAGACAGCAGACAGGCAAAATGACAATACAATGATAAATTTCTATTAATTGATTGGAAGTGTTCAGATAATAAGTTCAACAAACAACCTAATGTTGCTTGTTGAACTTATTTACTAAGGGAATACTCATCAACAGATTATGATGAATTTTGTTTAAGAGAACACTGTATTTTCCATTAATTTTGCCTTATTTATTACAGAATAGTTCATGGGACCACGTGGTGAATGCAGTGATGAGCACACAGAATTTGAAGTGGTTACGACAGCGGATGACTGGTAGTAAGATGGAGATGCCACTCGTTAATAAAATCATGGAATTCATCATGTACGAGAATCCCATTGACATAGAAAAGCTGCGGAGATCACTGCATCATCAGGTATGCTATGCTATCTGGGTGAATACTTGAAATTTTTCCGAAGTAGCTTTGAAAAATTATTGCCTTGTGTATAATTTCATAGCAGACATCAGCCGCATTCATTGACAGTTTAAAATAGCATTTCACAAACAGTAAGTGCCAGATAAAAATATGATACACAAGAGTTGTCAAATGGCTGAGAATTGTATTTTAATCCATTTGGAAACTTGAACTTGAAGCAATTTAGTATCAAGCTTAACCCTTTCATGACTGGAGCTCCCTGAATTTTGGCAAAAAACCCTGTGCCAATGCATTCTCTTATATATGCGAGTCACCAATAGGGCACCTCACATATATACTAGTAAGAGAATGCATTGGCTTAACAATATTTACCTTGATCTTGTAATCCAGTGCATTCTCTTATATATGCGAGGCTCCCTATGGGAGACTTGCATATATAAGAGAATGCACTGGCACAGGGTCTTTAATGCTTCACCAGTGCAGCTTCTGTCATCAAAGGGTTAATTAAACTTGATGTTTGACAGAGTTTGCTTCTTTTTATAATCACCCAACCACCAAATTCTTTTTATAACCACCCCATTAATGAGGGTAGCGGCCCCCCTTTTCGAACGCCAGATTTTCGGTATGTTATGGCATATTCCAGATGCCAGACCCATATAGATTAAGTTATGTTTTGGCTGCTAATATATATTTTTGTCTTCGTCATGTGTTTTATCACAGTTTACAAAACTTGTCATGGAATTAAGATCTCGACAGCTATTGAAGATCGAACGCTATAGGTGTTTGATTATAAAAGTCTGGCCATATGTGGATTTTTAATATGTGCTTCACATTCATATTACTCTATAATCAAATTATTACTGACCAATGAAGTCTAGTTTCAACTTATATTATCTTTTTTTGCTTTATTCCTTATTTTATTTTCAATAACCTTGGCTAACAGTATTCCAGATGCTGCCTCTCTGTCGTGGAGTATTACAGATGCCAGGGTCTGTTTTAAGCTGGATTCTATGACTACCTTAATTAATATATGGTGATGTACATTCTAGAAATGCAGTATAAGTGCTTTTTTTTTAAATTACAAGGTTAGTTTGGATATCAAATAATTTTGTTCACGTAAAAAACATTTAAATTCTATGTTCCTACTAATTTGTAGTCAGTGAGCAAGTCAATTGTACAACCCATGGCATCTTGTTTTATATAGGTGGCCCGAGCTGAACAAAGATTACAGGGCATACAGAATATATTGGCTTTGGTTCACAAGGATCATCTTATTCCATCAGTGAAATATTCTTTATTATGTGGATGGCAAGGTTTGCTCACAGTCGGCAAAAGAATTCAGTAAGTAGCAAATTGCATCCTTGAAAGATGGGTAATGGCAGTGGTATCTGTGTCCCAATGACCATTGCTATTATGTTGTACATTTCTTAGAGATAACTTATTGCTTAAAGTGCTATATAAATGGATTCAATATTATATCACTATTATAATCCTGATATCAAAGACTTAGGCATTATGATGACAAGTGTGGTCTAACAAAATGTTATTGCATTACTAAAACTTCTCTTGGTTACCCATTTATCCTTGTGGTACTCAACAAACTATTTGATTCTATTGGTAAAAAATCTGAATTCGATGTATGAACGGAACTTAGTTATCCCTTATGGGATGGGGCTTCACCAAATTTAGAATCCATGCTATGATATTGTTCGGAATTTTCTCTAGACTTATAATTAGCTAAAAGTTTTTGCATGATTACATGACAAGTATATTATAGGTATCATGTTTTAGTGGAATGGTTTAAGGTGTCTGTTAATTCATGTGATCCATAAATTGACTGTTCCAGGGATCCACTTCCTCACTGTTTATCGAATGTCAACTTGATTCCACCATGTGACCGACTCCTGTTGGAGATGACTTTCTCTGAGATGTATAAATGGGCTGTTGCCGAACTGAGGAGGTCAATCATTGAAGCTGATATGACGTTCAAAGCCAAGGGAATTAACCCTGCCATACCATCCCAAGACAACACAAAGGTAATATATCCAACAAGCTCATAATTAATGCATAGGAGAGTAAATAAAAGAAAATTCTGTTACCTAGATATATAATGAATTTAATTTATGACTTGTGAATTGAATTAATACTTGTTTTCGCCTGACAACATTTCTTGGTATTACAACATACAATAATGCCCTAAATAATCGACTCCTTAACCACGGCAGAATTATGGGTAATTTTTCAGGATTTAGTCGGAAATATGGCTTGTTGCCATTCATCGGAAAGCTCTGTGAGTGAATGGCAACAAGCCATATTTCCGACTAAATCCTGAAAATTTACCCATAATTCTGCTGTGATTAAGGAGTCGATTATTTAGGGCATTACTGTAATTCCATGTAATAACATATATCACCCTTTTGACTAAGGAATTGTTTTGCAATACACAAAACTTTGTCGCAGCCTTTATTTCCTGGTCAATTGTTTAGAAAGTGTGCACCGATATTAACCACTCTACGAACTTTTGCACCTGATTTTTTGGACCGTTATTGTTGTTTTTCGATTTATAAATATTTTAATATGGCTACCTCATATGTAGGAACCTTAATCTCACTGGAGCAGCTCAATCTCTAGCTTGTTATATTGTATCTCACGTGACTTTGTTATTGAAATCAAGCTTTCCAATTGGTTGGCTACTCGACTCTATTAGTCGTAGTTGTATACTACGCCTTCAAGTCTCTCCCATCGTGCACTATGCATATGTAGTTTTGACTACTAAAAATAGTAACGAACACTACATCAAACTTTGTTCTGAAACTACTTGTTATTTCGCCGCTGATCCAAATTAAAGCTTCAGTAAGGCGAACATCAATTGTCTGAACTTAGTAAAAGTTGAAAATAGTAGTTTCCTACTGCTAAATCAAAATTACAAAGAATTAATTAAAAACAAACAAACAAACAAACCTGAACAAAGAGGAATTTTTTTTTTACATATTATTTATTTTTCTTTAAAAAAAAATGGTGTTAGCCCACTGGTTTGCCTTTAATTTCTGCATTTGTTCGATACAATATAATAATTAGAGCATGACTTGTCGTGAAATACGCCGATATAGTGCATAGTGCGTTTGTGTAGTTCACTCCGCTTCGCGTCGTGAACTACACAACCTCACTATGCACTATATCGGCGTATTTCACTCCAAGCCATGCTCTATTTATTAAATAGATACTTCCTGTCTTCAAGTCTTGAAATAGTGTGTCTGATATTTGCGGAATGAGGTCCCCAGAGGGCAAATTTAGTGACACTATCTCGCACAGTGGGCTAGCATCACCAAATTCATCCTCTGGGTATCTCATTCTGCTTAGACCTCAATTGCTCTGGGAGACCTACGATCAGCTTGAAGTTCCCCAGTTGAAGTTGGTGATGTTCACACATTAGTCACTTTGATTATGCATTTTATCTTCTGAAAATTAGGAGATATAGAAACTGAACAGAAGGTAAAAAGTAACTAAAAACAATGATTTGAGGCCATAGATACTTCCCAGAAGATGAGGTTCCCAGAGGGAATTTGGTGATGATAACCTGCTGTGTGGTGTTACATCACTAAATTCACCTTCTGGAGATCTCATTCTGCAAATGTCAGATGCACTATTTCCAGACTGTCTGGCAAATATTTTGATATTAAAATCTGCATGAATTACATGGGGTTAATAAATTGTTGACTACTTTCTAACTTGCAGGAGAAGCTAAGCCTGGGTGCTCTACCACAGGCCAGATTTCTGCTGGTAACTATCGGGCTCTTGGTCTCGGAGCATCATGGGAATGGACTGAGTCTGTTGCTCAACTCAGGAGTGCTGGCTCTGACACAAAGTATTCTCAGACTAGCAGGTTAGTTTAATTCTGTTTATAGTTGGAAGGTAATCCATCTGATGACATAAGAACAAAATCATCATTAAGTACTGTGAAAAATAGAATGTCAAGTGGGTTTACCATGGCATTATGTCCATCAATCTAGATGACATAAACACAAAGTTATTACTGTGAGAAATAAATAGGGAACACACATGTGGATAGGGTTAAAATTATCGTGCAAGTTTGTTGTGATGTGATAGTACTAGAACTTGTTTTGTATGTTAGATAGTTGAATAAAATTAGTATATGATAATTTGATGACTTGATTCGGAATCAGATGTTCTCTTCCCGAATCTGTCTAAAATAACTTCTATTAGACTTAAAGAAGTTACAGGTAACTAAAAGGTGAATGAAGAATGTTATTTGGCCAGTTTGAACACTAATGGGGATTGCATATGATACTCCATATTTTATATTCCTAAAAAAAATATTTTGTACTCATCAGGGTCTTCTACTAGTAACATTTTCTCTCTCACAGGTCATGATCCAGAGAGAACGATAAAAGACAACTCAAATATCGTGTGTGCAGTATTAGAGGAGAATCTCAGGAAGAAACAATCTCCGCCGGTGCCGATATCGGGGTCGGAGCTCGCCAGCATGATGAAAATCGGCACTCGTGTTGTCAGGGGTGTCGACTGGAAATGGGGAGATCAGGTCTGTTTCGCCTTTTAATTTAATGTCATAATGATAGAAATTTTGAAGAGTACATTGTTTACCGGTGGAGCAATGCAGATGGAATAAAAGTACATGCAAAGACAGGAAATGCCCGTTATGAGGCGAAAATGTCTGTGATGAATACCATTTTGTGTACAGAACTTAACGACCTGTGAGAAATCTATATCGTGAAATATTATTTGGAAAACCCTGACAGAAATAAATTCTACAGATTGTTGTCACTGCTAAATATAAGTATATAGAAAAGAGTGAGCATTTTCTTAAAATTATCATTTAAATATTTACCATACTAAGTATATAAATATCACATGACTTATATACCATTTAAGAAAACATATTCCTGAATGTATTAGCATTATTTGCCTTTATTATTAATGCCATATAAAATGATGGAAGAATTTATTGATGTACATACATGTTATGTATTGTTTGTATACATGTATATACATTGTAGCATGCTGCAACTTTGATGTTGATTTTGCAACTAAACAATTCAATCAATTAATTAATCACATTGAAGCCACAGGGTGAAACGACTTTCAATTGTGTGACTACTGACATCTCATCTTCAATATGATAGATGATTTGTGACATGTTCCAATATTAAATGATAAAATATTATGAACGCAGAATCAAGGATTATAATTTTAATCATTACTTTATTTTACAGGACGGACCTCCACCAAGCATGGGTCGAGTTATTGGTGATCTTGGTGAGGACGGATGGATCCGGGTGCAGTGGGATACCGGTAGCACTAACAGCTATAGAATGGGTAAGGAGGGTAAATACGACCTGAAGCTGGCCGACCCTCCCGAGATGCCCGACGAGGAGGAGGATGAGGAAGAGGAGCTCGACTCAGGTAAGATAGAGGTGTGAAACCCTGTGTCTAACTGAATAGATTCACCCACATGACCCTAAAATTATTCATTGGAATGGTCTAATTTTTATTTGTATTGATGTAGATAATATAAGTGAGTAGAGAAACACTTTGAATCCATGCTCCGCGGTGTTCACCTAATAATTTCGACAACCAGTCTCTTTGGATTTGATCAGCTGAACATTCCTTCATAGATTGTAAAGATGTTATTATTCAGTGACACACTCATCACATGTGGCATTTTTATCTTATATAGGTCTGATCTGATGTGAGTAAAATGATTTGCAATGATTTTGTTGTAGACAATAAAGTTGAAAGTAAACACCCGACATGCCTTGTAAGACGAGCCACACTGACTCTGCTTCGAGTGTTGTCGGTCTGTGCTGGTATATATGGAGAGAACACACAGAAGGAGGCAGTCGGTGCACTATGCGGACTCATGAGGAACATTATCGACTGTGCCTGCAACTATGGTCTCAGTAAGTCACTCTCCTGAAAGCACACAAAGCTTCAAAGTATAAATCAATTTTTGCTGATGAAGAATATTGTTTTAATTGTAATATTCTATTTAATTGTATACACCTAGGAAGGCCTCCGACCAAAAGATTTACACAATTGAGCATCATTATTATCATCGTTTGGATAATTCTGTCCCTACCTTCAATTGATATTACTACTACAAAACATTCTATACCCCAAAATACAAATTATTTGGCCATGTCGTTTGGAGATGGCATTGCTTGAAACTCACTGGCAGAAATGACAGTATTCTAAATGATATGTTCATGGTTACAATTTAACTTACAAGTGTACAGTTGCAGCATTTGGAAAATCATTTTGAAAATTAATTAACAAGAACAACAAAATTATTTCCTACAGCAAATTTAAAAAAAACATTTTAAGAACATACATGGGATGCATTTAATATATGCTGATTTTATTGCAGACACCAAATCCATCCCAGTACAGATAGCAAGTGAGCAGCATTACAACTGGTGCACTCTGGGATTTGTTAGGGGCATGGCTTCTGGACCTACTGTCTGTCAATCATTGAGTACTAAGAAGTGGATAGATCTTCTAATGAAGATGTTGGAAGATGAACATGGTACCAGACAGGCGAAGAATGTGGCCAGACAGGTATGTAATCATTTTACTAGAATCGTGATGAATAGGGTTAGACAGGTATATAGTCATTGATAACTCAACTCTCTGCTAACTTTTTACAATGTACCATTTCAATGTTTCTGCTCAAAATAATCTAGGTGCCAGAAGAGCCAGAAATACCAAATAGTTATGTCAAAAAACGTCAAGGCTCAAATGATGGATTCTGAAATAAGCACACTACAGGGTATATATTGTTCCCTTAAAATTACTCATTTCTGACAAATTATCTCCAAATATTTGTAGTGTATAAGATATACTGGTCTTTCCTTCAGAAATATAGCTGAAAAGACTATAATATGGCCTGGCGACTGGATCACTATCAACCCCAGAAGATAAAACGAGATTATGATTTACTTTCCTCTCTTTTCTAGGTTTTGACTCTGAAGCTTCTTCAGTGTATCCTACCACACTGGGACCAGAGCCATGAGCCGGAGCGAATGAATGATATTATTGAGAAGCTGTTTACTCTACTGGGCAATGTTCTAATGGCCTGCCCGACTGATCCGACACTTCTATCAAATGGTAAGTAATATTTTTTATTATACACTCAACTGCGAATTATCAAAAAAATTCATGCTTAAATAAATTAATATATCCCCCAGAAGGGGAAAAAGAAATTTTCACTTTCACACTAGCTCAAGCGTGTGACCATTTCACCGGAATATAGAAAATCCTCAATAATCAGTAGAGTTCTGCTCTACTGTTCAAAGGTGGATTATCTCTTCCGCCATATGATTTATATAGTTTCCTGGGTATGAAATAATAAATATGAGTTGAAGACCCCTGCCGGGAAATGCGTCTTATCAATTAATATCGATTTTATTTCAATTTTTTTCATATAAAATAACTCTATTCTGTTCAATAATGATCCATGACATTCACGATCGTCTTTTATATTTATGTTTATTGGTTATTTTAAGTATAGAACATAAGCATATAATACACTCTTGGGGCTTATATACTTGATTCACACTCAATATTACAATAAATAAAATCAATTGCTGTCAGTTTGCGGCTAGCATTCGTTTGGAGCACCACGCTGGAGGCCTCTATCTAAAAGTTATAAAAACAGAACAAATAAGTGTCCCATAAATTGATACTATATTTTAAAAATTATAATAAAATAATATCAAATTAAAATCAATATTAATTGATAGAATCGTTTCCGGGCAGGGTTTCCAACTCTTTCGTATTATTTCATACCCAGGAAACTATATAAAATTTTTAGTTTAAAGAGATAATCCATCCTTAAGTGTTATGCCCTGACCCTGTAGGATGTGCAGGTCATATAACTGAGGGTTCTGTCCGTCCGTCTGCCTGGGCATCTGTTCAAATATTTTTTAACATGGAATATTAAACTATGAAACTATTAAAAAGAGATCTTATATTGAGTACTGGATTTTCCTTTTGACGTTTGAGCTCTCAATACATTTATACAGTAAAACCTCTCTAAACCGAACACCCTTCGGACCGGCCCTTCCGTTCGGTTTAGAGAGGTGTTCGGTTTATAGAAAATCGCGTCACCATCGGTGATATATTGCCGTCGTTTCATAACAAGAATGACCAAGACTGCATTATTGATTACTGAGAATTTATTGAATAATGACGAGAACCAAGCCTGGGTATAATTTTTATTTGAGTGCAGGACAAAATGTCAGGTACAAGATGAGTGGTGAAAATGGCACCTGACTTATTATTTCTCTGTATGCTATTGCCCAAACTTAATAGTCTATCATCCGATTTACGTGCTGACAACATTACCGGAATTTCCAAAACCTACATCGTATAACCAAAACCGAAACGAAATGCGGAAGTATGGCACTGCGTGTTAATAGTCTCACAAACCACTGTGAGGAATGGAGAACAATACTACACCTATGGCTGATAAACACAAGTTTTACACAACAAAATTCATTTGATAAGATTTTCAGACAATGCCACGACATTAACCCCGATCGAAAAATATAGCCATATTCCGGTGCTAGTTTTCAGAACAACTCTGTTTTCTCCAGATATTATTTTTATCGCTGCACAGAAAAATAAAAAGAGTCCAATTAACTCAACACAATAACTGTTGCAAAAACAATATGTCAGAGCTCTAATTCTTGATATGTGAAGTCACCATTGTTCACTCAATGTGTGAAATGAGCATAGATATCTAATCAGACTCCTGTTGTTACAATCCGGTTCAAAGCATACGCCGAACAAAAGAACGCTAATTAAACGGTCCGCTTATACTAGAGTACGTACTAGTAATCGCTATACCATTATATATACGCACTCTCGTCTCGTCTCGACCGATCTAGTCCGGTATTCAGAGGTAATAATCAAGCGTTCGCTTAATTATGGACTAACAAACCTGTCCGATATTCGGAATATAGAGGTTCCGGATTTTAGAGGTAATTTTTAGTGAGAATGCACTTGGGTGAATTCGGGACCAGACAATACATTCGGATTGAGGAGGGATTCGGATTGTAGAGGGTCCGGTATGTAGAGGTTTCACTGTAGTCTCCTCAGATTAATGTTTTTAGTTTGCTACTTCATTAACAATGACTGATCATAGACACAACTAATAGTAGGTTTACTGAAGGGAATATTGACTTGATAAATGATTTACAAACAGTTATATTTGGCGAGACGAAAGAAGTTTAGAACTATGGCCAACTTGTTAAAAACATTTGTTGGGATATAAGATTAGATTGCTTTGGTCATGTTAGGACCAATTTAACAAAATCAATTCTTGGTTCCAGGCACAGATTCACTCAGGAAGTTTTGCCACCCAGGCAGGGGGCCAGTTTCCATAACATGCTCATTTACGAGTACTGTTGCTGAGGAGTACGTACAGCTACTACGGGTGTTACATGTTAGTGACAGCTGGAATCATATCGTAAACCTCTACCTCAAACGCAAGATCTGCCTCATGATGGATATGGTGTCTGACAGACACAAACCACAGGTACTTACTCCTGTTGTGTTCTTTGATGTTAGATATTTATTCTGAAATTGGGAAAGCATCAAAGCTTGTGCGTGAAGGTAGTCTGCCAGAGTTGAAATACTATTACATTAGGTTAGGGCAATCAACTTGTGATTATCAAATTCATGATGTAATCAAATTTGGAATACATTTGAACATTTCTCAATATTCAATCTGATTCATTGCATTTTATAAATCTGATGTTTGCTTTTTTTATTTTTGACTGAAATGATTTCAAACCTTAGGTGAAATATTATTTGGCTCATTAATTAAAATTTTAGGGTTAAAAGTTCGAAATATCCACATATTTTTAGTGAATATTCCTTTTCATTGTTTAAACAACCTTTCATTAGCACTTATATTTGTATTGAACCAGATTAACCTTGTTTTAGGATCCATACTCAATGGACCTGTTACTATCAAATGATGTTATGGGCGCTGCCATGGCTGTACTGGCTGTGATGGGAGGAGTTGACGCCCGCATCAGGCTCGGAGCACTGGTCAACCATGAGACATATGGCCTCGGAACAGTCTCTAAGATAACACAGAAAGGGAAGATTGTTGTGCAGTTTCATGATGGGTCACAGCGAATGTGTAGGATGTTTGAAGTCACTGTGGTAAATATCAATAGTTGTTACAACCCATTGATGCCCACAAGATGTGAGGAAAACATCTTGGAGGCATGGATATAAATGGACCTAGCTCATTTGAATATTCATATTATATATACTTAATTTGGCAGTAAGATTTTATGTTGCTTTATATCAAGACTAACTGAAACAGGTTGCCTGTTAGAGCCTTTATTCAGCGTCAGAGGAACCCGCAGGCCCTGGCATGTGGCCCCTTTGTGCACTTCACACATTTTGATCTCCGACAGGCCCCCGGAACAAGACTATTTGATTGTTTATCATTTTTATTTATTAAAAAAAATTTTTTTTTAACAAAATTAATTTAAATTTTTTAATTAAGGCCAAAAAAAAAAGTGTTTTGATTCTCAGGCATAGCCGCATCTGGAAAAAAGGCCCGCGTTGAACCATTTTATTACGATTTTCGACCGATGCTGTCAAATGATAACACGAAATTAGGAAACTAGAAAACGGAAATTAGTTATGTTTCAAAGATCGAATATGATAGAAATACAATGGTGTATGTGTTGGTATTCAAAAACAGACACTATGCAACGATAACTACCAGGTATATTGTCACCACAAGCTGCCCAAACCCCAAGTTTATTAAGTCAAATGGTTGGTTGGTATAAATTGGACGTTGCTAAACGATCACCTCTGCTTACGAAATTATGGACGAAAAACGCACCGGAACGATGGAATGTAATGTTCAAATATTTCGGCAAGGTAGATAACCCACTTTTTGTTAACAATTCTGAGATTTCAGGAAAGTAAGATGGTGCGTATTGGTGATGTGTATGCTGGTTTAATATAATAGTATTTGAAGTTTTTATGGCTAGCATGTATAGTTACTATAGTTTAGGTGGATAAATATTAAAGTATATAGATAGATATAAATAGATATATACTATAAAAAGGTACATAGATATATCAAATATATCAACAACAGTAAATTGAAATATTAATTGTACATATATATCATTCTGGTAAATGCCTATATGATGTACGGAGAGTACAATGTCATATATTTATGTAATTCTTTATTCCAGATTTGATGTACGGGTAGTACAATGTGATAATTGGCCAATTTTTATAGTGGAATACATTAGTTTATATCAAAACAATGTTTTCCTTACACTTTCTTAACCTGGGAAGGCATAATAACCCATGCTAACTATGGGCATTATCCCCATAACAAAAAATAAAAAATAAAAATAAAACCCTCGCTCCCTCTGTCCCTCATCGATTCACAAAAAAAAATTGCCTGAGAATCAAAACACTTTTTTTTTTGGCCTAAACTTTGATTTTTTTAAATCAAAATTTTAAAAAGCTGTTATATAACATCCAATGGAGCACCCTGAGTCACCACACCAAATTTGGTTGAAATCGGTCCAGGGGTGTGGAAGAAAAAAACACGAAGAGACACATCCTACCCTATTATATATATATATATCAGAGTTATGGAGGCACGGACTCAGTATGAGTGTTCAATATTATATATATAGCTACATTTGTTATCTTGTGGTAAACATAGATACCAACCACACACATTTGATGTCGACCATAATTTTCTTTCCAGAATACAGCAGTTCCATTCTGTGTGGAGAGATATTGTCTCACAGGAGATATCCTTGTTGTTTGGTCGCGACTGTTTAGTACTTTCGGTACATCAGCCAGACTAGAGAAGGAAGCCACCAAAGACAGAACCTTATCAAACCAAAACTTCCCTTCAAATCAAATTCAGAATGGTTGGTATCTCCCTGTTTTATATTTCATTGACAATAGCTTGGATTTGTTCAATTATTTAAACTTTTTCACAAAATTATCCAATGGTATACAAGCGTTCATAATCACATCAAACTGTGAATTATGAAAGGATATATATTTGTTAAAATAGAAAAGGATATATATTTGTAAAAATAGATCAGCATTTTAAATCATATCATTTACGTCTAACTTGTGTAGTTTCTGTATTATACTTTTTTTTACATATGTTTCGCTTTCATGACTCAGGGTAATTGACACAAATGATACAACAGAATGAAATTAATAACTAGTTATCGAATTCATGAAGCATTGAAGCGAGTGTCACATTTTTTTCTAGTGGCAACTAGACACTATCCTTCATTTATGTGTAATCAATTTTAACAATACAAAATATTTTGCCAATTTTAGATGGCATCAAAGTTCGAGAGCTGAAAAAGCAACAACTTAAGTTTGGCCTCATACAAGCTGCAAGAGTGATATTCAGCCACCAGAATAATCTACGACAGTTAGCCATGCAGCCACTGTATACAGAGTCACTGGAAATTGGTTCAATAACATCAGATGATGACTCGATGGCTGAATCCAACACACAATCTAGCCTGCTTCAACAGATGCTACATATCGCTACTCAGCCATTCCCAATGAAACCAATATTCTGGGTCAAAGAACTTGATGTAAGTATTCGAATGATATCAATTGATATTACATAGCACTATTCAGCCACTCCCGATGAAACCGTTATTCTGCGTGCTAGTGCACGTTGTCAGTGTGTATGAATTATAAGAAAATTATAAGGATTTATTAGCTAGAGGAAAAATTGAGCTGATCTTTTATTAGTGACAATGAATACTGGCATGAGCAAGAAAATAACCTCTAGAATCCAAGAAAGTTGCTGTTGGTTATATAACCAAACTAATGACTGGTAAGCCCTATATATACACCTGAGCATGACATTCAGAACACCCCCAGGTGAATCCCATAACGCCTCCCATCCCGCTTCCCAACTGCACCAAATCTCAAACAAAATGTTTCTACTATGTTATCCCTTTTCAGACAATAAGTTCAACAAACGACCTTAGGTTGTGACAGACCACAGGTCATTTATTGAGCTTATTATCTTAACATTTCCCACCATTGAATATGAATCCTTCAGAACTTGTATTATCTTATCGTCTGATTGTCGTCTGCTAATTTATCCTGATTTATTCCAAATGAAATATATACCATTCCAATGTACAGTAATGCTCTAAGTAATCGACTCCTTAACCACAGCAGAATTATGGGTAACTTTTCAGGATTTAGTCCGAAATATGGCTTGTTGCTATTCATCGAAAAGCTCACGGGGAGAGCTTTCCGATGAATGGCAACAAGCCATATTTCCAAGTAAATCCTGAAAAGTTACCCATAATTCTGCTGTGGTTAAGGAGTCGATTACTTAGAGCATTACTGTATACCATAATAACTGAATGGGAGAAACCATTCACTATATAAATGGTTAATAGACTAATCTTATACATCTGGTTTATTTTTTAACAGTTCACAGCTCTGACAGTGGTGCAGTATTTGTCTGCTAAAATAGGACAGCCTCGGGATGAATCAACTTCATCTAGCTCTAGCTCGGATAGTGAGATCGCCCTGGCTGCTGCAGCATACAATCCGCCACCTTCAGCTCCGATTGTTGCCAGGTTACAGCGACAGAGGAAATACAAACCAGCTACAGCACCGCCCATTCCAGTCGTTGTACAACTCATTGAGATGGGCTTTCCAAGGAAGCATGGGGAATTTGCTATCAAGGCATTGGGTAAATTTAATTATTATATTTTACCCCTTTAGAACATTTAATCCTTCCATGACTGGAGCTTCCTGAAATTAAGGAAAACCCTGTGCCGATGCATTCTCTTATATATGTGAGTCTCCCATAGGGAGCCTTGCATATATAAGAGAATACATTGGCCTAACAATATTTACCTTGACCTTATTAGCCAGTGCATTCTCTTATATATGCGAGGCTCCCTATTGGAGACTAGCATATATAAGAGAATTCACTGGCATAAGATCTTAAATGCTGCATCGGCACAGCTGTCATGGACGGGTTAACTAATTTTCTCATTTGATTCCTATAAGTTTTTAGTATTTGAGAATCCCCATTATTGTATTCTCTTCACCATCACTAAGCTGCAATTAGAAGAGACTCAATCTGTAAATTAAATATATTATGAGAGGAGACACAGCTTATAGTTGAAACCTTCAAGTGTTATACAGTAATGCTCTAAGTAATCGACTTCTTAACCACAGCAGAATTATGGGTAACTTTTCAGGATTTAGTCGGAAATATGGCTTGTTGCCATTCATCGGAAAGATCTCGGGGAGAGCTTTCCGATGAATGGCAACAAGCCATATTTCCGACTAAATCCTGAAAAGTTACCCATAATTCTGCTGTGGTTAAGAAGTCGCTTACTTAGAGCACTACTGTATACTCCGTGGAATACAACCAAATCAACACCAAATCAACTGATCCAATCCTATATTTACAATCAAAAGAGCATTTAGCACTCATTTTCATCGCTATACCGAAAACGTGTTGCAAGTTGCGTCAATACAATATGGAAAAGTTTGTCTGTCACATGACGTGATTTCAACCAATCAACATCCTGCATTCAAGTTTCACAGCACGAATTATGTATGTGTGTAAATATAGGTCAGTGGCAATAAATAAAAGCAATTTTAAGTTTGTGATGTCATTTTAATCGCAAGGACAAGTCATGTAGCTTGCACACACAAAACAACAGGGAGAAAACAAAACAAATAATTACATCTTCAAAATTTGGCCATAAATATACATAAAAAAAATATATAAGTCGATTACTTAGAGCATTACTGTATGACTCTGCCTGTATTGTTATAAATATTTTATATCTGGAAGTAAAATATGTTTACATTTAAGTCAACCAACCCCAATAGAGGGCAGAATTAAATTATAATAGCATTCACTTCATATTCTATGTCATTACACTCTTAGGTTTCAAAAATTTAATGTGTTTAACCATATTTATACTAAATACTCAATGATGAGTAGTTACCTTAGGAAATGTTCAGATAATAAGGTGCTTCAATTTTACAGGAGGATCGATCACCCCCGGACAGGACACACCCAGTGCATCAGCATTAGTTAGCTGGTTACTAGAACATCAGGACCTGAACCTCCAGGATGACTCCGACTCGGATACAGCCTCGTCTCCCGATATTTATACAGACACAGAGGAATCATCAACAGATGAAATAGATGAATATGATGTTGCTGATGTTAGTAATAACACTCACTTTTTAAATCATATGGTAGCGGTTGTATTGGGCTATACAAATACTGGGGTTAATTATAAAATTTCAACTCTTGGAACGCCATTTGTGTTCTTTGAATTTACAGAAGCAGAAGTGGCTAATGTGCAACTATCTGGAAAACATATAATGTGTTATTTCAATGGAAAACTACTTAACTTTTGCTGTGCTTTCTTTTCATTTTAATCATCAAAATTATGTAGTATCATAAAAGTTACAGAGCGACGACAGCTCTGGATTTTCCATGGTCTACAGCTGCAATTATCACGTGACCGATGATTAAAAAAATTTAACCGGCAGGAAACAAACAAGTTTTACCAAAAAATAAAAGAAAAAACATGTTTTTTCAGTGCCATATCAACGAGTTTGTTTGGAAATCTTCCACATACAGTAATGCCCTAATTAATCGACTCCTTTAGAATTATGGGTAATATTTCAGGATTTAATCGGAAATATGGCTTGTTGCCATTCATCGGAAAGCTCTCCCCGAAAAGTTACCCATAATTCTGCTGTGTTTAAAGGAGTTGATTAATTAGGGCATTACTGTAGGTATATTTCGAGATACCTCTTACAAAATTATATGTAACGAGCCATGTCCATTTAATTAACCCTTTCAGTGCCGGGGGCCGATCTCATCGGCCCTAATTTACGGTCTGTAAAATCGGTCCTAAAACAATTAAAAAATTATATATATTTTTTTTTTTGTGGGTATGCTTAAGCATGCTATAGCGAATTTAAAAACAAACTGGATAAAACCTTAGGGGCATGTTATAACTCAAAACTGTCACCAAGTATTCATAGTAATAATTTTGATACCCATGAAAAACGTAAGATTCCCTGGCACTAAACCTACAAAATAAGTCTGGCACTGAAAGAGAGTAGAATATAAGAAAAAATTATTAAAATTGTAAAAAATAATAACAAATGATGAAAATTTGTTTGGCCAATGCATTCTCTTATATATGCGAGGCGACCTATGGTCGACTCGCATATATAAGAGAATGCATTGGCACAGGGTATATGGGTTGATACAAAAATTGGACTTGGCACTGAAAGAGTTAATTCAGCATAGATTTCAATATGGAACATTTTCATCTTGTTTACTTTCTTCTATTTTAGGTTCTTCCATCTTCAACTAATACTAATACTAATACACAAGCAGCAAACAAGAGCTACAAACGTCGCATGGATTTTGTGAACAGTGATGATTATGCTCTGTATGTTAAAGAAAATATACAGGTCGACATGATGGTTAAATGTTGTAGGACGTATGAGGAAGTTCATGAAGGGGACATCGGGAAGGTTATCAAGGTAAGTTTTAACATGAGGGAGATATGATCCCCTTGTATATGTGTTGGACGTGTCATGATTGAGAGTATACAGTAATGCACTAAATAATCGACTCCTTAATCACAGCAGAATTATGGGTACTTTTTCAGGATTTAGTCGGAAATATGGCCTGTTGCCACTCATCGGAAAGCTCTCAGTGAGTGGGTTAAACATCTCTCATGTGTATACGGTAGTCGCAAGAACCACCAGAGAAGCTTAACCCTTTTGGGGTAGGGGCAGACAGACATTTATGTTTTCGTACTGTTGACGGTACATCCAGGGTAATATGTTACTGTGCAAATAACTTCGAAAATGGGAACTTTTCATATATATCATGCTGATGGATATTATTTTTATTATTTAGATGGATTCATGCTTTTAATAATGTTTGTATGATTTATTTGTTATATAGGTGATTGTTACAATATTACTCAGATTATTTGCAAAAATATATTCACCCATGAATATGACGTCATACAAGCCTTGAAATAGTGAGCCTGTCATTTGCAGAATGAGGTGTCCAGAGGGTGAATTTAGTGATGCTACCCCGCTATGCGGGCTAGCATCACCAAATTCACCCTCTGGGGACCTCATTCTGCTTACACCTCAGCAGAATGAGGTTCCCAGAGGGTGAATTTGGTGATTCTAGCCCGCTATGCGGGGTAGCATCACTAAATTTACCCTCTGGGGACCTCATTCTGCAAATGACAGACACACTATTTCAAGGCTTGACGTCATATATGACGTATTCACCCACCGAAGGGTTAAATCTCTGTTAATTGCATGATGTATTCTTCTCACTTCATTTGTCAAATTATGAGGGTTTAAATAAATGTTATATAATTAATAATCATATTTCGATGATGCTTACCTGCGCTAACTTTTGCTTCTTTCGTCAGCTGGACACCGACGACCTCCATGACCTCAACATCCAGGTTGATTGGCAGAGAAAAGGCGGGACTTATTGGGTTAGATACATCCATGTTGATCTTCTTGGATTCACTGATGTTGGGCCAGGTAATTGCTTATCAAATATGTGTTTTAGCCCAATTTATACAAAGATCAATTGACCACATATGTAATTTAGTGCATATGTATGTGAATGCATTGTATACATCAGTATCCTCCAAAATTGTTAGTTTCTCAAAAAAAAATTCAAAATCAAAAGAACAGGATGGATTATGATCAAATTTATTCCAGAGGGTCCTTGCATGACAAGGATTTAGAAATGCCAAAATGGAAAAAGGCAGATAATAGGAAGATATGCATGGAAATAACAGTACTGTTTATATAATAGAAAAATTAACAATTATTGTTTTATGTTCTATTAGAAGGATATCACTCTGACTTTGTATTTTGGCTACCATAGGCTCCAGATTCTAGCTTAGAACTTCAATTTGGTGATATTCTGTTCTCTTCAGGTTTGACTAGTGAAATAAATGTTGGTGACAAGGTCAGGGTTAAAACCAGTGTTCCTACACCACGATACAACTGGGGATCCGTCACTCACAAGTGTACTGGAACTGTAGCAGGTAAGGTCCATTCTTTCACAAATATTTAAATCAATTCTGAAGTAGGCCTTTGTAATTATAAAAAAAAATTCACGTGATATTGTCTGAAAAAAGTGGTTGAAAATTTCAATGACACAGTATATTGTGAATTATGTGTGATGTCACACGTATGTACACCCATTACCTATACACGACCCCCAGCTCAGCGCACATGCCTAATGGGGGTCATTTATATCATGAACTGCTAGTTCATTCCCTTGCATGAGTCAGTGTTCTTGTATGGCCTGGAATTTCCACGAATCTGGTAAATGACCATTTAAGGCCTGAACAGTGGTTAAATCACTGTATGGGGTCTTGAAACCCATTTGTGATATGCACTGCTCACTTATCACGTAATAGAAAATCTTGGGTAAATAGCCTTCAACAGTGGATAATTGCTAAATTATGTCGAGGCTTGAACCAATAACCTTTTATTTTAGCTATCAATCCATATACTGGAGAGATAATAGTGGACTTTCCGACTCAGGCTCATTGGACAGGTGTTCTCGAGGAGATGGAGTTAGTACCCAGCACTCATCCTGAAGTCCAGTAAGTTTCTCATTCTAACTTTGTTTTAACACTTCGATGACTGGAGCTTTCTGAATTTTTGCGAAGACCCTGTGCCAATGCATTCTCTTATATATGTGAATTGCCTATAGGGCGCCTCGCATATATAAGAGAATGTATTAGCCTAACAATATTTACATTGATCTTATAAGCCAGTGTATTCTCTTATATAATATATGCGAGGCTCCCTATGAGAGACTCATATATAAGAGAATGCACTGGCACAGGGTCTTTAATGCTGCACCAGCGCAGCTCCCATCATCATTATAGGGGTGGGAAGATACGCTAGTGCCACGATACGATACGTATCTCGATACACCGTTCGCGATACGAGTGCGTATCTAGATACATATATACATACTACATATATACACTCCAGACATTGTTTCAGAATTTAATCAAATCAAACATGACAACTCAAACACAAGCTTATTAGGGCAAATAGCATTACTGTGCCTACTTGCAACTGAAACAACTTTCAAACAAGTCAATAGTTATTATGAGTCTGATCTACTCTAAACAGTAAATACAAGATCGACTATTTATTGGTAAGTTAATGGTAACGCAGGTTCTTTCTCAAAAAAATTAAAGTGTCAACATTTTCTGAGTTCAGCATTGAGCGCTGAGCATTTATAATATCGCCAGCAGTCGAAAACACTCTTTATCCCATTTACTAGGGTAGCTAACAAACCGAAGTGCTGCCAAACTTTAGACTTGTATTTGTCTGCGGGTTTGGGTTTTATAATGAATTTTTCCGCGATTGCTGAGGAATCTCAACTGCTGGCTCCGTAGACGCCATTACATTTACAAAGCTTATTTTTAAAAAACGGATGTTGAAACTCAAGAGTTCAAGGACGATGACCACAAAATCGGGTAATCAAGACTTGCACAAAGAAAGTCCGTAAGTGATCATGCTTGAAATCACTTGTTAATAAATCACAAAACGCGGAGCTGCCAATGTAAGAGGAGTAACTCTAAATACAATGTACTAGATTCAGACCACTGGACTCGTAACTATACGAATTGAGTTCGAGTGACACGCAATTACGCGGTCAAAATGAAGGGTACCGCGGAAAGTACCGGTATATTTAGAAGGCAGTTGTGCGTCAGCTGCGAGCGCACGTGACATGTGCTTCCGAAAACGAAACGGGAAGTTATATGTCAATTGTGCCATGTGGCGTAAATATGCATCGGCTCTAATCAAACACGCGATGCACGTGCAGCACGGACACATTATAGTACGTTTCATCACTTTCGCGCGAAGCTATATATGCACATGCGAAGTCTTGTTTTAACTTTGTTTTAGGACTGAAACTCTCGATATATCTTAATAGCCGATCAAGTGACTATGCTTTTCGAAGTTTTCGTACAGTAAACATTTATTATGAATTATACGTGTATCGCAATACGACGATATTTAAGGATTTGTATCGGTGCATGCATCGTATGTTACCGTATCGCGATACACCGGTGCATCGGTGTATCTTCCCACCCCTAATCATCAAAGGGTTAAACATTATTTATTTCATGAATAATACAAATATAGTAATTGCATCAATAAGCATGTCACATCATTGACCAAATTGTGCAATCTTGTCTAGATTCTGGCCCGCAAGCCAACATGACATAAATGACGTCATGATCCGTGTCATGACCTTTTCTCTGGTTTTCATTAAGCTAACTAACGAAATTGGTCTAAATGAAACTAATTTGGTAAATCACAAGGGAATTCTTCAGAAGTTGTGAAGTTGACAATTTTATTTTCATCTTATTGGTCCACTACCGGTTCCGCAATTTAACTATCTCCAGACAGTTGCTAACGGGAAGTCACGTGTCAATTTAAAAAAAAAAAAATTGGCTCATTGCTATAGAAAATATATTTTTTAAATATATGATGTCACCATTCACCTGTGCCTAAGGTATAATGCGCGCTTGTGGTTGCTATTATTACTGTTTATCATGTCAATATTTTACTTAACCCTTTCTATGCTAGATGAATTTCTCATTCAGTTATAATAGTATTCATTGAAATACTACATTATTTATTTGGAGGGATGTTGAGGTAAAATGAGCAGACGACAGTATGATGAAAAGATAGTGCAAGTGCAGAAGGATTCATTTTCTCTGGGGAGAAATGTTCACCTAATAAGTTCAACAATTTGCCTATGAACTTATTATCTGAACATTTCCTATAGGAACTACTCGTGAAAGAGTATATATAGTATAGAAAGGGTTAATGAAAGGGCTGATCACTATTCTGAAATTTGTTTGAGCTAACATGTTTTTTTTTAGATTCTTCCCTCTATTTGTGGTGTCAGTATTTAAAAAATTGTGTTCCTCTTACTTCAATAGATGTGATGGTTGCCAAATTCTCCCAGTCACAGGAAGTCGTTACAAATGCAGGTCGTGTGATGACTTTGATTTCTGTGAAAATTGCTTCAAGAAAAACAAAACCCACAAACATCCTTTCGACAAGATTCAGGAGCCAGGTGAGAAAATAATCTTAGTTGTAAAATATTTCATGTTGTCGATTTTATATTGGCCTAAAGTGAAATTGTATGTCTCTACCTCCAAAAAAAGTTTCCCCAAATATAGTGGGTAATAATTTCTGAGATATGTGATGGAATTTGATGAAACTTTCCATAATTGACGATGGTAAAATAAATTTTCTAACCTGAAATATCAGATTGTAGATATACTGTACAGGGACTCGGACAATGAATTGAGTGTCAATGCTCGCAAACTTAGGTAAACTAAATTTATGTTTGAACATGTAGCGCTAGTTCCTTGTGACTTGAATAGGAAGAACTTCTAGTCACTTCCTTTCCAAAATAACTTTTTGTCACATTTACTTTCCTTTATCAGCGACCTTTTATTAACTTAATATATTGAAGGATTACTTTCGTTCATTGATAAAATAAAGGTCAAACTAGCCTGTAGATAGTCATTACATGATATAGTATGCTGGCTATGTTCATCAGACAATATAGTTTTATTCCTTTCATGTTAGGGCCCTCCGAATTGGCACTTCTCTGCATATTTGAAATCCGATATCGTATTGGTAGGCTGATATCGAATCGAATCTCGCATTGAATCGGCTACCCACCAGTGCATTGAATATGTACTCATGTCGGTCGCACACTTATTATTATATAAGGCAATGGTAAATTTCAGTGTGCATTCTGAAAGAAAAGAAAAGAAAATATGCGATTCTATGTTTTTATAATATAATGATACCTAAATGAACCAACCTCTGATAATTTAAGGCAATACGCTTTTGAGATCAATATCTCAGATACATATTTTATCATCAACCTGTGTAAAATTCTCAAGCATGTGTCAATGATGGGGACAAATTGGATATTCAAAAATAATCGAATCGGAGGTCCAATTTGGTGTCAACATCGAATCGAACCTCGATTGTTCTTTGGGTCCTATTTCATGCCTATTCTGTCCTCTTTTATTCACTAATTTTTGTTTACGAATTTCAGGTTCGGATCCCCATCCTGTTGGTAAACCAGGAAAGCAGAAAAAACAAGCGATTAACAGTAATGCCTGGTCATATATATGTAACTGGCAGATGTGTGTTAAAAATATCACTGTGTCATCTCGCGAAAATCATGCCCACAGGCTGATAGAGGGAAACAGTGGTTACTGGCAGAGTACTGGTCTCCAAGGAAAGGTAAGCTGGTACCTCAAAAGTAATTTTGTCCAAGTTAAAACTTCATATAATTTCAACTTTATAATGTTTTTATCTTGTGTTCTTTGCAGCATATATCATTAAAGAGCATTCTTCGTTAAATTTTGAAAATAATAAAAATATATTATTAGTTTAAGCAGTATTTATTCCAGGGAAAAAAATTACAATATTTGAAATACATTAGATGAAAAATAATAATTGTCATGGAACTGTTTCAACATCAAGCATTGTGCTTATGTTAGTTGTTTTGGAGAACATTATTTAACATTCCATCCCGTGAGAATGTGATATGTGTATTTTGTGTGAACATGTTGCATACGATCTATGGAATTTGTAGATTTGTTTAGATAACACTTTCTATACTAAATATTCATTGGTGATTAGTTCCCTTAGGTAATGTTCAGATGACCAGCATAAACATTGGTTATACACTGTACCACTCTTATTGACTATGGAAATTGTATTTATAATAAGTAACTGGGGACTATGAGTCAATGCGACTATTCCTTAATAAAGATGATGATGACATATTTGCATTATAGTACCCAAAATAATAAAAAATGTTCTAAAAAAAATAACTTTCCTACCCCCATTCATGGGAAGAAATAGGAAAAAAAGGATTTCCTAGTGACAGAAGCTCCTGTTGACTGGTCTTTCTGATAAAATTATCATCTCATGCCCCATATTAAAAAATATATTATTTAATATTCAGATTATACACACTTCTGATACATTTTTCATTGATTTTTCAGCATTATATAAAGTTAGAGATGCAGCCAGATGTGATCGTGCAGCGACTGACGATGAGAGTGGAGCCGTTAGATTCCAGCTACATGCCATCACTGATAGTACTCAGCGGAGGTGACAAAACACTCAAGGAACTCAGAACAGTTCACGTCGGATCAACAGAGTCCATTATCACACTGTTAGAAGATCTTTCTGAGGTTAGTGAATTTGTTCCCATGTAGTTTTTTTTCTTAAACATAACAGAGATAATAAGGTTCATGTGAAATTTTGAGAATCTAAAACGAGAAATTTACAAAACGAGACGAGTAAATTAAGTCTGGACTGATCCTTTGTTTTCTAAATTTCATTATAAACTGGGGATGATTTGTAGATTCTATTTATTACTTGATTCAAGACTGTAAATAAATAAATGTGACATGAAACTAATAGCGACTTCCATAAGGCCCGCGATGATGTTTCATATAACTATGCGTTGTTCGCCCATTGTTTTGTCAACAATAATCACAAACATTTGATTAGCTTACGCAGCATACAGAATGTAAACAGACGACAAACCAGAAGTAAAAGTTCACGTTTGCACAACAATAATACATTTGTGTTCACCTGGCACTATCTGCTGTTATACAATGACCGTTGTATATCATTATTATAGAATGAATGGAATAAGGGTCAGATAATGTAATAAATTCATAATATGTTCAAGTTAAAGCCACGCAAATTATAATTTTAAATTTATTTTCAATATTTTTCAGATGTTAAGTAAGCTTGCAATAATTGACCTGAAATTAATGACTGCATTCTAATTACACTATTTTATGACCAAATTAGTTGACAGAAAATAAAAAGTTGAGGCATCCTATTTGAAGAAGTGTTGACATGTTGTCAACCTTAAGTATTCTAAAGAGGTAGCCTTTTGAGCAATCATCTAAAATATATCACAAATGGTAGTTAATTGTTACCTATTTTCTGTAATATAAGTTCATTGCGACTGATGTTTATTTTCAGTACTACAAGTTCATTGACATCTCCATCAGACAGTGTAGAAGTAGTGGTATTGACTGCAAAATCCACGGTCTGTCAGTCATCGGAAAGCCCCGGTCAGATGTCGAAGATGAGGCTGTTGTGAGCTTCTCATTCCTGGCATCAGACAAAGAAGAAGATGAAGACAGGTCGATGACTCAATCTGGGTCAAAGAAGCACAAGCAGTTAGCTGCCAAAGAGATTCAGACTCATGTGTTTGCCTGGGGCCTGAATGATAAAGATCAACTTGGTGGTCCCAAAGGATCAAAGGTACTACAGTAATGCCCTAATTAATCGTCTCTTTAACCACAGCATAATTATGGGTAACTTTTCAGGATTTAGTCGGATATATGGCTTGTTGCCATTCATCGGAAAGCTCTCGGGGAGAGCTTTCCGATGAATGGCAACAAGCCATATTTCCGACTAAATCCTGAAAAGTTACCCATAATTATGCTGTGGTTAAAGTGTCACTTAATTAGGGCATTACTGTAGTTATGTTGTACTTGTTATGTTGTACTTGTTATTGTGAATCAGGCTGTTCAGGCCTGCAAATATTGTGCCAGACATTTGCAGAATGATGTCCCCAGAGGGTGAATTTAGTGATGGTACCCTGCACAGCGAGCATGCATCTCCAAATTCATCCTCTGGTGAATTCATTCTGCATGGCATCATCTTCTATGGGAGACCTAGATTCAGATTTAAGTTCCCAGATGGTAAAGATGGTGATGTGCACCCTTTGAGCACCTCGATTATGCATTGTGTCATCTGCCAATTTGGGGATAACGAGAAACTAAACCAAAAAAGAAAAAAATCTTTAACATTACCAGTAATTATTTCTTTCACTCATAATATATCTGACTAAATTGTGTTAACCCTCTTAACCCTTTACCCAACAGTAATATGTCTAACGTCATTACCCACACCAATACTGATAGGAGAGAACGTCGTCACCCCAGCCAACATAACTTTCTGGTAACGTCAAAGTTATAGGAAAAAATGTATTATTAAATCTTATGGTGGCTCTTGTTTATCTGCAAGGATGGTTTATTTTATTTTAATTAATTGGTAACAATTGATTTTCATATTTATGAAAGTCAAGTCCCCCCCCCCCCCCCATTGGCAATGTGCAATTTATTTTTATTTAATTCATACTACATCCTTAGTATGGGAAGAGCAGGTAAGATGATTTGTTTGATCATATATTCCATCTGGCGATGGAGAACAAGGAGACACTATGGAGTTGGTAGGTATCTTTCCGGATTTTTCTTGACCCTGATTCATTGCATGGAATTAAAATCAATTTCACATTGAAATGTATCAGATTCTGAATTTTATTGCTGTCATTTCAGCTGGTAATTTCCGAAAATTTATCGTATTATTGTGTTCAATTTATCAACAGAAATATTGCAAAACAAAAAAATCCGGAGATCTGGTTGTGTACGGTACTGCGTGAGACAACACAGTCGCCATAATTTCTTTACTGTTAGCAATCACTTTCAAATAAAAAAAATGAGATCGTTTTGCAGTGCATTCCTTTAAATTTTCACATCTACATGTGCACCAATCACTCTAGTTCATGTCCACATGAATGCGTACCATAATTTGACATCGTTAAACAAAATTATCCCCCATTATATATTGCATATATAAATTTGCAAAACAGAAAACGTCGTCGATTGAGTTGTGTATTACGTAAGACGGCAAGGCAACACAGTTGCCGTACTTTCTTTACTGTTAGCAATCACTTACTAATAAAATAATGAGATCGTTTTACGCGTGCATTCCTTTAAATTTTCACATCTACATGTGCACCAATCACTCTAGTTCATGTCCATATGAATGCGTACCATACTTTGACATCGTTTAATAAAATTATCCCCAACATTTTATCAACAAAAACACCGCGAAGATTTTGTATGAAGTTTGACGTTGTAACCTCGATTTCCAGAATTACCTTCACTTTTCCACAATCACTAGCAAAGTGTTAACCAACTTCTATTTATTTGCATTTAATAATGTACCAACGAAATTCAATAAAATGTGGAAATGCATTGTGAAATTGATTCCAGCATTGTAAAAATCTGATCTAACTGTTGTTGACACGTGATCACAGATAGTAACCAATGTAAACAAAACACAAGCCATGATCGTGAGGGTACAGAAATAAGATGCAACGTCGACGTAAATACTTGGACAATTACTCCGTGTGTCATGTATAAAAAAAGACATAAAAACAGCATTAATAGACTAAAATTTCAATTTTTTAAATCATAGGTTAGAAGTTGAAATGCTATTCAGTAACAATATAATGTTTAATATGTCGGAATTGAAATATATATCGCAAGAACTATATATTCAGCGCTGACAACAACTCCTTCTGTGTACCTCACGAACGTAATGCGTACGTACTTGACCCAGTTTATTACGATATATCTTGTCACATTTACATGCGTAGATCATGTCCATCACATATTGTCATTTGAAAAAGATTGAATGACCATTAAGGTCGATAACAGTGCTTTTCTCTTCGTGAATATATGAGATGCCAAACTAAATAATAGTTAGCAAGACATCGTATTGAATAAGGATGACGAAATATACTAAAAATAAATCACATTGAGACACAGGCGTTACCTTGACCTTGATGTAATGATGATGCAATGTATATCACAGTTAGTGCCAAAACACAAGGTGTGTACACAGTTAAACTACCGGTAATCGATATATTGTTTGGCCTATGTTCAACTTGTAACAAAGGACATACTAATAGTGCAATTTTGTTCGATTAAATGATAAATATCTCTTGAAAAATTATTGATAACTATAAGATTGAAATTCGCGCCCAGCTTGGATGGAAGCCACGTGTTCAGAAATTGGTAAGTTTACGCGAACGCGCTGTTTGCTGGAAGCTTCTAATTAGTTCCTCGCATTGCTATTCAATACATTTTATACACTCTATAAAAAATATAATATTGTCAATATGATCATGTGAAGAATTAGGAAAAATAAAATAATAATTGGAAACAGTTTTATTTGGGAATAGGCCTACACAGCAGTAAGAACAAACACGGCGTCCTTAGTAACAAAAACTAACATCAGCATGTCGTCTTGCTCTTACCGTAGCTTCGTTAGTCAAATTAATGGTAGTGATTGTTTTATATTTGGATGCATATGATATAAAAACATAAACAAGTCAAGTGAATATTTTATTGGAAATAAAAATAAAGTTCGAAAATAAATAAATGTCAGTTAGACGACCGTACACAGTTACCCGAGTACGCTGATTTCTCTAGTCGACTTCAAAAAATAGCACCGCCGCATTCCACTTTTCGTTTTATTGCGATTTTATTGACAACTATTGATTAAATTGTACAAAATCTGCCACAAAACCCCACAAAAACTTAACAATTAATAATGTAACATATATTTTATTATTTACATTAACAATGAAAGCAATTTGTTGTGTTATAATGCAATAGTTTTGTTGTAAACTATGACTGAAAAACACGCAAAACTCCGGGCTCTCTGGGGCTCTATGGACGCTAGGCGGCAGGGCGCTCTAGGGCTTTATGGACGCTACACGGCAGGGCGCTCTGGGGTGTTCTGAACGCTAAAGGGTTAACCAAGACAAAACAATTTATTTATTGCTGCTGTCAAGTAATATATCCTGTTCAGTCTTTTAAACTTATAGCAACCACCAAGGGTGCTTATACCTAAGGCAGGTGAATGACATCATATAATTTTTTCTATATCCATCAGTGATTTTTCAAGATCGCGGGTATAGATTTTGGAGAAATGGTCACGTAACTTCCGGTTAGCAACCGCGTGGAGATTGCAAAAACGCGGAATTTGAAACGAAGATTCGCGACAAAAATGAAAGTAACTACTTCACAACTTACGAAGAATTCACATGTGATTTAAGTCTATTAATTTCATTTAGACCAATTTCGTTGGTCAGCTTAATGAAAACGAAAAATGAAGAAGTCATGACGATAATCCAGACAAAATTTTACAATCCATGACACGTCTTGTCAATTTGGCATGTCGTCTCCATCGTGACCACTGCATGATGTTACATAAATTATTCTTAGTGTTATGTCGCCGAAAAAAGGCAAATTTGAGGCACAGCATGTGTGGTTGCTCCACTACGTGTCACGTACGATTCATATTATATTTGTATTAATGCATGCTTAATTTGATCTATTTCCAGATAAAGCTTCCAATGTTGAATGAAACCCTGTCATCACTTAAGTGTGTACAGATTGTTGGAGGATCTAAGAGTCTCTTCTGTGGTGAGTTTCTTTTGGTTTAAACATATCTATTTATCATCAAATCAAGCCTGCAAATAGTGTGTATTTCATTTGCAGAATGAGGTCCCCAGAGGGTGAATTTAGTGACGCTATCCCGCATAGTGGGCTAGCATCACTAAATTCACCCTCTGGGCACCTCATTCTGCTTAGGCCCTAAACTGCTATGGTAGACCTAGGATCAGATTGAAGTTCTCTAGTTGAAGGTGGTGATGTTCACCCATTGGGCACCTTGATTATGCATTTTATCTGCTGCAAATTAGGGGATATAGAAACTTCACAGAAGGGAAAACTAAAAACAATGTTAATTTGATACTGTAGATACTTCCAAGAAGATGAGGCCTAAGCAGAATGAGGTCTCCAGAGGGTGAATTTGGTGATGCTAGCCCGCTGTGCAGGATAGCATCACTAAATTCACCCTCTGGGGACCTCATTCTGCAAATGACAGACACGCTATTTGCAGGCTTGCATCAAATTAACATGGTGATGGGATTTCAGGACAAGTGAGTTTCTGTTCGCCTCCTACTTCTTTGTTAATAACATGAACCCTGAAAAGTGACTTTTATATAGTCAGTTTGTATTGTATTTGGAAATAAATGTAGCAGTGTTCATGCAGGATCAGCCAGTCTCAGTGATGATTGGTCTCATACCTATTCCAGTAACGGGGGTTGCTGTAGACAAGCCTGCAAATATTGTGTCTGTCATTTTCAGAATGAGGTTCCCAGAGGGTGAATTTAGTGATGCTATCCTGCACAGTGGGCTATCATCACCAAATTCACCCTCTGGGGACCTCATTCTGCTTAGATCTGAATGAGCAGAAGCAGAATGAGGTCCCCAGAGGGTGAATTTGGTGACGCTATCCCGCCATGCAGGATAAGAGTCAGAGGGTTGCTCTAGAATAATTTTCGGACACAAAAGATAAAACAATCCCCCAACTTTATAAAAAAAACACTGCTTTCCTCCTTATATAAAAATAATGTTTCCGCTTAATATTTGAAGGTTCACTCCCTGGTAGTGTTTTAATCCTTTCATGACCGGGCAGCACTGGTGCAGCATTAAAGATCCTGTGCCAGTGCATTCTCTTCTATATGCGAGTCTACAATAAGATTTATTTTGTTTTCTATACCATGTTCCAGTTACACAAGAAGGCAAGGTGTACGCATGTGGTGAGGCAACAAATGGTAGACTGGGTTTGGGTATGAGTAACGGTAACATATCAGTCCCTCGGCAAATCAGTGCTCTTAGTCAATACGTCATCAAGAAGGTAGCGGTGCATTCAGGTGAGTGGATTTATGATTCTCTATTTTTAAAGATATTCTGAAATTATAGACCATTTATTTTTTGAATAGTAACATATTTATTTCCATTGGTTCAAAAATGGCCAGGTCCAGGTCTAATTTCATGTATCTTCACACATCTAGAACAAAAGACTAAGATCTCATGGTTGTATGTGGACAAAATCATCCAATGATAATCCAATTATACTAGGTGTAACCCTTTCTATACTAGATCGAATCTGCCACCCTGTTATAACTGTATAAATTAGAATGGTCTATTATTCACTTGTAGGGGTGTTCAGAAAAAATGAGCAGACAAAGGAAAGACTATAAAATAATACAAGTGCAGAAGATATTCTAGTCATTGGTGGCAATTTTTCAGATAATAAGTTCAAATAACAACCATTTGTTGGTTGTTTGTTGAACTTGTTATCTGAACATTTCCTAAGGGAACTATTCGTTAATGAGTTTTCATTGTAGAAGAGGGTTAATTATTGAGCAATAGTTTGTTTCTGCAGTAACTTATCTATATCTGTGAAATAATTTCTAAATTTGATATTAATATCGCTGAGATAGTGTCTTTCATCTTTAGAATGTCAAGTATTTTCTGTTTCTTCTAGGTGGAAGACATGCTCTTGCGCTGACCGTGGATGGCAAGGTGTTTTCATGGGGAGAAGGAGACGATGGGAAACTTGGACATGGCAGTCGCATGTGAGTATAAAATTCATAGAAGATCTATCGATTTCTCAAAAATGTGCTTCATGTTAATGCATTTCAGTAGTGTACAATGGTTGTGTTCAGGATTTCTTTGTCTGATTACTATCCCCATATTTAAGGCCAAATAAATACAAAATATTGTGCACTTTCCTTATCACCCGAAGAGAGCCCTATAAAACAAATTTATAAGTAATGACTAAAATGCATTTGAGGATAGATTTCTGGGAAATCAGGAATTTATTCCTTAAAATTATCCATATATGCATTACTTTCCAGAATTCTTGGAAAAAAATAAATATAAAAAGCCTCCCTCCCTCATCCAATGTTTTCAGTATAATTGCCTGAGAAAACAGGTATTTATTTTTAATGGCTTAATACCAAACATTAAAATGAGTCACCAGCGGAATAATGTACTTATTTCATTACAATTATCTAATATGAATCATGTAAACTATGTTTCCTGGTATTGTTCCCAGTCGGAGAGTGGGTCAGGTGCTCTTGGGAGAGCATAGATGTGAGTATGAAAGAATTGGACTTATCTCTACACTAATGTCCATATTTGCCTCATCTTCTGTTATCTCTGTTAAAATGAGTTCATCTCATGCAAACAAACATATGTTTCCATGCATGCACAAAACATGCTTTTGAGCAAAATTAGCTCTTGGTAAATGTAATTTTGTATATACAGTAATGCCCTAATTAATCGACTGCTTAACCACAGCAGAATTATGGGTAACTTTTCAGGATTTAGTCGGAAATATGGCTTGTTGCCATTCATCAGAAAGCTCTCACTGAGAGCTTTCCGATGAATGGCAACAAACCATATTTCCGACTAAATCCTGAAAAGTTACCCATAATTCTGCTGTGGTTAAGCAGTCGATTAATTAGGGCATACTGTAACTTGGAAAGATTTTGGAGTTTAGCAAAGTTTTTGAACAAATCAAATCTCTCCGTTTGCAGAAGCTATGAGAAACCTAAACTGATCGAGACTCTGAAATCTAAGCGAGTGAGAGATATCGCATGTGGGAGCTCTCACAGTGCAGCCATCATATCTAACGGAGAGCTGTATGCCTGGGGCCTCGGAGAGTATGGCAGACTCGGACATGGTGATAACACAACACAACTTAAACCAAAACTGGTGAGGTTTCATTCATTGTGAAGTTATTTAGTATTTGTTGTAGTCCAAACCCTTTCTATACTAAATACTCATTGACAAGTAAATATCCCTTAACCCTTTACCCAACAGAACGGCCCTGTGCCAATGCATTCTCTTATATATGCGAGTCGACCATAGGTCGCCTCGCATATATAAGAGAATGCATTGGCTTAACACATTTAAAATTATAAAATTGTTAAAGAATGTAAGAAAAAATGGTAAAAAGTGTTAAAAAAAAGATTATTTTTAGGCCAATGCATTCTCTTATATATGCGAGGCGACCTATGGTCGACTCGCATATATAAGAGAATGCATTGGCACAGGGTTAACTGTAACTATCACAATGTGGTCAAGGAGCCGGTTCCAATGATATCCATATTTGTATGGTTCTATTGAGACAGACCGAAGATATTTTAGGCTGTTGAAGCTTTATTTGGCCGGTTTTGGCCGTTTTGTTGGGTAAAGGGTTAAGAAATGTTCCATACAAACGACAATAGAACATTTTCCACCATTCTAATGTATAGACCATGCAGCAAGTTAATTTCACCAAAAAAAACCATGCCACCAGATGTAGAAACAACTGTCTCCTAGTAAGAGACTGACATACTTTCGCAGAAACACAGATTTGTTACACTCCATTTGGAACACATATCCGTGATTATCGGGTATGAAACCAATTCAGCATAATGCTTAAAAATGTATTCAGAATTCAGCAGGTACCTCTCTCACACGTTGAGATACACTAACAACAGCGAAATATATCTGAAACCCGTCCAACGCAATTTCGTGTTATAAAATTCGTCTTCAAACTTTTCAGTTATAACTTCATAACCTTAATCGAAACAAGAGTTATTTCTTAAATATACTAAATATCATAATAAATCCTTTTCCAGGTGAAGGCTTTAGTTGGACAGAGAGTTGTTCAGGTGGCGTGTGGAAGTCGAGATGCACAGACTATCGCTCTAACTGATGATGGAAGTGTTTACTCATGGGGTGATGGAGATTTCGGCAAGCTCGGTAGAGGCGGGAGCGAAGGCTGTAGTGTGCCACATTGTGTGGACCGACTCAATGGTCTGTGTATACTTCAGATTGAGTGTGGGGCTCAATTCTCCTTGGCTTTGTCGAAAGTCGGACAAGTATGGACCTGGTATGTATCTCATGTTAATATTGCTTAAAGGGACCCAAGGCACTCGCAGTGGTAAATGATAAAAAAAATAGAAAAGTCTGAAAAAACATCACCACCAAGAAGAACATGGAGAAATCGATAAACTTTGTTCTTTTATCAATTATTGATAGCTCTCCATTAATGAAATTTTGCGTGTTTAAAGTTGAACCATTGTTATGGAAACCAAACTGTTACAGTGATTTGTCAACAAACATCAATAATCGTATTGTAAGTTCAAATATTTCAGTCTAAATATGTTTTTTCCTGAAATTTTGCGAAAACCCTGTGCCAATGCATTCTCTTATATATGCGAGTCTCTCATATGGAGCCTTGCATATATAAGAGAATACATTAGCCTACCAATACTTACCTTGACCTTGTAAGTCTGCATTCTCTTATATATGTGAGGATCCCTATGGGAGGTTATCATATAAAAGAGAATGCACTGGCACAGGGTCTTTAATTCTGCTCCAGCACAATTCCTGTCATGAAATGGTTATCAAAGCCCTAATGAAAAAAACCTGTTTCCCAAATTTCCTTATTGAAGTGTTTCTGTGTTCTTATAATTTAAACATAATCCCATAATTATGAATAAAATTTGACTGGAATAATTTGATTTCAGGGGTAAGGGAGACTACTTTCGATTAGGTCATGGCACAGATGCTCATGTGAGGAAGCCTCAACTGGTTGAAGGCCTCAAGGGGAAGAAAATAGTACATGTAGCTGTAGGAGCATTACATTGCTTGGCAGTCACCGACTCAGGACAGGTATTATATATTCTAATTTATATTTGGTGCAGGCATATTGAGAATTGCTAAATTAGCTCATTATTAGTTGACTACTAAATGTTTAGCTTTATGATACTTACTTTTTCATGAGCATATACCTTTTTTAAGTGGTTAGGGTAGCTCAGTTTTTCCGTTATACCCTATATGACTACCGATGTCTGATTGGAGATATCCTATTACTAAATTCTCTTTCTGCATATGACTAGCAGGGACTTGACTTGACCCTTACATTTGACTTGGCTGATGGTGTCATGCCATCACTACATCCAAAACTGAAATGAAACTATTTACTGTGTCAACTGCAAGAGTGACTCAATGCATGGGGACATTTTGAGTACAAGTGATTAAGTGTTACTTTTAAATTTAAACAAATTGAATTAATCAGCAGCATGGTTTGCAAAGTGAATTGAATCATCAACTTTCGTATGCCTACAAAAATAAAAAAATAGTGATTAGCACTGACTGATTGTTCAATCACTTCAGGTATATGCTTGGGGAGACAACGACCATGGACAACAAGGTAACAGTACGACTACCGTGAACAGGAAGTCGGCCCTGGTTCATGGATTGGAAGGTCACAAGATAACACGAGTGGCATGTGGGTCATCACACAGTATAGCCTGGGCCACCACAGATCTGTCGATTCCAACCTCACATGAGCCTGTGCTGTTCTCAACCTCTAGAGATCCTCTAGGTGCTACAGTATTAGGTATGAATTACTCTTGTACTGTAATGCCCTAAATAATCGACTCCTTAACCACAGCAGAATTATAGGTAATTTTTCAGGATTTAGTCGGAAATATGGCTTGTTGCCATTCATCGGAAAGCTCTCATCGATTGTTTAACACATGATTAATGATTACATTAATGATTCCAAAATTGAATTGGGGGAAAAAGGATTTCAGTTCCACGCAGTTTATATAAAACCGCAGTTTTTTCATCCCAATTATAATTTTTTCTGACATCAAACGCAAATAAAAGTTTGCACGCACACAGTTTTGGGACCATGCATGTGGGAATTTGACTTTGCGTGGCCTGAGCAATGTTTTTCGTTGGTGCTAAAATCTCACTGACACAACTTATTAATAGACAGTTCCCTGCTGAACACATATGTTACAATGTACATGACAAACTAATCCGAAATTATTATAACCGAAACTGTATCAAGGATGATAATCCACGAGACCTGGAATGTTCCATTCTATCAGTTGAAATCACTGGAAACAGCTGTTTCAGTATGGTCCAGTTACTATCTCCATTGATCTGTCACCCTCTCATAAGATTGAAAGAAATGGACTGCTTCATAAATATACTGTGGAAAACTTATTTTCATAGTGTAGCCTGCGTTTCTTGTATTTTCTTCATTTTTTGCTCTAGGAGAGCTTCTTGATTGTGGGTATTTAATATCATCATTGACTTTATCTTAACCTTTCATGACGGAGCTTCCTGAAATTTTGTGAAAACCCTGTGCCAATGCATTCTCTTATATATGTGAGTCTTATATAGCATATATCCAATTCATAGAATTTTGTTTATATTTTTAACCCTTCCATAACTGGAGCTTCTTGATATTTTGCATAAACCTTGTGCCAATGCATGCTCTTATATATGCGATTCTCCCATAGGGAGCCTTGCATATATAAGATAATACATGGCCTAACAATATTTGTATTGACATTTTAAGCAAGTGCGTTCTGTTATATACGCAAGCCACCCTTTGGTGATGGGAGCTGTGCTGGTGCAGCATTAAAGATCCTGTGGCAGTGAATATTCTTATATATGCGAGTCTTCCATAGGGAGCATCGCATATATAAGAAAATGCACTGGCTTACAAGGTCAATGTAAATATTGTTAGGCCAATGCATTCTCTTATATATGCGAGGCTCCCTATGGGAGACTCGCATATATAAGAGAATGCACTGGCACAGGATTTTTAATGGTGCACCAGCACAGCTCCCGTCATGAAATGGTTATTGTTGTATAAACAGTCAATTATCATTTCAAAATAAAATATTTGAATGATTTTGACATCGAATTTTTTCAGGATTGAATGAATTAGCGGGGGATGATAATAATCTCAGTCAGATGAATAACATTCAGCCAACAAAGAATACTCGCCCATCGCTGCCAAAGATTATACTCTCAATGGAGTCAGATCAGGCTAAACAACAGGCTCTCGAGCATATCCTCAACACACTACAGATAACTAATGCTAGGTATTATAATTGATATGTTTGAAGCAATTCTTTGTACTAAGCTATTGGTCAAATAACAATGCCGTTATCTGGGCGATAATAAGTAGACTGGATTAAATGAGTAGACTACTGAGTAATTTTCTACAGTTTCAAAATAAAAAAAGAATCAAAACATTTTAGATGTTGGAATGAACATTTTTTTATCAAATTGTATATTATACACCTGCTGGAAAGAGGAAGTTCCAAAACCTTATCTTATCCAGTAGAGAAAATTTTTAATAAGGCACAATAAAATATGTTTTATTGTCATAGCAAAAGGTGTGCATGTTTTAAGTGCGATCTCATATTGTCAACTGTTTTAGCGATCAAAGTGGCATAATTCTATATTATTTGGACTACGAATGTCATGCAATGAATTATGGTAATAAATGGGGGATAGTTTCGATGATGAATATTCTATTGCTTAGTGGAAATTCTAGACCACAAATTTGCCATATTATGGTGGAATATTTATATTTACCCTACTTTATGACTCTGTTCATAAATTAACCCTTTCTATACTAAATTCTCATTTATGAGCAGTTATCCCTTAGGAGCAGATAATAAGTTCACCAAACAATCATAGGTTGTTTATTGAACATATTATCTGAACATTTCCCACCAATGAATATGATTCCTTCTGTATTTTCTATTCTTTTCTGTCTTTCATTTGCTTATGTTTCCTGAACATCCTTAATGATGAATAATATATCCTTCCAATATCTACTTTTATAACTGAATGGGAGAATACATTTAGTATAGAAAGGGTTAACATGTATATTAAGGGATCTTCATGAAAATAATCAGGTGTGCAGATATCATGTATGACTTTAAAGGCCCACTTAAATTTCGATTCACTGATTATTTGTTTTTTATAGTGCCTTGATATTTGCTTTTAATAACAATCTATGCCATATAATATGATTAAAATACTATAATTCATAACAATGTGGAACATTTGTGTCTCAGAAGGTGCCCATAGAGTAATAGAAATAGCTGAAATCATAGTCATTTCCCCCATTATGGCTCCCAGAATGCAACAGAATTCAAATTATAGTTTTTTTTCAATGGAAGGGGAATAACACTATATCTAAATATATAGAGTTATTCCCCTTCCATTGAAAATAATAAACTTTGTTCAGAAACTTGAGCACGGAACAGACGTCAAAATCTCAACAAAAACCACATGTTATTACATCAAATAAGTTGAAAATACAATGTTTTGGAGCTACCTCTTTCAAAAGGTATATAATATGGCATATATTTTATATAATGTGATCTGGGGGTTCGAGAATTAAGTGGGTCTTTAACACTTCTTTATAACTTCAGGTTGGCTGTAATCCATGCTCTTTCAAAAGGCATAAAGAACCAATTAGCTTCTAGTGAGAGTCACATTTCTGAAAACACCACCACCATTAGCACACTATCATCTAAGAGCATGAACGAAAGCACGAGACGCCTCAGTATACATGCTAATTCATCAGGGGGTGGAGCTACAGCTGCTGTCGATCATAACGATATTACTCTATCTCTCACTGAGTCCATTACTGATGTAAGTATACCTGGCTGAAATTTATAGTATAATAATGTGTACCACCATAAATTTAGAACATATTTTCTACTATTATTGTCCCCCCCGACGTTCTGAAAGAAAAGGGGGACTATAGAAACGGGCTCTGTCCGTCCATCCATTCGTCCGTCCATCGCACCGTCCGTTCGTCCATCACACTTTTGAGTACCTTCATGGTGTAATCATCTCCTCATACAGTTTTCATGCTAGAGATTTGAAACTTCAGAATATTGTTGCCCATATATTGAAGATGTGCAACATGTATATAGATGACGGAATTTGTTTTTTTTGACAGAGTTATTAACCCTTTTCAACATTATTTATAATTTTCTGTATGAGGGTACCTTCATGGTGTAATCAACTCCTCCTACAGTTTTGATCGCAGATATTTTAAACTTCAGGGTATTGTTACCCACATATTGGAGATGTGCAGCATGTATATAGATAACGGAAAAAATATTTTTTTTACGGAGTTATTAACCATTTTCGACTGAAAATTTCAACATTTTTTTTAATTTCTTTAACAATGCGGCATCGACTTGCCACATTGTCGGGGGACACTGTGGTCGGCTGACCTTTTATTTAATTTCAGTGAATATTACACCATTATCACCCAAGTCATACGACATAACACCCCATTGATGTTATCAACCCTCTTTATGAAGAGTGCAATAAAAACTGTGCAAATGGATAATAATGCCTACAATATCCATTATCCTGACCAGGTGCCCATCAAGCCTAAGTTTAGTGTGCCAGTCATTTGCAGAATGAGGTCCCCAGAGGGTGAATACAGGATAGCATCACTAAATTCACCCTCTGGTGACCTCATTCTGCTTAGGCCTCATCCTCTCTGGAAAGTTTCTTTATTATAAAATTTCTATAGAAAATTCTTCACATAGATTCTATTTCTTTTTTAGTTTAGTTTCTCTATATCCCCCAAATTGGCAGATGACACATTGCATAATCGAGGTTCCCAATGGGTGTATATCACCATATAGATATCACTATAGTCACCATTTGGGAATTTGAATCTAAGTCTATGTCTCACATAGCAGATGAGGCCATGCAGAATGAGGTCCCCTGAGGATGAATTTGGTGATGCTAGCCCAATATGCGGGATAGCATCACTAAATTCACCCTCTGGGGACCTTATTCTGCAAATGACAGGTACACTAATCTCAGGCTTGGTGCCCATCAAACACAATAGCTGTGTGAAGCAATATGCCAGACCTAAAACCCTTGTCCAGGGGAAAACGCTACTGTCTCAGTTTGCTGTATATTGTCGTGCCCAGAGTGTATTGCTGAATTATGAACACATATTTATTGAAAAAAATGTGTGTTTACTAGCACAAAATAAAGGTCAAGTTCAAATTTGTGTTCAGTCTGCCATTTTTCAACACAGTTACGGCCATTTTTGTTCGAATTTGCACTCAATTTTCATTTCCGGATGATAACTTTAGCATGTCTGAACTCAGAATGGAATGAAATTTGGATGTGAATTTACCAGCCCAAAATATAGGTCAAGTTTGAATTTGGGTTCAATCCGCCAATTTTCACCAGAGCTATGGCCCTGTATTGAATTATCACGGGCATATTTTGCCACGCCCTAGCGATGCTCTTATTAAAGCTATAGGGATAATCATTATACAAAAATTCACCAATATTATTATTTTGACAAGAACTTTGTTGCCATGAGAACTAATCCATCTGCATTTCAGCTTCATACAACTGCTCCCAGCATGCACCACAGTATGCATAATCTTGTCGCCAAAGTCTCGCCAGCTACGAGCTTGATAGCTGAAACATTCACATCAGCAGATCAAGTAACAAGCCAACCAGAGACAGAAGCTCATCCTATTTCTGAATACCTTGATGAGTTTACGAATCAGTTAGTGATCGATGATGCGAGGATGCTTGTAGAATTGCTTAAACTGGCAGTAGCACACAGGGTGACACCAGATGCCAAGCAGACGCTGTCAGAAGTTCTTATTGCGTTGGGAAAATCCAATCCTCAGGTACAGTAATTCCCTATTATAATAGACCCCTTAACCACAGCAGAATTATGGGAAACTTTTCTGGATTTAGTCGGAAATATTGATTGTTGCCATTCATCGGAAAGATCTCAGTGAGAACAATATAGTTGTTTTCTTTGAAGTTTTTTGCGAAAATATTATTCGCATACATCGTTCAAGTCCCAATTCATCGGTAACACTAAATAGCATAGTAAACGTGAAATTGCGTTATCGGTAATATATATTGAGTTATTCCTCCTCCTCTGCAATAGAATGAGGAGTGCAAGCAAGCTGGGTGGGAATTGCTTCCGTTATTGAGTCAAGGAAGCTCATGCATGGGTGAACAATTCGAAGATACTTCAGCCCAAAATTTAATTGATGGAGAAGTGGTATGAGACTGCCGCTAGCGCAAGGATAAGTGTGGAAAGTATGCCCATTATGACAATTTTGCGCTCTCACAAATCATATGTAAATATACTGTACGTAAACTCATGGTCCGTGAATTTTGCTACAGAGTCATGGAAATTTACAAACAATTTGTTGTACAAACACAGCTCTATTATCTTAGGATATGTTATAATTGCGGAGTGTAGCATGTCTGGTGGAAATTACATATTAACAATGCTCAAGGTTTTTTTGATATTTGGATATGAATTCTGACCTGCAGAAGATAAAAAAAAAAGACACTGCCTTCGTTCATGAAATGTTTTTATCAATTTTCAGATTGCTGAAATGCTGTTGGAGTTGTGTGTTACAGAGTTGGAGGATGTTGCTTCAGATACCGAGAGTGGCCGATCTGCATCACAGCCAGTGGTACAGGAGAGTCCACATCCATACACAGATGATACATCACTCTCGGGACAAGTCAAAATCATAGGTATGGTGGAGATTCTCTGATGGTCCAGAGATATATTCGATATTCAATTCAGTTCCAATATTCAATTCAATTTCCATTTCAGAAATTTGGTTTAAATTTTTTTTAAGTAACTTACTTTATAAAGTGAGGCATTCTTTATTCATTATTAAATTTAACGTGACATAGAAAATGCAATAATTGTGATACCTAGGTGTCAAAATTAGGCTTCAACAAACTGGTAGTATTTACAATTACAGCATTGAATAAGTTTTCAAGTGGAACATAGCCATTAGTGATGTTAAAGATTTTATCAATACAAAAATGTTGATATTGTTACTGGAGATCTGGAGCCCTGAATAAACTTTAACCCTTTGGCAGGTATGTCATATATGATGTCTTATCCATGGGTGAATATATTTTGCAAATAAGCAGAGTAACAGAGTAATCACCTATATAACAGAGTAATCACCTATATAACAGAGTAATCACCTATATAACAGAGCAATCACCTATATAACAGAGCAATCACCTATATAACAGAGTAATCACCTATATAACAGAGCAATCACCTATATAACAGAGCAATCACCTATATAACAGAGCAATCACCTATATAACAGAGTAATCACCTATATAACAGAGTAATCACCTATATAACAGAGCAATCACCTATATAACAGAGCAATCACCTATATAACAGAGCAATCACCTATATAACAGAGCAATCACCTATATAACAGCAATCACCTATATAACAGCAATCACCTATATAACAGTAATCACCTATATAACAGAGCAATCACCTATATAACAGAGCAATCACCTATATAACAGCAATCACCTATATAACAGTAATCACCTATATAACAGAGCAATCACCTATATAACAGAGTAATCACCTATATAACAGAGCAATCACCTATATAACAGAGTAATCACCTATATAACAGAGCAATCACCTATATAACAGAGTAATCACCTATATAACAGAGTAATCACCTATATAACAGAGCAATCACCTATATAACAGAGCAATAACCTATATAACAGAGCAATCACCTATATAACAGAGCAATCACCTATATAACAGAGCAATCACCTATATAACAGCAATCACCTATATAACAGAGCAATCACCTATATAACAGAGCAATCACCTATATAACAGAGCAATCACCTATATAACAGAGCAATCACCTATATAACAGAGCAATCACCTATATAACGGAGCAATCACCTATTTAACGGAGCAATCACCTATATAACGGAGCAATCACCTATATAACGGAGCAATCACCTATATAACAGAGCAATCACCTATATAACAGAGCAATCACCTATATAACAGAGTAATCACCTATATAACAGAGCAATCACCTATATAACAGAGCAATCACCTATATAACAGAGCAATCACCTATATAACAGATCAATCACCTATATAATAGAGCAATCACCTATATAACAGAGCAATCACCTATATAACAGAGCAATCACGTATATAACAGAGCAATCACCTATATAACAGAGCAATCACCTATATAACAGAGCAATCACCTATATAACAGCAATCACCTATATAACAGAGCAATCACATATATAACAGAGCAATCACCTATATAACAGAGTAATCACCTATATAACAGAGCAATCACATATATAACAGAGCAATCACATATAACAAATAAATATACAAACAACATTATTAAAAGCATGAATCAGTGTAAATAGTTAAGTTAATATCCATCCTCATCATACCCATGAACAGTTTCCTTTTAGGAAATGATATTTTGAATTTGTCTACATTTTTATATAATATTACACTAAACTACCGTAAACAACATAAATGTCATTCCACATACATCCAAATGGTGACATAAGGCTGCCAAAGGATTAGCACTTTCATGACTGGAGCATCCTGAAATTTTGCGAAAACTATTTGCAAATGCATTCGCTTATATATAGGTGCTTCGTTATATATAAGAGAATGCATTGGCCTAACAATATTTACCTTGATCTTGTAAGCCAGTGCTTTCTCTTATATATGCGAGGCTCCCTATGGGAGACTCGCATGTATAAGAGTATACACTGGCACAGGGTCTTTAATGCTGCACCAGCGCAGCTCCCGTCGTGAATGGGTTTATGCTACATATGCTTTTATTCTTGCTTCCATCAACAGGAGCTGAGGCTTTAAGGGTGGAGTTTGATAGAAGATGTTCTACTGAGAGACGTCACGACCCGCTCACTATCATGGATGGCTCAGGTCGCACATTGTCTGTTAGATCAGGTATGGTTTACTCTCTATAGACATATTAATAGATTCTCATCCCCTTCCAACCCTATCTTTAACACAGTCCTCAAAATTGTTTCATTTGGATTATTTGGGAGTAACGTTCTATTTTCTCGTGACTTGACTAAAGGAACATTGAAATCAACACATTAGTTAATTTACTCATAATATTTGCCGTTGAGTTCTGAAAACATTTTACACATTTAACAAATGTCCAGCACCATATTCTCAAGCCTGTTAAATAACACATGATATGTTTTAACGTTGTATGCTTCTATGACTATTGGCAAGAATAAAAAATAAAACTCTCCCACTCGCTGCAATTAATAAAAATGTTGTATATTAAAAATGTCAGTACAGTCAATTTCGCTGTATTGCATAGCAGGGTTCGTGCTGGCCCAAAATTCCCAGGTGCCAACACTGTTGCCAATTGCATTATTTTTAGAGCCACTTTATACTTTCTGTTGCCACTTTTTTCCGACCAGTATTTTTTGGTGACACTTTTGAAAACACAGTACACATACCTTTGTGTTAGCTCGTGTTTCAGAATAAGATCTTTCTTCATGATACTACAACCAGATACGAACATATTTATAACATTCGCAGCACGGCATGTAGAACAGAACATAACATTTTTGTCACCATCGAATGATAGCCATTCGCGAGATATTTTCCACTTATTTAGTAATATTTGCTCTATGTCACAGTATGTGAAATAGAGTTACGAAGGACATATTTATGATAATTTATATAACACCTACTATCAATACACAGCTTCCTAACGATGTAGACTTCAGGAATTAAGCCCTTTGTTTGGCTAATGTTTGTCAAATTGGGGTCAGTAGCCTTAGTGTTATTATCGAGTAGAAATTTGAAACGCTTTCACCCCAGCGATAAAATAAGTCGATCTGACATAAGCCGCGAATCTATTATACGCTTTCAATTAGGACCCAATTAGCTATGTCGCGACCAGATATCGATGTGTGCTTTGTTTCCGACCGATTGACTGCAAGCTTTATTATATGCCCGATGGGTACCAATTGCCATATTCCAAAAAGCTAGGTACCACTTTTTGTAGCCAATCGGGATTTTTTTGGAGCCATTTAATTTTTTTTATAGCAATTTGCTAAATTGGCTATCGGCAGCGCGAACCCTGTTGCATAGCGTCGGTGCATGGCCTTGCTCATGCAATTAACCGAATATGCATAAAGCCGAAATCACCCCATCACCCCATTTGAGGTTCTTAGATTTTTAGTTTGTACAGTAGTAGGCGAAATAGCGAAATCATTCTGTCTCCGTCTATCAATTTCAAATTTCATCTCACACCTTGTTGTAAATTACTATTATGTCAATAAACTGATTCATTAACATCTTTATTTGTTGTTATAAAATGATTACATACATATCATTATCACACACACAAAACATTAAGAAAAGAAAGCATTTCTTAAACGTGTTTTCATTTCTCCCATCCCATAATTTCTACTGCCTATCTATTTATAGACATTATGACATTGTATTGTATGACAGGTCAGACCAAACACATTCCTTGTTATTTCCATTACAGAATGGATTTATATTGAGTACGCAATTGTGTTTAATACTATTTTAATTTAAACGAACATGATAAAAACAGCAAAAGCAAATGATAAACAACAATTACAACAACAACAGCATTAATAATAATATACATTTACGGAATCCAGTCTATGAATTCATAAATCATAGTGAACCATTGTTACAATAATGAGTTGAAATCATTGAATAAACACGGCACCATGTGTGTCGGGATGAGAAACAAAGACTGTGTTGTTTTAGCCTTTGTGTCTAACTTGGGGAAACAGTGATGTCAACCAGCTGTTCAGTTAATGAGAAGCCATCACTATGTAAACATGTTTCTATTCATTGAATTATTGTCGGCTCAGAAACAAAGAGACCATTGTGTTGGCCTTCTTTTTTGTGTCGGCAACCTTGACACTTTGTTGATAGAATTCCCGGAATCGTCCTTTCACATTCAATAGGATTTTCAGAATTGGATCGGCAGGTGTTTACAAGCGTTTTTATTTTTATGAATCAGACACAAAACAAATTTACAAACTTTAATAAATCATACAATTCACAAATAAATAAGGAAACATACAGGAAATATGTGTGAACAGAAGCATGTTAGAAGAAATAGAAAAGCACTTGGGTTTAGTTGGCGTCCTTGACATTGTGTTGGTGCAATTCCCAGGAATCTTCCTTTCACTTTGACTTCTCAGAATTGCAATTGGAACTTCAGGTGTTTACAAACATTTACAAACTCAACAAACAAGCAAATAAATATACAAATTTTAATAAATCATGCAATTCACAAATAAATATGGAAACATACAGGAAATGTGTGTCAACAGAAGCATGTTAGAAGAGATAGAAAACCACGTGTGTAATGAAATTGAAAATTGCCTTTCGAATGTCTTCGCTCTCACAATTGTCATCGTCAACAAATTTGTATTAAGCTTTCCCGTAAAATAAGTATTTCAAACTAAATTTTATTTACAATTTGCTATAAATTTGGCACCATAAGGTGAATTTTTACCCCTTCTCAGAAACATTTTTTGGCGATTTTCGTATGCATAAAAATGGAATACAGTCTGACCCTTATGCAAATAAACGATTAAAAAATGGTCTTTTTATGAGAAAATGGTTTGGTGCATGCATATTTTATGCAAATAGCCGAATTATGCATTTAAACGATATGCAATTAACTGAAATTGACTGTATCTATTGAATTTATTGCTTTAACTTCTATCACAGGGCGAGAATGGTCTGATTGGTCACAGGAACTTAGAATATCTGGCGATGAGCTGAAGTGGAAGTTCACGAGTGATGGGTCTGTGAATGGCTGGGGTTGGCTGTTTACTGTATATCCCATAATGCCAGCAGCCCCGCCCCTCAACATGCTGTCTGATAGGACGATTCTGTCTCGACCCTCTATTGACCTGGTCACATGCATTCTGGATTTCAAGCTTGAAACAACATTGGATAAGACAATTGTTCCCAGACTGGCTGCAGCTCTCGCAGCCTGTGCTCAACTCAGTGCTCTCGGTAAGTATATGGGCATGTTGACCTAAAGTTACATTTTTTGGGAACAGAAAGTCAATGATTGCTATGTGGTCTTGGGAGCAGTGTTCGCGCTGGACCGAAAAATCTTCTGGCCAAAAAAGTGGCCAATAAAATTTTTAGTTGTCAAATTAAAAAAACTTTGGTCAAATTAAATCCTTATTTTCTGGGCTCACAATTGAAGACAAAATATATATTTTTTAAATATATTACTCTCTCACTTTATGTTGTGTCGCTGACTCCATGTTTGCCAACTAATCAAGTAATGGGGTGTGTTAGTTGTCATTGCTATTTTCACCAAATTAAACAACAGTTCTGTTGCTTGCTATCGTGAGGTGTTGAATACCTATTGTTGTATTAATAACCTTTATGGTGTGAAGCCCGTTGTTGTTATAAGACGGAGGCAGTTTACAACACATTTCGTAACTGACATGTCATCGCTGGTACATTGAATTATAGGACAATGCATTTACGTATTTCATCATACATTACCGCCTAATCAACAAAATAGTAATCATTATGATATAACCAGTGCAGAGATTAAGGTTTTTGACGATTAGTAATCGCCATTGTACATCCATCACCATTCAATCAATGCTCCACTTACAAAATAAATTTGGGTTGTCATCGTATGATAAGTGTCCGAAGTACGAAACCCGCGCGTCCAAAAACCGGCGATATTTCGTCGCCTAACTTCGTTGATGTCTTCAGTGCTTTTTGACTTTGTGGTGAACAAAAGTTTGGGCAAATGAAATTTTTTATGGCCACTTTAAAAAAAAGTGCCCATTGGCCACTTTGGCCTCCGACAGTGTGAACGCTGCTTGGGAGGTAATATACATAAAAAAATATTAAATTCTCTGTCTAAAATTCAAATAGCATAAGCTCAGAAATCTCTTGTTATTTTCTCTCCTGATTGTCTTTGAGTCACGACAAACTGATTAAATAAGTAATATGATTAGAAACAAAACACTTAGTACAGAAAAATCAATGTTTCGGCAACAATACATAATTTTTCTTTTCAAATATTTTCTTTTGGCCTGATAATTTGTTACATGTCTATATATTCATACTTCCTCTTTCAAATGGTATATACATCTGTATAAATAAATAATCTTTTATTTCGGTAGGTGCCAATCAGAGAATGTGGGCCTTACACAAACTTCGGAAGCTAATGGCTACTAACTATGGTCCATCAGTGGATGTGAATGCTTTACTGGCCAGTCCTACCACAGAAACTCCAGAGCAGGAGCTACCCAGACCATACTGTATGGTAAGATATCACAAACCTACTTAGTCACTTGAAATAGCTTTCACATGTTTCAAAATCTATATTTTCAATCTTTAGGCCATTAAAATAAAATATCTGTGATCTCGAATTTGAGATGAGGGAGGGAAGCAGAAAATATTGAAAAAATTATAACAAGGATTTTTAACCCTTTCATGATGGGAGCTTCCTCAATTTTTGCAAAAAACCCTGTGCCAATGCATTCTCTTATATATGCGAGTCGACCATAGGTTGCCTCAGATATGTAAGAGAATGCATTGGCCTAACAAATATTATTTTTTATAATTGTTAAAAAATGTAAGAAAAATGAACAAAATAATAAAAAATTGCTAAAGAATGTAAGAAATAATGATAAAAAATGATAAAAATTGTTAAAGAATGTAAGAAAAAATTATAACAATTGATAAAGAATGTAAGAAGAAATGATAACAAAATAATATAATTGTTCTCATGTTTACACAGGCACTGAGTGGTTCGGCGTTGACATCATTGGTGAAGGCTTTACCTGAGGCTTTACAGAGGCAGCACGAATATGAGGACCCACTTGTTAGAAGTGGCAAGCATCTCATGCACAGTCCATTCTTCAAGGTAACGTCAAATGACTACAATCTCATTCATAAAATAATTTTGAACAGAGTGGCTACTGCCATAGTTCCAATTTTTCTGATAAGGCACCAAAGCGGCCTCAGGATTCCTTGGTTTCGAATATTTGATTCTGAAAAGGATATTGTCACCAAAATTAGTTTTTCCGCTAAGGCAAGCCCTTCAACTGAACTCTATGGATTATATCTCTGGCCTTGTGTCAATCAGGAGGGTTAAAATTAATTGCCCTACTCTGTCACCCCATGCTTATTAGTCATGCATGAATGCACCCAGTATAAATCCAGCATTCTAAACCACTAACCAATCAGTTTTATTTCCGACTCAATAATGAGATTTGCAAGTCGCAGGGTTGGGAATGGCACCACCATGGGAGGGATCTATGATAGTTCAGTTTCGGGCTCCCCTTAAGGGAAATTTAATTATAATTTTAAAAATTAAATTTTTACAACCTATAATTACAAAATTTATAAAACATTTATCGAAAAAAAAATTCTGAATAAAAATTTCGAATTTTTTTAATTATAGTCTTGTGTTTTATACATATAAATCCCATATAATGGCCTATATCTAAGAGAAAAGAAGCCATTGTGCATATTTTTATAACTGATAGGAAGCACTGCTCTATCTTTAACATGCAAACTTCCAACTAATATATCCACTATATACCTTTTGAAGGTACTGGTTGCTCTTGCCTGTGACCTTGGTCTTGACACACTATCGTGTTGTGGAGAAGCACATAAATGGGCATGGTTCCGGCGCTACTGTCAGTCTGCGAGGGTCGCTGCAGCGATTGTGAAGAGGACCCCCTTACCTTACTCATTCTGTGAGGAGGTGATGAAGAAGATACAGGACATCTTAGCCGATGGAGAAATGGTAACACGAGATCATGAGAACAACGATGTGTTTAAACAAGAACAAGATGAACATCTGCTGCTTTGGCTTAACAGGTACAGTAATGCCCTAAATAATCGACTCCTTAACCACAGCAGAATTATGGGTAATTTTTCAGGATTTAGTCGTAAATATGGCTTGTTGCCATTCATCGGAAAGCTCTCGGCTTGTTGCCATTCATCGGAAAGCTCTTACTGAGAGCTTTCCGTTGAATGGCAATAAGCCATATTTCCGACTAAATCCTGAAAAATTACCCATATTTCTTCTGTGGTTAAGGAGTCGATTATTTAGGGTATTTCTGTAATTCTCTCATATATCATCGTCACTGCTGAATGACATCATGTGCTGGGCCGTTGATGTTTTGGCAATTTTACAGTGGAAATATTTAACGGTTATATTGTGAAATTCCTAAACTGATTCAATCCAAAGGCTATTATCATACACAATCCAAAAACATCATACACTCTATAAAACATAGAAATATACTTGTTCGGATGCACTAATTTCTGAGTTCCTGTTGTGAATGATGATTGACTGCTCATTCTGTGTAGGTCTGTAATCAGACTGCACGTTGTTATGTAAAATTGCACAGGAAATCAAAAATGAAAATTGTAGTTTACTCTTTCAAGAGAAGCGATTTAAAAAATTCTTGATATCAATCACTTTTAAAAATTAAATAGTTAATTTATCTTTTTTACAGTGAAATAATTTGGTAATGGCACAATCTTGACAAATTGTGATAAATAAAATTAATTTTCTTAACAACAGAAAGCTTTTTTATGTAAATTTTCGATCAATGACAAACTTTCACACTGGATGACATCACATTATGTCCATTGTGTGCAGACACACCTCATCTGGTCTAGCTGTAACAAGCACAGCCTAACAGAACTGCAATTCAATATTGTCATGAAAATATTTTCTATAAATGATGAAGCCAGTTGTAATAAATAGAATAATGAGATTCTATACTTGCTATCACTATAGAGGAAATATAAATGAAACAAGGTCATTGTAAGAATCAAAGTCCTCTGGTCATCAATGTTCAACTTGCATATCTTCTAACAGGAAACCAGATGATTGGACGCTATCATGGGGAGGGAGTGGCCAGGTCCTTGGATGGGGACATAACCACCGTGGACAGCTGGGCGGTGTAGATGGCGCTAAAGTGAAGCTGCCGATCAGCTGTGAGGCCCTAGCTGCCATGAGACCAGTTCAACTCATAGGAGGAGAACAAACACTTTTCTCTGTTACAGCTGATGGCAAGGTTTGTTCGATTTCAAAGTCTCAGGACAACTTTGTTTTTTATTACACACCCAGGGTTCATACACTGGTCTGGAATCCTGGAAAAGTCATGGAATTGCACTTCCTTTATTTGGACATAAATTTTCCCGTCATAAGTGTATTTTCACTTTAAAAATAATGTATTTTGAATATCATTTCATAATTTTTAAGTTTTGTCATGAGCTCATTGATATGTTTTAGCATCTTGACATAAGGATGAACGATACTTTGTTGAACTTATTATATAAATATTTCCAACCAATAAAAGGAATCCATCTGTGGTTGTATTATCTTTTCATCTCTGTCGCCTGCTAATTTATCATGAACACCCCTCCAAATGGATAATAGACTATTCCAATTTATTTAACCCTTTACCCAACAGAAGGGCCCTGTGCCAATGCATTCTCTTATATATGCGAGTCGACCATAGGTCGCCTCGCATATATAAGAGAATGCATTGGCTTAACACATTAAAAATTATAAAATTGTTAAAGAATGTAAGAAAAAATGGTAAAAAGTGTTAAAAAAAGATTATATATGCGAGGCGACCGAAGATATTTTAGGCTGTTGAAGCTTTATTTGGCCGGTTTTGGCTGGTTTGTTGGGTAAAGGGTTAAATACATGCCTTTATAACTCAATGGGTGAAACCATTTAGTATAGAAATGGTTCAAATTACAATCTTATTTACAGGTATATGCAACAGGCTATGGTGCGGGAGGTAGGCTGGGTATTGGTGGCACCGATTCTGTCTCCACCCCCACCCTCCTCGAGTCTATACAACATGTCTTCATCAAGAAGGTCGCAGTGAATTCTGGTGGGAAGCACTGCCTCGCCTTGTCTGCTGAGGGGGAGGTGTACTCATGGGGTGAGGGAGAGGATGGTAAACTGGGCCATGGAAATAGAAGGTATGTGTTTTATCAGTGTTTTTGCTTATGTCCTCTTCCTTGAGCCAAAACATGTTGTTGTTTTTTTTTCAGGTTACAATTTGTCCATCTTATTTGGGATGAATGTTTTTGTAACCAAGCAACTGTAAACTTAAACTAAAATAAATTTCAGACAGCAACATTCATAGCATAATTGTCGAAAATAAGCCTAAAAGCATGTAAGCAAGAAAGCATAAACTCTTGTGTGTTTGTGTGAGATGAGGTCATATAAGTTTAATTGCCTCTGTTCCTTGGTATGATATTATATTTGGGCCTAGAATACACAGAGCTAATGATTTATGGTGTTAGACTGTTTAATAATTACATATCAGGATTCTCTTAAGAATCTTTATTCTTTTATCAAACAAATATCCACAAAAGTTAGTTGATACACTCTATATGATTTATTTCATCCAATAATGTATTATAATGTGTTAATCGGAAATTTGAATCCACAATGTTCGATCTCAGTTCAGAGCAAGTTTGTATTAACATACCCCAATTATTTAGATTATTATGTTTTCGGACATATAAAACGCAAATATAAAGGTTGCCCGATGGGTTTTGGGACCATTCACATGGTCCTGAGAGACGGGAAATTGACTTTACGCAGCCTAAAGTGTTGTAAGATGTTCGTGACCATGATTGAAGTTTATTGTTTTCTGTTTATGTAAATCGGTATGTTTTCTTTCATAGCCCATGCGATCGACCGAGGATAATAGAGTTCCTACGTGGGAAGGAGGTTGTCGACATTGCTTCTGGTGGAGCCCATAGCGCATGTATTACATCTACTGGTGAGCTGTTTACATGGGGCAAAGGACGATATGGCAGACTCGGTCACGGTGACAGTGAAGATCAGTCAAAACCTAAGATGGTAAGTTTTAAAGTAATGTGAACACCCTGCTAAGGTGACCAGAATGGAGGGCCAATATTCTTGCACAAATTTGTCACTTTCATAAATATTATATCCAAAATAGCAACATTTTTATAAACGATGTGCTTGCAATGAATATTTTTTGTGGAATCGTTGCCTTATGTTTATCATCAAATAATTCGTCCCGATTAAAGGGTGATATTTATATTTGTGCGTAGTTCAGATGTTGTGTTCTTTGAAATGGCACAGTCAATGTGATTAAAATTTTCGACAATCTTAGTTGATTGCTATATTTTTCCAATGGATACATTAAACTATCTGTTTTATTCACTGAAATAAGTCCATTATATGTCTTTAACACTTTGATTACTGAGTCTTTGAACAATTAACTCTTAAATTTGTTTTGATTATTCTTCAGGTTGAATCTTTGAAGGGTTTACGAGTAACAGATGTCGCGTGTGGTAGTGGTGATGCTCAAACATTGTGTATCACAGATGATGATAATGTCTGGTCATGGGGAGATGGAGACTATGGAAAACTAGGTATATACATTGTCTTTAACATGAAACAGCGATCTTGTTTTCTTTTTATTTAGATAAGCTTTGTGCATGTTTTCTATCTCCAAGGAGATTAGAACCTATTTAATAAGTGATAGAGCTGTCCGTTATTTGACCCTTTAGTAACACTTTCATGATGGGAGCTGTGCTGGTTCAGCATTAAAGATCCTGCTCCAGTGCATTCTCTTATATATGTGAGTCCTCCATAGGGAGCGTCACATATATAAGACAATGTACTGGCTTACAAGGTCAAGGTAAATATACCCTTTCTGGGGTTCATGATGGGAGCTGTGCTGGTTCAGCATTAAAGATCCTGCTCCAGAGAATGCACCATCTTACAAGTTCCCTTTGGGGGATTAGCATATATAAGAAAATGCACTGGCACAGGTTTTCACAAAATTTCAGAAATCTCCAGTCATGGAAGAGGTTAAGGCTACTTTTTCGGCCAGGATGCTGATAGCACTGAAAATTGAGGGAGCATGACCCCCTAGATCACACTTTGTTCTCAATGTTTATACTTAACGTAAATTTTGGTGGATAAGTCGCATGCGTGTATAAGACGCACCCCCATTTTTAAACCCCAAATCCTGCCCTTTGCGAAATACCTCTGTATAAGACCCACCCATTTTTAGATGCTGGAATTTCAAAAAAACTGATGGCAACTGCGTAGTGGTAAGTATTGTAAGTATAAAACGTCCCTCGATCGCCTCCAATCTCGTACTAATTTCTCACTGACACCATACTGTCTTTCGGCAGCATGGTTACCGTTAAGTTCTGCAAACTTAACAACTTCCAACTTAAATCTGGTTTCGTAACTCTGACGTTTGCGCTTAATCACCCATTAATCCATAACGATCAAAGTATGTGAATATATATAGAAATTTACGGTATGTGGAAAGACACAAAATATCCTATCATTTATAGGAATATAAAATTAAGACTCGGCTTACTGTTGTTTTAGGATAATGGAATCGTTAAATTAGTTGTCGCCTAATTGTCGCGAATCATGAATGAATACGATTTGGGCTAATAGTGATGCAATGCACTCTTCAGTATTAAGTGTCAAATATACTCAACGTGGGGATTAAATGTTTGCACTCTAAGCGTACAGCATAAAATAATGTTTATGTAATATAAACAGGAGTTCGCGGCTTCGCACTGAAGCCTCATTAAAATATGAGAACACGCTGTCCAGATTTGCATTTGGAGTTTTTATTATGCTCATTCCCGGGCTTTAAATAAACATTCCGACTTATACACCGAAATTTACGGTATGCTTAACATATAATCAAGTGCAATGAACATTCTACTCAAACTAACTGGCTTGATGTCAAATTGTGTTTCTCCATGTGTTCTTATCATTGTTTTTCTAATAATGGTTGTATGCATATTTTCTTGCAATATATATATATATAATAGAAGGTGACCCGACTTCGTCCGGGCTTTGACCTTGAATTGACCATTTTGAAGGTCAAGGTCAGGTGGGGTCAAACACCAACACCCCAAAAATGGTGGAAATCGGCCCAGCGGATACCGAGATACCCTATGCATCAAATTTCGCCCGTAAAAATCCGCCAGTTTAACCCGATTTGATTTCCACTCAAGTATATAAACGCGCCTCATATACACACGCTCATTAATTATCAAGTTTCAACGTAAAGATAAATTACCATCGGTGCCCGAGATATCGCCAAGACGTCTGAAACAGTCAAATGCATCGGCCGGTTAAGCGTTAACGTGATCTAACGTTATGACCTCTAACGACGTCATAGAAGTTACGCATTGTTTTTATCCTTATTGATAATTGAGGCAGATAACTAAAACAGATACATACGCATTATATATCGTTGGAAAGAGGAAACACGAAAGATTCTCACAGTGTCATTATTATGACTGGCATTTTATTATTCGCGCTGTTTCGAATCGATTTGTAAGCACCGAACTCAAATGAAAGTCCCGTAACACAGCGTAAAAACAGATTTGACCTCGGCACGTGAAAAGTTTACCTCGGATCTGAAAATTAATATGCCTATGCCACTTCCCGGCCGATAGTACCCTCACATACGAAGTTTCATCGAAATCGGGTTGGCCGTTTTCGAGTTCATCGCGAGCACACACACACACAGACAGACAGATCTTCCAAAATATATAATAGACTAGCAGGTTAGCCCGCCACTGGCGGCATTCGTCAGAAACATGACAATTTTTAATTTTTTTAATTGAATTTTTTGTTTTCAATGAGTTAATATGAATTTTTTGTTTATAACATGAGTTAATTGTGCATTTTTAATTTACTGGATTTTTGCAGGGGGAGTCTGGAAAAAAATTGCACATATTGGGCTCAAAAAGGTTTTTTTCCGACCCCGAGGGACCCACCACCCCATTTGTGCAAAAAAAATATTTGTTTCCTCCAAAATTTTGGGGATCCACCCCCCTTTCTCATGTTTTTATCAAAATTTCAGAGTGTTTTTTAGCCGTTCTTCAATAACTGTGTTAACTGCCTTTCAATCCCACTCCACTGTAATTTTTTTCGTGCAAACTCTTGCTGTGTACCATTAAACACAAGCAATAACATGCTTAATTGGTAAACACAGATCAGAAAAATAAATTGTATTTCCAGGTGTTTCCTGGTGTTTTCAGTATCTAACAACAATAATAAAGCATTGTGTAGGTACACTATATGTCACAAATCGCCCTAGACCCCATTATAGCCTTAATATATCGAGTGTGTTGTGTCTGACAGAGAACACTGGCCAGTGTAAATAGTGGTAAACAGGTCAGGGGTTCCACAATTATTTGTGCAAAAGAGGTATGATTTAAGGTACATCGGGCGGAAAAACTGACCCAATGAAAATTTCCCCCATTCCTAGGAACGACAGACATACGAATCACACAACACACATTTTTGGTTTTCACACAACACGCAGTACCCGTCCATAAAAGAGGTATGATTGAAAAATTCCCCCGTTCCTAGGAACGACAGACATAAGAATCACACAACACGTTAATTCTGCCTTTTTAATCAAGATAAATGCATTTCGCGTTTTGCGTCCGTAGTTTCGTACGCAGGGGTAACCGTTTAGCAACGCCGATGGCAATAAAGAGCGTTAGTCGGTTAACAACTCCAAATATGGTCAATATAAAGATCGTTGATGCCTTAACCCCCGCAGTGCTGTTTGCGGTGATTTTTGTGATTGTGAGTTGAGAATGAGTGCTCAGAGCTTGTCCAAGATGCGACGTTGACGACCCCCGTGGATTTTTACCCTTATATACGAAATTTGAGCTTGATCCGCGCAGCCGTTTTCGATTCTATGAAGTACCCACATTCACACATATATACACATATACGGAAGTCTCAAAATATATAGTAGACTAGCCGATGAGCCCGACGTTGTCCGGGCTATTCAAAAACCAAATTTCAAGTCGATAGCTCCACCCGTTTCCGAGATCTGGTCTGCGCATGGGCGAAGCTGGCGTCGCACGGGCTCGGCGACCCGATAAAATTCGTATCCGGGGCAAGATACATTCACATAGCAAATTTCAAGTCGATAGCTCCAACCGTTTCCGAGATCTCGTCTGCGCATGCGCGAAGCTGGCGTCGCACAGGCTCGGCGACCCGATAAAATTTCGTATCCGGGGCAAGATACATTCACATACCAAATTTCAAGTGGAGCGACCCATTTCAAGTCGATAGCTCCACCCGTTTCCGAGATCTCGTCTGCGCATGCGCGAAGCGGACGCCGCACAGGCTCGCCAATACGACAACTTCCACCGCCTGGTCAAACTACACACACGTACCAAGTTTGGTCCCGATCGGTCGAGAATCGTAGATTTGTATAAATGACAAACATACAGACAAACATACAGACAGACAAACAGACAGACAGAGGTCATCAAAATATATATGAGATATATAATAAATATTTTGCATATCAAGATCATTCTTCCACAAATGACAGTGCATGTTAGACTTTTACGTGAGTTATATGACTATGTTTTCAGGACGTGGAGGCAGTGATGGCTGTAAGGTGCCAATGAAGATCGATGCCCTACAGGATCTGGGTGTGATTAAAGTGGAATGTGGATCTCAGTTCTCTGTGGCTCTCACTAAATCTGGAGCTGTATACACATGGTTTGTCTCATAAAACCTCTTTCAAATCAATTTCAAATGTCATGTTTCTGAGACAGCGATCACCAGTAAATCTGTTTACCATCTAGTTGCGTGAATCGTCTCTATCGCAGTAGTTTCTTCCTAGAAACTGTAATTTTGAGGCTGTGATGATTATATTATATATGGTGTTAAATATTTTTCTTACATGTACTATATTTGTGTTTAAAGGGGGGGGGGGGGGACTGTACACTAAATCCGGCCATTTATGGGACCATCTCCATTTATACTCAACAGAATGTATGAAACAAATGAATGAATTTGAGGCATGGATTAGTAGAATATACACTTGTGTGCTCTATAAATGATGCTTACAACATGGTAATTATAATATATATTCTGTTGAGTATAAAAGGAAATGGTCCATTAAATGGTTGGAATTAGTGTACAGTACCCCTTTAATTTATCAAATTTATGGCTGTAAGTTTTATTGTATGCATTTTTCATTATCTGGTCAGTTTGATCAAATATGCACGTGTGGAAGACGATTTCGCTGTTATTAATTTAAGTCATCAAAAATCGCATAATTTCATAGTTATTCTGAGCAGCCTAAATCTTTGGCCTATATTGGTGGAATATCGGATTCAATTAATCCAATAGGATTTGTGCTGTTCATTGTTTGCGATACGTATTTGTTTTTTAACAGGGGTAAAGGAGATTACCACAGACTGGGTCATGGTACTGATGACCATGTACGCAGACCAAGGCGTGTTGGTGCACTGCAGGGAAAGAGAATTGTGGACATAGCTTGTGGATCTTTACACTGTGTGGCATGTACTGATGCAGGTATGAGTCCTTCTCTTATCCCATTGACTCTGGAAAGAATTTGTTCCCTATTCAGTTCTAAAAGTAAACATTGGTCCATTATTTCTGAAAGTCATACAGTTAATCCCGCTTTATCACATAGCCTCGGTGCAAGAGGTATTTATGTTAATAAGCGTGTATGTTTATGTGCGGGATTCCGATATTTGTATGGACATTTGACCACGTTTTCCGTCGCCATCATCAATCATTGAATATGGCGGTTGTTTTATTAATTTTTCTATTATTCTTCTTTTTATGTCACCAAAATTAACTTGACACAACATAACTTTGATGAATGATTGTAGAATCAATTTTGATGCATGTATTATGCATGAAAAAGAACCAGAAACAAGTGAATTTAAGCGCTGCAAGTCGGCTTCAATTTTCACATCCGGTTACAAGTCAGGAGGAGTAACTCTATCTGTACATTGGAGTGAATAGGGGATTTCCCGCTGGGAATTCCACAAAATAAAACAAGCTTTACTTTCATTTTTATTACCGGTATGAGTCAAACAGACAGTAAAACATGAACAATAAAACCATCGTTTCATACATTTTTTTTGTGAATACGTCGCGTTTGTTGTACGAAATCAAATCTGCGTTTGTGAACACGCAATTTCTTCGCTAACTCAGTCTGTGTGTAAAGCTTTTGCTCAAGCAATTTAACAACTTCGTATTTAACTCCGAGTGACAAATCATTACATTTACGATTAGACATTTTGGATGGTTATGATGAGAGAAAGTATGGCTTGAGTTTTATGAATCAGACAGCGTGGGACTATGTCACCGGGTTTAAGTTAACATACTCATCCGTTTCCTATTCTTACAAATTAGGTTCTTATTTTAAGCGTGATCGCGGTGATGCAATGTCGCGACATTGGAACGTTTCGGACACGAATTCGAAGCCCTGTCAAAGTACATTAAAGTCCCATTGTAAATGGATTAAAAAGAGCACACATGCCGGATTGTAAGTGATAAAACCCAATTAGCTGACAGGCCTATCAGTATCTTAAGCGCCCATGTGGTCATTCACAGCCTGTTTCTCTTTGTTTGCCGTCTTTGCATTGATTGAATTACATAATTAACTATAATGGCCTCTCGATTAACTGGCTTGTGGGCATAGTTTCACCCGCGTGGCTAACATGTTATTGCATATTTCTATGTTTATAACCGGTGGTCTATAAAAATCTTATGTTATTAGAGGGTAGAAATTAACATATAATACAGTGTAAATGGTTTGGTGCAGGAACATAATATGGTTGTAAACGGGATATGTTTTTATCCGTTATGTTAATAAGTGGGATCGTCTGTACTAGTATAAACAGACAACGGGCAAAGAGAGATCTTATTGATACCCAAGGGATTAATTTGTTGTGACCAAGTCTTGAAAATAGTGTGTCTGTCCATTGCAGAATGAGGTTCCCCGAGTGTGAATTTAATGACGCTATCCTGCATGGTGGGCTAGCATCACCAAATTCACACTCTGAGGACCCCGTTCTGCTGAGGCCTCAACTGCTATGGGATACCTAGGATCAGATTGAAGTTTCCCAATTGAATTTAGTGATGTTCACCCATTAGTACCCATGATTATCCAACTAAAAATAATATTAATTGAGACTATAGATACATCCAAGAAGATGAGTCCCAATAAATTCCCCCTCTGGGGACCTCATTCTGCAAATGACAGACACACTATTTCATAGCTTGTACTGACATTCAGATTAAAAGTTCAATAAACAGCATAAGGCTTTAATTAGAGAATGGAAATAATGTAACTAACCATTAACCCTTTCAGTGCCAGCGGCCGATCTCATCGGCCCTAATTTACGGTCTGTAAAATCGGCCCTAAAAAAGATTTTTTTGGGTTGAATTTTTTTTGGGTATGCTTAGGCATGCCATAGCGAATTTAAAAACAAACTGGCTAAAACCATAGGGGCATGTCATAACTCAAAACTATCACGAAGTATTCATAGTAATAATTTTGATGCCCATGAAAAACGTAAGATTCCCTGGCACTAAACCTACAAAATAAGTCTGTTAAAGAATATAAGAAAACATTATTAAAATTGTAAAAAATTGTAACAAATGATGAAAAATTGTTAGGCCAATGCATTCTCTTATATATGCGAGGCGACCTATGGTCGACTCGCATATATAAGAGAATGCATTGGCACAGGGTATATGGGTTGATACAAAAATCGGACCTGGCACTCAAAGGGTTAATGAGTATCAAGTTAAGGGTTAAATGCTATGAAAGCTGAAGGTCTGGCTGGCTGCTTTTTTCTCCAACTACAAAAAGTTAAGTTCTAGTCAAACCTGGATATAGTTTGTCTGACATTTGCAGAATGAGGTCCCCAGAGGGTGAATTTAGTGATTCTACCTCGCACAGTGGGCTAGCATCACCAAATTCCCCCTCTGGGGACCTCATTTTGCTTAGGCCTCATCTCCTGGGAAGTATCTATATTCTCAAATTATCATTGTTTTTAGTTACTTTTTCCCTTCTCTTCAGTTTCTCTATCCCCTAATTTGCAGAAGATAAAATCTTCAATCTGATCCTAGATCTCTCATAGCTGTTGAGGCTTAAGCAGAGTGAGGTTCTCAGAGGGTAAATTTGGTGATGCTAGCCTGCCATGTGGTATAGCGTCACTAAATTCACCCTTTAGGGAGCTCATTCTGCAAATGTCGGACACACAATATCCAGGCTTGGTTCTAGTCATGGTTTGGCTATCACCTAACTTTGAATTTCAGAAGCTGAAGGACTTTTTTGAAAATGTAGCTCCATTCTGATTTCTCTTTAATTCAGGAATGTTACTTGAAGATTTGTTTAAGTAATGTCAAGTTTCAGAAAGTTAGTTCATCTTTAGCTATCTATCTTGGTAGGTGAGGTTTATACATGGGGAGATAACGATGAAGGACAGCTTGGAGATGGAACAACCAATGCTATACCGAGGCCCAGACTAGTTGCTGCCCTGCATGGTAAGTGTAATTTAGGCAACATATTTGACATTTTATGTTGGGATATTAACAATAATTCATTCATATAGTATATTGCACCAACTAGTTTGGGATAAGATGATGAGCATATGCTAGTAAAACAGTCAATTGTCAAAAATGTGTTGAAGGAACATATCACTAATAATTCATTGCAATCATCCCATGAAGTTTATATCTCTAAATAATCATCAGTCATTAACCCTTCCATGACTGGAGCTTCCCGACATTTTGCAAAAACCCTGTGCCAATGCATTATCATATATATGTGAGTCTCTCATAGGGAGACTCGCATACATTAGAGAATATTGGCCTAACAATATTTACCTTCACCTTGTAAGCCAGTACATTCTCTTATATATGCGAGACTCCAAGACTCGCATATGTAAGAGAATGCACTGGCACAGAATCTTTAATGCTGCACAGCTCCCGTAATGAAAGGGTTAAACAGGCAACACTATTGTACAATTTATAGTCTTCCAAAAATTGGAATCTGGAAAGTATCATACTTTGTTGCAGGTAACGTGGAGCTCTGTGGTCTGGTTGTTAGCATGTCAGACTTGTGTTCGCTGTAAACACGTCAATATGGGTTGGCAGCACGTCGCCGGCCATTGAGTCTCCACATAGCAGTGGCTTGGCCGCTTTGAGCGATGTGCAATTGTCGGATTTCTCGCTGTTTCAAAACCCCTGCCAAGTTGTGACCCTTGAGCAAGGTCGCTCGTACTGTGTCGGCTTCGCATCACTCATGCGTTAAAAGAGTACCAGTCAGCTTGTCATACTGATGAGTATCAGAGCATGTTCTGATCAAACTAGAGCAGCGCCTGCAATGGCTTCAGCCGGTTGATTGGTTGGCTTGTACAAATGACTGGGGTAATATTGTACCAAGCGTGTTAGAGCAAGTAATTGGTTAATCGCTATATAAAACTGGTCATTATTATTATTATTATTAGAAAGTCAACTGGTTTTCCAAGATCCTTGTACCAAACAGTTTAGTTGCAAATGTCTTAACTCCTAAGAGTATCTGATGCCACTTTGTTGAATGTACAGTCCTCAAAATTAGCCATGGCAATAGCAATGCGTGGCCACATTTGGAATCTTAACATGCCACAGCATTAAATTAGCTATGGGACTTTTTTTCTTTTTTCAAGGTGTGGATAATAAAGGCAGTTACTGAAATCCAGGTATTTTCAATGGCCTATTTAGATATGATCAATTCACTGATCAATAAGTATTACTTGTGACCTGGTTTGATATTTTATTCCAGGGAAGAAGATTAACAGAGTAGCATGTGGGTCTGCTCACAGCCTGGCCTGGTCTACTAACAAACCGGTCAGTGCAGGCAAGCTGCCCACCGGTGTACCAATGGAGTACAACCATCTACAGCATATAAGCATTCCAGTGTTACGCAACCGACTTGTTCTTCTCCATCACTTCTCTGATCTCTTCTGTCCATCCATTCCAATGTTTGATCTACAGGATGCCAGCTCTGACAAGAAGAATAACTCTTTGACAGGGCTGGACTGTCTCAGAGGGGTGCTGGTGTCATCAGCTAAGGTGAGACTTAAAAAAACAACATAGATAAGGCCATTAACCCTTTGAGTGCCAGGGGCCGATCTCATCGGCCCTAAACCTACAAAATAAGTCTGTTAAAGAATATAAGAATAAATTATTAAAATTGTAAAAAATTGTAAAAAAAAAAAAAATGTTAGGCCAATGCATTCTCTTATATATGCGAGGCGACCTATGGTCGACTCGCATATATAAGAGAATGCATTGGCACAGGGTATATGGGTTGATACAAAAATCAACCTGGCACTCAAAGGGTTAAAAATAAATACCTGTGTTCTCAGGCAATTACATATTGGAATTGGATGAGGGAACTTGAGGGAGGCTTTTTATTTTGTCCAAGAATTCTAGAAATTAATGAATCTATAGGTAGTTTTATGCTAAAATATCCTATAATTTTTCAGGCAGTGTATAGAATCTATCCTCCTATGCCTTCTAACCAATAAGTCTTGAACAGAAAACTCTCTAATTTTCTAATTTGTATATATAAAAGAGTAGGATCTGTTTGCCTGTCTGTTCGGATTTTTCTCCAAGACCCCTGTTTAAAAAAAAATATGTTTGTTAATTTGAGCAAAAAAAACCTTTAAAAAAAATTTAATTAAAAAAAAAAAAATCATTTAAATGATCAAATTGTATGCAAAGTGCACACAGGAGCCGATTCTGTCTAAGATCAAATTGTGCATATGCAAAGTGCACACAATGGCCACAGGCCCCTTACACACAAAGGGGCAGCAGGCTCCTTTGTGCATGGGCCGCAGGCCCCTTCAGCGCTGAATAAAGGCTCCAAAAGGAACCTGTTTCAGCTAGTTGTAGATAAACTTGAGAATGAGTTTGAACTCCTCGAAAATTTTGGATAAACGGCAAATAAATTGTTTTGGTGATGAGGGATGTGCCTGAGAACGCAGTATTTTTATTTATTTAGCCTAACATGGACTAAAGCAATGCAATCAAGTTGTTTTTCGATAGTTTGATGAGCCTATAGAAATGTCAGTGGACTTACAACATTTTGTATATTTCACACATGACAATGAAATTAAAAGTAACTAATTAAAATTATATTATCTGCAGGCCTCAATCATATTTTTATCAGTATAGTGTAATGCCCTAAATAATCGACTCCTTAACCACAGCAGAATTATGGGTAATTTTTCAGGATTTAGTCGGAAATATGGCTTGTTGCCATTTATCGGAATGCTCTCACTGAGAGCCTTCCGATGAATGGCAACAAGCCATATTTCCGATTAAATCCTGAAAAATTACCCATACTTCTGCTGTTGTTAAGGAGTCCATTATTTAGGGCATTACTGTACCTGATATTGACTGCCTTTATCATTTTCTTCATTGGTCAAGTTAATTACTTTTGATAATTCCCTTAATGTGGGTGAAATATTCTGTATTGTCTTCTACTCAAACTTTTCTTTCAAAGTTCTTTAATTAAATTTGTAGCCTACCTTATTTTGTTATCATTTACAGGAGTCTGCATTCAGAAAGGTTGTGCAGGCGACGATGGTCAGAGACAGACAACACGGGCCTGTGGTGGAACTCAACAGAATACAGGTATAAATCAATAGAATTATAATCAAGCCTTGAAATAGTGTGTCTGTCATTTGCAGAATGAGGTCCCCAGAAGGTGAATTTAGTGATGCTACCCCGCATAGTGGGCTAGCATCACCAAATTCACCCTCTGGGGACCTCATTCTGCTTACACCTCAGCAGAATGAGGTTCCCAGAGGGTGAATTTGGTGATGCTAGCCCGCTGTGCGGGGTAGCATCACCAAATTTACCCTCTGGGGACCTCATTCTGCAAATGACAGACACACTATTTCAAGGCTTGATTATAATACTGATTTGATTTCAAGAAAGTTTAGCAATTTTATGCCAAATATGAAGTTCAGTGGTGAATTACATAGACAATTGCATTTCCAAACCGATTTTAGGACATAATAGGAGCATTTCATATGCTAAATGAGCTAAATGAGCCATCTTTGTTAGTAATTCCAATCTTGATGGAGTATTTATCTCTAATAATTAATCTATTTTTAAAGAAGCGAACAATCCCGGAACATGTGCAACAAGTTCTAATTCTGTTAGTAAACTGGGATGAAGAAAAATACTTTAAAGATAATGTAAAGTAATGCCCTATATAATCGAGAGCTTTCCGATGAATGGCAACAAGCCATATTTCCGATTAAATCCTGAAAAGTTACCCATAATTCTGCTGTGTTTAAGGAGTCAAATATTTAGGGCATTACTGTACTGCAGTATTGTTTTAATTAAATTTATTTGCTAATCCTGTTTGTAGGTGAAGAGAAGCAGAGCTAAAAATGGGTTAGCCGGCTCTGATGGTATGAAATCAGTATTTGGCCAGATGGCGCAGAAAATGGTAGCCTTCGGTCCTGATAACTTCATGTTACCACATAGAATCTGGAAAGTCAAGTTTGTTGGTAAGTACTCGCAACCCTTTCTATACTAAGTACTCATTGACGCGACATGCATATATAAGAGAATGCATTGGCACTAGCCATTCTTGAAGGCTCAAGAGCATTGATTGAATACACCATGTGAGTCAAATTCCTCCATTTGTCTGATCATGTACGCACCATTTCTAAATATTAGTGATGTCACTTCTATCATGTGTTTTCAAAAAAGGTCATTTTCGCAATCACTAGGCTTGTTGTCTCATCACTTTCCAGCAATTAACAATCAACCACCATATGTGACACATTGTGTTTGATCATAATTTATCCTCGATTACGAGTGAATAATGTTTATATTAACCCTTTTGTTACTATAAAGTTATTAAACAATGTTGTGTACAGTATGTGTTTTTCTTGTAGAGTCCAGGTTGTGTTGAAAAGACATCGTGGATGAGACACGCAGTGTCGATGTCCAATATTACTTTTCACCACAACCTGGATGAGTAGAAGAAAAACATACACACACTGTACACAACATTGTTTTTTTTTATTTTTACATTTTTATTATCCATCTTTATGTTTTGAAATAAAACTTTTGTGATTATATTTGGTATTTGTTGGCACTTAATTCTCTATAAAAGCCTGTATTTGATCATCAGAAAGCATGAATTGGAACAGTAAACACGGAAGTGAAAAAAAACTCAATGCGGAAGTGAAATGTCTGCTATATCCACCAGAGTATTTCGCGCTCATCACAATTTCACCGATTCATTTGGCAATAGTGTTACTTAGTGACATCATGGAGTACCAATAAAAATGTCATATTGCCAGTCCAATATGAATTTTTTATTAGGACTCCGTAATGTCACGAAGTAATTCTATTGACAAATGAATCGGTGAAATTGTGATGCGCGCGCAATTGGACTTTTTGAACACCCCTGCAAATGAATAATAGACCATCCCATGTATACTTTTATGATTGTCTGAGTGGTATAGAAAGTGTTAACTGTCTTAATAATTTATTTGTAGGTGAGAGTGTGGATGACTGTGGTGGCGGATACAGTGAATCCGTAGCAGAGATGTGTGATGAGCTCCAGAATGGATCCCTACCGTTACTCATCGTCACTCCGAATGGACGAGATGAATCCGGAGCCAATAGAGACTGCTTCCTCCTGAACCCATCTCTCAAAACACCTCTACACAGAACCATGTTTAGATTCCTCGGTCAGTAATAAATTCCATTAAGTTCATATTTTCATAGATCAGTCATCCAATGTAATTTATCTGTTAAACACCTATAAAGTTCCAGTATTTAAATATGCAATGCTTTAATAATAATTGAATGTATACTTCTTTTTTTTGGTTTTGTGTTAAAATCTTTGTCTTAAAATTTAATGGTGCATATAATGTTCACAGCTTAGTATTTAGGCTATAAATGTTAATATATTGGTGGAAAAGGTATTCAAATTCAGCGGCAAAAGTGAAATACATTCTTACCTGGAAAAATTAAGACTTGTAATACACCCATGTATTCAGAAAATTTTGACTTCAGATTTGGAGTTCGGTAAGGCTCAACAATTTTTTAATATCATCTCCTATTTCAGGAATGCTGTTTGGTATAGCCATCAGGAGTGGCAGTCCTCTGAGTGTCTGTATAGCCGAGCCAGTGTGGAAACAGCTTGCTGGAATGCCTAACACCATTACAGATCTCTCAGAAGTCGACAAAGATTTCGTGCCAGGTATGTCTAAGTTTCATCCTTCACCCCCACCCCTAAACCTGAGTTTAATGTTAGCCAATTTCCCGTTTCTCAGACCAGCGTGCATGGTCCCGAAACCCTGCGCATGAAACTTTTTATTCTAGCTTAAAATATTGGAAAATGTCAATTGGTACAATATAATTGAGGTACATTTTTTATCATACAAACATGTGCGGAAGATTGATCAAACAGATCTGTTCTCAATTCAGATTTCCCTGCTTCATTACTGCAATTGGTAACAGTTTAACCCAAATTGATTTCCTTGATCATTTTTCAAATTTATTGATTATAATAATGTGATACATTGATGGAAAGAGCTCTGAGAGCTCTTTCCATCAATGTATCACATTATTATAATCAATAAATTTGAAAAATGATCAAGGAAATATGGGTTGATACAAAAATCGGACTTGGCACTGAAAGAGTTAAACGTGTTGAAAACGTGAAGAATGGCATCTGCAATCTGATTCTAAATTGTCAAAAATATATGTCAGTGATTCTTGATTGGGTAATTTTGGACAAAATAAATCATCAAATTTTGTACGGACATCTATCCAGTAAATATTGCCCATGGGCCATTGAAATTAGATCCAGAGCTAGCCGATGCAACAAGACTCCTTCTAACATTTGCAAAGAAATGAAACTAACAACAGCCGTACAATGTACCACAAACACCTGCAACGCAATTGCATGATCACTAGCCAATCAAAACGATGAATTGATGAGGCTACTTGAGCATTAAATTATGAGCGGTTTCAACTTCATGAGGGTTCAGTTCGGAAAAAATATAAGAATTTATTTCTAATTTTACTTCCATTGTCTACTTATATATTAATAATATGAAATAACTCTTGTTTTGGTTAAGGTTATTAGTTATAATCAAAAAGTTTGAAGACAAATAACGTTCTAGAACTTGTTTTCAAATGTTTCGGTTACAACTGCATAACCTTTTTAATTAGAACAAGAGTTACAGTAATGCCCTAATTAATCGACTCGTTAACCACAGCAGAATTATGGGTAGCTTTCCAATGAATGGCAACAAGCCATATTTCCGACTAAATCCTGAAAATTACCTAAAATTCTGCTGTGGTTAAGGAGTCGACTGTTTATGGCCTTACTGTAATTGCATAACCTTAATCAGAACAAGAGTTATTTCTTATATCAACTGATTATTCTTCAGGTTTAATGTGCATTAAGGAAATGAATGAAGAAGCATTGAGAGGAGCTGACATGCCATTCAGTGTGCCTAGTGCCGCCGGTCAAGAGATCGAACTGAGTAACAAATACAAGAAAATAACCATGGAGAACAAGGCAGAATATATCCGGTGTGCAATGGACTACCGTATGCATGAGTTTGACGATCAAGTGACATGGGTCAGGGAGGGTATGGCCCGAGTCGTTCCAGTACCACTGTTGTCATTGTTCACGGGATTAGAATTAGAAACTATGGTAAGTCTACATCAACTTAGAAAAATACACTTTGCCTCGTTTAAAGATGCATAATCTGAATTAATGCTCGCAAATTACTATTTCCTTGGCTTCGGGGTCAAAAATATTTGAATCAAGTTGAGGAACCCACCCATTAACTCATTGAACGCCGGCGACGAGATATCTCGTCGCCCGACGTCATGACGTTGCACGCCGGCGACGAGATATCTCGTCGCCCAGATTTACGTTCCGTTTCCGAATGCTCGGTTTACATTCCCTGTACCAATGCGTATCGAAAATTACTATATATACAAACGTTCTTCACGATATTATCTATTTCTTATATATTAACCATTCTGATTGTTATATCATACAATTCACGGTAAGAGACATGCTGAACGCCGCGTCAGCAACCCGGCCCATTGCGTGAAACTTGTGAGAAAACCGCGCCGATTTACGCATCATTATGAAATTTGTCATGGCTTCGTCAGGGTTTGTCAAGTGACCGAAATGAGATCGTAAAAATACGTTATATAATTGTATTGCTCCAAACCATGATATGTGAATTTTAATCATTGCTATTAACGATTCAAATAACAACCTGCACATTGTAAATTATAAAATGAATGAATAATATTCAAGTAATTCAAATTCAATTCCCTTTTATATATATAGGCCTACGTGGTTTGATATCATACTCTCGGGATGTGAAATCACTGGCCAGTCAACTGATCATCCACTTGTATCGCTTGTTTTGGGTACTTGTAGTGAAGATGGTCCAATCGTTTTATATATGAACGCAGATAAGAAATTATTTGTGTTAAATATTACATACAATGTGTTAGCGATAATGGAGCAAAGAATATCAAAGTTTGATGTGACAGGCGTCATGACGTCGCCCGGGGGGCTGGCCGCCGGACGACGTAATCCACCGGGAGGCTGGCGTTCAATCAGTTAAAGTTCAGATATGGATTTTTGAAATCTATTATTTTTTACCACCGATAATTTTAGTGGCTCAGTAAAAGGTTGACGAGAATATATTCTCTGACCAAATTGCTGATGAAGATGGATAACTCTAAAATCAAGTGGCTTTTTTGTGTAACTAACAGCAATTTCGTTTGAACAAAATGTTGTTAAATAACAGGTTTTGGGCAATTTTATACTATAGTTGACGGTGGTTAGCATTATTTTGGGGCAATTAATCAATTCTGATAACTGCAGCAGCATTTTTTTTTTAAATGTTGTTGGAATCTGATGATATGGGGACCATCGAATCGGATTGAGTACATTTAAGACATTAATTTTCTTTGTCACAATTGTTTTGGGAGTTTTAACTCAAAATAGAGAGAAACTAATGTTATAAGATTGAAGTTATTTTCAAAAAATTACTGATCTTCTGAAGTCACTTAACCCATTCTGTACTTAATACTCATTGACGAGTAGTTCCTTTAGGAATGTTCAGATAATCAGTTTAACAAATGATCATATACCATTTGTTAAACTGATTATCTGAACATTTGCCACCAATGAATTTGAATAATTTGCTCTTGTATTATCTGTTTTTCTGGCTGCCGTCTGCTTTAATTACCTGAACACCCATCCAATGAATAATAAACCATTCCAATCTAGTCTTTTATAACTGAATGGGAGAATCCATTTAGTGTAGAAAGTGCTAACAATGTCCATCTATTATCTCTGTGATAGCTATATTATCCTATCACTAATGCAAATACAAAAAGAAGTAACATTATAGTTCTCTGTAACATTCTTGCGACTCCAGTCTTGAAATTGCATCTATTCATTTAATTCGTTCTGAAAATTATAATCAGACTTAACATTTTAATATTAAATACTCAATGACGAGTAGTTCCCATACGAAATGTTCATAAAATAAGTTCAACAAATGACCATTGTTGAACTTATTATCTGAACATTTCCCTGCAATAATTAGGACTCTTTCTGTACTTGTATTATCTGTCGTCTGCTTATTTTTCCTAATAACCCCTCTAGATGAATAACAGACCATTCCAGTGTATACTTTTATAACTGATGGGAGAATCCATTTAGTAAATAAAGGGTTAAATGGCATATTCTAAGTGGAAAATCAACCAAAAACCAATCATGACCAATACAGATCCATATAACCATCAGATGTTTAGATGCATTTTTCTCTGATTCACAGTCTACAAAGTTTACAATAAAACAGATGTTTTTTTTAGGTTTGTGGAAGTCCAGAGATTCCTCTGAATCTTCTGAAGTCTGTTGCGACATACAAAGGAATCGACCCACATGCTCCGCTGGTCCAGTGGTTCTGGGAGGTAATGGACGACTTCAGAAATGCTGAGAGGTCACTGTTCCTTCGTTTCGTCTGGGGAAGGACCAGGTTACCTAGGACCATCGCCGACTTCAGAGGCAGAGATTTTGTACTACAGGTAACGATCATTTGTTATAACTGTCATATTAACTTCATACCGCAAGATCCAGTTAATCTTACATATTTATGAGTAGTGGAGCATAAGTTGTTTTGCCACAACTATGCCTGTTGTTAGTCAATTTAATATTGTTGTGTGGGAAAATCTCCAATTTTTATGCAATGCTAACAAAAGAGATGCCCCAACTTGCTGTTTGTTCATGAATATTAACACCATGCCATAACCTCTGTCAGTTAACTATGATGTGATCAGAGGATCTTCATTCCCAAGTCTGAGAAATTTCATTTGTACCGTAAATTTCGGTGTATAAGTCGCGTGCGTGTATAAGACGCACCCCCACTATTCAAATCCAAATCCACCCGGACCCATTATGAAATTAAAAAATTCAACCCAACAACCTCTATATATTCTGAAACAGTGTGTCCTGTGAAGATTTCACTGAAAGTATGAAATATTCAACTATTGACCTTAAAAAGGCATAGTTTACAACCAACATTTACTGGAATTTGAGTCTTCACAACCAAATTAACCCTTTCATGACCGGTGCTTCCTGATATTTTGCGAAAACCCTGTGCCAATGCATTCTCTTATATATGCGAATCTCCCATAGGGAGCCTTGTATATATAAGAGAATGCTTGGCCTAACAATATTTACCTTGATCTTGTAAGCCAGTGTATTTTCTTATATATGCGAGGCTCCCTATGGGAGACTCGCATATATAAGAGAATGCACTGGCACAGGATCTTTAATGCTGCACCAGCGCAGCTTCCGTCATGAAAGGGTTAATACTGCCAGAATTCTCACTCATTCACAATTTCTTGATATTGTAGGTGCTGGATAAATATAACCCTCCAGATCATTTCTTGCCCGAGAGTTACACATGCTTCTTCCTGCTTAAGCTTCCGAGATACTCATGTAAAGCCGTGCTTCAGGAAAAACTCAAGTACGCAATCCATTTCTGTAAATCCATTGACACTGATGACTACGCCAGGGTAGCCCTGTCGGGAGATGTGCTGGTCGATGACACACCCGATGCCAGTGAAGCAAGCGAGGAGATTGACAGTATAGAATCCGATGGTGAAATCAATGACACGGACTGATTGTATTAAATATACATGCCGAAAGACCAAGTTTCCAATGTTTCCTTCCAGCCTGAGGCATCGGTCAAGATAGACGCTGGCAGAAAGAGTGCTTAACCCTTTCAGTGCCAGGGGCCGATCTCATCGGCCCTAATTTACGGTCTGTAAAATCGGCCCTAAAATATTTTTTTTTTTTTTTAGATTTTGGGTTGAATTTTTTTTGGGTATGCTTAAGCATGCTATAGCGAATTTAAAAACAAACTGGATAAAACCTTAGGGGCATGTTATAACTCAAAACTATCACCAAGTATTCATAGTAATAATGTTGATGCCCATGAAAAACGTAAGATTCCCTGGCATTAAACCTACAAAATAAGTCAGTTAAAGAATATAAGAAAAAATAATTAAAATTGTAAAAAATTGTAAAAAATAATAACAAATGATGAAAAATTGTTAGGCCAATGCATTCTCTTATATATGCGAGGCGACCTATGGTCGACTCGCATATATAAGAGAATGCATTGGCACAGGGTATATGGGTTGATACAAAAATCGGACCTGACACTGAAAGGGTTAAAGACAGTGTATCTCTTCTGGGCCACAATTACAACAACAACATTTTTATAAAACCTGGTTTCAAGATTACAAATAGCTTTTTTTGTGATTAAACTTGACGATTTGGTATATTATTTGTCTATGCTAAATGAATAATTAAGTGGCATATTTTTGATGCTGCAGCGAAAAACTCTTTTGAGTTGAAATGACAATATTCCTTGATTGAGGTCTGACTCATAAATGAACCAAAATCTAACACCAGATGAAAATGGAAGAACATAATTTTTAGGCTAAATTTGGGAAAAATCTGGTCTACTTTTCATTTGGGATAGGGCCCCATATTTGTCCCTGGTGCAACCTAGGACAATGCCTGAAATGCCTGAATCTAACATGATGGATGTTCGTGGCTGGGGAAGATGAAGGAAATTTGGTCTATGTGCTGAAAGCCAAAAGAGTTCAGAAATGTGAGCAAATGTGATATAACTGATTTTGAAAGGTTGTGCTTGTGATAGCGAAATGTTAACAATGTTGATGAAAAATCTGTGTATATTTGTGTTTCTTGTCAAATGAGTTATCGCATTGAATGTATTTAGTTATCAAGATATTGTTCACAAATTTCTTTTATAAAACACATATGGCTATCTGTGATCAAATTTTATTTAAAGTAAGATATCTATCAATGGACTTAATTGATAATTATCTTATTTGCAGATATATTTCAGTCATTCATATTTTTTTTTCATAGTTTTGCTTGTATTATTGTGTCAGTTTAGTTTTCCTATTGATCATGCATCAGTTCAATCAGAATTATTGATATCAAAGAAAAAAATCAAAGTTTAAAATTGTTTTTTTCATATGAAATGATTTCAGTTTAAGAAAGCTCAACATTTAGAATTTGTCATACTGTTAGAGCCTCTGTTTCTATGACTCAGTATCAAATCATTGAAGTCAATTGTCATAAAGTGTCGTTCATTCAAACTTCATGTTTTAATAATAATAATAATAATTAATAATAATAATTGTGCTTATATAGTGTGTATCCCCAATGCCAGTTGGGCATTGTTGCTATCGAGCACACCTGTATTGGGGTTTTATTTCACTCAATAGAAACATTATGAATCATAGGATAAATACTAGATTTTTTAAATAACTGAGTGACTAATTTCTATGTGTTATTTTAGTTCTATTTTAATGACAAAATGGAAGATTTTAGGCTATAACTTCATTTAAAAACACTTTGCAAATGTGTGGCTTTGATGTAATACATAGTTTTCTGATGTCATTTTTTACCAAAATGAACATGTTTTTGAGCAAGATAGTGCTCTCCCTTTTTTCACTATTTTTGTCCATATTGGACACGTTGCTACTCATTCTCACCTGCCAAACATAGACCTCTCATAACAAATATCAGTTTATTCTCCAGGAAGAACAAGAACGTTGGTCGACAATAAAACTATTCGATTCTCAGGCTCTTCCCTCATGACTTTGAAAATATACTCAGCAGCTGATTGGTAGAAAATATCTGATAATAATTATTTGATTGACAGCTGTGGAAAGCTCCATTAGTTTTTTTTATGAATCTGTAAAGAATTGAATGTTTTCCAGATATTTCTGTAACTTTCATTGTTTACTGAAATTTTATGTATTTTTGCTAGCCACCGCCCTCATTTTCTCTCCCTATTGAGCATAATAAAATAAAATAAACATGACATCTTCATAAGGAGATGCTGCAATTTCTACTAATACAGTTTGAGATTGTTACGCCGATTAATTCACTCTATAGTGCTATAAACCAAACACATGACATGAAGAACAATTGCCATTAGCCTTTTAATACCAAAATATTTTGTATTAAGACTGGTGTTACATATATAGTATATAGCTTTCAGCTACAATCTTTACAGTTTTAATGATATTTAAAAATGTAATAAGAAAAATATCTAAATAAAACGTAGGTGGACAGCTTCTCTGTTCTATTATCAAGTCTGACTTTAGTGTGCCTGTCATTTGCAGAATGATGTCCCCAGTGGGTGAATTTATTGACGCTATCCCACATAGCGGGCTAGTATCACTAAATTCACCCTCTGGGGACCTCATTCTGCATGGCCTCATCTGCTATGGGAGACATAGACTCATATTGAAGTTCCCAAATGGTGAATATTGTGATGTACACCCATTGGTAGCCTTGGTTATGCAATGTGTCATCTGCCAATTTGGGGATATAGAGAAACTAAACTAAAAAAGAAATAGAATCTATGTGATGACGTTTCTATATAAATTTGATAATAAAGAAACCTTCCAGAGAAGATGAGGCCTACGCAGAATAATGTGTCCAGAGGATGAATTTAGTGATGCTAGCCCGCTATGCGGAATAGCGTCACTAAATTACCCTCCGGGGATCTCATTCCGCAAATGACAGGCACACTAAACTCAGGCTTGTTTATTATGAGGCATCTATTACGGAGGCCTTGCAAAGTCTCTCCAGTTTCTCAGGCCAATATATGTTGAAAAGCATGCGAGCGCGTGGTATTTAATTAAATTTTTTATTTCTGGGGCACACACCAATGAAGCGTTCCAGCTCTACATTGGCTAGCTCTGGGTTTCATAATAAAATTAATTTGAGTTTCCCCGTGACCATTATTACCCGAACAGATGTCCATAAAACTTAATTGATTTATTAAATGTGATTTATTTTGTCAAAAATCTCCCAAATAAAGCATCATTAACATATTTTTTACGAAGATAGCAGATGCAATACATCATGTTTATAACACAAGTTTGGACATAGTTACAAACTACAGGAATGAATCGGAAATTTGCATTGGGAAACGGGTCTGTTCGATCTCACTTTGAAAATTATTTCGTATCGATTTAAAAATTTTGAACGTGAATAAAAAGGTATCACAGTTTCGTAACTATGCGCACAGGCCTGAGAAATGGGAATTTTACTTTGCTCGGCTTAATATTCACATAATTGAATGTCATTTTCTCTGGCTTGAAACCAGTTGAACTTTGGAGAAGCCTACATCCAACTTGATAACCATTTTAATCCTTGTCTGTATAATGAAACAAGGAGATAACTGTATTAATAATGACAGCACTTATATCCTGTGTTACTAATGGCAATGGTTCCTTATGTAACCAAAATAAAGGATGTTTTTCAAGAATTGTTGTACTAATATAATTAAGAAAAACAAACTGAAACTCATCAGTAATGTGATATTGTGTACAGTAAGCTTATATATATTTTTTATGTATATTTATGGCCAAATTTTGAAGATGTAATTATTTGTTTTGTTTTTTCCCTGTTGTTTTGTGTGTGCAAGCTACATGACTTGTCCTTGCGATTAAAATGACATCACAAACTTAAATTTGCTTTTATTTATTGCCACTGACCTATATTTACACACATACATAATTCGCGCTGTGGAACTTGAATGCAGGATGTTGATTGGTTGAAATCACGTCATGTGACAGACAAACTTTTCCATATTGTATTGACGCAACTTGCAACACGTTTTCAGTATAGCGATGAAAATGAGTGCTAAATGCTCTTTTGATTGTAAATATAGGATTGGATCAGTTGATTGGGTGTTGATTTTGTTGTTTTCCATGGAGTATACATTGTAGATGCAAATTTGTCTGACATTTTTATATGTGAAGTGCTAACAAAATGTCAAAACAACTTGCATCCATACCCCATGGAATGCTGGCAAATCGACATCCATTTCTTAAATGAAGGAGGTATGGGGTGTATAGCTTTATGAGGTTTGGAGCGATTGTCAACTGTAGGAATTCAAGAACATGAGTGGATTATTTAACAGCGTCAAGTAGTTGCTAAACCTGTTAACACTACCATGACTGGAGCTTACTGAAATTTTGCGAAAATACTGTGCCAATGAATTCTCTTATATATAAGAGAATACATTGGCCTAACAATAATTACATTGACCATGTAAGCCACTGCATTCTCTTAAATGTGCGAGACTCTCGTATATAAGAGAATGCACTGACATTGAGGATCTTTAATGCTGCACCAGCGCAGCTCCCATCATGAAAGGGTTAAATATAGTGTATCTCTTCAGAGTCAGAATTACAATAGAATAAATTCTATAAAAACCCTATTTCAAGACTAAAAAATCCTTATTCTGTCAATAAAACTGAATGAAGATTGGGTATATTATTTCTCTAAAAAGGCACAATAAAGTGGTTTATTTCTGCATAATATCTGAATCATAATGGCATTTTGCCTTAACCCTTTCAGTGCCAAGTCCGATTTTTGTATCAACCCATATTTCCTTGATCATTTTTCAAATTTATTGATTATAATAATGTGATACGTTGATGGAAAGTGCTCTTAGAGCTCTTTCCATCAATGTATCACATTATTATAATCAATAAATTTGGCACTGAAAGGGTTAATGGAGAATGCTAACATGATAGAGTTCTGGATAGGTGTGTTCAATTCATATCTATTATTTTATACCCTGGAAACTAAATAAAACATGTTGGGAAGAGATATCCATATTTAACCCTTTGAACCCGACGCCCCACAGTGATCGACACCCTGACCCGGGGCTCCCTGTTGTATCTTCCCTTAAATTAGACCGTGTCCTGTTGCATGGTGTTGATTATGTTTAAATTGTGACACAGGTCTGAAACTTTAAAGATTTGTCACTCATGGATCACTGATAATATAAGATTGGGAGACTTTGCCATGTGGGAACTCCTTCGTAACGGTTGCTAGGCAACTACACGGAATTAACTGATATTAACAGGGGGGGGGGGGGGGGGGGGGGGGGGGGGGGGGGGGGGGGGGGGGGGGGTAGGGTAGTGATATTGTTTTGTAGGTACATTTCAGCTGATAGACATAACTCAAAAATGGTCTGGGGGTCTTGGTTGCTCTGTCAGTAAGGGGTTCTGCTCCACACCAACTTGCTCTCTAGCGCTGGCAATATGGGTTCAATTCCTGGCGGAGTCATCGCTGACTTTGTATCCCATATCGCTATCTGGGGGGAGTTGCCAGTTACTCGTCGATGGTCAGTGGTTTCACTGGGCACAATGGGTCATTCTTCCAGCCAATGAAATCACTACTAAATTTCCCTCCACTAATAAAACTGGCAACATAAATAATTATGATAATAACAAAAATGTTCTAGCCCTAAGATCTTGGGGAATTTTAGGAATACATGTAACAAAATGCACAACCACTGGCATAAATTTTAATAATTTGAATAATTAACAAAATAACTTTATATATGGAAGTATCTCTATACAAACATTACAGAGCATTTCTGCTCAGATATTTTACAAATGCTTGACAGGTCGGAAAAAGGGTATCCAGGAAGCAGCATTGATAAGGTAATGTCACGTCAAATAAATATAAAAAAATGGACATATAAATTTTTTTTTTTAAATGATGGCAGGATTCACATGTATACTCAGACCCCAGTTATTGTTGATTGTTTTTGAAAAACAATTTAAAGATACTCAATCCGATTTGATGGTCCCTATATCATCAGATTCCAACAACATTTTTTAATATGCCGCGTCAGTTATCAGAATCGAGTAATTGCCCAAAAATAATGCTAATCACAGTCAACTATAGTATAAAATTGCCCAAAAAGTTTGAAAGCAATTTTGATGTTAAAATTACATTATCTCTAACTTTTAAGGCCAAAAATAGTTGAAAAATATGGATTAAATTAAATGGACAATCTGTATAGATTGTTTTTCAGACCCTCCTATGGACGGTGATGTGATGTGATACATGCTGCAAGGTGAGGAAACAAAGGTTGGGAAGAATATGGTTTTGAATTTGATTTACACAATCTTCATCATGACATTGATTAACATAATTCTATGTATACACCTCAAAATAAGTAAGTTCCCCCTGACAAATTACACTGTATCTCAAGAATCCTGAGGCCGGTTGTCATCAAATTTTACAATTTTACGTGCATATTCAGTATCCTAGCTAATGCACGCTTGAATGGGCACTGTTCAAAAGTCACAAAACAGTTATGAGGGTAGAAAACTCACTTATTAGCCCTTTCATGACAGGAGCTGCGCTGGCACAACACTAAAGACCCTGTGCCAATGCATTCTTTTATATATGCGAGTTTACCATAGGTCACCTCGCATATATAAGAGAATGCATTGGCCTAACAATTTTTTTATCAATTTTTCTTACATTCTTCAACAATTTTTATCATTTTTAATAATTTTTCTTACATTCTAAAACAATTTTTATAATTTTTTCTTACATTCTTTATCAATTTTTATCGTTACTTCTTACATTCTTTCACAATTTTTTATAATTTTTTTTTTTATTATTTCTTACATTTTTTAACAATTTAAAAATAATTATATAAAATTTGTTAGGCCAATACATTCTCTTATATATGCGAGGCGACCTGTGGTCAACTCGCATATATAAGAGAATGCATTGGCACAGTGTTTTCGCTAAAAAAATTGAGGAAGCTGCGATCATGAAAGGATTAAAGACTCATGTGAAGAATAGGTTTCTGCATGTAACCCCATGTCACGACAAGACTTTGAGGCACCATTTCCTCATGAGTAGACACTGGATTCAACACTGTCATGAGGCTGACAATTCCTCTTGCAGTATATGAGGAATGTCATATCGTTAACCCTTTGAGTGCCAGGTCGATTTTTGTACCAACCCATATACCCTGTGCCAATACATTCTCTTATATATGCGAGTCGACCATAGGTCGCCTCGCATATATAAGAGAATGCATTGGCCTAACAATTTTTTTTATTTTTTTTTACAATTTTTTACAATTTTTTACAATTTTAATATATTTTATTATATTCTTTAACAGACTTATTGTGTAGGTTTAGGGCCGATTAGATCAGCCCCTGGCACTCAAAGGGTTAAGTATCATTATCCATTCTTTTGTAAACTGCTTGCTCCCTTTGGTGCCAATTACTCAAGGAGAGGTCTCACTCTTGTTAAAGATGCATAATCCAAATTAACGCTCGCAAATTACTATTTCCTTGGCTTCAGGGTAAATAATATTTGATTCGAGTTGAGGAACCAATCCATCAAAGCTCAGAGTGATCAGATATCGATGTTTGAAATCTATTATTTTTCACCTCGGACAATTTTAGGTGGCCCAGCAAACAGTCGATGAGAAGACTTTCTCTGACCAAATTGCGGATGAAGATGGATAACTCTAAAATCAAGTGGCTTTTTTGTGTCAGATATTTGACAAACCAGCAAAATTTTGTTGAACAAAATGTTGATAAATAACAGGTTTTGGGCAATTTTATACTATAGTTGACTGGTTAGCTTATTTTTGGGCAATTACTCGATTCTGATAACTGAAGCGGCATTTCAAAAAATGTTGTTGTTGTTGTTGTTGGAATCTGATGATATGGTGACCATCGAATCGGATTGAGTACATTTAACTGAGAATTCTGACATTTGAAAATTACCAAATGACCAGCACACCTGAATATGTTCCCTCTTAACGAAACCAGTCATTTTGTGATTTTTTGAAAGTTGATTGAATCTTTCCAATTAGATGGTGTTCATTCAAGTATGTAGCCATTCACAATATCATTAGTTATAAGATAGGTTGGTCATATATAACAGATTATGTTCCCAAAATTTCATTGCATTCTGATCTCAAAAATATCAGAGGGGACTTACTTTTTTTTTAGGTGTTTATAATCACAAATCACAGGCAAGATGCGGACTTTGGATATTTGATTTCTTATACAAAAGTAATAAAATTTATCATAAAAATGTCATGAATGTGGTGAATTCTGATACACTCTCACCTTAAAACAAAGTTTTATAGTTCCTGTTCTATATAAGTCAGCCTACATTCAAGATTTATAATCTCTAATATGTTGTTCCCTTCTATTTTTATAAGGATACTGTATTCCATGACTGGAGATTCCTGTAATTTTGTAACCCTGTGCCAATGCATTCTCTTATATATGCGAGTCTCCCATAGGCAGCCTCGCATATATAAGAGAATACATTGGCCTGACAATATTTATCTTGACCTTGTAAGCCAGTTCATTCTCTTATATATGCGAGGCTCCCTATGGGAGACTCGCATATATTAGGAATGCACTGGCACAGGATTTTTTTCGCAGTAAAATGATGGAAAATGTTGGTCAACACAATAATGTTTTCTTGTCATCAGTATGTTATAAGTGTGTAATAATCCAACCAAGGGCGCAACATAATAAGAAATTGTGATAGCTTGAAAATAGGCTAAGAACTACTGTAGAGATGTTGATTGGAAAACATAAATGTGACCCTTCGAGAATTTGACAGACTCCAACTTTCTATACCTGTCATGGGAAAATATCGTCCAATAGCAAGACAGTTACGTTTTATTTACACACAAAGTCCACGGAAATGTTCCAATCAGTTTCCTAAGTATGAGTGGAGATATTAAACATATTACTGTATAGTCCGTATCAGATGTGTCCACTACTAGTGCAAAACCTTGTGCAGTTTCACTGATATTATTATGAGCTTATTGACAGAATTATAGTTCAACTTCATACTATTGGTTGATAAATTCCCACGACAGGTATGGAGAGATATAATCTGTCGATTGCTTGAAGTGTGACATTCACATTTTCTGATCAAAACAGTTCAACTGTTGCAGTTTCAGAATACATGTACATACAAATCTTCAACTTCAAATAAAATCAAAACAGAATACATGGAGAAAGAGAAGGAAATGATGATGAATGCATTGATTATGCCATTTTGATATGAGTGCCATTGTATATGTAGACTGCAGGATCGTATAATGCCCCTCTGCAAAGGCTAGCACCCTGTTAACCCTTTCTTTACTAAATGGATTCTCCCAATCAGTTATAAATGTACACATTGGAATGATCGATTATTCATTAGGAGGGATTTTCACTGAAGGCAGCCAGACAAAAAGCTAATACAATTGAAAAAGGAGTCATATTCTTTGGTGTTGCAGAATGAGGTCCCCAGAGGGTGAATTTAGTGATGCTATCCCGCATAGCGGGCTAGCATTACAAATTCACCCACTAGGGACCTCCTTCTGCTTAGACCTCATCTTCTCTGGAAAGTTTCATTATTATCAAATTCTCAAGATACTATTTCTTTTTCAGTTTAGTTTCTCTATATCCCCAAATTGGCGAACAACACATTGCATGATCGAGGTTCCCAATGTGTGTACATCACAATATTTACCATTTGGGAACTTCAATCTGATTCTATGTCTCTCATAGCAGACGAGGCCATGCAGAATGAGGTCCCAAGAGGGTGAATTTGGTGATTCTAGCCCACTGCGGGATAGCGTCACTAAATCCACCCTCTGGGGACCTCATTCTGCAAATGACAGGCACGATATAATCAGGCTTGGAACTATTCATCAACGAGTATTTAGTAAAGAAAGGGTTATATAAGTACATAAAGTAATAGTAATGTTTAAAAAGGTGACAACACTCCAACTCATTTAGAGACTCAAATACGACTGACTATATATATATGGTTCAAAATTCAAGGTGATTTCATATGTTTATGGCAACAATGAAATGTACGGACCCAAGACTGTATTCAACATCTTCTGATACAGTAATGCTCTAATTAATCGACCTCTTAACCAAAGCAGAATTATGGGTAACTTTTCAGGATTTAGTCGGAAATATGGCTTGTTGCCATTCATCGGAAAGCTCTCGGGGAAAATTCTGCTTTGGTTAAGAGGTCGATTAATTAGAGCATTACTGTAATTGTATTTTTTATACGTCTGCATGGCATTTGATAAATTAGTTCATCTTCTGAAGTAAGTGATGCTAAATTTTAAGGCATCACTTTCTAGAAGGTTGTATAGCATGCTGGGCAAACAATACCCATACAGACCCAGATAATGTATACGAGATCTTCCCCCAAGTAATGTCAATAAAAATCTGATTTATTGGGGGGGGGGGGGGGGGGGAGGGTGACCAGCTTTGGCCAAAATTTCCAAAAGTTGGAATTATCATACCTGAAATTTCATGAAAAAACATTAGTTGGAAATTGTAGACCCAAATTAGGTTTAATATGTTATGTTAGTTTTATATTCCAACCAGTATTAACCCTTCCATGGCTGGAGCTTCTTGAAATTTTGGGAAAACCCTGTGCCAATGCATAAACTTCTATATGCGAGTCTCCCATAGGGAGTCTCGCATATATAAGAGAATACATTGGTCTAACAATATTTACCTATAGGAGACTCGCATATATAAGAGAATGCACTGACACAGGATATTTAATGCTGCACCAGCACAGCTCCCATCATGAAAGGTTTAAGCAGAAATTTTTTCCCAGTTTCCATCCATTTTTTTTACTGAAATGGCCATGAGTTGAAAATTTCCAACCAATAGGAGGGAGGGTGTTAATTGGGCAGAAAATGTCCATCATTTGAAGAACTTAAGATACCAATTGGAAAATTCTAACCCAATGGGGAGGGGAGGCAGCATTTTCTTGTACCCACTATCCTTGTTTGTTTTTTCGTAGTTCACACAGTGTGTACGATCAAATTGTAGTGCCTGGCTCTAAACATGTGATATAAACTATTTGAATCTTGAACAAAATTTGAACTGTAAGCTATCTTGACCATATAAGGAGTTAGTGCTACCTCAGCAGTGGAGACATTTCAATGGCTAAATTTTCACCAGTATTGTTAACAGTTCGATCCGGGGTCAGGTGGTTCATCATGTCTTTATCGTCATCATCCAGCTGAAGTTTGAGCATACTCGAATGTCCGACGAAATTGTCCGTCCCAAGGGATTGAGACTGAATACTGTTTGGAAATACTGGATCACTGTTGCTGTCATTCCGATTTCTGACAGTCCAGCGGAATGATCTAGGCTTCGGACTTTGCCGATAGTTTTTGTTTGAATCTTCGTGCACCAGTTTCTGTTCCTGGGCTTTGAATCTACGTGCTTGGATTCGGTTTATGTCTTCTGATAGAAGCCAGTAGGTGAGAACATCTCCTTTACCCTGTCAGGTAGAAAACACACAATTACTTCATAATCGTAAACCTTCCATGACTGGAGCTTCCTGAAATATACTTTCAGATCAAATAAAGAAACAAATTCTTTGAAATTTCAATAATTCTTTTGAGCAACCCAGTTAAAAACAAAAAGAGTATTGATAGTGAGTGGCAAATACTACGCCCATGGTAATTCCAACAAATGGCCATAACTCTTGTGAAAATTGGCAGGTGGAACCCAAGTTTGGCCGTGACCTGTATTATGGGATAGTAAACTCACATACAAAATTTCAGTCCATTCAGTTCAGAGTTAATAAAGTTATCATCCGGAAACTAAAAAGGCGAACAGATGGACCTGTAGAAGCTAGACCAATAACATAATACATCCTGTTTTTTTTATAAAAATAGGTGGAAAATCAACAAATAAAAGTTTGATGCTCAAAACAGTAACAAACTAATGACTTTACACTTGCCTTCATATTAACAATTCCTCTTTCTTGAATTTCATATCCACCAATGACATCGAGTAATTTCTTACAGGTACCTGAGCAGTGGATCTTCATGGCTAAGAGAGAAAAAGAAAAGTAACTTGTAAGCTGTCAACAGAATTGGTCAAGAAATTTATTTGTGAGCATTTGTAAATGTAAGATCCGCAATCAAAAAGATAAAGCCCTGTAAGTTATTGGAATTTCGCAATTCAACTAACAAATAACAACTTCTATGAAGTTGATATGGTATCGGTATATCACCTAAAATCATACCTATTTCTTGAGGTGTCCAAATATTACTCATTACGGTATTTACCAGAATATTTATGCAAAGTGCTAGAACTAATGTTTTCTTGTGTTTTAATAACAATTATTTAATATCATATGACTTAACCCTTTGAGTGCCAGGGGCCGATCTTATCGGCCCTAAACCTACAAAATAAGTCTGTTAAAGAATATAAGAATAAATTATTAAAATTGTAAAAAAAAAATTAAAAAAAAAATTTGATAGGCCAATGCATTCTCTTATATATGTGAGGCGACCTATGGTCGACTCGCATATATAAGAGAATGCATTGGCACAGGGTATATGGGTTGATACAAAAATCGACCTGGCACTCAAAGGGTTAATTAAATGCTGCCACTCTGTTGCAATTAATGTTATAAGGAAATACGTGATCATCAACACTATTTGTATTTTAGAGTTATTGTTCATCGCTGAAAACCCAACAATGGTTTCCCTGTTACAGTATTGTGCATAAACAAAAATGGCTTCAGCATACGAAATCTCGTCTGGAGGGTTTATTGATAATGAAAATAAGAACAAATTCCTTCTAATTGTTCATGTTCTTATTGATTATACTGGTTTAACCCTTTCAGTGCCAAGTCCGATGTTTGTATCAACCCATATTTCCTTGATAATTTTTTCAAATTTATTGATTATAATAATGTGTTACATTGATGGAAAGAGCTCTTAGAGCTCTTTCCATCAATGTATCACATTATTATAATCAATAAATTTGAAAAATTATCAAGGAAATATGGGTTGATACAAAAATTTAGGTTTATTATGTCATGTTTGGGAGTGCTGCGTCATTGTAGAAATGAAATATAATGGACACTCTTAGAGACATACATCGATTAGGATTATCATCGGCTTTTCAAAGAGACTAATAGTCAGTATAAAAGTATTAACATGTGCCATAATTTCTACCTATTTTGATCCCTAGAATGAGCTAAGAAAAATTTCAGACTTCAAACTATAATCGAGCTTCAAACAGAAAACTAGAGTTGAGGATAATTGATTTCCAATTTAAACTTACCTTCACCAGTACTTTCCATTCGAGAGGAAGTATTCACAGTGTCTCCAAATAGACAGTATCGGGGCATCTTCAGTCCGACAACGCCAGCGACACACGGCCCAGAATGAATACCGATCCTCAGATTAATAGTCTCTGAGAGGTTAAACTGTGGTTTGAACTTATGGATGGCTGATAGGAGATGTAGGGACATGGACGCGATCTCGCCAGCATGTGTACTTCCTGAACGGAAAGAAAGTCCACTCACGACCATGTACGCATCACCTATTGTTTCGACTTTATATACATCATAGTGTTCTATTATGGAGTCGAACAATGTGTACAAATCATTCAGCAAGTCAACAATCTGAAATATAAAATATTGATGTGATATTTTATTTAAAGTTACAGTAATGCCCTAAATAATCCACTCCTTAACCACAGCAGAATTATGGGTAATTTTTCAGGATTTAGTCGGAAATATGGCTTGTTGCTATTCATCAGAAAGCTCTCACTGAGAGCTTTCCGATGTATGGCAACAAGCCATATTTCCGACTAAATCCTGAAAAGAGCTTTCCGATGAATGGCAACAAGTTACCCATAATTCTGCTGTTGTTAAGGAGTCGATTATTTAGGGCATTACTCTATATTTAAATAGATACGTCTCGTTTGAACACCAAAATTATTTATCTCAAAACATACATATATGGACAATTTCCGAACAAAATCATTGATATAGCCCTGATAAAAACGTGTTTTCTTTCTTATATTTTTTGGTAAATTTGAGATCGTTTCGTTAGTGCCAGTTAAAATGTGTTAATAAATGGTAGCGTAAATTTTGCACCTGTAGACCATGGGAGGAAAATCTAGAGCTGTCGTAGCTCGGCATCTAGCTTTTATGGAGCAATATAATTTTGAAGATTAGAAAGCCTGCGTGAAGTTAAAATAATATCCAGTTAAGATGATGCAATCAATCCTGAGTTTAGTGTGTCTGTCATTTGCAGAATGAGGTCCCCAGAGGGTGAATTTAGTGACGCTATCCCGCATAGCGGGCTACCATCACCAAATTCACTGTGTGGGGACCTCATTCTGCATGTACTCATCTGCTTTGAGAGACATAGACTCAGATTATGTGAATAAGTGTCTATAGAAATTTGATAATAAAGAAACTTTCCAGAGAAGATGATGTCTAAGCAGAATGAGGTGCCCAGAGGGTGAAATTAGTGATGCTAGCCCACCTATGCAGGATAGCGTCACTAAATTCACCCTCTGGGGACCTCATTCTGCAAATGACAGGTACACTAAACTCAGGCTTGGATGCAATATATGTTTTCTAGACAGTGGCACATTATTCCGCTTCCGATTCCAGAACTTCAATGAATACAAACGGCATGGAAAATGTTTTGGTCCCATGCACACTCTGTGTTTTAATTCGTAACATGAACTACATATGCCATATGACTCCAATGCATCTTTCTGGAACATATAATGTCTGTAGAAAGATATTTAATGTATATATCATGCTATTTCGATTTAAAATGTGGAATCATATATTTAATTTCTCACAAATTTTTTCAAGAAACCTGGAATCTGCAGATGGATATATTTTCTTCATTTTTATTCATGGCTGATTTCAGGCTGGTTTGAACATTTACCTGCATGGGAGTACACCTTGAAGACATGGCTGTGAATCCACAGATATCGCTGAAGTATATCGTCACACTATCAAATGACTCCGCCTCTACATCCTTACCACGCTTCAGTTGCTCAGCAACAGATCTGAAAGTAAGCATAACCTTAAAGAAACATGCCCAATTTTAATACCAGGTGATTGGAAAGTGAAATTGGTCTCCATATCACATTGAGTTGAGAAGGTGATCGAGTTCCCGGAGAAAGTGAACAATTGCTACAACATCACTCCTATGAATAAGCAGATCTTTTAATGAAAACATGCGGGCAACACCATCACTGAAAACACACAACTATGTGGTACTTTTTGTTTTGTTTTGTTTCAATTAGAAAATTGATTCAGCAGTTTTTCAGCTTATTTTTAAAATTTTAGTTCCATATTAAGGAATATGGAATTTAATATTTCGAACATTTTCTAAAAAAAAAATATAAATAATAAACATCTTTCAGCTGTATCCAAGTGTGCCTACAAGTACTAAACAAGCTAGATAAAACATCATGATTGATACTTTTGACACCTGAAACAACCAACGTATCCCAATTTTAAGACTTTGAAATTTCATGTTTCCTCAGACTCAATGTAAACATGTGTCACAAATTGGCCTAATAAAACATCTCATGGATATCTTACAACCAGACCAGATGGCAGGCAAAGCACAACACTGGTATTAGATTAGTCTGTCTGATACCAGCAACTGACCACGGCTCTGATTTGATTAGGTGACTAGGAAAGCATGCATGTCCACTAGAAGTGATCTCTTCACAACAATATGATGCACACTTGTGACCATGGCCCTCTGCCGATTGGGTTGACTCTTATCATCACAGTTTCTTTTCATCCCAAATTGTTTTGCATCCAGCATTTTTGAGGTGAATTTCCCAAACAACCAAATGAGTCCTTTCAGATCACAGAATTGCCACTTGACTTATGATAGTTTTAATCACATATATAGTACAGTGTAATTGTGCTGGTGTAATTGTGGTGTTTTTTAAAAATATATTTTTAGGCAAAACATATGGTCCAAGTCTGCTCATACTAAAACCAGCTAAGATATTGGGATAGCGAGATGCTAGTTTTAGTCTGAGAACATCCTGTTACCATTTGTCCCCATAAATGTCCTACCAACATACCTATAATAACAAAATTTACCATTGGAACATTTATTTAAACTGCCCAAAATGCATGAGTGAACATTATTTAGTTTTCAGATAAACAAATGATTGCAAAGCCATGGAGTGTTTCGGGATAAGGTGAATGAAGGTTATGAATAGAGAAAATTTACATCCCTGGTTAAGTGGTCCTGCTAAGTTGCTATGATGTTGGTGAGTCCTACTGCATTGATATCATGTTGGTGGGGCAAACCGATACTGTTAAGAAAATTTAGCATTATTTTTCTGATGTCATTTTATTGTGGCTTTGGGTAATTTGAAAGAATCAAGGGAAAGCCTATATGTGTATATAATATTCAAAAACATATATATTTTTAATATTTGAACAATGGCTGTGTTGATTCATGCAAACAGATCATAATCAAAAAGTCTATTCCAAGCTTTTCCTCAAGCTACTCAGATTGGCCCAAACACCACGAAGAATGACAACTTGAGAAACAATAATGGTACTTTCTCTTAATAGAATAATTTTGTCCCACCAGCATTATAGCACTTCAGCAGGACCCACTACCATCACAGCAAACAACCAGTAAAACGTAACCAAGGTAATTTTTTTATTTTTAATGGGTTAACATGTTTTTGTGAAGAGATACCCATGCTATACAAAATATGAGTTATCTAGTCCAACAAGGGTGTACATAGAAATTCTGACCTAACTTTAGCTTTCGATTGTTTTTCTAGTGGATGTTATGTACAACTAAATAATAATGATTTAGTCAATAAAAACGTAACACTGTATTAATTTTATCTTTTTGGTGATCTAAATTACTACCAGACTTTTAAATTAAGGCTACCCTAAACTTATAAAATAATGATTTTATTAATTTCCCTGTCTTTTGAACTGGTTGGAAATGATCTCTATGGGTGTAGCCAGAGTAGAGATGCATGCCACGATCTAGCATTAATGGTGACACAAGCTACAAAAGATCTTTAATATATAGACAATTCAATTCAAAGGTCTGGAAATTAGTAACCAATAATGTCATATTTTGTTTCTAAGTCAGTTGAGTTATTGTATGTTACACCACACTTCATGAAGTTCATGTACTGAGAGAAATCACATTCAATTTTATCAATACACAAATACAATATTAACCCTTTGGAGAGTATCTGTAACGTCATATACATGACGTCATGAGTAAATTTAACGTCAACGTCATAGCAATAATTACCGGTATTAACAAGTTTGGGTCAAAAGTGTCCAATAATTCGTTTTAATTTATGTGCATTTTTTGTTAACGTGTGTTATCATGATCGATTGCACTTATACATTCAGGACATTATATTAATCAAAATAAGTCCTATACAAATCATTTATAAATCATATGATTTATTGAAGTTATGTCTACATAAAATAACACTTCCTGAAACGACATATATGTCGTTCTACTCCTCAACCGATAGACGACATATATGTCGTTCTACTCACCAAAGGATTAAGAGAGTGGCTCAAACGTGTCATAATTCTGCATAGCTAATGTCTATAGTAATACCCTGCACATGCACAACTGGAATATTATATCCCTCAAGACGAGTGCTTGACATGAAATGTTGTCCACTATCAAACTACTCAAGAATGAAAAGAGGAGAGACTTAGATTGGAAAACTTCAATTTCGAACTTCAAAGTACCAACACTGCGCTACAAGCCTTGAAATAGTGAGCCTGTCATTTGCAGAATGAGGTTCTCAGAGGGTGAATTTAGTGATGCTATCCCACACAGCAGGCTAGCATCACCAAATTCACCCTCTGGGAACCTCATTCTGCTAAGGCCTAAGCAGAATGAGGTCCCAGAGGGTGAATTTTGGTGATGCTAGCCTGCTGTGCGGGATAGCATCACTAAATTCACCCTCTGGGGACCTCATTCTGCAAATGACAGGCTCACTATTTCAAGGCTTGACCAACAGACTTATAATTCTCTTTTATACTGGACACAGGAAAATATCATCCAATAGAGAAAAGCTATGTTCTATTCCCACATGTAATCCACGCACAAGTCCCATCGGTTTCATAACTCTGTGACTATACATGAAACAAACTTTATTATAGTCCATATATATGTGACCACAGCTCGTGAAAAATAACTGCGCAAATGTTGGCGAGTTGTGCTACTTTTGAATGATATTTTCCTGCGACCAATTTAGTGATTAATATTTTTTCGATGTTTTGAAGTGAGACATTGATGTTTACCAACTAAAAGTTGCTAGTATGTACAGTAATGCCCTAAATAATTTAACTCCTTAACCCTTTGAGTGCCAGGTCCGATTTTTGTATCAACCCATATACCCTGTGCCAATGCATTCTCTTATATATGCAAGTCGACCATAGGTCGCCTCGCATATATAAGAGAATGCATTGGCCTAACAATTTTTTTTTTTTTACAATTTTAATAATTTATTCTTATATTCTTTAACAGACTTATTTTGTAGGTTTAGGGCCGATGAGATCGGCCCCTGGCACTCAAAGGGTTAACCACAGTAGTATTATGTGTTCTACAAAAGATCTTTATGTTCTACAAAAGAGAGCTTTCCGATGAATGACAACAAGCCATATTTCCGACTATATCCTGAAAAATTACCCATAATTCTGCTGTGGTTAAGGAGTCGGTTATTTAGGGCATTATTGTACATAGGTAGGTTAGATAGGAAGAGAATAGAGAGCTATGCTAGACAGATAGGGCTAGTGTTAACACTGTCTAAATAAACTATACCTAGTGACAGTATACCTTGGTAGCATTTGGTGCAGCAACTCCTCAGTTTTCTTTTTCTCCTCAATGAGTTGGTCAGTTCGGTCCTCAACCAATGACTCGAGGTTTGTGGCATATTTGTCCATGATGGCAATCATGTTGTCTACGATGTTGGGTTTCCTAAAGGTTGATAACGAAACCATATAAGTGTGATATCCACTATTCAAATAGTATCATGTTCGAACTGAGGATATTATTTTACTCATCTTTAAAATTGTGCAGTAGACTGTGTATGGCATTAATTGTGTCAGCAGCAATTTTCATGGTTACGTGGACATCAATTTCTTGATCGGAGATGGTATTTGTCTACCTCAACAGGTTCGACAATACTGGGTATTACAACAGCTTTGAGTAGTCATTGTTGAGAACTTGGGCCTCCAGTTAGCTGATAGCTATACCATTGTTCAATCAGTGTTCTAATTTATAGCTACTGGCTTTATTTCGCATACAGACAAGATAACTAGAACATTGTTTTATTATAACCTTCAATTATCGAAACAATTAGCTTTTATTTTGTATGAAATTCACCCGAGCCTTGATTGCATTAACCCTTTCTATACTAAATGGATTCTCCCATTCAGTTATAAAAGTATACATTGGAATGTTCTATTATTCATTTAATAGAGGGTTGTTCAAGGAAAATGAGCAGACGACTGTATGACAAAAATATTGTAGAAGTGAGGAAGTATTCATATTATTTGGTGGGAAATGTTCAGATAAACGACCTATGGTCATTTGTTGAACTTATTATCAGAACATTTCCTAAGGAAACTACTCATAAATGAGTATTTTTAGTATAGAAAGAAATAATACCGAAGGGATCAGAGAATATTGTGTATAGACAACGGAACAATAGGATATATTATATAAATTGATTACATTTTGTCTTGCCTTCCATCTTTTATTACACCCATTTTACGATATACCAAAAACAATTAATTATCTAACATTCAATCTTTATCCCTAAATTCCCTATCTTGTACCGAGTGTGTAAATATTACGTCCATCAATTAAGTGTTAACTATTATGTTGGCTCTTGAATTTGTGGTTATTGGTTTCACTCAGTTTTGAATTCCTGCAATTATTGCACCTTGATGCCTGCACTATATAAAACATATCCTTATAACGTAAAACTTACATTCCTTTCTGCATCGCTTTCAGCTTGTTCCGAACTGATTTGAAGTCTGGTCTCATTTCAGGCTCCTCGTTCCAGCATTCCTTGATACATTCTGTAATAAATTTCGGAGTCGATCCGAGTGCACTCAGCCGAGGCCTGTAGTACATGCCATTCAGTCCATGCCCATAGTCCTTAACCCTTGATATGATTTCTGAAAAAGAAAATGATACAGTAATGCCCTAAATAATTGACTCCTTAACAACAGCAGAATTATGGGTAGTTTTTCAGGATTTAGTCGGAAATATGGCTTGTTGCCATTCATTGGAAAGCTCTCAGTGAAAGCTTTCCGATGAATGGCAACAAGCCATATTTCCAACAAAATCCTGAAAAATTACCAATAATTCTGCTGTGGTTAATTCTTTAGGGCATTACTGTACAATAATTTACATTGGCTACAATAATCCTTAATAAACATAATATTTTCAATAATGGTGAAATGGTATAGGGCAATTTAACAAGAAAGTTTAGTATTCGTAATGTCAAATTCATTGAAAAACAATAAGGGCTGGCCTAATACTTACTGTATTGGTCATTGTGGCATAGCTACACACATTAGATTACCCAGAATCTCCCAATTTGAATTAAATGGATGCAAGACCTTCAAACTGGATTAATGCAAAATAACATAAATGTGATATAAGTCTGTAAAACAAGTGTTGTTAACAAGGACATGTGAAAATACAGTAATGTACTAAATAATCGACCCCTAAACCACAGCAGAATTATGGGAAATTTTTCAGGATTTAGTCAGAAATATTGCCTGCTGCCATTCATCGGAAAGCTCTCAGTGAGAGATTTCCGATGAATGGTAACAAGCCATATTTCCGTCTAAATCCTGGTCATATATTTCAGGCATTACTGTAGATTGATTGTGATCTTATTTTCATTTTTAATAAGTCTCCAATAACGAGATTCACATATTGATATCATTAATTGTTATGAAAACAATACTGTTACACTGTAGAATTACCGATCAAAGTCCAATTAAAATAGCAAAGTTTAATCAAAACTTGACGGTCAATAATGGAATACGTTAAAGCATTGAAAACTTTTCTGAAAAACTTATTTGGGCTAAAACATTTTAACTTTCTACTGTGATGTTTGTTAACAAATTACTGTAACAGTTTTATAAGGATTAACTGTCATGTGGACTGTTTTTATGGAGATACCATGAGGTAAGCGGTCATAACTTGTGTAAAACCCAAAGGGTTTTACATACAAGTTATGACCACTTACCTCATGGTTACATCTCCATAAAAAACAGTCCACATGACAGTTAACCTTATATTTATATACATTTAGCGAAAAAGCCACTTTTGTAAATGTATTTAAATCGAAAAGTGTATCGTGACAAAACCAGCCCAAAATATCCCATAGCACCCTTGGCAAAAGTTAACAGGAACAATCTCTCTTTATATTGAAACCCGATGATTTATTAAGTCAATCCTGCGCGAGTCCAAATGCGCCCAAAACATTACGCGTTCGTCTTTCCAAAACCTATGACGCGTCGATGTAATTATGAGGCTGCAGTTATGAACTGTTGCGCGTTCACCGAGAAATAATTGCAACTAGTCACGTGGGCGCCGACCAATCGAAATGCTGGATTTAGTGATAATCACACTTAGTATGTAAATATATTTTCATAACAATGGTTTCAACACGCAAAATTTAATTATTGGAGAGCTATCAGTAATTAATATAAGAACACAGCCAGATTACCCTATTTCTCCATGTTCTTCTTGGTGAAGATGTTTTACAGACTTTGCGATGTAGCAAGAATTACAAAGCGATGGCTGCCATTATACCTTATTCAATTGTTACTCATAATAAAATACACTGCATGTATGTGAGTTTATTAATCAATCATTCCATCCCTAAATTAGCCCTGAATGATGTACATTGAAACCTGTTGGCAGAAAAATTACCTAAGTGGTGTCCAGCAACAACGCAGTGGGAATAACCATTCATGCACAAAACAACATTGATGTGCCCGACGATGATGTGGTACTTTTATAACTGTGGGGGATGTAAATACCTTTTGGTTCTAGGTCTACGTCCCCATAGGGTCCTCTTCTACCATGAATCTCATATAGAATAATAGAAAAGGAATATATATCACCCTTCTGTGTGCCCCGTTTTGGAGCTTTGAGATCTCTAAGAAGCTCAGGTGCATGCCATAATAATCCTGAAAGAAATATATGAATATCATGTTACTACCTGTTCCATTGTGTATTTGTTTGTATTCAAAGTATGTACTGGGTTATTGCAGTGCCACCTTATTAACTGCAGCAAGCAATGCTGCAAACACTGTTTCTGTACATTGTTTTTATGTAGTAAACTTAATTTTCCTGTATATGGTGAACGCTTTGCTGAAAGGGTAATTTATTCACATTTAAGTGGACCGGACCGCTTTGGACCAGTCCAGGCAAGGGTTACGGACCGGAATGGCCGGGACCAGACTGGACACCTAGTCAGTGGACCGGACAACCTAGGGTGGTCCGGTCTGGTGTGCATCACTATATCTGGCGGTTCGGCTTTGAACTTGTTCCATTAGAATGCTGCTCTATTTATTTTTAAATTTCATATCGATTTTCAAAAGTAGGTTATGTATTTCCACACAAAAAATACTCAAAATTAAATTTACAGCAATTTTTTTTAATTTACCTAGACCACCCCCCAGTTATAAGCTATGACTGTTTAATGATATGCATGCTTTAGTCTCCATACAACAATTCATATATAACATTTCCTCTGGATATTTGTATGGAAATCCCCATTCAAAATTGGGGTGAGCAAGAGAACGAGAGAGAGAACAAATCATTTTCATATTTGTTTCTTTGATATTTCTTTTTCAATATTTGTACTCTGTATTTGGGTGGCATTTAGCTCATGCTTGGTAAATTCTCTCAGAATTAAACAAATCTTTATGAGCTTACCGAGTTGTTACCAAGATTGATACAACTATTAATAGTTCAGACAAGTTTTTACATAATCACATTACTGCATTAGTGTGGGTGTCATCCAACCCCCCCCCCCCCCTCTTTTGATACATGGAATTCCTTTAGGCCATTTTCAGGCAGTACACATGCTTTATTAAGCAATTATTTCAAGTGTCTTTTGGGAACAGTCAAAATTGTTGTCCCGAGGTATCAGGAATGACTATCGAACTGTTGCCCTCGGCCTTCGGCCTTGGGCAACAGTTCGATAGTCATTCCTGATACCGAGGGACAACAATTTTGCCTGTTCCCAAAAGACACATGAAATAATTGCTTTGTTACCCAATACATTGGCCAGTCAACAGTTCGCTCGGAGCCAGTCAACAGTTCGCTCGGGTCGGGCAAAAGTTCACTCGCGACGTCACGAAAGCTGATCGTGATTGCAAACCGGGCAACAGTTCATTCGGGGCGGGCAACAGTTCGTTGTGGCATTATGAACGCGAATTTGGGGTTAACCAGTTAATTCTAAATCCCAATGATTTACGAAGTAAAACTATACTATTGGGTAACAAACCGCTCTGTTAACTGGTACTCAAGATACATATACCCAATTTAATAGGTATTCAGGATTCAACAAAAGCTGGTATGTAGCTTTTATAGCACAAAATTACACAAATTTTGTTTATTTTTCAGCCGAAATTACATAATTTCATGTAATTCAGTCTAGTACATCTTGTCATGTTGAAGTTATGGATACTACTTCAGAAGATGTGTGAAAACTATGATTTTAATGTAAAATTACTAATTATGTATTTCATATTTCTTAACTGTATCTAGGATTCACCCCTCTCTGTTAACCCTTTCTATACTAAATATTCATTGACGAGTAGTTCCCTTTGGAAATGTTCAGATAATAAGTTCATCAAATGACTATAGTTAATTAATAGAAATCCTTTTGCACTTGTAATATATTTTCATCTGCCTGTCGTCTGCTTGTATTACCTGAACATCCCTCCAAATAAATAATAGACCATTCCACTGTAGACTTTTATAATCGAATGTGAAAATCCATTCAGTATAGAAAGGATTAACTGGTATTCAGGATTCAGGGGGGTAGGGGATGAACCCTTGTTCTATTTTCTATCATGAAAATCTTCACATATAATTCAAAGGCTGAAAAGGGATTTCTGAATATCACTGTATTGCATTGGAATAGTATAGTACAGTATCTCTCGACGGTTCACTGGGACTTTTACATTGACACAGCCTTTGAATTACTGTAATTATTATCTGAACATTCTTTTCAAATAACTGAATATGATTGATCGATTAGGGTTTAATGTCGCTCACAGCAACTAAGGCCATTTCACGACATTGCCAGTTTTAGCGGTGGAGGAAATCTAACAGTTATTTCAATGGCAGATAAATTGGTGGCAAACCACCGGTGAGTGACTCCACCAGATACCGATTTTTAGTTACAAAGTCCATGATGGAAACATGCAGATTTGAACACTTATCACCAGCGCTGGAGGGCAAGACGGCTTGAAGTTAGTACCCATAACCAACTGAGCCACCGAGGTCAAATAACTGCATAGGAGTCATACACCTTATGCTCTTGTATTAATAAGTTTGTGCACAAAATGGATCGGATTTAACCCTTTCTTTACTAAATGCTCATTGACTACTAGATCCCTCAGGAAATGTTCAGATAATAAGTTCAACAGGCCATTTATTGAACGTATTTTTCTGAAACATTTCCCACAAATGAGTAGGAATCCTCCTGCACTTGTATCATATTTTCGTCTGTCTGTCGTCTGCTCATTTTTCATGAACACCCTCCAAGTGAATAATAAACCATTCCAGTGTATACTTTTATAGCTGAAGGGAGAATCATTTCAATAATGAGATAACTATGATGATGCATACTCACTCCTGTAATGAGCATGGTCACCCATCTCTTCCTCAGACCCTGCTAGGAACTCATTCAGACCAAAATCTGTGACCTTAAGGACGAGCCTGCTGTCGACTACACACTTAGATGACTTGAGCCGGCCATGTGATCGTATTTCACTGTCATGTAGAAATATCATGCCCTAAAAATTCACAATAATATCATGTCAAATGATGATGAGCCCGTTTTGGTTAAAATTGAGTATCATAGAAAATTGAGTATCAGTTTTGTCATTCAAATAGAATTCCCTACGACAAATACCAAGGTTTACCATCATCTGTAGGGTTAAACAAAATTATTGTAATAATTATTTGATTACTTGATTATTTTAATAAATTTAAGGAATAACTGTTGTTTGGATTAAGGTTATGCAGTTAATTATAACCGAAATGTTTTAAGACGTTTTTAATTCTACAACGCGCTTTGCGCATTATAGTAAATTTGTCTACAAACTTTTGGTTATAACTGATATCCTTAATCGAAACAAGAGTTATTTCTTATAATTTAATCTGTCAATTCACAGGAGAACCACCATAAGTTGAAGATATAGAACTAAAATTAGCGTAACACTTTAATTCCGACGAAAAAGACACCTGAATCTAACAACCAATTATCGATTGCTTGGAGTAATAAATTTGTTGCTTTTGATTGGCTAGTGAACAGTTTGGCATGCACCACATGGTGAGTCGCAGCACCTCAGCATGCGTTCGAGACATATTTCTTTGTGACACAAGTTGTTAGTTTCTGAAACTTCATTTATTTATATTTACACACTAAGTGTTGTCATCACTAAATCCAGCATTCTGATTGGTCGGCGCCCACGTGGCTAGTTGCAGTTATTTCTCGGTGAATGCGCAACGCCTCATGACACCAAGCTAATAACACCATCGATACGTCATTAGGTTTGGAAAGACGAACGCGTAATGTTTTGGGCGCATTTTGACTCGCGCAGGACTGACTTAATACATCATCGGGTTTCAATATGAAGAGAAATTGTTCCTATTAACTTTTGCCAAGGGTGCTATTGGGTATTTTGGGCTGATCTTGTCACGATACACTTTTCGATTTAAATAAATTTACACTAAATGTATATAAATATAAGGATTAACTGTCATGTGGACTATTTTTATGGAGATGTAACGGTGAGGTAAGTGGTCATAACTTGTATGTAAAACCCTTCGGGTTTTACACAAGTTATGTCCACTTACCTCACCATTACATCTCCATAAAAACAGTCCACATGACAGTTAATCCTTATACAAATGTTAGAACGATCGAGTCTTGTTGATTTCTCTAGGTACTGATATACAGAAGTGCTGATGAGTATAGTCATGTCTGAAGGAATTTTGATGTAATTTACTAAATACTCATTGATGAGTAGTTCCCTTAGGAAATATTGACCTTATTATCTGAACATTTCCCACTAAAGAATATGAATCCTTCTGCACTTTTATTATCTTTTCTTCTGCCTGCTGTGCGCTCATTTTTCCTGAACACCCCTGATGAATCCATTTAGTACAGAAAGGGTTAAATGGAAAGCTTTTAACCCTTTCATGACGGGAGCTGAGCTGGTGCAGCATTAAAGAGCCTGTGCCAGTACATTCTCATATATATGCGAGTCTCCCATAGGGAGCCTTGCATGTATAAGAGAATGCACTGGCATACAAGATCAAGATAAATATTGTTAGGTCAATATATTCTCTTATTTAAGCATATAGGGAGCCTTGCATATATAAAGGAATGCATTGGCACAGGGTTTCCGCAAAATTTCAGGAAGCTCCAGTCATGAAAGGGTTAATTGAAGATTACTGATGACTACATTTTGCAAAGGTAGGGAATGTCGTCCTTCCGACTTTGGAAACTTGCCTTTATTATGTCGAAGACCAGAGATGCGATGAACATTTCATCTAATTTCAGCTCTTCATTCTCTAAAATATCCTGGAAATAAAAACATCATATATATTGAATATCCATATAGTTTACTAAATGCATTACATATTTCATTTAACAGGGCTGAGAAGACAAGTCTAATCAGGGATGCTGGAGAAGGGGAGCATGCACCCTTTGCAATGACCCAGGGGAGTCCAATGGGTACCCGAAAAATGCCCTCCTGACTGGTTTGCCCCCCTTGCCCTTTGGTGCTTCCGGCATCCCTGAGTCTAATGTCTATAGTCCTTTCAATAGCTGCAAATGTGTCCCATGTATGATTTGACTTCCGAGTCACCAAACACACTATCTGACATTTATTAACATAGATTCAGTATTTTTTTTATAACATTCTATCTCTGTAAATGAAGATGTGGATATTTGATCTATATATAAACATACATTAATGCCCTAAATAATTAACGTCTTAACCTCAGCAGAATTATGGGTAACTTTTCAGGATTTAGTCGGAAATATGGCTTGTTGCCATTCATCAGAAAGCTCTCAATATGGCTTGTTGCCATTCATCGGAAAGCTCTCACTGAGAGCTTTCTGATGAATGGCAACAAGCCATATTTCCGACTATATCCTGAAAAATTACCCACAATTCTGCTGTCATTAAGGAGTCGATTATTTAGGGCATTACTGTAGTTGATTGGTAAGAGAAAAGTTACTGGTATGGATTCCTAACCATGGTCCTGTACTCTAAAACTTCTGCAGTTTTATGCAATTTCCAAGTGCTTCGGACGACTATTTTCAAGGTTGAAAGTCTATGCCTGTTTGCGTTATAGTACCCACATAAGAAGCTATTTACAAATGGCACACTTGCTCGTCCAAATGTAGCTTACTACTGTTCTATAGTAATGAGTTAGAGTTGGACTTGGGGGTCGGGGAGTTGTAGGCGTATACATGAGCGCGGGAGTTCAGCGAAGTGCTGGTTTATAGCAAGGTGTTTTTGGCATTGTTGTCTCGCATCGAGCATGCATGGCTTTTTATTTAGGGACCTTGTCAAATTACAAGCGGAAATTCCGCCAGAGAACAGAGTTTTTTCTCCGCTAAAAACTCCGGTCTCCGCTTGAGAAATTTAAACGCACACAGGAGTTTTTCCTCCGGTAGTAATTACGGCTAACTCCGTTCAAATTGGCAGAAACTCCGCTGAAGCCAGAGCGGTAACTACGCTGTGGCGGGAGCGGAAATTACGATGATGTCAGAGCTGAAACCGGAGCAGTATACCACACTCCACTGTTATATATACGTTAATGAGTTAGAAGTGATGCTCTGCCGAGTGAAAAATCATACTTCTAATGAGTTGAGATAAAACACATCTCAAAACAAAATTGCACAATGGCTTGCTGACAAAATACTAAACAATTAGTGATAATTGAATGATAACTAGATGAATATGCAGATTGTGAACTGAACTTGCTAGAATATTAGATACTATGACAATCAGTGATGAATAAAGTGTACTTTGATGCGAATAAAGTGTACTTCAATGCGATGAAAGTGAAGTGAAATGACACGATTTATGTGTATATATAAAGTATGAAATCGAAGCAATGTGCATCGATCACTAATTATTACTGCCAATTAATCAATCAATACCTAATATTATAAAACAATGCAAACAACGTGATAACAGAGGGGTAAATAGTAGATAAGCTGCAGTACAAGCATGACTGAATTAATTATTCTTTGCCGTATATGGCTGATAATAAAAAATGCGGTGTGTTTCCTAAGTAAAACAGAGTTTTAGATGGAACACTCAGATGTGAGTGTATTTAAATCCAGCGGACTTCCGATGGAAACTCCGCAGTAATTCCGATGAACGTAACAAAAACTCCGCTATAACGTAACGGAAACTCCACTGTATAACGTAACAAAAACTCCGCCAGAAACTTCGTTAAAACTCCGATGAACGTAACAAAAACTCTGGCGTGTTTTACGCTATTTACCTTACCAGAGAGCGGAGTTTTTAGCGGAGAAAAAAACTCCGGCGGAATTTCCGCTTGTAATTTGACAAGGTCGCTTATCTGACCAAGTGGGATTATACACATATATAGAGCCATATTTGAGATATTATACTGTCGCAGTCAAAAGTTGGATTTGTTGTAGGATGACCAAACACACGTGCTTGTCAACATCCGATGAGTACACCATTAATGGCCCATTATAAATATATTTATTTACAATGATATTTTTACTGATAGTGGGCAATGGGATTGGGGGACAAGTGCAAAGTCAATTACTTGAACCCCCTCTCCCATTAGCCAATATACACAAACAATTTATATTCAGAAAGACAGACAAATGGTATTAATAGCTGACATATTATATACAAAGTGGCTGACCCCTCTCTCACATGCATCAAGTCTTATATTCATTTCCATGAAAAAAATGTGTGGACTAACAAGAATATTACGCTATAATACCCAGTATAATAGATTGAATAAAAACACCCAGTATCAAAGTGAATAACCAATACACAAGTGTAACAGTCATAAAATACGTAAATTATACAAATTAATGTTTTGCTATTAAAATGCAAAATCACTAGCCAATAAATATTTCACTATTCCCTGCCCCTCTATAATATATTTGCTTACACCGCCGTTATCTTTTCATTGCACACTCCGGTGGCTTATAGCTCACTCACTCGGGATTATCGTGGACGCTTGATAAAATTCCCGCCAATGGAAAACTCTGCCCATCATTTAGAGACAGCGATTCATTCTACCTTTTTATAAAATAAGCGCTGGTCGCAAACCATTAACACTGGTTTTTATCATCATCAATTTAAACTAAACTTCATCTCATAAAATTGGAAACATGTGCAGACCTAAATCGTCTTGAATTGGTAAGCTGAACTAATCTTGCATGTGTGTCATTGTGTGTAAGATTGATTTGTTGTGATTTGTTGTTGTAAAATGTTTAGTTTAATTTATTTCATGTTTGTCTCATATAAGGATTAACTGTCATGTGGACTGTTTTTATGGAGATGTAACCGTGAGGTAAGTGGTCATAACTTGTGTAAAACCCGAAGCATTTTACATACAAGTTATGACCACTTACCTGACGGTTACATCTCCATAAAAACAGTCCACATGACAGTTAATCCTTATATTTATATACATTTAGCGAAAAAGCCACTTTTGTAAATGTATTTAAATCGATAAGTGTATCGTGACAAAACAAGCCCAAAATATCCCATAGCACCCTTGGCAAAAGTTAACAGGAACAATTTCTCTTTATAATGAAACCCGATGATGTATTAAGTCAATCCTGCGCAAGTCCAAATGCGCCCAAAACATTACACGTTCTTCTTTCTGAAACTGATGACGTGTCGATGTAATTATGAGGCTGCAGTTATGAGCTGTTTCGCGTTCACCGAGAAATAATTGCAACTAGCCACGTGGGCGCCGACCAATCGGAATGCTGGATTTAGTGATAATCACACTTAGTATGTAAATATTATATTTTAGTTTAGTATTTGATTGAGAATTAAGTCAATGAGATTTCTAGTGTATTTAATTTGACAATAAGATTTGATTTGTAACAATGGTCATTCAGAGTAGTAAGATGGAATTTTGAAGTCTCCAGAATGGAGCACCATGAATTATAGAAATGCTAGTCTGCATTAACTACCATTTGATTTATATCTGAATCATTTAAGACACCATGTCAGAGCATAAGAAAGATTCATTGTAAATGCGTTCAGCATAGTTATGTTTTATATTTTATTTATTTTAGTGTCATCATGATCATAGCACAGGATAGCACAACGAATTCATGTCTACACGTCTGTTTGTAATGTTCGTCCTGTGAATTGATGTGCTATAGAACATATAAAGTATGTAGAAACCTTTACTACTATTCCCATTATTCACAACATTGCCCAAGGAGGACAACTCTAAAATGAACTTATAAATTTATATTACCACTGGTTATGTATCATGCTCATAAGCAACCAGCGGTTTTACAAGTGTAGGCAAATGAGTTACAAACGAATCATTGCTCATAGCTCTGCAGTCGTAATCGAGGCTAAAAATTCAAGGTATATGCAGTTGTTTGCCTTTTTAGTACACAGCTACATGTACATTGTGTCCCGATTCATGCACAACTGTAGAAAGACACTTGTATCCAGCAGGCGTAACTCGTAACTCGTAGGTTCGTAGTATTCATGTGGCTGTACACTTGGGAATAGCAGCAAATTTCCTAAAACTGCCCAGAGCTTTATAGTACAGGGCCCAGGAAGAATGGTCTAAAGCCCTTCTCTCGATTCCTTCCCCTTACAGATTCCTCCGGATATGTTCACAGATAATTAGACCTTTTGTTGACTACAGACAAGCTTGATTTCTTCAGTGTCTCAACAACCAAGTGTTCCCAGTTATAGGTCTAATATTAACAGGTTTCTCTGCTTCCTCACAGAATAATGATCATTAGTGGCTTTAACAGAAACCTCAGAGTGGTCACTCCAGGGACAAATGTTTCAATTATAACAGATATCTCCCAATTAGCCTGGCTGGTCAGACTCCTTTTAGCACTGTAGCCAGTAGTGATGAGAACTTATGGTGTATCTTTGACTGCTTCAAGATATACACTGAATAACTTTAACCCTTTACCCAACAAACCGGCCAAAACCGGCCAAATAAAGCTTCAACAGCCTAAAATATCTTCGGTCTGTCTCAATAGAACCATACAAATATGGATATCATTGGACCACATTGTGATAGTTACGCCCTGTGCCAATGCATTCTCTTATATATGCGAGTCGACCATAGGTCGCCTCGCATATATAAGAGAATGCATTGGCCTAAAAAAATGGTCGACTCGCATATATAAGAGAATGCATTGGCACAGGGCCCTTCTGTTGGGTAAAGGGTTAAGGAAGGTCGCTAATAAGTTCAACAAACAACATTTGTTTGTTGAATTTATTATCTTAACATCTTGGCTGCTACATGTCAGTACTGAGTACGGATGTAAAATGTCATGCTGTGTGCTACGGAACTACTTCAGCACACTAGCACTCAGCCATGATTCATAACTGGAACTCAGAGATCAGCTAGTACATCTGAACAACTGTATCTCAAAGTTTCAAATAGTGTATGATGTTCCACGATTGTGAGTGATAATAGCCATTCAACTGGTTTTATGGATTTCATGATATTCCCGTTATATTTTTCGACTAGAAAATGGCCATAACATCAACGGACCAGCACACGATGTCATAACGTCATTATCAGTGAAGAGGTTAATCCTTTCATGACGGGAGCTTCCTGAATTTTTGCGAAAACCCTGTGCCAATGCATTCTCTTATATATGCGAGTCAACCATAGGTTGCCTCGCATATATAAGAGAATCCATTGGCCTAACAAATTTTATATATTTTTTTATAATTGTTAAAAAATGTAAGAAAAAATGAAAAGCATGATACAAAATTGGTAAAAATGTAAGAAAAAATGATAAAAATTGATAAAGAATGTAACAAAAAATGATAAAATTTTGAAAGATTGTAAGAAAAAATAAGTATAAAAATGATAATATGTTAGACAAAATGCTAAAAATTGTCATAGAATGTAATATTATAAAAAATGATAAAAATTGTTAAAGAATGTAAGAAAAAATTATAAAAAATGATAAAAATTACTAAAGAATGTAAGAAAAAAATTGATAAATTGTTAGGCTAATGCATTCTCTTATACCTATGGTCTATTCGCATATATAAGAGAATGCATTGGCACAGGGTCTTTAATGTTGCGCCAGTGCAGCTCATGTGGTGAAAGGGTAAGCATGCCTTCAAATCAATGAATAGAAATCCATACAAGCCTGAGTTTAGTGAGCCCTACCTGTAGACACGGGGAGCTTGTAGAAAAAATAGTTCAAAATATACCTTATATACATACCACAGGGGGTGACAATATTCGGTACGGAAAAGCGTAATACAGCCGTCACCGTTGAATTTCTGACTCACTGCAAAGATTATGGTTGGGTAAACGGTATTGTCGCGTACATGTATATTTCTACTTCCAAAAGTGATAGAAACCCTTCTTACCATGTAAAATGTTGTGGAATGCCGATATAAACTTGTTTTATAATTTCAAGTGGTAGAAATATTTCTGCGCGAACCATTAACTGAATCGCCATTAATGTGGTGGGGAAATATGACCCTCTTTCTGATTGGTCGATATCAACTGATGACTCACGTGGCTTTGTTTACGAAAACACGGTCAGAAAAAAAAACAATTATGTATATTAAATATTGACCAATGAGAAAGAGGTAGCTGTAGATTTCATGTCGATGGTTCGATTCGAAGCAATTTTCTCACTTCAAAGAATACAAAAGTTTTTTTGGACATTCCACTGCATTTGATAGTGCAAGGTTTTCTTTCAGTTTTGGAAGAAGAAAAACAAACAACAATGCCGTTTACGAGGCCATAATCGGTTCAGTGAGTCAGAGATGCAACGAATTTACGAAATCGGAAACCGAAACCAAAATTTGTAAATGGGTTTACTAGGCAGGTGCCCTATCTGTAGACTGCCTTTAGGACAGTAGGCAGTAATGATTATAATTTGTGAATGGTTTTACAAGGCAGGTGAGCCCTACCTGTAGACTGTCTTCAGGACAGTAGGCAGTAATGATTATAATTTGTGAATGGTTTTACAAGGCAGGTGAGCCCTACCTGTAGACTGTCTTCAGGACAGTAGGGAGTAATGATTAGAATATGTGAATGGTATTACTAGACTGGTGAGCCCTACCTGTAGACTGTCTTCAGGACAGTAGGCAGTAATGATTAGAATGTGTGAATGGTATTACTAGACTGGTGAGTCTTACCTGTAGACTGTCTTCAGGACAGTAGGCAGTAATGATTAGAATGTGTGAATGGGTTTACTAGACTGGTGAGTCTTACCTGTAGACTGTCTTCAGGACAGTAGGCAATAATGATTAGAATGTGTGAATGGTATTACTAGACTGGTGAGTCTTACCTGTAGACTGTCTTCAGGACAGTAAGCAGTAATGATTAGAATGTGTGAATGGGTTTACTAGACTGGTGAGTCTTACCTGTAGACTGCCTTTAGGACAGTAAGCAGTAATGATTAGAATTTGTGGAGAATCTATGGCAGCTCCGATAAACGTGTTCAGGTTCTCATGCCTCATGTCTCTCATCTGTAATAGAGTGAAAAGATATAAATATTAGTAACATAAATATAGAATGTGTAGCTAGTGTCATTGCTCAAACTGTTTATGTCTGTAAGGGTGATTTGAGGCTCTGCTGAGTCTAATAGATGCCAAATCCCCCAAGCGGACATAAACCATTTTAAGAAACATCATTATAGCTGCATATTTGATTTATCCATCGCACAAAACTTGCCTTTTGTGTGGAAAATCTGTCATTTTCCTTAGTTTTTCATTCGTAACTTTGATGATACCCTTTCATTTATGAGGTCAAGCAAATTAACTATTGAGTATTCATGACATTGACAAATTAGAGTGCAGGTTAGAGCGAAATGGTTGGTTGGTTTTTTATAGTCATTCTAATAATTAAGCTTTCCTTGTTCTATTGGTTTATAAATGTTTTTGAGTGAAAACGTCTATCTTTTTTACGCATTTTGTACCAAATTTGGTGAATAATGGACAAAAAACATCTCAACGTCACAATGACCTCATATATGCCAGTTGACGTCCCATCTCTAGTTATTAGTACCTGCACAATTTGCACAAATAATTACATCATGAAAGTATGACCAACAAAATAAAGCTATATTGACCTAATAAAGCTACCGTGATGTAATAAACATAATATTTATTTGGCAGGATTTATGTAGGCAACAAAGGTCGTAAGCAGTGGATAAAAGTCAATAATGGTCACGTATATTACAAATGCACATTTTAGTTTTATAAAAATACTGGTATCTCAAGCAAAATCTCAGTGAGAAAGTTTTCCTGCCTCAATATAATTTCTGTTATCTCCCCTTGCCTTCCCACTCTAATTTTCATCCTTTATGCTATCCTGTTATATCATGGCCGCTACCATTAATATCCAAAAGATTATTCGATGCCTAACAAAGATTAATAGAAGATGTAGTTATTCACAAATTAAATTGATTTTGTCAACCGACCAGCTGCATAAATAACACTTACAAGTTTGAGTTCTTTGCGCACATTTCTTGTCAGTTCCACATGTCGTTTGTAAACTTTGCGGATGGCCACAATATTTCCTCTATAAGTCCCGACATGTGTATAAAGCTGTCGGTAATCCAGCTCCAAGTTGGATGCTAATGATAATGTACTTCCTTTCCAGTTACGCTGCAATTAGAATGAAAAACATTAAAGATCTGAGAGATTCCGATGAATGGCAACAAGCCATATATCTGACTAAATCCTGAAAAGTTACCCATAATTCTGCTGTTGTTAAGGAGCCGATTATTTAGGCCGTTATTAAGTTAGTATCATCCCATTGTGATTCTAAGATCATTGGGCAAGTGTTTTACTAAATGAAACAAAATTATAAAATATAAATTTAATGAAATAACTAATTAACTAACAAACACTCCATATTTTGTACAACTTCGTAAAATGTATAAGAAATGACAACTCAGGGTGGGTGGTGGGTCTGTTAGGCAGATGGCACTGTATAAAAAGTCAGCCCAACAAATCACATGTCATATTTAATCTCAGATATTGCCCAGACCTTTTATTTCTGATTGCGATTCTATAATAATAAAACTCAATTCTGTTTGTTCGTTTGTTTGTCTGCTTATATGCAAACAAACGGCTGGACCATCAGAGCTGAAAATTTGTATATAAGGGTTAATTTGACTTGTTGAGCATTATTAGATAGGTCCCGTTTACCACAGATGTCTTAAAAAGACCAGCTGAGACTCCACACGGAATGTAATTAACATGTTGCGCACATAAGCAAGCATAACGCTCTTTATTCATACCATATCAGGAATAGATCAATATTGAATGTTCTTTATCATTGGTCTACACAGAAACCGCACTCAATGTCACACACCGCCTCGATTAGCATAAGCGACCAGAACGATCTTTATCCATACCATATCAAGAATATAGTAACAGTCAACCTTATTAATCCTTACAGCAGAAGCGAAGACCAGAGAAGTTCTTTGAAATTGTGTAAATATATTATGTCAAAACACTTCAATTTGTTTCCAATCTTTTTTACCCGAGAAATGCCGGGTACCCCAGCTAGTTTCTCATATTATTGTAAATTTATGAGTCTACAATAAGAGAATACATCTGTAAACTCATAATATGTGCTGATACAGTAATGCCCTAAATAATTCCACTGTGGTTAAGGAGTCGATTATTTAGGGCATTACTGTATATAAACAGCTTATAATGGTTTCTTCTCACCTTAGCAACACTGCCACTGACCATCGGATTACCATAACCAAATTCCTGACAGAATGTGATTTCCTTGGGATCTATCTTCCACGTAAGACTGGCCAGCGCCTGCTCATATCTCCAGTTTCTACAACGGAAAGGAAGGATGACATGTAGAATGAAACTTTGATACAGTAATGCCCTAAGTAATCAACCTCTTAACCAAAGCAGAATTATGGGTAACTTTTCAGGATTTAGTCGCAAATATGGCTTGTTGCCATTCATCGGAAAGCTTTCGCCGAGAGCTTTCCGATGAATGGCAACAAGCCATATTTTCGACTAAATCCTGAAAAGTTACCCATAATTCTGCTTTGGTTAAGAGGTCGATTACTTAGGGCATTACTGTATTTGAATTTGGTTCTCGGGCCTTTTCAGTCAGAATCAGAATTAAACCTTTCTACACCAAATGGATTCTCCCAGTCAGTTAAAAAGTGTACATCTGAACAGTCTATTATTGATTTAAGGGAATTTTTACAAAATGAATTCAACAACATTATTATCTGAACATTATGGGATAACTATTCATCAACTATGCTTTAGTATAGAAAGCGTTAAAGTGGTTTATTGACAAGAGTACAGTGTTGTATATATTTAGATCGGTAGCATTACGTAACAGAGAGTATCTACATGGTGCGTAATAAGTAAGGATGTACATGTATATTGTTATTTTATATCAAAACAAAGATATTTATAAATTTAAGCATTTCTAAAAGAATATATTATGGTCTGATACTTCTGTATGGAAATCCTGGCCATGTACAGATTATTAATTGTCTTTCCTTGTTTGTTCATGGGGGGGGGGGGGGCTCCAATCCACCACGGAAAGACTCTGTTATCTGTTCAGAAGTTATAAAAGTATGCATTGGAACAGATTATATGTATGGATGACATAGCTGATGACATAGCAACCCATATGGATCAGGGGCGCCGGAAGCATCCAAGGGCAGGGGGGGGCAGAGCCTACAAAAAGGGCACTTTTCTGCAAAAAAGGGCATTTTCTCCGCAAAGTCGGGAAAATAACCATAAATTCATTGTGGCAAAAATCCCTATTTTAATGGTATTTGTCGGTTTTTATGGCCGTTTTGTGATAAAATTGACAAAAAATTAATATTCCTTGTGAAATTGGTGGTATTTGGACCAAAAAAGACACATTTTGCTATAAAAACACGAGATTAAACACACAAAAAGCATTTTCTGTCTCCAGAAAAAGGGCAAGTCCTGCCCCCACTCGCCCCCCCCCCCCTCAGATGTCCCCTCTGCCCCCCCCTCTTCCTGATATGGATTCATTTGCATGTTCAGATAACAACATGCTAAGGCTCATTGAATCATCGAGAATCATGTAAACTACTCATCAGCGACTATTCAAGTATCAAAAGGTTCAAACATAGATCAAATGTCATTGATAAAGATAAACACTATCAGAGTACTATCAGACTATCTCACCTATAACTTACCTGTAAACAAATATAAACACTATCGCGGTGTACTATCAGACTATCTCATCTATAACTTACCTGTAAACAAATATAAACACTATCGCGGAGTACTATCAGACAGGCCTCAGCTTACCAGGCGAGTAGGGCGAAATAGTCGCCCTCGACGCGTCGAAGTCGCCTTAGTGTCGCGCCAGGGAGAAGTGAAGTCGCCCTCCGATTTTCTCAAAATTATCCTACGGCTGTATTAAGCGATAAGCCATGCATGCTATAGTGTTACAAATCAATTATGAATCTATCGCCTGCGAGTCAAACAGTGACAAAATGTTGACACAAGGTCGACTCCTTTTGTTTAACAGCGCTGAGTAAGTAAATGCGGTCTTCAATGTCCAGACAAGGATTATAATATATCAAACAAAGAAGCCTTCCGTTTAGGCCATACTTAATAAAGTGTTGGTTTCTGCTCGTCCCGACTGACTGCTTTAAAACCGCCGACTCAAATTATTATTATATTGCCGATTTAAACATTTTGTTTGTTTTAGTTCCGTTTCCGTCTTTGTGGTATTCCGTGTTTTTACGCAATAACAGAATGCTAATCGAACGGACCTCAAATAATTCTATTGAATCCGTACTCCCTTTAAATTATCCGATGTTACCTGATGTTACTGAATATATTTGACGACAAAATTATCCGAGAGCACCATTTTATAGTGTGCAAATAAAGTTTTAATCGTTGTATTGCCTTGTTTCGAAATAAAACGTGATCCATAACCGGAAAATCGTAATTTTATTCCCAATGATTCAGTGATTTTAGACTAGAGACACTCGGTAGTCGATGTCAAGACTCAAGCCAAGGCCGTTAATTGTGGCATATATATGCAAACCAAATGCAACAAACAATCTATATTACATTTAAATGAAAAATTTGAATTTTTTTCCCTGATAATGTTTTTTTCGTTTTTTTAACCTCATATTAAATAAATTATCAGATGAAATTATTCTCCAGTCTCTCACTTCTCCCTATTTTTCTCTCACTTCTCCCTATTTCTGCCAGAGGGAGAAGTCACTTCTCCCTATTCTCAACCTGCAAGCTGAGGCCTGCTATCAGACTATCTCATCTATAACTTACCTGTAAACAAATATAAACACTATCAATGCTATTAGTACGATCCCTCTTATAACTTACCTGTAAACAAATATAAACACTATCAATGCTATTAGTACGATCCCTCCTATAACTCCTGCAATTATCTCCCTTTTATAAGCTGAAAAATAAGACATACTTACAGTAAATTAACATGGACATATTCGAAAAGGAATCATATCCCTAATTTGAATTAGAAGTTAACCCTTCTATGACTGGAGCTTCCTAAAATTTTGCGAAAACCCTGTGCCAATGCATTCTGTTATATATGCGAGTCGACCATAGGTCGCCTCGCATATATAAGAGAATGCATTGGCCTAACAATTTTATATTATTTTTTATAATTGTTAAAAAATGTAAGAAAAAATGATACAAAATTGGTAAAGAATGTACGGAATAATGATAAAAAAATAAAAATTGTTAAAGAATGTAAGAAAAAATTAGGATTGATAGGGAACCCTCAACCACAAATACTTTTCCATTGGCCTAAGGATATCTAATCCCTGCAAATTGGCTTAATTCTTCCAAGACTGGAGCTTCCTGAAATTGTTTGAAAACCCTAAGCCAATAGGGAGCCTCGCATATATAAGAGAATACATTGGCCTAACAAAATTTACCTTGACCTTGTAAGCCAGTGCATTCTCTTATATATGTGAGGCTCGCTATGGGAGACTCGCATTTATAAGAGAATGTGCTGGCACAGGGTTTTCAATGATGCTCCAGAGGGTTAAAAAGTAGAAATTTCATAAAGCAGTGTTCAGCGTTGTATCTGTCATGTCTGTTCCAAGGCTGTGTTGTGCTGTCTGCGTTTTTTTCTGATTGTCGGCAATTAATTGGAAATTGGAGTGTATGAAATACCACAGACTGATTTATTTGATATAGACAACTCTTGCAAGTTTTCTAAACCTGTCACATTCTCTAACTTCTGAATGTTCTTTCGAAAACAATAATATTTTATGTTCATAATTAGGAGTAAAAAAACCACTGTTGGTAATTTCCTCCGCTTCAGAACCTAAGCCGATATCTTTGATCAATTAAAAACAAGAAGCACTACAAACACAAATCACTATTTACAAATGCGCTTCCTTGCCATATAATTTTATATAAATTACATATTGGTCTGTATTGGATCTATAAAATATAAGCCCTGTGTTGGATGTGCCACAACAAAAGGACCAAAATGGAAACGCCGCAACCATCCAATTACCTAATAAAGTTGTATTGCATATATTTCTCAAACAGAAGTGGTACTGAACTACTGATTTACTGTATAACACTATTTTTCAATCTTTTCTGCAATATTATATGTTATTAATTGGTTGTTTCCATATTGGCCGAGTTATGAGGCCGAGGTCTGTCGTATTGGCCTGAGGCCGCAGGCCGAAGGCTAATACGACAGACCGAGGCCTCATAACTCGGTCAATGTGGAAACAACCAATTAATAAGTATTTTATTAATTAGCAACAAAGGCAATAATTGTTTCACATGATGAATATATTAACATAGATATACCATTGTTTGTTTTATAAAATTAACAATTATTCCAGCAATTTTTATTCTTGTGAACTTTGTGAAGAACTTGCAGCGATTTCACAGTGCTGTCAGTTTCCACTGGGAATGATATTGATACGGATACACTAAGTTCATCCACGTACATGTATATTTACTCCCAAAAACAGTGACTGTCCGTAATTCATCCGAAATCAACTGCAATCTATCTTCCGTCGACCCAATATTCTTTGCCGATCGAGCTAATTACGTATGACGTCATTTACGTTACCTTGACTTATTGGCCGCGTTTTCTACTTATTGGCCGACTTTTTGTTACTTATTGGCCGCGTTTTCTACTTATTGGCCGACTTTTTGTTACTTATGACGCGGGCAGCGTTCTACTTATAGCAGCCGATAACCTATAGCTAATTAATAATATATTTTGTGTATAAATATGCCTCTTTTATCAAATATGTATAATAGTGACATTCATATTCAACAATAATTGTTTAATTTAACTAAAGTAATAATAATTATGGTGTTATATAGCACCTAACCAATTACTTACTATAAGATGCATTTAAAGATACACACTCCATTTCGAGGGTCACCAATAAAGACTCAACAATACCATGCATAGTGTCATATTTGCCGAAAAAGTCATATAATAACGTTTTATCTGAAGGTAGTAGTTTAGATGGTGAGCGAATGTGGTTTACAAATGCAATATATGGTGATTCTTAGTTCAAAATTCCCCAACATTTGTCATCACAAAAGTAAACAAACGTCTATTTACATGTGAAATCAGCATGGTGTTATATAACATGCCTATTTACATGAATAAAACATGATTACTGGTTCGGAAATAAGTATATGTATGTATCCCTAGCCAACTATCAGAAGATACCTTATTTTTTGTTGCTGGCAATTCTTTTCATCGTCTTATATTCAGAAAATAAATTCTAATCACCATGTAAAGCCACCACAAACCGTGACCTCGTGTGACCTTGTGTGACCTCTCGAGATGGCGTCCACACATGTCCATATATTTCTAGAAGATGCCAGTGGAATTTTTGATAGGCTGACAAAAATTTGAGGTGGATTAATTTAATAGATTTCAAAACTCAAAATCTAATAGCTCTGAGCTTTGAAGGGTGGGTTCCTCGACTCCAGTCAGATATTTTTCCCCACAGAATCCGAAGAAAAAGTTATTTATGGGTGTTATATCAGACAGGTTATCTTTAAACATTATACTAAGTACAGTTTACTTCAGGATGCCAACCCATATTCTAATTTAAATAACATCTTGAATAACTGAAGCATACAAAACCTAAAGAAATTAAAGACATTCATGGGAATCGATCCATTTGTCTAACTTCTGACATTTTAGATATATCTACAGCTACAGTAATGCTCTAAGTAATCGACTCTTTAACCACAGCAGAATTATGGGTAACTTTTCAGGATTTAGTCGGAAATATGGCAAAAGATTCGATTACTTAGAGCATTACTGTACCAGACATGAAAGGATTAAGTTATGAAGATCAGGTAAGGAAATTAGATCTACCCACTTTATCATTTAGGAGAGACAGCGGAGACTTAATAGAAGCATACCAAATTAAACACCAACTATACCAGGAAGGAAATAAAAGGATTCTACCATTGAGGGCTGACATAGCAGCAAGATCAACGACCGTGGACACAATTACAAAATTTACCATCGACATCGGGAAAGTAAACTGAGAGACTAGTTTTTCCATTAGGGTAACTAAGTTATGGAATAGTCTCCCATCACTGGCATCAGATGTAGTTTAAGTAGAAAGCCTGAATGCCTTCAAAGACAGTCTAGACAATTTTCTCCAAAAGAGCAGGAAAAAATATCTATATGACGCAGTGCTCTTGGACATTGAGAATAAAGAGGAGCTGACAAAAGATCGAGGCCCAGCAGCCTGCTGTCAGAATTAACATTAAATAACATCAAGTTAGTAATCTGATTCCATCCACGATTCACCATTCCCATGAATTCCATGATTATTTCTATGGATTAGTGTTGAAACGACTAGGGTTTTTCATAGCTGACTGATCAAAAATCGAGTCGAAGTCGACTAATCGACAACCCTCATTCCCATGGAAAACTTCCAATTTACTCTGTCGCTATTGAGTGCTATAAAATCACTGCGAGATAAATGCAGTTCCAATTTTTCGTGGGTATTACAATTGGAAGACGGAAACTGGTGGCCGGTGCTACAAACTGGTGGCGGTGCTACTAAATTTGTATCCATCCAGCTAATTAATACTGGGTGTCTTGGCTAAGTTTGCTTCAATGGGTTTTATTGTGTATAGATTTCTCATTTAACATTGTATTATGACACTTCATCATACCATATCCGGACTCATTAGTCCATACTCAAACTGAATTAATTAACATAGTGACTAGTGACAGAGAATATGCAATAAATGTATTGGTACAATTATTGTATTCAATTAAACTGATGTGATGCAACACAAATTGAAAGAATATCAAAGGATTCCAAGCGCGGCTACCGATACGGTTATCTTTGATCGGCCATCATGCAACGATTTTTATTTATTAGCGACATTGTTGATTTCATAACTGCATGGTGTTTGTGTAAGTAATTCTACTAAATAGCGCATATTTATAGTATATTGTATTGTACCATTGTTCCCTTAAAACATAGCCCATGCTCAGTTTAATATATAAAATGCAACTAATTGACTTGGGATTCTGGAGTCGACTTTTGGTGAACAATTCATCGACATCAACTAATCAACAAATTGTTTCAACACTACTATGGATTGCTATCAATTGTGCTTACATATATATTTGGGATGTCATAAGGGCATTTCTCTCCCCAGATATCTGCAGTAATGTCCTAAATAATCGACTCCTTAACCACAGCAGAATTATGGCTAACTTTTCAGGATTTAGTCGGAAATATGGCTTGTTGCCATTCATCGGAAAGCAGTGTGAGCTTTCCGATGAATGGCAATAAGCCATATTTCTGACTAAATCCTGTAAAGTTACCCATAATTCTGCAGTGGTTAAGGAGTCGATTATTTAGGGCATTACTGTATCTATTTGGGATATCATGAGGGCATTTCTCTCCCCAGATATCTACGCAGGTTTACATACATTTAGAATGGAGGCATTTCTCCCCCCAAATATCTATGCAGGTTTACATACATTTAGAATGGAGGCATTTCTCCCCCCAGATATCTATGCAGGTTTACATACATTTAGGATGGCGGCATTTCTCGCCCCTGTAACCACATGCAGGTTCATCTACAGGAGGCTTGCCATGTACCCAGTCTATAGTCATGCCATTATGCATATGGAATGTCTGAAAATTCAAAAGAGTCAGATTTTTATTTTGCCAGCAGTGAATGTATGACTTAACATCTTTAAGGTGGCAGTATAACAAAATTGTTGAATATTTATATCAAATTATGGAGACTGGACTCAGTAGGAGTGTTCATCGCTTCAAATGTACTTGCTTCAGTGAGCGTGAACAAATTCTCATTTCTAATTGAAATGGCCATGTATCGATCAGAATAGCACATTGAGATGTCTACCAAGGTAGCCACGTGTATCACATATTAAATTTGAAATTACAACTTTCATGTTTTAACTATTCTATAAAAATATGACTGTTCACAAAACATAAAACAATTTGGTGTTAGCATTCAGATGACAGCGCTGGTCTGTTGCATTGGATCTGTTTACACATGTCCATTGCATTATAATGCAGACCTTCCGATTGTAGCCGATAAGTTCGATATTGGAATAAATGCAATAGTGCAAATCAATCTACATGCCAAAACTGTCAAATCCCAACAAATAAACCTTTATTTTCATGAATATAAGTCAAATTTCCTTCGCCTTGGAAATTAAGCCGCCATCTTTGATTGACTGAAAACATGAAATACAACATGACGATGGGTGCGTTAACAGATCAAACACAAGGGATATATCACAGTTGTCTAAACGTCTTAAATTGATGTTGTGTACATCCCAATTTTAACACAACGCATATTAGATCCAATGCAACGGAACCCCCCTTGACCCTTTCATGATGGGAGATACGCTGGTGCAACATTAAAGATCCTGTGTCAGTGCATTCTCTTATAAATGTGAGTCTCCCATAGGGAGCCTTGCATACATAATAGAATGCACTGGCTTACACGGTCAAGGCCCTATGGGAGACTCGCATATATAAGAGATCACATTGGCACATGGTTTTCGTAAAATTTCAGGAAGCTCCAGTTTTGAAAGAGTGAAGCCAATTTGCAGGAATTTATGGGAGGCCAAATTCACATTTAATAATGAATTAAGTTTAAGCGCAATTGATTATGCTAGAGGCGCAAATAATTGCGCTTAAGTGCAAATACCACATATTGCGCTTAAGCACAAATAGGGCATTATGCTTAAGCTTAATGAATTGCGCTTAAGCGTAATTGCGACTACTATCTAACCTACCCATAAACTATTGGCATGACCTGGTGTATCACCTAGCAACACAAGAGGAGCATGGGGCTAATTTTAACCTGTTTTAATTAGCCTGAGTACTCAACAGTCAACTGTGAGTATGTGTTCAACAATGATAATCCCTAATTACATATTATCAGCATCCCTATATCCAAAGAATTGATGTCTCCATCCCGGAACTCTGGTAATTTTGTATATGATGTTTTTTAATGTATTTTTGCACAGATTTGGGCCATTACTATGATCATATACTATAGCATGCATGTGGTGTCACTGCATGAGGGCTTGCCTCATATGGTTTACTTATTGACTTAAATAAGGGAAAAAACCCTATTTTCATATTATCAGCATCCCTGTCCCAAAAAATTGGTGTCTCATTCCTGGAGCTTTGTTGTCTCAGTCCTCGAGCTCCAGTTTTTTTATTAAATCAGCATCTCTTGCACAAATCTATAGTATTTCCATGGTCATATAGTGTGAATGTGGTGTCACTGAGGGCTTGCTTCCCTCATATGGTGTGCCTGCATGTATACTCGAAAATTGAAGAAAATCAAAGACGCCCTGACTAATACAGACAGTAATGCTATTGCGAGTAGCCCCAACTAATATATACCGAAGATAATATAATGCTATCACGAGTCGCTCCATCTAAAACAGAAGGTGATACTATTGCGAGTCAGCCATTTTCATAAAGAAGTTGGGCTAGATCCCTACCCATCAAAATCAATGAAAACAAGAGGTGATATGTCAATAGGAGTTAAGGTTAAGTTATGGATAAACCTAGTTATTCACCAGGGGTGTTTAGTTAATATAACTATGAATTGATTGCGCTTAAGCGCAAATAATTACGCTTAAGTGCAATTAAATGTGAATTTGGCCTCCCTTAGGAATTAGATATCCTTTGGCCAAAGATAAATATTTGTGGTTGGGGTTTCCCTACTGACCCTAATTTAAACCCCCTACCCTAAACATTTTCCTAAAATCTCTTGAAAATTTCATTAAATTATATAGGCAACAAATAATAAATAAACTTGGAAAAAACAAATTCCAACGTCCAAAAATCTATAGATTTCTTTATCAACGTATTTAGCTTGTACTAAAAGCAATGAAAACTTTTCTCATCCCAATGATATCATTAAATTTCAAGGCAGAAAAGAAAGCCATAAAAATAACTCAATAAAAAATAATTTAAAAAAATAAAATTTTAATCCTTAACCTACTGACAAAAATTTTGTCTGACTTGTGACCCCAACGGGCCCAACCACACATTTAATTTTCTTTGGCCTTTTTTCCCTCAAGTGTTTCACAGCCCTGAGCATCTTAACTTATTAGGAATTAATTGTGTACAAAGAATAAAATTCATATCAAGCCTGAGTTTAGTGTGCCTGTCATTTGCAGAATGAGGTCCCCAAAGGGTGAATTTAGTGATGCTATCCCACACAGTGGGCTAGCATCACCACATTCACCCTCTGGAGACCTCATTCTGCATGGCCTCATCTGCTATGGGAGACATAGACTCAGATTGAAGTTCCCAAATGGTGAATATTGTGATGTATACCCATTGGGAACCTCGATAATATGCAATGTATTATCTGCCAATTTGGGGATATAAAGAAACTAAACTAAAAAAGAAATAGAAACTATGTTTCTATAGAAATTTGATAATAAAGAAAGTTTCCAGAGAAAATGAGGCCTGAGCAGAATGAGGTCACCAGATGGTGAATTAAGTGATGCTAGCCCGCTATGCAGGATAGCGTCACTAAATTCACCCTCGGGGGAACTTATTGTTCAAATGACAGGCACACTAAGCTCAGGCTTGATTCATATTATGTTTAACTATACTGAATATCAACATACTGGAAGTGCAGAAATATTTTCGTTGAGCCGAAACATGCCAATCGGATAGAGTGCCCAGCTATCATTTGTGTTTGTGTTGTGTGGCATCCTCTTTCTCGCTATCACAGAATAGTTGCCCTCGCTGTCACCAAATCTGTTAATTCTTGTCATGTAGCCCATCACACCTGTGAATAAGATTGAAATAAATTACTATGAAGAAGAAATACACTATATGAAAAGAAACACCATAAGAAATATTAACACAACATTAATGTTAATTTCATATCGCTATGGAATTCGAAACATAATATCCCAAAATTTTGGCCTACTTAGGAGTGGGTAGATCATGCCATGAATCTCTGCTCTGGCTAACGCCCGTAGAGATCATATTCCACCAGTACAAAACCTGGAAACTTTTTGAAGTTTTGACAGGCAACCTTATGAAGTTGAAAATAATGTGGGGAATATATTTCTTAGTGAAATTTCGAGTTGGGACCTTCACATACAGTGAATTACATTATTAAGGAACAGATAACTAACACATATATTCCCCGCGTTATCTACCTGATAGAGCTATGATAACTGAGAAATATTGTATATAGAAAAAAATATTCAAAACATTGTCTTGCCAGCACAGATGACAAAATTCAGGGGAGAGAAATCGGGCTATTTTCCAATAACCAAAACACACAGAGTTGGCCTGAACTGAATATGAAAATCATGTTGCGCATCAATATATTTCACTTTTGTGGTGAACTCTCACAGTTTTGTAAAATAAATAAACCATCAAAAACAAGTTATACTCCTCAGATCTGCTCAGATACTAATTTTTATTTTTCAGACCCCTACAACCCTTGAAATCGTATACTGCTACCTGAATTGTTGCATGCTAATTTTAAAGGGACCCAAGGCACATGCAGTTGGTAAATGCGCAAAACTTATTTAAGTCTGTAAAAAACATTAGCATGAAGAAGAACATGAAGAAATAGATAATCTTTGTTCTTATATTTATTATTGAAAGTTCTCCAAAAAGAAATTTCGTCTGTTGAAAACATTGTTATGTAAACAAAAGATTTATCAACATCGCTAATCGCATAGTAAGTTCAAATATTTTAGTCCAAATATTATTTTCAGAATATTTTTCAATGCTTTAACCCTCTCCAATGTTTAATGTCAAGTTTTGATATATTGGACTAATTGGACATTGATCGGTAATTCCACTGTAACAATAATGTTTACATATAAACAATGATTTTGATGTACGTGCCACATTTTTCTTATTCGCGAGTTATTAATAATGAAAATTAGAACAAAGTTGATCTATTTTAAAATTTACTTGTTGAGGATACAGTAATACTCTAAATAATCAACTCCTTAACCACAGCAGAATTATGGGTAACTTTTCAGGATTTAGTCGGAAATATGGCTTGTTGCCATTCATGAAAGGCAACAAGCCATATTTCCAACTAAATCCTGAAAATTTACCCATAATTCTGCTTTAGTTAAGGAGTCGATTACTTAGGGCATTACTGTAGTTCTTTTACAGAATTTTATAACATTCATCGTATTTGATATGAACCCACTTTGAAGGCCTTATGTCCCTTCAAAGAAAAAATTACTAAAGAGAGTGCAGTTATAAAATTCTATCTACAAAAAATCTACAACAAATTAACAAGAAAAGAAACGAGATTAAAGAAGTAATGAATGAATACACCATGTGAAACAAGACACAAACAACATACAAGGAAGAGGAAAATAGAAATATATTATTACTTCTGTAAGTTTTTCCGATGATTTCCTCGATGACAGCAGTTCCATTGGAGATAGATTGGTTGTTTTTCAGCAGTGTATCAGCAGCCTTAGCATACAGCCATACCGCATCATAAAGGTAGGCAGCTTCCGGAAGAATCTGTTCCAGATGAAAAGTAAAAACACATACATGTAAATTGGTGATTTCCAGACAAATAACGAGTGATAACTCGAGAATGTCATTGGACACTCTTCTGAAACAAGCCTGAGTTTAGTGTGCCTGTCAGCCTCATCTGCTATGGGAGACATAGACTCAAATTGAAGTTCCCAAATGGTGAATATTGTGATGTACACCCATTGGGACCTTGATTATGCAATGTGTTGTCTGCCAATTTGGTGATATAGAGAAACTAAACTAAAAAATAAAAAGAATCTATGTGAGGAAGTTTCTATAGAAATTTTATAATAAAGAAACTTTCCAGAGAAGATGAGGCCTTAGATAATGAGGTCCCCAGCGGGTAAATTTAGTGATAATAGCCCACTATGCGGGATAGCGTCACTAAATTCATCCTCTGGGGACCTCATTCTGCAAATGACAGACACACTAAACTCAGGCTTGGATAGCTACCTAATTAACTTGATCGTCAGACATTAATCGTATATGGATAAATATGATCCATCTTTATTGATATTCAAGATCGTCTGGCGATCACTGGCATCATCTGACCATTGGTAGCTGACAGCACCTGACGTTTGAAATTAGAAATCAGAAATAAGAAGTTTTCTTACATTCTTTAACAATTTTTATCATTTTTTTATCATTATTTCTTACATTCTTTAACAATTTTTTATTTTTTTGTTTTTTTATTTTCTTACTTTTTTAACAATTATAACAATAATATAAAATTTGTTAGGCCAATGCATTCTCTTATATATATAAGGTGACCTTGGTCGACTCACATATATAAGAGAATGCATTGGCACAGGGTATTTGCATAAATTTGGGAAGCTCCCATCATGAAATGTTTAACTTGTTGATAATAATTATCTCCAATATTTCAACATAATTTAATCACAAGCTCTCAATACACGGAAAACTGTAAAACAGTTGGTTATCACTTAATTAGGTATTATAGATTATTTCTTGATAACCTTAATTGATGTCAGTCATTCTTCCAGAAAGCACATGTGTGCAAGGACAACAGTCCCACATATGTTTGGAAAGATACCAGCATTGGTGCTATCAATTGACCGACCAATCAAAATGATAAAAATGAAGTTTGTCTTCATCTGGATCTGTGATTGATATCTGTTTGTTCCAATAGGCCTTAACTGGGAATATATTATAAGAAATAACTCTTGTTTAGATTAAAGTTATGAGCTACAACCAAAAGGTTTGAAGCAAATTTTCTATAACGCACTATACATACGTTATTGAATTTTCTTAAAACTTTTTCGTTATAACTGCATAACTATAACCTAAACAAGAGTTACAGTAATGCCCAAAATAATGAACTCCTTAACCACTCGCACTGAGAGCTTTCCGATGAATGGCTACAATCCATATTTCCGACTAAATCGTTAAAAATTACCCATAATTCTGCTGTGGTTAAGGAGTCGATTATGTAGGGCATTACTGTATTTCTTCAATAAACCAGCTGAATAAACTCACAATTTTTTGTCCTTTCATCTTCTTCAGTGGATTTGGGAACAGGAATGGTGGCAGCTCCAGATATTTGTTAACGAGAACTTCAAATTTTTTATACTCAGGATAGACAGGTGTGGAATGAACTACTCCCATATAATACTTGAATGATTGTGAAATCCTCCTGGTCACTTTCCTGTCAAATATGCCTGGAAAATATTTTGAAACTTCAATGTCTAAACAACAATTTTTAACATTTTTTTCATTGTTTCTTACATTTTTTAACAATTATAAAAAATTATATAAAATTTGTTAGGCCAATGCATTCTCTTATATATGCAAGGCTCCCTATGGTCGACTCACATATATAAGAGAAAAGAGAACAGGGTTTTCGCAAAAATTCAGGAAGCTCCCATCCTGAAAGGGTTAACTTGTTGATAATAATTGTTTTACAGTCGTTCATGAATTTTTACTTTTGCCCAATCAAGCCTGAGTTTAGTGTGCTTGTCATTTGCAGAATGAGGTCCCCAGAGGGTGAATTTACGCTAGCATCACCAAATACACCCTCTTGGTGATAAACTGATAATGTCAACATGAAGTAATACCGGCTTTTATTAAATGTGTGGTATACAAAAACATGTAATCAATAGATGTGATTCTTTTTGAATACATGTGCTCCACACCAACGGGTGAGGAATAAAGTGGAATTATTTCCTTATGAACATCAATTTGTTCCACCAACATAACAGCTAGTAATGCAGGACCTATCAACATGGCAGCATTACCAGTTGTCCAATTGGTGTATATCAAGTTTACACTCACACATACATTCGCGTTGTGGAACATGAATGCAAGGCGTTGGTTGGTCAAAATTACGTCACATGACGTCGCACGCTGACCCCAACTTGCATCCATTTTTGTGTAGACGCAGCTTGCATCAAGTCATGAGAATAATGTTGGAAGTGAGCACTTAATGCTCTTCTAATCTGCCAGTTGACTCCGTTGAGTGTAAATGTAAGTAATGGATGTTGATTTTGTTGCATTCCATAGAGTATGGATGTAAGTTGGTCTGACATTTTTATGTGTGGGATTCTTTCACATTCCATACAAAATGTCAGACCAACTTGCATCCATGCTCTATGCATGGAACACAACACAATTAACATCCATTTCTTAATTAGATTATGTTCTGTTTTCAAGTTTCAACTCCTCAGATAATTGACTCACTCACATAGCTTGCAGTTGTAATTCGCAATTGAGTAAACATGTTTGATCACAACATGCTTTCTCAGTATGTTTAAAGTCTTCCAGATATACAAAGTGTAGATAATTATATAGATATTGGTGCATTTTCATTATACACACCCTTTATACAGGATGCAAATAGAACTAGATGAACTAGTTATGGAGAATTTAAAAATTAAAGAAACTTTTCTTTTATTCACAGGAATATAGTGATAAATTTATAAGTGATATTTGAAAATTTAATATTGAGTTTCAAATAATTAACCAAATTTCAAACTTCTCAAAGAGAGATAACCTCTGTATCAGTTTGCACTTTGGTGCTCACATTATCGCAATTACGGAACACTTGGTTTCTTTCTGAGATATACAGCCAGCTCATTATTCCTTCTCAATGTTATTTGCACTTGACCCCAGTGAACTCTCCAACAATGTATATCTTATAAGCATCATTCTGACTACAGAACACAACATAGTGCTAATGCTCTCAGACTGTGAAGTGAAGGTCTTGGTTGGTGGTACTCTTCGGATCCAAATAAGCATACCTGTTAATTTTTGGAAATTTTGCCAGGGGCGCCGGAAGAGGGGGGCAGAGGGGGCAGCTGACCCCCCTGCCCTTGACCAAGGGGGGGGCGAGCGGGGGCAGGACTTGCCCTTTTTCTGGAGACAGAAAATGCTTTTTGTGTGTTTAATCTCGTGTTTTTATAGCAAAATGTGACTTTTTTGGTCCAAATACCACCAATTTCACAAGGAATATTAATTTTTTGTCAATTTTATCACAAAACGGCCATAAAAACCGACAAATACCATTAATATAGGGATTTTTGCCACAATGAATTTATGGTTATTTTCCCGAGTTTGCGGAGAAAAGTGCCCTTTTTTGTGGAAAAGTGCCCTTTTTGTAGGCTCTGCCCCCCCCCCCCCCTGCCCTTGGATGCTTCCGGTGCCCCTGAATTTTGCCACCCTGTATGGTGCTTATTTGGGACCATATGTTTATTTAAAAATTGGGATCTTCAGGCAGCCTATATTGCAGGGCTACCAGAATTTAATGAGTCATCGCTGGGGCAAAGGAATGGAAAACATGTTGCTAGAAAAATGTTTGGTAACTCCTATGACAAGAAAACATGTTCTGAATTTGATCCCAATGCATTTATAACTTGACAGTGATGCTTACTCTGAATCTTTTTCCAATTTAACAAGTATGGCCCATGGATATTTTCTCAAGTTGAGGTCACATACACTTATTGGTTGAGCCATTTGAGTTGGAAAAATACATATGATTTATGACATAGTGTAACAGACTGGCTTGCGTCCATGTTGGAAGTGTCCACCATGTATTGTTATTCAGCCCAATATTCTCATTGGCTTCAGCACAATTGTCCACCCTGTAATCTTATTCTGCCCACTATGCTTATTTGGACCCCGAGAGTATGCACCTCAGTTCCAATGTCCAACAACACACTTAAAGATATGATAAGCATTGGCAGTGGGTATTGCAGTTAAATTAGTCACATCTGTTAAAACTGCCATAAACAGAAATAATATTATATTATAGAAAAAACAATTCTTATACCAATCAAAAATATGGTGTGTATTGCATGTTATTGTCACGTTACTCTGTGTTATGTATACGAATGATATGTTATGTAAACAAGTAATAGGTAACATAAGTATGCGATAAGCAAAACACTCAACAAGGGGAGACCCCACTAATGAACTTTGGTTAGAAATGCTGCCAATTTGTTTACAACATACCAGTAGAGCTTTTGCTAATCCTCGCCTCTCAAGATTTTGGTGTAAAATGGGTCACCGTGAATCACTCTCTTTAAAAAATCGCTGGTGTATTGCTTATTGCTCACTATTTACGTGCTGCATATAAACAAATGCTGGACTCACACAAAATGTACTTTGTGGATAATATCGCATTCATACTATATTACTAGTAGTATATTCTTGAGGAATTGTCCATAATTTGATTAACTGTTATTTCTAAATTATAACCTACCAGCCGATGTACACATACATACACACATACATATATATACAGACAGAAGTTCCAAAATATAAAGGAGATAACAAATTTATAAATGCTGATTCAATTTTACTTACTTTACTTTAGTAATTAATAACTTACTTTATCAGGGAGTAGAAAAACTCACATTAGCATTGTAATTGATACTCATGGTCCAACATGTTTAAATGACCACTGTGTTTTTATCAAAAGAATTTATATTAACTCGGTTAACTGATAATAAGTCAATTAATTCTCTCTATATTGTGTCAAACAATGAGACATGATTGCTGAATTCAACGAAAGACACATTTAACAATCAACTTATCTATTTGTGCCACCTATCTTAAAGCTTACCTATCATAATTTCCTGAGGTCTACTCGAGTCATATGGTGCCAGATGGACGCCGACAACAAAATAGTTCCCAGAATCCAACAGACCTCTATCCTGTAAATGATCCATGAGTCCCACAAACTCATACTTAGCACCAAGCATCACATATACTGGAAAAAATAAAATTAAATAATGTCACCATTACATCATCGTATGCAATGGAATTTATGTTGATTTCATATCTCTGGAAAAGTGAAGTCTCCCTATCCCCTCTCAGCGTCCTAACCCTGGTTAAGTACTCCTGCTAATTTGGTATGATGCTGGTAGGGAAACCTGATGCTGTTAAGAAAAAGTAGGCCTACTATTATGTTTTCTTAAATGGACATCGCTCATTCAAAGCTCCAAATTTTTTTCTGCATAATTTGAAACGACAGATACGATAGGTCAATAAATAAACGAAGTATTGATATACCAGCTTCATATGCTCTGAAAAAACACTTGCTAAAGTCACAGCCATTTTTCAGTCATTTTCAACTTTTTGCCAGAAGTCAGATAAACGTTCTTTATTGCTACCATATCAGGAATAGACTAACACAGAACGCTCTTTTCTGTGTCATGCAAATGGCTGTTTTAACTTTTATGTTTGGGATCCAAACACCGTATTCACAGTTGTATTTTTCATTACTTCAATGCGTCTTTTTGGGTTACAAAATGCTCGTAGAAAGGTAGTTCAGATATTTAAAGACCTATAATATTATGTGTATTTTGGAGCGCAAACCACCATTTTTGCAGACTTTGGCTATTAATCTGAATAATTGGGAAAAAGACGTTTTGGAAACACCAGCGCAGCCATTATTAAAATATTTTAAAATAGACATGTTCTTGAATGGTTCATACAGACACTGGCTTTTTCTAAAATCGCTCTGATTGGCCAAACACTGTGTAATTTACAACTTTAGAAATAATAATGGTACATTTTCTTAACAGCATCAGTTTGGCCTACCAGCATCATAGAAAATTAGTAGAACGACTTAACCCAGACTGGGACCAGATCAGTTGGGATTATTGGAGGGTATCACCCCCCCCTTTTCGGTACGCAGGATTCAGGGTGTTTTGAAGCCGTACGCGGGATTCATACCCCCGAATTAACTGGTATTCGGGTTCAAGCAAAACATCTTGGATGCAGGTTTTGATGGCGCAAAATAATATTTTGTGCTAGTTATCTTTATGAATGAGTGGGTAGAATAGCTTCTTGGGCATATTCGACCACCATGCCATCATAAAGAATCATTAATCATATCATAACGCCCATAATGCAATATTTTGTTTGGGAACGGGTGGGGCAAGAAATCCTGGCAAGCGCCTATAGGAAACAAAATGCTGTCCATTTTCTTTCTGGGGCCTAGGATACAGAATTATGTCAAATTTTTCTGGGCGGGGGGTTGATTTTTTTTCTGGTGAATCGGGTGGGGCAAAATATCCTGGGAAGCGGAGTGCTGTCCAATTTTTAGGTGTGGGGAAGGGTTGAATAAATTTTTAAAGGAATGGGTGTGGCAAGATATCCTGGCAAGTGCCTTGGGAGCAGAATTCTGTCCAATTTATTTCGGGGGGGGGGGGGGGTGGAGCAAGAAATCCTGGCAAGCGCCTAGAAACAAAATGCTGTCCATTTTTTTTCTGGGGCCTAGGATACAGAATTATATCCAATTTTTCTGGGGGGGGGGGGGGTGATTTTGTTTGGGAACGGGTGGGGCAAAGATATCCTGGCAAGCGCCTAGAAACAAAATGCTGTCCATTTTTTTTCTGCAGCCAAGGAAATATAATTCTGTCCCAATTTCTTTCTGGGGGGGGGGGGGGGGTGGTGATTTTGTTTGGGAATGGGTGGGGCAAGATATCCTGGCAAGCGCCTAGGAAACAAAATGCTGTCCATTTTTTTTCTGGGGTCTATAGGATACAGAATTATGTTCAATTTTGGGGGGGGGGGGTGGGGTGATTTTGTTTGGGAACGGGTGGGGCAAGATATCCTGGCAAGCGCCTAGAAACAAAATGCTGTCCATTTTTTTCTTCTGGGGCCTAGGAAACAGAATTCTGTCCATGATTGAGTCAAATGTATTGAGGGAAATGTTCAGATAATAAGTTCAACAAACGACCCCCTTTGGTTGTTTGTTGAACATATTATATGAACATTTCCTATGGGATAACTACTCATAAATGATGTTCCAGTATAGAAAGTGTTAAGGAGGAAGTTTTTATATTGTCAATCTATAGAAACATAAAAATAATCACACACCGTTAAGGATAACCTGCCCTTAATAGATTAACCTGTCATTGTATCTCGTCAAATTATAGTATCACAAATACTCTACTCCAATATCATGTCAGGTATAATGGATCATAATGTGTCTATGTAACTTCTGCTTGTATCTGTCTGATATTAAAACAGTCAATTTGTATGTCATTTATCGCATATTATTTCTTAACATGTATTGAGGATTCACCCCCCAAAATTAACTGGTATTCAGGATTCACCCCCCAAAATTAACTGGTATTCAGGATTCGGGGGGGGGGGGGGTTGATACTCTCTTATTGCAGTTACAGTAATGTCCTAAATAATCGACCCCTAAACCACAGCAGATATATTGGAAATTTTTCAGGAATGAGTCGGAAATATGGCTTTCTGATGAATGGCAACAAGCCATATTTCCGACAAAATCCTGAAAATTTTATCATAATTCTTCTGAAACGACCATATTGTTGGAATTATTATCTAAACATTTCTCACCAATGAATATGAATTCTTCTGCATGTTGTATTATCATTTTGTCTGGCTGTCGTCTGCTTATATATCCTTAACATCCCTCCAAATGAGTAATAGACGATTCCAATGCACATACTTTTATAACTGATTAAAGGGTTAAAGATAGGTTGGCCATGTGACAAATACAAGTAGTATCCAACTACAGGTTTCGTATAGTATAAAAATTCACGCCAAAGTCAGCAATTTTCCAACTGATTTCAATGCTTCTCGCTATTCAGTGAGACAAACGCAATGTTCACTCAGACAAACGCTCTTTATTTATACCATATAAGGAGTTGAGTTGAATGATAAGAAACGCTCTTTATTATTATATGATGAATAAAATTCTACATCTGTTTTCTAAATTATCTGACTTGAATAAGTCTTGCGGTGACATTTATGTGTATAAAACCATCAGCAACAAACCGACAAACACGATGTCTCAAATGCTTGATTTGTAGTCGCAAATGCTTGATTTGTAGTCTCAAATCATAGGCCTACATGTACTTAGGCTGAAGGGGTCACTCTCATAAAAGTACACAGGTTTTGAAAATGTGCTGAAGGTTTTGAAATCTCGTTCTAAATGACTTAGTTTTCGTGTCTGCCATGATTACTGTTAGAGAATAATAATTGTATATGTTCTAAGGAAATTTTTCAAAACCTGTATACCCTTCAGCACTTTTTTGTTACATCCCGGTTCCTGGACGGGCCGATAAAGATGTGGACTTTATATGCCACCTGAAATACTTTAGTCCTGTCAAAGAAAGTACAAAAAGGATCGAAATACATTATCAAAAACAAACGAATAAAGAGCATTAGTTGTTATTATATCCTTATATGGTTAAAATAAAGAGCGTTTCTATAAATTGTGTATTTGGTCTGTCCATTCATATTTCATTTCCGGATAAATAACTTTAGTTCTATTTTTCGACTAAATGGAATGAAATTTTGTATTTCACGTTCATTAATATAAATTGCAGGTTAAGTTTGATTTTGGGGTCCGGTCGCCTATTTTACCAGAGTTACAGCCTTGGTTGAAATTTGGGCTCAGTTTTCGTTTCCAGCCTCCAGGTGAGGCATCCAGGGTGATAAGTGTATAGTTAATGTTTACTGAATGGAATGAAATTTGGTTTGCATGTTTACAACCATAAACCGTCGATCATACACTACTCGTGTCGGTACGGTACGTGTCAAGTTCAATTTTGGGTTCCGTCCCTCCATTAAAATTACCAGAGTAGCAGATCTTTTGGCTTTGTAATTCGGGTTGTCTTAGTTTCCTGCTGATAACTGCTGTTATGCTTGGATTATCACCACCAAACTTCGTACCGTACCGTTGTTGAATTGGCTTGAAAAATACACAAACTGTGCCTGAATCTTCAATATAGTCGCGTGAAAACAAGGTAGTATTGAACCTATCTCATTCACATAGGTTCATATTGGACATATTTGATTCTGAAATAATCCCATATATAATGAACTTATACCCGCTATTCTATATAACAGTAAAAACACATTACCACGGACAGTAGGCTTGTATAGAACCTGTTGATCAAACAGTGTCATATATAACTTATTTCTTTTCGAAATATGATACGTTCATACTGAACCTATTGCGACCTCAAAATAGATTTATACTGAGCTAATCTCCATCCAGGAGAACAGGCTGGAATCTTGGATTTGTCCTAAGATTCTCACCAGACTTGTGAGCCCTTTTTGACTCAGGTTTTTTTTTTATTAAAGGCCAACTTAATTTTCGAGTCACCGATTATTATTTTACCATGCCTTGACATACTGTTTTAATAACAATCTACGCCATAAAATATGATTAAAATACTATTATTAATCACCATTTGAAACGTCAGTGTCTCAGAAGATGCCCATAGAGAAATAGAAAACAACTGAAATCATAAAAAGATTCCCCCGTTATGCATGGCACCCATAATGCAACAGAATTCAAAAATGTATTTTGAATGGAAGGGGAATAACTCTATCTTTAAAATATAGAGTTATTTCCCCTCCATTGAAAATAATATACTTTGCACAACAAACCCAGATGAAACGTAAGCACAAAAACACGTCGGTAACTCGACAAAAACAACATATTCACAGTTTATTACACCACGGGCGTATTAAGCCACTGTGGCGGTACCCTTGCGTTCACATGTATTTCGTGTATTTATCGACTTATATTATAGCATATCCCTTCTACCAAACTGAGTGTACATAATTTTGAGATTCAAATGAATGGGCCATGTCAGTTTAATAACAACATAGAGCTACCCCCGATAAATTTCTCTAACCATGCCGGACACAGGAGAGATTATGTCATGCATACAGTTTCTGTGATATGTAGGCCCATATCACCAACGACCATGTCATGGGGCCGGTATAGCTACATGTAGTTGGAAATTAAACAATCAAAGTTGCCATGCATGCTGGAGCCATTAAAAACTATAACAACAATATTTTACAGACAAATCTGAACACATTGCCGAAGTTTTTCCCATATATATTTTTACATGTTTGTGTCAGCACATTTATTATGCTGGTCACTTAAAGGGGTACTGTACGCCAAGTGTTGTTGTTTGTTTCTATAGTCTCCGAGTCGGAGAATGAGGTAACAATTTTTCCATTATTTGAAAGTCTGTTGAGTACGAAGTCATGTTACGGATGACAAATTTACCGGAATGCAAAAATACAAATTGTCGTTGTCGAGTAATTTTTGTAAAGTTTTCAACCAAATGAATCAAATAAAAGTTATATATGCATACTAGTCCCATATAATCATTTAAGTTATTGTATCGTCGCTAGTCAGTGAGTGGCTTGAGTGTTCTCCCCGTATCATCATAATATTTTAAGCGATCGTGTGTGCGATCGGTTTAACAATCCAATATCCCTCAATTACTGTTTTTGATTACGGTAATTCGTAATTTAATTGACGCCATTTTATGGCTCCAGTCATAAATTCAATTTATATCAAATTATTAACTTTTAAATTATTAAATTTTAAGATAGCCTATTAACCTGAGCGTTTACAGAATACATCTTCGACTCAAATTACTTATGTTTCTATATATTATCGATATTAGATCGTTGTTGTCACCGGAAATTTAATGAAAATGGCGTACAGTACCCCTTTAACTGTTAGGAAGACAGCTAGGTATCAATATACAGATGTTATAGTGATATTATCCATCTCATTGTTTTTATTATTTTTATTTTTCTGGATAAATATTGGATGACTTGAACCATTAATCATGCTACACTCACTCCTTGTATCTCTGGATATAATATATAACGGGTGGTTGAACTGAACCATTAATCATGCTATACTCACTCCTTGTATCTCTGGATATAATATATAACGGGTGGTTGAACTGAACCATTAATCATGCTATACTCACTCCTTGTATCTCTGGATATAAATATATAACGGGTGGTTGAATTGAACCATTAATCATGCTATACTCACTCCTTGTATCTCTGGATATAAATATATAACGGGTGGTTGAACTGAACCATTAATCATGCTATACTCACTCCTTGTATCTCTGGATATAAATATATAACGGGTGGTTGAATTGAACCATTAATCATGCTATACTCACTCCTTGTATCTCTGGATATAATATATAACGGGTGGTTGAACTGTACCATTAATCATGCTATACTCACTCCGTGTGTCTCTGGATATAATATATAACGGTTGGATGAATTGAACCATTAATCATGCTATACTCACTCCTTGTATCTCTGGATATAATATATAACGGGTGGTTGAACTGTACCATTAATCATGCTATACTCACTCCTTGTGTCTCTGGATATAATATATAACGGTTGGATGAATTGAACCATTAATCATGCTATACTCACTCCTTGTATCTCTGGATATAATATATAACGGGTGGTTGAACTGTACCATTAATCATGCTATACTCTCTCCTTGTGTCTCTGGATATAATATATAACGGGTGGTTGAACTGTACCATTAATCATGCTATACTCACTCCTTGTGTCTCTGGATATAAATATATAACGGGTGGTTGAATTGAACCATTGGTCATGATATACTCACTCCTTGTATCTCTGTATGTTTCTTCTACAATTTTTGCGAATGGGTTTTCTGTGTGGAGATGAAAATATGGACCTTTATATGTCTTCTTGGAAGTAACTGTAATCCCATTTTCTTCCATCAACTGGAACAGACGACAATCTTAGCTTATGTCGACAGTCAAACACTAAAGTTATATAGCTTTATCAACTGACAAAATAATGAAGAAGGCTTTTTAATATATACAGATATTTGGGCAATTTAATCATAAACGCTCTTTTGCTTGGGTATATTGTGTCTGACTGAAGATCAGAACCCGTTAAGTGGGAAATAACGTGGGGAATTCAGTATTAATTTTTTAGAAAAGATTGATCAAACCTTTAAAAACGCAGGTGATCATATCACACCTTTTTTGGAAAGTTTGAAGACTTATCGAGTGACAACGCGAAGCGGAATTTTGATTTTCATCCCATGTTGGATATTATTGGACATTATTAAAATGTAGGTCACCATTGTTTATAATATTTCCATCAAATGTCACAAAACAAAACATTAAATGTACGGTTGGCCTTGGCGGTGGGTATCCTGTGAAAATATTTCCACCCGTCAAAAACCGCCACAAACAGAAAGAACATCAAAATGTAGACAGACTTTGTCCGTATACAAATAAGAAATATCGCATAAACAGTATGTTATTGTCATATCTTTGACCATTGTTATGTAAATAAAAGCATAAAAAGTTACTTTTCTGGTGTTTGTTTATATTATGATGGTAAACATAAAGAGCGTTCTTTGTTGGTGAATTCCTGATATGGAACGAATAAAGAGCGTTTATGCCATTTGTGTGTGATTAGCGAGCAGCATTGTGCTGTCTTCTGTAACACACTCAGGCTCTTGCTTATGTAAAATATAGTAAATCTTTATGATAACATGCTGTTTACGCGATGGTCATGGTACATATGAACGAAACTGTATGCGTTTTAATGTTTTTCTGTTTACGGTGATTGGAACAAATATAAATATTTTCGACAACTAAGGCCTCATGTGCCTTTAAATGAAAAATCTGCTTCGCGTTGTCACTATAGATATATGCTCAAACATTCCAACAAGACATGGAGCATTATTCTACGGTTTATAAATATTGAGTAATTTTGTCTTGATAATTAATACTGAATTCTCAATTTGTATGTTGCCACTTTACCTTTCTCTTAATTTAAACTAGCTCTCTTGAAAGTCAACATTTGACTAGCGAAACATATCATGGCTCATATATGAGCCCAGTCGTGATATGTTTCGCTGATATGTGATATGTCGACTTTCAAGAGAGCTAGTTTCGATTAAGAGGGAGGTAAAGTGGCAACATATAAATTAGATTCGATATAATTATGTGCGGGTATGGAACATGTAGGCATACACAGGCGTTGTATCGGTGGTAATGGTGTCAAATCGGATGGAACCCATTAAGAGCCATGGCCAGACGCGCGCTTTGCATAAATCCAGGCAAAAATTGCAAGTGATCTTCGACAAAAGACTTTCTCTTGATCAATCAGGCGAAAAGATCTTAAATTTCACATACATGCATGTATCCTCTGCATTGTATATATCTAATCTGAACTGTTATTAAAAGAACACAAAACAATGTGGATTGTAATACATTAGAGAGGTTGAAATATTCTTCTTTTTTTTTGTCCCTGTTCATCTTGGCTCTATGTGAAGAAGCTTCATCTGTGTCATAATGTTGAGATAAATTTAAATTGCACGAGAAAACATCTTATTATATGCTAACCTGTCAAATTGTAGTATTTTTGCATCAGATAAAAACCGTTATCCGTCTATAGTGAGATATCTCACTTGCATCCATCCGCGATAAATTTAAAGTGATTCGGTACTAGATGAGATAGCATCGCTTCGTCACATTGAGTGTTCCAAGCTCCATGCAGAGTTCAGTCCCCCGGCCTACGCAGGACTTATCGCTGACACATACACATAATGTGAAAAAAATCGCACATTTATTTATTTGAGACTTCTTTAGGTTCAAATTCATTCTGTATTATTCTGAGAAGCTGAACTGTCCATATTCATTTGAACGTTGTCTAGATCCAGCCAGAATGAATTGTAACTGACAAAACTCTTTAATAAAAAATGTTAGATTTAATTAAGAAAATACACATGCCGGCAGCGTCAGGCATAGCGTGGCGAGGGGACTGAACTCTGTTTTGCTGCTTGTGAGTGTTCATGGAACTATTTTTATATGCACAAGCTCATTACCATGGCTGTGCTTGGGTACACAAATTTGCATGTTTTACTCTTCTTTCGAGTTGAGCCTTGGACCATCTGAGCGGGGCATATAATAAACAGAACATCTACACTTTTGTGTTGGATATGGTAATGATCTCATTCGCGAAGAAGACAAAACAAATGAATTTCCACTTGTGGCAGAACCACTCGTGGAAATTCATTTTTTTTGGGTCAAAACTCATGAGATATTTCTCATATCTAACCAAAAGTGTAGAAATCCTCTGTATATATCCCCGTATACATGTAGAAATAGTCCAACCCACTGATGACATGCATGTTATATTATTTGGCTACCAAAACTTATCTTATCACAACGTGTTATTGATCAGCAGACATGGTAACTCTCAAATATAGTACATTATTTATGGGTGGTTGTCTTTCTATATAAAAATTATTATGAATTTCTTGAATCAAGAAAAATTAAGTCTCCTCTCATTATCTTCAGATATGATATTATATCATGGATATATGAACTGCACTTTTGAATAGGTTCTATGTTACAGAAGTTCTTGGTACTAGAAAACAGCGAAATTTTACATATTTCTCATGCCATAAAAGAATAGTAAATGGGGTTATAATGCCCAACAAGTTGACGGTTCTTACATATGGTGTCACAATCATCGCTTGTACCAAATTTCAAAAGTATTCCAACCAGATTTTGAAATATAAGGAAATTTGGGCGAAAACGTGTGTCTGTCCCTTAAATACAGATTGCAAAAGTCGGCTCATTATCAGTAACCAGGCTTTAATGTCGTCCAGCCACCAGGGTTTAACACCAGCTGTGAAGCCCCAACACATCTGCTTTGTATTGATTTCAGCAGATCCCCGTCCTCCGTGTGACGAAAGTACTCAGTGTAGAATTGAATTAAATATCAGACTATAGCCTAAGTTGTAATTAAAAGGCGAAAATATAACATGTATAAATATACAAAGGGTACATATATATTAATTAGACGGGTGTTTTGCGCCCACAGTCCATGAATCACCACCCTGCAGATATTTTGAAATCGTTGGCACATCTAAGAAACACAAAAGTTATTGTCAAATTTCGGCGGAAGTGAAAAACTGCCACTCAAAGAGATATGCCTCGATAAAAACCCCCTTTTCATGTTATTTTTAGCATGTTACCCGTTCGCCATTTTACCCCACTTTCTTCACTGTCATTGTTAGCATGTTACCCCTTCGCCATTTTACCCCCTTTTTTCGCTGTTATTATTTTAGCATGTTATCACCCCCAATTTACCAGTAACTTTTTGAAGAATTTCTTTCGATTTGTGATTTTACGCGCTTCTGTATTATTTTTTTTTATAACGCCTCACTCTATAGTTCTACTTTTTTGTTGATGTCCATTATTATGTCTTATATTTGCAATTGTATATTTTATGTTTAACATGTCAAGCGTTTTAGATCACTTCGGTGGATTTTACGCTATACAAAACTGTTATTTTATAATTTTAATATCGAACTTATCGCTATAAAATTTAAAGATCAAAGAGCGCTCTCACTTAAAGGGGTACTTTACACTAAATCCGGCCATTTATGGGACCATCTCCATTTATGACTCCAGCCATAAATTCATTTTCATTATAATTACTATATTGTTTGTATCGTTCATTGAGCACACGAGTGTATTTTGCGCTAAACCATGGCTCAAATTCATTAAATTTTTGCATATATTCTGTTGAGTATAAAAGGAGATGGTTCCATAAATGACCGGATTTAGTGTACAGTACCCCTTTAATTAATTTTATTAATTCTAGATGCAATATTGGTTGGACAATTCAACTTTATAATTTTTTCAAACTGTCTCCATTCGAAAATTTCCAACTGCTGCTTCAGGCATGAACTTTCCAACTTTTAAAATATTCGGCCATTAGAGGTATGTGAGACGCCCCCGTCCTTGTCCATATGTATTAAAGATGTCCTGTCCGATTTCACACCAAATTAGTCAAACTTGTCCCAGTTAATTTTCAGCTTACTAGGAAAATTGAAATTTTTTTTAGTTTTGTTTAAACATATTTTACTGTAATATAATATTACAAGAGGGATTGGGGTACAAGTTTTGACAACTTACATTCGCCCCTCTCGCATGAAAAAAAAGAAAATACGTGATATCACCATCATTCGTATGGCACAAGCATAGCGAAAATACACAGAATAATTCCATCATAAAACGAGTACGAAAGATCATAACCGAGAACGCACTCTTTGTTAACCACCTCTTTTTGGGCGACGGAATCGTGGACGCTCTTTATGAGAGAGGTAAATAATTTTTGCTTGGCTGACAAAAATGCAAAACGTGTTAAAACTTCCTATTTTGGAAGTCGATATCTGGCCAGCAAAACGTCCTATTTAATCGGCTCTTGTTTCGGCTCTAATTATTTTAATGTATCGAAGACGTTCATAAATAGTGGTTGTATGGTGTCAAACCGGACAGGGAATCTTTATATGGAAAATATGAGCTGACACAGCGGCTCCATTCGAGGATCAACTGAAATCCATCGACACTAAATATCGACTGGCGCTCTATAAATGAGGAACTTAACTATGGATAACCTTGCTGTCTCCGGTCGTCTATTTCCGGAAAACTCGTTACGCAATCGAATTAAACATATTACTACTGGCGATAGCATCAACTAAACCAAATTAACGAATGTTTAATGCCTCAGTCCAAACAATCAAGTCGAGCATTAACCATAGGCTCACTTTCATTACCAGACCAATTCTCTGTCGATGCAAAATTGCAAGTCTATAAATCAGCATACGTCGAAGGTTTGTAACCATGTTAGAGGGATAATTACATACCAGCGGTGAATTTTATGTTCGTTTGATGAGTTAATTGGGAGGTTGCATGTTCTGAGGATTGTTTATTGGTTCGCGGGGTCAGGGTTCTTTAAAGCTGATCCGTTATCGTTATAACCATGCATTAATAATCACCGCAGAGAGTACATGGAATTCATATAATGGGGAATCGTGCAGAGGCATATCATGCTGAGCTATGCATCCGAACCAGCATGCCGCAACGTAGTATGCACGTTTTGTTATTGTCATTAGACCGATATGAGTTACGTCGAGAGATACAGGGATGTGTCCACCATTTTCATCGCTTGCGAATTCGTTCCATGCATGCATGAACCAACACCAAGTTGAAATTTTAGACTAAACAAATATGTTGACATTTCATACATTACTGTGTGTGGGTGTGTGAGGGTGTGTGGGTGTGTGTGTGTGGGGTGTGTGTGTGTGTGTGTGTGTGTGGGGGGGGGGGTGTGTGTTCTTTCTCGACCAAAAGTTTAAAAGGTTTATATCATTAGATAAATGTTTAGGCCTAAATGGCCAGCAGTTGAACACGTCCGACCCTGCATGGTCGTTGTGGTTGAATATGTGGTTCAGATGGAAAATTCGAAGTTATAGACACCCTCTATATTGACGAGCTTAAATTTAAGCCACGTACGCTATATGTCGCGGTATTTTCTTCTGCCTAAACCGAACATAGTTTTGTGACAATGCTTGTAGAAGAAATAGTGCTCTTGTAGGAACCAGACGTTGTACACGAATTCCAAGCTATTCACTGATGTTGCTTACTTACTTGCTCACTGATATTGCGCTCTTTGGAGTGGAAGATTGTGTAAATTTCATATAAGCTTCACTCAGATCAAGTCATGAATCTCTACTCTGCTACGCCCGTAGATGTCATATTCCACCAGCTAAATTAAGCCCGGGAACATTTGATGTTCTGATGGGGAACTTTGTAACTTTATTAATGTATTTCACAGTACATACATTGTATGCGAAGGTTCCAGCTCGATATTGCACGATGTAGGCAACATTTGTGAGCTGATTCCGCTCTTCGTCACTTACATGTAGAATCATGACATTTTCCTCCGGTAATCAATTCATGTTTCTTGTGAAATCGGCTCAGTCGCCTGAATTATGCAGTCTGGAGCTGTGAACTTTATCTTGTGTGAAATACATTATTAAGAAAACTGAGAAATGTATTACCTGTGTTATTTCTTCAATGTTATCATAGTGCAGTTCCCAGTCAGAAACTCAAAAGTTTCCCATGTTTTAAACCGGTAGTATATGATATATGTACATGCTGCAGGCGAAGCCATGCCGAGATGCTTAATAACATTATCTCAGCTTGACTGTGATCACACCATTTCACAAATACCCCTCCCACCATCAACAACCGCTATATATCATAGTGTCCATGTAACTAATGATCATCATTTCCTTGGTTAGCTGTTGAGCGAACAAGTCGCAAAGCTTTTAGCTCTGTGGCTTGTCTCTGTTCCGGCTAGCTGAGCCCGGATCGCTTGTGAGTTGTGTGGTCGATCTGAAAAGATCTTAGCCGCCCGATCGATTCGGAGTGAACGTTTTTGGACTTGGCAGAGGATTATGTTGCTAATCCCTTCTGCCGTTGTCGCGGCCCTAGATAGACTGCGCATTGTGGACACCTTTAGCTGGACTCTAACCCATGCTAAAGGGGGCATTGTGCGTCTATCCTTGGAGTACCGGATTGTTCCAGCAGTACCCTCTGCTGGCGGTACCTCGGAAGCTGGATTCCACCAGCGACCTACCATCCGGTACGGGGACTTGGACATCTGGGACCAGGCCAGGAAGGAAGGAATGAAGAAGAAGACACCGTCGCGCCGACGCAGGGACGCCGACAGGAAAGCCAGGTGGAGACAGGGGTTAGCTGAGAGACGCCCAGCTTACCCCCACTTGGCCTCCCTAGACGATATCACCACCAGTAGCAGGGACGCCGTTGATCTGCCGGAGGTTCCTGCTATTATCGTCGCCGAGGTCAGCAGAGACAGGGACGCGGACACCACCCCGATGTTCCTGTCGCTGATTTCGGGGTGGAGATGGACACGTTGCCACCTCAGACACCGGAATACCATCACAACCCGGTGTCCCCCATCTCGACCACCAGCAACAACAGCACCAGCTCCACCCATACCACCGAAGGGGTCAATCAGGTCATCAAGAGTGCGCTGGAAACTCAGGCAGAAGCACACAGATTAATGGCAGAAGTCAAGGCTGACAACCTGAGATTCCAGCAACAAGAGCAGCAACAAACAGAAGAAACACAGCAGCAGCGAAAGAAAAAACAAATCATAAGTCTATATCATTTTTTCTCACCTTCACCACTGTTATGTAAAATGTTCATACCATTTCATAACTCATCAAATCATTCCTAAGTGGGTTGTAGGAGAGTAGTTCCGCCCCTCTCAAATCCTCCCTGGGCCCAGTCCCAAAACTCCCAAATAAACATTAATGATCACCAACAAAAATTGTTATCACGAGAACTTGATGTCGCACAACAAATCAGCATCGAGAGGATGCTGCTGTTCACGATGTTAACCCTTTACCCAACAGAACGGCCCTGTGCCAATGCATTCTCTTATATATGCGAGTCGACCATAGGTCGCCTCGCATATATAAGAGAATGCATTGGCTTAACACATTAAAAATTATAAAATTGTTAAAGAATGTAAGAAAAAATGGTAAAAAGTGTTAATTGTTTTTTTTTTAGGCCAATGCATTCTCTTATATATGGGAGGCGACCTATGGTCGACTCGCATATATAAGAGAATGCATTGGTATAGGGCATAACTGTAACTATCACAATGTGGTCAAGGAGCCGGTTCGAATGATATCCATATTTGTATGGTTCTATTGAGACAGACCGAAGATATTTTAGGCTGTTGAAGCTTTATTTGGCCGGTTTGTTGGGTAAAGGGTTAAATCGGTTTCGGCTCCATGAAAAATGAGTGTGCTAACCAATATCCAGTCGCGTTTAAAATGCAACCAATAACCAGTACAATAATTGCAATCGCATTCATCACATGCCCGAACTTCTAAATACGGGGTGGTGCATAATGAATTTGATATGTGTCCCACGAATGCTAATTTCAACCACAGCAAGCGACATTTCCTTGTAATTTCAACAAATTAACGACATCGAGTTACACATTTGGGACCAACGGTCGCATCAATACAGACATACTGCACAGAAAGGAATGAACGTGTGAGGACTGGATAGTGTCACGAGTCTCTACTCTGGCTACGCCCGCAGAGATCATATTCCACCAGTACAAACCCTATGAACATTTTTATGTTGTGACAGGGAAGTGGAGAACATTGAAAACACAGTGCATGTAATATATTACTCAGTTATTACATGTTCCTTAATAATGTATTTCACAGTAGATTAAGGTCCCAGTTCGATATTTGTGTGATTTTGGCTGTCCGATTTTACTTTTTGAGTCGCTTATAATCATGGAATTTCTCCCGGGTAATCAATTCAATGTTTATTATAATAGCGGCTTATAAAGTCAAAAAAATCATGCATGCAATCCCGAGCTGGGGCCAGCCCCTACTGTGAAATATACAATAATGCCCTAATTGATCGACTTCTTAACCACAGCATAATTATGGGTAACTTTTCAGGATTTAGTCGGAAATATGGCTTGTTGTCATTCATCGGAAAGCTCTCCCTGAGAGCTATCCGGTGAATGGCAACAAGCTATATTTCCGACTAAATTCTGAAAAGTTACCCATAATTCTGCTGTGGTTAAGAAGTCGATTACTTAGAGCTTTGCTGTAGATCATTATGGAACAAGTATTAACACAGAATATATTTCAAACGTTGTTTGTTCAATGCTATAAAGTTCCCAGTCAGAACAGATCAGAACATTAAAAAGTTCCCAGGTGGGATATGATCTCTATATGCGAGGGAAGCCAGAGTAGAGACTCGTGACATAATCTAGGATTTTACTATCAAGCCAGATCCGCGTTGGTCGGTAGTCGTTTCAGGGAACTGTATACCAGCACGTGAATAACAACAGTCTAACAGCCTAAAGGATGAAGTAAACATTTTTTACGTCAAAACATCAGCTTTACGTCAAAATATAAATCATATGACTGATGCCCAAAAATTCATTTTCATACTGCGGAATGACAAAACAGAAACGTGCAATATCATCTGTAACATGGTCCGTCTCTTTTTCCACAAAAGGTCTGAAACACCAGATTTTCAAAAACAAACATGATTTTTTTTCCTTTTAATTCTGATTATAATTGTGTATACTTATTATATCATATATATATTTATTGTTATTTATGTTGTGACATCGGCCCCGTGTGGGTGTAATTGTCAATAAACTTATCTTATCTTATCTTATCTTATCCCCACTCCCAGAAGACCGAACGTGTTATCCTACTCTCAAGATGTTATCCTACTCTCCGCACTGGTCATGACGTCAATGTGTGCGTCATTCAGTATCCTTGCACATTATTTTAACAGACATGGATGCTGATGGTGTAGCTTTAAGAACGTATTAGGTCTAATCCATCCGTGTGTTTGATTGTGGACTGGGTCGTAACAAACTGGTGGAGAAAAGATAATAAACACAACAGTCAACTGTTCTGATTACCATACGGGTTTTCTCCTCTCGTGAGATGCGAGGATTATTTTCACTCGGCTAGCGCCTCGTAAAAATAATCATCCGCATCTCACTCGAGGAGAAAACTCGTACGCTACCCAGAACAGTTAACTATTGTCTATCTGCTGGCTACTACATGCTGTGGAGTGCTTGCAGTTGAGGATTTTCATAAAATCAAGATCGCGTCCAAAATGGCCGCTCCATCCATACAATGCGCATATGCAAATGCAGGTCCCCAGAACAAAGATTGACCCCACCCCAATAGTACTTAATCCTATAGGATAACTGGTTCATTGGGGATGAGGGATAGTCAGTTTTTAAAAATGTCATGCGTGTGTCATCTACAATTATTAAATTAAACGGTGGAAGTAAATGTACTATAAGTGATATGTTGAGCGAATGTCATCGGAAATAGACAAAAATAGTGAAAAATTATATCGTGTTTCTGGTAGAGGATATCTGACATGGCATTATTGATGACCATATTCAAGGAGAGAGAGATATATATATATATATATATATATATATATATATATATATATATATATATATATATATATATATATATATATATATATATATATATTTATTATGTCAGAGCTATGGAGGCACGGACTCAGTATGAGTGTTCATTGTTTCATATTTGCGTGAACAAATTCTCATTTCTTATCGAAATGGCCATGTGTCGATCGGAATGGTACATTGAGATGTTCCTCGAACCATATCAAGCTTGAAAACCGGTCCCGATTTTCACCCATGCCGGGGTTCGAACCCGCGCCAACCTCGTCTAGCCCAGACTGTGATGATCTTATCCACGACCTAACCACCTCGGCTACGGGGACATATATATATATATATATGCACAATCATCACAATCCGAAGATATATACGACAGACAAAAACTATTTTTGTAGTATACATATTCGTTGTAAACGATTCCTCGTTTTCCTACCTGGTGAATACTCTCAATTGTGTGTAGGAAATTCTTCTCTGTTGTATGGATGAGTGTAATCTTCGTCCAATTGAATGCCTTCAGAAGCGACACCACACTTTTCGATATCTGCGATGCTGTCGGTTTCGTTCTCGCGAATGTCGGATACTTTTGTTTGTCGCTTACAGATGTTTCCGAGCAAAACTGAAAAGAAACAAATGGTTCTGTTGTTTAAATCTACAAATGGTTTGTTTGATATATAATAATATAGTATACATGACGATGACAACGATGATGTTCGATCGGTATCGTCAGCGACATCGGAATATTACATCATCGGTATCGACATCGTTTTTGCTGTCGCTATATCACTGTTGCTATAAGTAATCGTCATCAGCATTGTCATCCTCAATCGTAACCATTTTCACTCCACAATTCAAGAATATATGGAGCCTGGCTATGACAAATTATCTTCTTGTTTGGAAATCGGTGCGTAACGATATGGAAGTTTGATTGCAAAAATTTAGCCCACCCCTCTCTTGTAGCTATGTCTGAGGATCAACACCATTCGACTTCAGAACCAGACCCAGCGCCCGTGGACACCATGACATGCACTGAACTTTGATGTGAAATCGCACACGAATCCGGAAACGTCACTTATAAAGCTCGATCAAATACGCATAAAGGGTCTTATCAAAAGCAATTTAGACTGCCAATCGAACACTATATAACTATGCCACATACAGTTCGAATCGTATCAAGGTTGTTTGTAAATTCAGAGGGATGCTCGTACAGCAGTAATTTCGATAGCAACAACACAGGCTGATCACATAAAACATGCAGAATCGTGTTCAAACCGGTTCATAATTGATGAGTTTCCCAAAATAATTTCCAGATTTGCGTGGGACTATTTTGTCTACCAATACCATGGAATTATATCTCATATTTCATTGACATATCACGGACAAATTTCACGGAGACAACAGTTACTGATGACTGCATGAAAACATCACTCAAACATACTGATCAATTTGATTGGTCAACAATTGTGGTGTCAGTAAAGGAGCCAAAAAGTTCACCTACCTTCACATTCAAAATGGCGGCTAATAGCCCAAGGGCAGTGGCAGCTAATGTGAATGCTACGGTATCAGTATTAGAGGGATACAAGCGGGCAACTGCAGAAGATTCAGATGCTGATTTTCAGAGTGAAGATTAACAACAAAGTTCTGTAAATTTGATATTTCATCGCAGAAAAGGCGAAAGAAGACAACTAGCTCAAGAGTTAGAATGAGGATTTTATTCTTTCTAAATTCGTCAAACACTGACCTAACTCAGCATGCATGTGTTCCATTCCCTGATGTTACCATTCTCAGATTCCCCAGTACCATTGTACAATAAAAGCCTTTAACATTTCGTACATAACCAGATATCGTATAGAAAAAATACCATCAATTTGTGAGCTGTCCATGTTGGAGTCAAGCATGAGAGACTCTGACCAAACAATGTGATGGCCTCACTCATTCTCAATCTGAGGTGAGTAAGACAGTGTTGGGTATTTACTCTTAAGCGCAAATTATTTAAATAAGGAATACATGTGAAAAGGGCCTCCCATATGAATCTCTACTCTGGCCAACACCTTAGAGATCATACTCCACCAGTTCCAAACCTGAGAACTTTTTGATGCTCTGACCCGTTCTGACGGGAAATTTATGACATCGAACAAACAAGACAGAGAATATATTTCTTTGTTGATTCTTATTGCTCAATAATTAATTTAACAGTATGGGTGGACCCAGCTCGAGATTGCATGCTTTTTGTTACTGTTGTGAGCCGATATCGCAATAAACTTTGAATGAATTAATCGGGAGAAATTCCATGATTGTAAGCGACGTAGTGAACGTTCAGACGACCACGATACAATCGTAAGTGGCAAGATTTCCGTTCTATGAAGTAACCGATAGTTGGACTGCGCATGCTCACGTTAAAATCGTAGGTCAAAAAATAATATCAAGCACTGTTTGATTTTAGATGCGAAATCGTGGTGTATCATTGGTTACCTCCATTTGCGACGTAATCGCAGTCGTGTGTACCTAAAAATCGTAGCTGGAAATGACCGTAGGGTAGTCAATCACATGTTTTAGGAACAACCTACGATATCATAATGTACGACGACAAAGCAATCGTCTGAACAAACTATCCACGATCTCGTCGGGCCCGATTCCTCCACTTACGATTGAATCGTGGTCGTCTGAACGTTCACGTACACAAAGCAAAATCGCTCACAAAGTCGTTTAATCTCGAGCTGGGACCTTCACCTACAGTGAAATAAATTATTAAGAAATATTATTAACTAAGCAATATGTTACCTGCGTTGTTTTTTCACTGTTATAAACTTCCGTCAAAACAACAAAAAGTTCCCAAGGTTTGAACTGTGAACTGGTGAGGCATACCAAAAACCATACACCAAACCGGCCGAAACCCACTGTTTACTGCATGACCACATATCCCATATGATATTGTCGTATATTTATTCATATAATGCACTGCACGCATGCACAATTCCGAAATATTTTGAAATTTAACATTGTATATTTTCCACTCTATATGTCAAAACGACGACGAGTATATATACCAATCAATTGAATTGAATTGGAATTGAATTGGTGGAGTATGATTTCTACGGTAGATATTGAGCATATATACGGCCACGGTATATATTATAAAGAGCACACGGAAAGTAAACCAGCGTTGTCTTATGAGATAATCACAACATGATGCCAATATATTAACTTGATATTAAATTATTAGATAAGACACATCTACTAGTATTAAGGAATCTGTTACGGTTCCAGTGCATTTCCTGTGACGCCGCCTTGAGTGACATGTCCATTCAATGCACATATACGACATGAGTGGAATATATAAGGCAGTGCATGTAGTACACATTACACTGACATAAATGCGGTTTCTGAACTGATGGAATGTGGGCAGGGATGTGGCTAGAGGGGGGGGGTGTGGGGGTGTCTCACCCCCCCCCCCCCAGCAGAGAGCTATATTTTCAATAGTTGGAAATTTCATACCTGCCACAACGAAATTTCACACCAACAATAGGTTGAAAATGTTCTTGTAGTTTGATTATAAAACAATTTATTGGGGGGAATTTATTGTTTTTCGACCAATATTTGCATATGTTCCTATTTTTGGTCAAAATATAGGGGGGTGACAGGTTGGAAATTTCCAACACTTGGAAAGCTTGTGTCCTGGTCCCTCCCCCGTGGCCAGTCAAAAACTTCTAGTTAATTTAAGAAAACAATATTGTCATACAATTGGTCAACATTGTCATTGGAATTGTCATCAGTTGGAAATTTTCCAACCTAAGTGGGGGTGTAGGGTTTGAAATTTCCAACAGTAGGAAGGCTTGAGGCTAGTCTAGATGTTAGGATTTTGCGATTTTCTTGTTCAGATTTCAAAATTTTCGCACACCGGGCCGAACCATGGTCGGCCCGGTGTGTCATTGCCCCATCCACATGGCCAATACAAAACTGCTAATTAGTTTAGTAAAACAATATTTTACTATATTTGGTCAAACTTGTAGACATAAATGGTCATCAGTTGAAGAATTTTCCAACCTGAGGGGAGCATGAGGTTTGAAATTTCCAACACTAGGAAAGCTTCAGTTGAGGCCAGTCTAGATGCAAGGATTTGCGATTTTCTTGTATATAGTTTTCAAAATTTTCTCACACCGGGCCAAACAACCATGGTCGGCCCAGTGTTTCTTGGTCTGTTGTCGGCAGCTGTGTGCATTTGTCTGTAATTAGATCATGTGTGTGTTGGTGCGATTCCGATTCAAGGGGAGGGGGTGCAAATGGAATTATGCAAAAAGTTGTGTTGGTGTGATTCGGACTCAAGGGGGGGGGGTGCAGTTGGAAATTCCCAAGGTGGACATCCCCTCCTCCCAGCGGAGACCCTCTAGCCACATCCCTGAATGTGGGGCATGTCTGAACTAAGGCATGGAAATGCTACTTGTCCCCATTGCATATAGTATAATCATTCGAGAAGTCGCGAGGATAGCACATTGGCAAGTCGATATGTCGCACTGTAATATTTTACTTTGGCGACAAGAGAGTAATGCCTATATACGATTTATACATGGCCAACTTCTTGAGCCGAGCGTTCTTGGGTAGGGTGAAACCACCGGATCCTCCCGGCTGTTAAAGCTCCAAGTGTAAATCGGTTACGCTAACAATCAGCAATCGACGGTAAAGGCATTCGCTATTCACACGGGAAGGCCCTATACTTGTATATATGTAGCTATAGATATAGCGCTAACAATAACACACAATAAAAATACGTCCGTTATTTCGCGAAAGGTAACTTTTCGAAGTAATGAGCATGTCTAGACACCACAAAGAGACAACATTCTGGAGCAATATTGAAAATAAACATATAGCAGGGTGGGAGTGTATATATATATGCGGGGGGGGGGGGGGGGGGGCGATCGAGTGGATGTGTTTTTTTTTATAAACTTCACGTCTACGGAATAATGTGCATATCTATATATGGACAATACCAAGAGACACAATATTCTGGAACAATACGGAAAAAAACATAGCAGGGTGTGGTGGGGGTACGGGGGAAGTCGGTGGATATAAGCGTCTTTGAGAAACTTTAGCTGTTACGGAATTACGTGCATGCATGTGTATATACAAGAGGAAAATTTCTGAATCTCAATCTTGAAAATAAACATTTCTTATAAACTTCAGAGTTATTGTTAATTGCTGTTTATACAAGGCTGTCTGTCAATTAGCACAACATATTTACGCTTGAAGCCTATAATATGTTAATTGGTGGGTCGCGGTGGTGAAACTAAATTCGGATTCCACCGGTACAGCTGAACTCGCCATAGAAACATCGCATATCTTGACGAATTATGGAGGCTGTACGTCATTGCCAAGTATAAACGACTCATCGCTATTCGGAATAATGTCGTTTCTCAATTATATTGCATATATTATTCCGACATGTCACATGCTCGTAGACAATGTTATATCGTAATGGCATTGCTGTCGATCAACGTTGAATATTTCATTACATATCGCCTACTTCATAACTTAAGTGGATCTTATATTCAGCAATATGAATTGTCTGTCGAAATGTCAAAGACTATCGAAAATATATTGTTGTATATACCTTCAGATTATGCATGCTCCCTCGCGAATTTGTGTGAGAGCAACCGTATCACACAGATATTAAGTTCTCGAAAATGATAGGACCCTGGGGAGAAATAGATGCATCCCCATAGAACCAACGCTAAACAAGAATCCCTCTTTAGTTCCGTGATGGTATATACGTTGTACCAGAGGACTGTGTCATTGCACCGGTAACTATATGTTGTCTGAATCGAAATCCTATGACATCGCGTATATGTGACCCGCCATATCAAATCCAGTCGGAAGTCGGGATTTGTTTACCCTGTGCCAATGCATTCTCTTATATATGCGAGTCGACCATAGGTCGCCTCGCATATATAAGAGAATGCATTGGCCTAACAATTTTTTTTATTTTTTTTTAAATAAAAGTTTCTTACAATTTTTAGGACATAAAATAAAAAACATCCATTACCCTGCAGTGAGCCCCACACACATATAGAAGCACATAGAAGAGTGTCGTCCGCTCATGTTTGTCTGGGGCTCTGTATGGGTGAAATTATAAAATTGTTAAAGAATACAAGAACAAATTATTAAATTGTAAAAAATTGTTAGGCCAATGCATTCTCTTATATATGCGAGGCGACATATGGTCGACTCGCATATATAGGAGAATGCATTGGCACAGGGTAAAAAAATCCCGACTTACGACTAGATTTGATATGGCGGGTCACATATACTTTGTACCAGAGGACTGTGTCGTAACTAAATGTTGTCTGAATCGAAATCCTATGACATCGCGAGTCACCGTATATGTCTTCTTGGGTTTCTAGAAGATCTTAGCATGTAATCTACCCTCCGTGATTCTCCAGGACCGTTCAAGGATAATTTAATTTACCTTGCAGCATCTCCTCTGGTTTCTGGAAGTTTGAGTCGGGTTTTCGTTTGTATTCTGACCTCTGATCTTCTAGATTTTCAAGATACATTTGTAGTTATCGTAATTTGTCCCATTTGCTTCTAGAGTTTCTAGAGCGTGTTAGTGTGAACAATATTTTTTTCTCAAGTATAGGCACATAATTTATAGCATATATAAAGTCAAATCCAATGTACAAATATATATACAAAATAAAGGGAATTCGGATCTGACAGTATAATCATAAGGCTTATTGTGGACCATTTCTGTGTTGTGTAACTTACAACAACAATTTGTCTCGAATGATGAATTGTATGCTCCGCAATCACCATCGATCTGACCCATGGCCGATCAATTCAGGTCCACTTGCCCCTCCCCACACTCATAGCTTGAAGTATATATTATAAATCAACATATTCTCGTGCAAATATGTTCATATGGAACCTAATTAATTACATATATAGGTTCATATTGGACTTATTTGATTCTGAAATAAGCCCATAGTGACTTACACCCGTTATTCCCTTGGATGGCGCGGGCCACACATGAAAACTATATTATACAGAAAGCGTACATATGGTAAGTCTTGAGTTGGTTTATTCGTGTTAATTTCCAGCCTGTTCTCGCAAAAATAAGCACAATACGGTCTTGTTTCATTTTGAAAGAGTCCCATATAATAGGGCTGTTTTAATAACCAGCGTTAGGCCCATATAGAGCGTATTCGAATTTTCAAATAATGCCAATATGTGACCCGCCATATAAAATCCAATCGGAAGTCGGGATTTTTTTACCCTGTGCCAATGCATTCTCTTATATATGCGAGTCGACCATAGGTCGCCTCGCATATATAAGAGAATGCATTGGCCTAACAATTTTTTACAATTTTAATAATTTGTTCTTGTATTCTTTAACAATTTTTTAATTTCACCCATACAGAGCCCCAGACAAACATGAGCAGACGACATTCTATGTGCTTCTATATATGTGTGGCGCTCCCTGCAGGGTAATGGATGTTTTTTTATTTTATGTCCTAAAAATTGTAAGAAACATTTATTTAAAAAACATGATAAAAAATTGTTAAGCCAATGCATTCTCTTATATATGCGAGGCGACCTATGGTCGACTCGCATATATAAGAGAATGCATTGGCACAGGGTAAAAAAATCCCGACTTCCGACTGGATTTGATATGGCGGGTCACATATGAGCTTATTTCGCGCAATTATACAATAAGCTCGTATTTGTTTTACGAGAACAGACTGGTCAAATATTTATGCATGTATTTTTATTCATGTTTGTAGAAGTAACAGAGCATGCACCAGTATCCAGGGGCGCCGGAAGAGGGGGGCAGATGGGGTAGTTGACCCCCACCCCCTGCCCTTGACCAAGGGAGGCGAGCGGGGGCAGGACTAGTCCAAGTCTTCTCGTACTAAAACCAGCTAAGATATTGGGATGGATATGCTGGTGTTTAGTCCGAGATCCTCCCGTATGGTCTCTTATGACACGAGTTACGCCCAGGATCTGTGGCGGGAATCTGTGGTGTATTTTACTCGATTTACCTAGCAAATCAATACGTGATGCTATATACATCGGAAAGAGTGACATCTTATGGTCATAATGGTGTATAATAATCTAACTTTAATGTTAAATTACACATAGAATATTCCGGTTGATTGCCACAAACATTGCTTTTTTTCTCTGTTTGTTTACGTTTTAACTGAAAGCCGAAGTGGTCCGAATAACTTCGGAATAATCCGGAGTTTGTTCTGGGTATTCTAGTTTCCGTTTCTATATATAGCGCGGGGTTTTCCGAACAAAATATCGAAAACCGATCGCCCCAAGTCCAGTTTCCTATGTGCTTTGAGAACAATTCCCGCACTAAAAACTTAATGACATAATGGAGGATCTGGGGTCAATACTATGAAACTTTTTCTTTGTAAGAATCTACAATTGTTTGTAAGAAATAACAATTTATCATTCCGCCAATACTATGAACCTTCGATTACAAACATAAATCACAAATAGTACGTGTTCTTTGTATTTACAAATATCTCCAATCACAAAGAATGTTCGAGTACTATGAAACATAATTTTTCAGTTTTCACACCCTTAACCCGGATAATATATCTATCTATGATACACAGGGACGTGGGAACAAGGGGTCGATTCACCCCCTCGTGAAAATATTTTGTCAGCTGGAAATCTCAAGTACAACCCACAGGGACGTCCCGACAAGGGCGTTGGGTTATGTTTCTTGCCCCAAACATTTTATCAACACGATCAACAGCTGGAAATTTGATACCTGGAACAACATGAATTGGAAATTTTACAACAACAATAGGTTGAACTTGTTCTGTTATTCAGTTTTTCCAACAATTTATTAGGGGGTATGTGTTTGTTTTAGACCAACATTTGCATATTTACCACCTTTGGTCAAACTTTGCGATTGAAATGGCCTATATTTAGAATTTGTCAAACCTTAGGGGGTGTCAGCTTCGACGCGAGGTAGCAGTATGTGTTCCTTGTAACCACTGAAATTGCCCAATTTATTGAAAGATACAACGCTAAGGAACTTGTCTAGAATGTCTATATAGGGTGTCAAACATAAATTGTCGCTTTTCACATCCTTAAACCGGAGCATATAACCCCTTATGAAAATGTGTTATCAATGGAAATCTCATAAACAGGGACATGGCGATAGTGGTCTTGGGAACACGATGACTGGTGAGTAGTCTGGTGAGTAGTCGCCAAATCGTATGAGTCACAACGTCTCTGATACAAGTTAGTGTTTGATACAAATAGTGAGTGATACTCGCAGTGACGTGACAAGATGCTCTCTTCGATGCGTCAACGTCGATATCCAACTGTATCCCCCACCCCTCAATTAGAAACTTCTATTTCTGTGAAATGTAATTGTTTACCACGGTTGGCTTCTGATTTTCAAGCTGTAACAGTAAGTTGTCAACCCCCCCCCCCCATACTGACTAAATATGACTAACTTAGTGTTAGTCACAAACATTTTGAGTAACTTTGGTCAAGTATTGGAATTATTTGCACATAATTCAGCAACTTTAATTTTCGCCTTCCAATTGACTAAGAAAAGTTATGACTAAATCCTGGCAATTTTGACTAATTAGTCGTCTTGAATCCCCATTTCTTAGTCGTTATGACTAACACCACCCTAGTAATTTTGATTAATGTTATGCCTCAGTCATGTTGGCTGAACTAAGTCAGTCATCCTGAGGAAAAACGTTTGACTAACATATGTTAGTCATATTGACTAACTTCTGTTATCAGCGTAGAAAAATTAAAATACTTTCCTCTTGATATACGATTCCATCGCTATGTGGAATTTATAGGCATTTTTTTTATTCAAAGGGTGCATATGGAAATTATAGGATGGACACCCCATCGCCAAACTGAGCCCATATAGCCATGTCCCTATCTATATTATAAGATATCGGAGCAGTTTGAAATTATAAAATGACCACCACTCCTATTGGTTTGGTTTGGTTTATTAGGGTTTATCGTCGTTCTAGCCGCTAGGCGTTGTCGTTGTCAAATTTACGGGTGGAGGAAAGACCACGCAGAGACTTGATTTCACCGAGACATCGTCGCACTGTGTGTAGAAACCACCGACCCCGGAAATCAACTGACAAACTTGCCCAGATACACGATTCCGGTCACCCTCCCTATGACGGGGTTCGAACCAGCTTCGTCAGCGGTGGACGCCCTGTGACGGTGTAATGCACCTAACACTCTACCGACTGGACCACCGGCGGTCCCCATCACTCCTATAACCGAGACCATTAGCACGTCCCTGCTTCGATACACCCCCCCCCCGATAAAATGGAGCCACGTTACTGCCTCGATGTGTTATGATAAGAGTAGCGGATCAGTTTGAAATCATAGTATGGTCACAATATATATAATGCTATACCATCAAAATAATATTTTATTTTCACAAACTGAATGGTTGTAAATTTGTAATTTGTAAAAACAATGATACCAAATTGGTTGTAGTACTCGTTATTACACTGACTTGTACTTACATCCACACACTGCAAACGAACAGTTTATTTGTTAATTTTGCGCAGACAAGTGGTCATCAACTTAGCAATCCGTGAACCGAATGGACAGCTCTGATAAGCGATCGCCTCTCAACTTATGATTGGTTATTTCTTATGTAACTTTGGCTTGCCGTGATTCAATATATTGTGAATCACTCACAGGCAAATGTTTGTCCGTAAGCAATCTACAATAATCAACCGTAGATCTTTGTGAAATTTGCGAGATTTTGTTAGCTCATCGTTTCATAGTACCGGCGTTATCACTAATCACAAAATAATAGCACGCATTGTAACTTCCCCAAATCAATTGTTGTCAGTTATTTTAGCTCTATATACATGTCCGTCTAATTTGAACTGGTATTCAGATAACACTGATAACGGGTGCATGGGAGCAGAGTGGTGAGTTAGTTTTTTCCAAGTTTTACAGCTGCGTTTTAGGGGTTTCACCTCTCGCCCAGTCTAAGGTATTACAATAATACGGCTAAATTTTCCCTGTACTATGAATCCACTGTGATAGTTAACACAAATTTGTAATTACAAATTAATAAATACAATTTGTATTTACAGGTATAAAATTGTTCATAGTATTGACCCCAGAACGGTAGTTTTGTTGACAATTTTCGCAAGCAACTTGTCAAAATTGGAGCAAATTAGAACTATTGTGTCTGACTTGCCATGCGTGTGATTTTCATCCATGTGCATTTTGACTTTTGTGTTGATAAAATAATCGGAGAACCGAATCACACAGTTTCGAAATATAGTTCTTCTGTTTTAGTGGGACTTTTCAAACTTAAGGTTCAAAATTTATACAAATTTTGTTTGATTTTTTGTGTGCTTAACAAGAGCAGTATATTGCTCTGTTCGCTAAGTATATATCTTAATTTCGCGGAAGTCCACCAAATGTGGGTGAAATGTAGCACCATATTATTTATTCTAATGACGTTGTGTTTACACTGTTTTAAACTTTGAGAGGGTTGAATTCCCGTAATTTATTTAATGTATTACATTTATATCTTCAATGTTTAATTAATCTATTTATTTTTTATTTATTGACACACATAATTACGATTACAATGGAGAATTCATCGTAATTTGCATTGTTTGTCGAAAATCTACGGAATATTTTCAACGGATAATGCCGAACACAGTTCGCGAGGTCAACTGAGTTCGCATACTTTAAAAAAATTGTAAACATTGCGGTAAATGTCTCTTTTCGCATTAAATTACCGCTTTCAATTCACAACTGATGTGGGTTTCAGATCAAATAGCATGTCTTCTGTGGAAAATATTCGTTTATTGTCGCAATTGTGATATTTTATTTCATATAATTGTGGTTTTATTTGAGCGGGTCATTAACGCTTAACTCGTGTCATAAGAGACCATACGGGAGGATCTCGGACTAAACCCCAGCATCTCCATCCCAATATCTTAGCTGGTTTTAGTACGAGAAGACTTGGACTAGGGCAGGACTTGCCCTTTTTCTGGAGACAGAAAATGCTTTTTGTGTGTTTAATCTCGTGTTTTTATAGCAAAATGTGACTTTTTTGGTCCAAATACCACCAATTTCACAAGGAATATTAATTTTTTGTCAATTTTATCACAAAACGGCCATAAAAACTGACAAATACAATTAAAATAGGGATTTTTGCCACAATGAATTTGTGGTTATTTTCCCGAGTTTGCGGAGAAAATGCCCTTTTTTGCGGAAAAGTGCCCTTTTTGTAGGCTCTGCCCCCCTGTCCTTGGATGCTTCCGGCGCCCCTGCCAGTATCAGTTAAAATGAACCTTGTGATTAGATGCGCTTGTTTGATTCAAGATAAACAGATGTCTACATTTAAACCCTACGTCTACAAATGTGTTATGAATTGAAGCCATGTGAAATCTCAATGTGAGCTAAATCTGTAGACCCATGTAGTAATATATCCACATCTAAGCTTTTGGGTAAATCCGCAAAAACAATTCTGACAATGGACTAAAAAGTGTTCCACAGTTCAAGCTCTCCACCATCGCAGAATGAACTGATATTCGAGTGATTGCAGAACATAATTATCATATTTAGTGTAAACATATTTATTTCTCTAAATCATGCACATGAATTAACAAAACTATGTATTATATAAAGACAATTATTTTAGAGAATGGGATTTGGCAGAAAGTATGTCGCTTATATTAGCCATTTCCCCATCTTTGGCATTCACATGTGGTGTCTTTATTGCTTTTTCATAATGTTCTTTTCCCAGTTAGATTTATATTTTATGTTAATTTTTTCTTACTTATTATCAATGTCAGCCATCAGGGGCATAGACTGTCAAACAGTGACCTATAATAATGAGTCACTGTTGGGCAGTCCATGCATCAGATGGCCCCACTCCACCAGTTTCCAATAATCGTAGCGAAATTAACATTTAAAGATCAAAACGACAAGAGTGATGCATCTTATATACTTATTACGAGCAACGCTAGATGTTCATGCCAGAGAACCGAAATATGAGATATTTTTCTTGTTTTCTAAATTATACTGTATATTTGGTCACTTCGATGTGTGTGTTTTTACACGTTCACCTTGTTGCATGTATAGACAGGAATTTGTATTTATTTATTTATTCAGAGGGCGACTTAGGGAAAGTTCAATTTGAGAAACGTTTAGACAACAACATACATTTTTGAACCCTCAGGAAACAATCTTCCGGTTCGCGGTTTCCATGTAGCATTGTTGCTATGCCTGGTCGTGTTATTAACCCGACGAAGCACCTATTTCGTTCAATAGAGAATCTGCGACAATAAAACAGAAAATGTTCTGCTGTTTCTTCGGCACCACATATGCATAAAGGTTTATCTCTCAAATGTTTGCTTTGAAGATAATGATTTATATTACTGCATTTCAGCCTTATTCGACAATGGTATATCTGGCTTGCTCTCGTATATGCGAATTCCAGATATTATCATATTTAAGGTTACTACAGTTCATTCGCAATCGACAGTGATAAACTTTACTTGGTCTGGTGTAAGCAGTATATCGATAAGACGATAGTAATTGCGATCGCTGGTAAGAAATCTCTTAAAATCTGAGACCGATTCAATCTTTTTGCCTCCAGTGGAAGACTGCTTCATAATAATTACTGTTTCTGATAGAAAGGACCTTATCACGTGGAAACATATTTGTCTGTAACCTCTCAACTGGGATTGCAGAGTGTGGTCGCTCGTTCAACCTCTCGTCTGGGTTTCTGGTGTTTGTATTGAGTGTTTGTATTGAGTGTTTGTATTGAGTGTTTGTTTTGAGTGTTTGTATTGAGTGTTTGTTTTGAGTGTTTGTATTGAGTGTTTGTATTGAGTGTTTGTATTGAGTGTTTGTATTGGGTGTTTGAAATTGAGTGTTTGTTTTGTTTGAACCTGCCAATGCAGCTTGGAGACATTCTATGGAGACTTTACCGGCAACACTTTCCCCAGGTTCCATATAATCTATACTATATATTTCTACTACAACTTCTCATCTGGTCTTCTATAACATATAAATGGTTTCCTCTGCATGATATCCTTATTGACTAGGTACTCGGGGTTTCTAAAATATGTTAACATTTTGTGTGGTATTCTAGAGTATTTAAAGATGGTATAACTCATCCCGGTACTGCTTGTATAGATTCGTGGGCATAAACTAACAACTTTAAGCAGATTGAGTCAGAAAAGGCAGTCAATATTCAACACAAGATTATATAACTACCTCTTTCCCCAATTCGGTCAGAATTTGTTTTTGGAGCAATGTATGTTTTAAATTTGAAAATCTATCCGAGGCTGTTAAAAGAACTTTTAAATGAGATATTTTTGACACTTGATCTCTCTTTCATGTTTTGGGGGAATAATACCACAAGCATATGTAAACATGCCTTCAAAGCACTTGTTTTTGTTGTTGGGAGTCGTGTCGGGGACAGATAAAGCACTTGTTTTTGTTGTTGGGGGTGGTGTCGGGGACAGATAAAGCATAAAGCACTTGTTTTTGTTGTTGGGAGTGGTGTCGGGGACAGATAAAGCATTTTTAAACAGACTCTTTGGTTCTGACTCCTATACCAGGTGAGCAAATTATTATGCCAGTGCATCGATTATACGCCAGAGGTTTCGCATTCACATATGGATATAACTATTCGAAGATGTTTCAATGACGTTCTGATGTGTATTTTCCAATCGAGCATCTATCACGACCAATGTCTGCCATATCTCTGACTGGCGGAGAATTTGTCTTGTATATCACAGGTGGCTTTTATACCAATAAGTACACACGGTCCCTCAGTCTCACACTTGTCACCCATCGATCTGTAATTCCATTATCAATTCGGTTCTACCAAGAACAGAACTGTCAACCGGAAACGACTCACACAACCTAAAAGCTTGTTGTCGAGTCTCTTTCATATTATTAATGTTAATATTTGTTTTGTCTTGTAATATATAATGACTGATATGGAATAAATACTGTTTACACCAACATAACTGAACAACACTTCCAAGTACGATAATCAAAAGACTTCCCCCGAGTGCAATTGTACCAGCTCTCAGTACAGTGCCCTTGTGTTTGTGTCGCAGTAAGGACACACCTAGCCAAGAGCCAGACGGAAAGCATAATGTCTACTAATTATTTTGTTTACACAAAGCTAACAGCAACAATAAATGCAATGCTATTATTATCATTATTTGTCTCTTTATTCAAAAACCGCCCAGGGGGGCACTGAATTGGTCGTCGACCCGTGGTTCAGCCTGTTCTCCTCTACCATATATCTCAATATGACACTATTTGAGCAATATATTTACCGTGGTAATGTGTTTTCACTGTGGCTCGCGCCATTCAACCGAATAACTGGTATAAGTTAAACATGGGCGTACTTCAGAACCAAATAAGTCCAGTATGAACCATTGTGAAGATTTAGGTTCAATATGAACATATTTTCATGCGAATATGTTCTATAATAGTTTTGGGTACTGATTAAGCTATTAAGTATTTTGTTACCCAGGTTCGTCATATCTCGTCTTGTTGGGTGAGTTGAATGTTGTTTGGTTCAGTAAATTTGAGACACCGATTGACAGACATTTAAAACAATCTCATGGCGGGAGCAGCGCTGGTGCAGTATTAAATATACTATAGTCCTATATGGAGCCTCACACACGTAAGAGAGTGCACTGGCTTACACGATCACGGTGAATATTGTTTGGCCAATGTATTCTCTTATTTATTCAGGAAGCTCCAGTCATAAAAGGGTTAAAAGATATTTATTGAATTTTACCGATCGCTGCTGGTCAATGACACCATTGTCTGAAAGATCGAACCAAGCGACAATTAAATCAAAGCAACTAGACGAGAGTTACCACACTCGGTAACAAGATACCAGTTTCAGCTACCCTGGGTAACAAAATATATGTGTGTTTAGCGGGATAGCTTAGTACACAAGACATAGAATAACGACCAATTCAGCCAGAGTACCGACGTGTTACTTAACCCTTTCAGTGCCAAGTCCGATTTTTATATCAACCCATATTTCCTTGATCATTTTTCAAATTTATTGATTATAGGAAATATGGGTTGATACAAAGATCCGACTTGGCACTGAAAGCCAGTGAAAGGGTTAATTATTCTGACATATGCTTATCAGTTGTCATATCAATCGACGGCCTAGCTCAACCCGGTTTAGGGAAGCTATACCTGAGATGACGCATCCGTATTTTCTTGACCGCTTTGTCTATAAGGTGAGCGTGTCGGCTTGGTGTTATCATGTCACAATTGACGACGATTATTATAAACGTGCGCTGTTCCTGATAATAGGGGACGTACCAATAACAATTCTACCAGCTTGTGATCCGCCTGGTAACTGGGTAGTTTGATTGTATGCTAATCTCACCGAATCAGTCATGCAGCCACGGAACGACTACAACCGTCCCCGTAGACCCGGTTTGTTGGACCGTCGGACTCATTACACTCGGAGGTTTAAACAGGAGATAACGAAACCGGCCTTCGGTTTGAGTTTGTCCACCTAGAAGGACACCTCACGCTTTATACATGTTGGTAATTTCCAAACTGACACCCCTTTGGATTGAATCATTCCAACTGATGACAATTTCAGTCCACAAAAAAATTGAGCTAGTGTGTAGGAAAATACCGATTTTGATCTAAATACCAACAATCACACACACTAATACTGGAGAGAGAGAGAGAGAGATAGAGAGAGATAATTTATTGACAAAGAGCAACTCCAACAAAATATGCACAAATAATAATGAAGACAATAAAGTTAATACAGATTAAAAGAAAATACAACAAAATATATGCTAACCCATCTGGGATAACTATCCACCAGATGGGCTGAGTGCTCCTTGCCTGGGGAGGGCATATCCAATATTTGGCTGTCTTACTGCCCACCCCAATTAGTCATTAAAATAACACTCTGTTCTGCCTGGAAGCTGCGCGGACGATGGTATATTATATAGAATAACTGTGGTCAATTATAAAATATACAATTTTGTGTATAGGATCATTTAGAAATGAATTCGAAATCAAGGGAGCATACGGATGAGTGACCACGCGAGTTAACCTATATATTTATATCGATTGGTCATATCACGCAAAAACTCTTTATGTATTACTTGTATTTACAATCATTAATTAGAAAAGCCACGGTCATAAAATTAGGTGAATAACTCGCGAGGTTCCATTGGATGAGATCCGGTCAGAAAGTCATACATTAGCTGGAGCAATGCACGACGGGAAATGTCATTGGTGTAGTTGAATAACATGACACGAGAGCCATAAACATTTATATAATAAATGTATATATACATAATATATGGGGATATTATTATGGGCACTCCGGGCAATATGGATTTGTACAAGTTACTTCAGTGGGATAGGAACTAATGCATTCACTAATGAACCTTCTCCTGAATATCTTCCGAAAGGGCTCTTCTCGAAGCTTTTTGTTTAAGTCATTCCATATGGCAGGAAATTTAAAAGTTGGAAAGGAGTCAAGCGATTTGATTCGTGATTTGGCGATTTTGAACAAACCCTTTTGACGAGTGTTCCCTTGATTAATTGCAAAGTAGAATTTAAACAATGCAGGCAGTCTATCATTTCTCCAGTCTAACATTAAAAGGGATATTCCAAGTTTGTAAATGTCATTTAATTTTAATATTCAGTGTGTGAATTATATTTTTTATTGTTGAGAATTCTTATTGACTTTTTTTGAAGTAGGAATAGTTTGTGGGCGTGCCTACTATGACCCCAAATTTCTATGCCGTATAAGAGATAACTATGTACAAGCGAGTGGTAAAGTGTCTTCAGAGCGTTAAATGGGAGAATTTTGTTTTACTTTATTCAATGCGAAATTTGCATTCGCTACTTTAGAGCAAAGTTTGGGGATGTGCGCATTATAGTTAAGGTTTTCATCCATTTCAATGCCTAGGAATTTTACACTTTTCTCCCTAAAATCTTCGCCTACTCGCTCAACAGGAATATTATTGACTACAAGATTAATTTGTGCGCTTTTCGGTACCAATTTCGAAGGATCAAATAGAATGTAGCGTGTTTTGTTAGCATTTAAGGAAAGGCGGTTCGCACAACACCATTGGAAGAGCTTTTGTAGTTCACGGTTGGACAATCAAACTATCAGAACAATTTCAACGTATTTTTTATATGAACTATCCAACTATTAATTGTTGTCTCAGGCAGGGTCTTAAATGCTGACCAATGTTGAGACTCTGTGCCAAACCCCCAGTTATCACGTCCCTGATCAGCTGTCGTCAATCCAGACGTACGTAATATATTAAGATCCACGATTAAATTAGCTACCACTGCCCCAAGACATCTATTCGGTTCATGAGAGCTGTCTGGGACTTCGCCTTGACAAGTGACGCATTTAAGTAAATTTTGTTACCGCTATTCACCCCGAAGTTAATCGAGCGGTTTCGACTGATCACTGCAACAGGGGTCGTCTGAGGAGAAGATAAATCAAGATCGGAATCAATTACAGCGGTTATTATCAGGACTCAACCAGATCTCAATGAAAGAACACTGAAGTTAATAATATAGGACTGATACATGTCAGGCGACGCAAGGACAAGATATTTGTTTTACTTTGGTAATTGGACACTCTTCCCGCACAGCCGTTGCCCTTCAAAGTGGAATCAGTGTCTTGTTAACCGTCCCATGACTAGAGCTGTGCTGGTGCAGTATTAAAGATCATGTGTCAATGCATTCTCTTATAAAAGCGAGTCTCACATATAGGGAACCTCGCATATATAAGAGAATGCACTGGCTTACAATGGCAACCTGAAATTTGAAATTTCGATCACGAGGTCATCTCAGACTTAAGGGATCACTAAAATGTTTGAACATTTTAAATCAAAAGCCAAGAATTATCCCAATTCGTATATAGTTGGACTGGTGGAATGCTGTCTATCAAAGGTGCAGGTTTTAGATTGAAATAATATAATGACAGAACACATATGTAAGTTTCCATCATCGGTTTGTGTGGTGTATGTTAACAGGTTCGATAGCAGCGATATATTTGGCTATCAGAATCTTCCTTGTTATCAGAACGGTAGTACGCTGATTTGTCGTTGCCCCCATGGTACTAAGGTACCCGGTTCGCAAAATTGTCCTTGATGAAGTTTGTTTGCATTGTGCGGAAGTTGTTTTGAATTAATCTACATGTATATTGAAATATAGCATATGATGTGAACAACTAGCTCGTAATCGAGATTAGCACTACTGCTCGCGAGCCCGATTGCCCACGTCTGCGGGGAACACGACTCGTGGGCAATCGAGATCGCGAATCCTATCGCTAATCGCCAGTGTATGTTAAAGTTGTATGACTGTGTTTCCTGTGAGCGTGCTTTGAGAGTGTCTGATATGTGTGACCGATTTTATTACGCCACCTAGTGTGGTGTTACTAGCATTTGGTTTTTTTATATCGCATGGAGTACAGGGCGAATGTATTCTTGGAGATTGTTTGTACCTTACTCAATCGTACCGATATAATCACGTAGATGCCGAAATTGTAAAGTTAACGCCAGCGGTGTATAATACGTTTATGAAAATATGATAAATCCTATCGATAGAGTCAGGACAGGCTCAAATTGTAAACTTAAAGTCACCGGTGTAATAATATGTTGTTGAAAATATAAATAATCTGATAGCCTGAAAATATTGTATAACCTATTGGGAGCCCATAATAAATGGGAATAACCTATTGGGAGCCCCTGCTGTATTTTATGGAGATTGTTTGTACCTTACTGAATCGTACCGATATAATCACGTAGATGCCGAAGTTGTAAAGTTAACGCCACTGGTGTATAATATGTTTATGATAAATCGTATCGATAGAGTGAGGACAGGCTCAAATTGTAAACTTAAAGTCGAAAATATAAATAATCTGATAGCCTGAAAACATTGTATAACCTGTTGGGAGCCCCTGGTGTAGTGAACTGAATTATGGGTAATTTTAATTGGAGTGCGCATGTCTGTTTTTTTTGTAGTAACGGCCATCTTTTATTTTCTGCATGCGCAGTCTATATGCGTTCTTTTGGGGAAATTCGCTATTTTGGTTAAGTGAAACAATGGTATGAGTTCAATGTTTGTTTGTATATAAGAAAGTATATTGAATTTTGGAGGCCGACAATTGTATCTATTTGAAGATTAAAAGTTGCTTGTGTGTATTTAGCTGTGCATGGTTCGTTAATTAGGCCAGCCTATTGTCATATTAGAACGTCTCCAATAACATACAACCTCTCTGCAGTTAACATTGTGAATTTGGCAACAGTCCAAGCAGGCCCTCTAATGGAGCACTGTGAATTTGGCAACAGTCCAAGACACGTGGGGTATATATAGAATACACACGTAGTGTTTCTGAATACCAAATTTACACCACGAGTGGGATTGATGGTTTACCACACGAGCTTTAGCGAGTGTGGTAAATCATCAATCCCACGAGTGGTGTAAATTTGGTATTCAGAAACACTACGTGTGTATTTTGTTTATACCATGACCGGTACAGGAGCAACAACTGCTATGAAATCGAAATAAACCCACTTAAATTAAGATGATTCTGTCGCACCATTCACAATCATCCCCGTTGTGTTCCCCACACTTGGCCGTACATCGACGTACACTATCACAGCTGATCAGGCGTATTGATACATTGAATTAGGTCAACATTCAATTGTACGAATATGGTATCATTGTAGCCAATTCACAATAAACTGTAATCATGATGAAACCGCCATAAATAAACAACATGAATATATATATGGGAATACGAATTTAATGAATATAAATATAACACATTGCGGGAACTTTTTTTTCTCCGCCGTACAGTGAACAGGAAACCACGAAAGTCATTTTGAAATCCACCGTTTGTTGTTCGAGTTTTTTACGTCTATTTCTTGAAATATATGTTCAATTTGTTGATCTGGATGTGATTTCCACGGAAATAACTGTTCGTTTTTATCGCATTAGTGAGTATAATATTCAATTGAATCGAAAGTATCAAATTGTTTTCATCGCGAGGCGCTACATTTTAAAAATAGAGTGATTTTGATCGAGGTCATGGAAGGTTAATGAAAGGTCAACTCGGATGTAGTTCTACTATGGGTATAAACTTTAACCATTGAAATGCCATTAAAACGTGTTACCCACAGTAGAAACGTGTTACCCACGGTCGGACTCCTGTTCACACACAGTAGGGTGTACAGCACAAATATATTATATAGCATGTTTGTACACAGTACAATAGGGAGTCATGGTATAAAATAACTGAACACCTGTGGCCAACTTGATCTCCAGAATGTTTTTAAGTGGAAGGGACAGTGTAGTGGGGTGGGGGTGGAAGTTAGATTTTGAGTGTGTATGATTCACAACTTTTGTAAAAAAAAGTTAATGCACATGTAGTTGGAAATTTCATACATTATTACACTACAACATAAAGGTTAAAATACATGGTTACCATTGCCTGGTATCCCAACTAGTAATTATTGTCCCCATTATGATGGGGACGGGGATCGAATGATGGAGGTATTTTGAGGGGGTGGGAGTCACAACTGTTATAAAGAATTTTAACAGTTGGAAATTTCATACATGATTACACTAACTTTTTGTCCCCATTTATTTTACTGCTGTCTTGTTTGTTACTGTATTCCTGATATGGAAATAATAAAGAGCATTTATTACGCCACCTGTGGTGTATCTAGCTGCTGAGATTTTGATATTGCGTGGTGGACAGGGCGAATGCATTGTGGGGCTTTTATTTATAGAGTTGGAAATTCCGTTTATTTAAAAGTCGGAACTACGCGACCAGTAGGCCAAGTCCAGTAAAACGGTTCGTTATAGGTGCTGGTTGTTATTGTTATTTTAACGGAATTCTGAGTTGGTCATTCGCGAAACCAATATATTTTATATTCTATAATTAAAACCGTGGGTATATAATATATGATCCTCTTTATGGATATTGTAGGAAGGTAAATTTAGCTAAAGCGGTGGGATATCTTGCAAGACAACACATTTCGGTTTGCGCTATAACTGCTCAATGTTTTAAGGTGTTACACAACGTCTGATAAAAAGAGTTCTATCGGGAACATTCACACTATTTTTTCAGAGAACATGCATAGAGTAAACATAGTCCTATCGGACTATCGTAAAGTAGTTCCGTTTAATTCGGGATTAATTAACCATCAGACTGCCGAAACTGCCGACAATAAATTCGCTTGTTCGTGTCCGCCGAAAATCAAACTTGCCTGTTTAGAGGTCCCATTTTCGTGGCTAATGGTGATAGAATCACAATTTTTCAGTCAAATTCATGGATAAATTACATTACACTTAATCGGCTTATGTCCGCGGCCATAAACCTGCGTTTTGATAACAATTTATTTGAGACAAACTGTTGCGCGGGTATCAGTCGGCGCTTATCGGTTGAAGTTATTATGATCGTGCAGCCTGCGCGTGCAACAAGTGTTCAAATACAACAGAAGAAAAAAATACTATGTCAAATAAATAACGTCATCAATGGACAGACAAGTTTCATTTCCGCGGGACACGAAAAAGCGAATTTAATGTCGTCAGTTTCGGCAGTCTGAGGGGTTTAATTAATCTCCTTTACGATATCCCGATAGGACTATATTTACACTATGTTCTCTGAAAAAAAATGGTGTGAATATTCCCGATAGAACTATTTTTATCAGACGTTTTGTAACACATTAAAACATTGAGCGGTTAGCGCAATTTTCTGGAATTTCGGACTATTTCGTCTATAAAAATACGATGAGCAACTGAAAATGTTTTTTCTACATTCTGGAAGGGGTAGATGTCCAGGTATATATGTTTAAAATTTCACGCATAAACTATGACAGATAACAAAGTTATAATTAGTTTTATAGGCCCACCATAAATCCCCTATAATAAACGCATGCCCCCGTAAGCATCATTCTCGCTATCTGTAAAATGTCTATGAACAATGGCTGTGCCACGCACTCTTAGCTTTGATCCGCATTTAGAAGCATTCTGGTGTGGCGAATGAGAAACCTGCAGTAATTTATAAGCCGTAGTTCATTGTAATAATTTGAAGAATTACTTATCTTAACGGAATTCTGAGGCGGTCCATTCATGTAACCAATATATTTTATATTATGATTTATATTTATGGCTAATAATACGATCTTGGTGGCGTTACCATTTCTGACTACGGTTTTCTTGTTATATGTATCATTAACGTTTTAATTGATCACTGGTTATCTTCACTATACGGCGAAGCCCGATTGCCCAAGTCTGCGGGGGTGGGGGGGGGGGGGCTTTGTTATAACATTTGCTTATATGTACGACGATTGTTGGTCAAAGTCTGCATAGTGGTAGAACATGTAAACAATAAATTGCGGAGTGTCTGTGATGGGGGCAACTTTATATATCGAAGGTACATATTATTGTCATCACCACATACCCGAGATAGTGAATATATGCAAGTGTTAATCCAGCTTTTCAGCCACAGATGACAAACCGCCCACCTGTGGTTCATATAAGCTAATAATAACTATTGTATGCGCTATGTGCAGCAGCACCTCTTATATTGGTACAGGTATCCTGTCGGAGTTACAAAAAGCTTCGGGGCAAATAAGTTCCCACATTCTCAACCACATGTCGCCTTCATATCGATGAGAAATATCCCACTTTACAGCATAATTAGTTGCCGTCACGATATGTGCTATAGTAATTACAGAACTAATCTGTTATTCCCATCATGGGTTTGCGCTGTGGACCCAAACCCTCGGAGAATGATAACAGGGAATACGCATATCTGAATCTTTCATCATCTATTGCTTGATTGCGGCGATATAGATGACCTTCAGAATATTTCGTGTTGCATAGTTTGAGACACTGATCGGAGATAAAGATTTATCACATAATTAGCCCCTAAATCCGTCCTCATATTTTTAGTAAGACACACGTGTATTATCGGCACGCGCAGTGACATAAGAGCTTAGCTCTATGAGATAGATGTCAATGCCGAACTTTATTATGTTAATTAGAATATAATTATGATATTCAATTTATGTTGGATTATTTAGTGTTGACTGTGAGATAAACATGGATGATACGAGTGGTTGAACGAGTTTGTCAACATGAAAAGACACATTTAAAATTGAACTATATTTTTTCTTGAAGGTGTCTTTACTTTCTCTTTGTTTATGATAAGGAAATCAATATTAATATGTTTTAACCCAAGCCGTTTCGATGTCGTTTTTCCTGGCTTATTATGTGATAAAATAGATCTAACATTCGTCGCAATTCTATACGAAATGTATTAACTTCGTCCACTAATTTGGATTCGAGCTTTGCTAAAGCTCGGCTCGAATCGAATTTAGTGCACTCGGTTAATACATTTCGTAGTGACTGCGTTTAGTATATTGAGTAATGAGCAGTGTGTCACTCCGCGCTAGAGTGTCCCTATATAGAGGCGGATAGAAAAAATGAGAGAAACTACTCCACTGGAAATATTCTTGTAATTCATCTATAGGTATCTTATGTAAAGACTTATCAGCAGATCACAGCAACTATAGATCCCTGGGATAATAGTTATCAATGTTTTTCGGTTTGTTTCTATATGAATATAAGATTTATAGAGGCACTGGCTCAGTATATTGCTTCAATGTGCGTTAACGTATTCTGATTTCTTATCGAAATATATCGATCGGAATGATAAATTGATATGTCCTTCAACTCAGATCAAGATTGAAACCCGTCCCGACCCCCCCCCCCCCATATAATGGTTAGAACCTGTGCCATCGTCTATATCCCATATAGTGGTTACTGGTTAGAACCTGTGCCATCGTCTATAGCCCATATTGTGATGGTTTTTTTGCGACATAATTACACCGGCTACGTGAATATCCTTAATCCTTAACCCTTCCATGACTGGAGCTTCCTGAAATTTAGCAAAAACCCTGTGCCCATGCATTCTCTTATATATGCGAGTCTCCCATAGGGAGCCTCGCATATATAACAAAATACATTGGCCTAACAATATTTACTTTGACCTTGTAAGCCATTACATTCTCTTATATATGCGAGGCTCCCTATGCATGGGAGACTCGCACATATAAGAGAATGCACTGGCACCAGCGCATCTCCCGTCACGAAAGGGTTAAAAGGGAAGCCTTTATTAATTTATCCGAGAGTTGAGCTGCGTATTAATCTGAACATCGGTTCGAAGGTTTACACAGAGCATGCAGCTCTACCGTTATCAGAACAGCACAAACTACTTCATCTGAATTTGTTTTTCTCTGACAATACGCCATGTCACTAACTCGCGGCCATATTGGATCCACCAGGTCCGGTTCCGTGGTTCTGGAGTAGCATTTCCATATATGGAAGTCATGAATATTCAAAAGCTCCATATATGGAAATGCTACTCCAGAACTTTGACATGTAGCAATAAAACAACGGAACCGGGGCTGGATTAATCTCTGAAACCAGGGAACCGGGCCTCTGGCGGATCCAATATGGAGTTAATGACAGGGCGTATATGATTACTGATAGTGGATATATACATTTGTAATACGACCCTGCCTAGCTAACTATGCCTAAAAGCCATGTCCTGATTGGCCAGTTTTGTTTTGTGGTACAATTCTACTATTTCCAATTGTACCACGAAAAAAATCGGTTTATTCAGATCGCCGCACGCGACTTTTCCCGTCTTTTCTAACTCCGCGCAAACGGGGCATCAACGGAGTACACCCGCACCCGTAATCCTTTGAATTTTGCTACATCTTGCGAATTTTCTAGCGATTTGTCGCGTGAAACCAGTTTGGTTGCCAATGAATATGGTCCAAATGATGTTATGGTATATTGATATATGTTACGACCAAAGAAAGTTACTTAATAAGTATATTAAATGACAAAATAAATCCATGCGGCCGGGCTGTGCATTCGTCGATTCGAATCTCGATCATATTCGATATTTCGGAATCAAGTTGAAAATGAAAGCGTTTGTTCAACAGTAGAGAAGGGGAATAAGATTAGTTTAGTAAACTAGATCATTTAGATCGCTTTGTGTAAGGAAAATGGCCCATAGTCGATGATCATATTCATGTTGTCCCAACAACGTTCAACACAGAAATGACCGCAATCGTATTTCCTGTACAATTTAAATGAAAGGCACGGGCGCCGCTGAAAACACATCGTTTTTTAGCCAATCACAACGATTATTTACGCAAAAATATTACCCATAATAATTATCATACGAACGGTCGAACCTATGGAAAAAACTAATTCCGTAAATTTATTCTTAATTCGACATCGACTGTGCTTCTATTCTAATTAAGGACGTTCGGTTTCGTGACTGTGACAATTCACTTTATTATCAATTTGTAAATTTTGTGCGCGGCGTGAACTATATTATTTACTATTCTTCTGGAAGAGGTGCCTCGAAAAGTCAACGGGGGAATTTCATAACAAGACAAGACAAGACAAGATTACCAGAGTACTCCATGCAAAGAAATCGAGTACGCCCAATACGAATTACACCACGAAATGTTTTCTCACCTGAGACCGAAAAAGCGCAGTATTTCGTTGACTATTCAGTAGAATTGTGACCATAAACTTTCAGTCGTATTACAAAAGAAATAAATACACGGTGTATCGGTGTGTATGGTCAAGTTGTACCACAAAAAACTGATTGTAGGACTCCGCTACGCGTCGTCCTACAATCAGTTTTTTTGTGGTACAACTTGACCATACACACCTCTACACCGTGTATTTATTTCTTAAGTAGGTAATATCACGACGATGTGTTTCGGAGAATAAGAACAATGCGTTGATGGATAACGTGACCCGCCATATCAAATCCAGTCGGAAGTCGGGATTTTTTTACCCTGTGCCAATGCATTCTCTTATATATGCGAGTCGACCATAGGTCGCCTCGCATATATAAGAGAATTCATTGGCTTAACAATTTTTTATCATGTTTTTTAAATAAATGTTTCTTACAATTTTTAGGACATAAAAAAAACAAAAAAACATCCATTACCCTGCAGGGAGCCCCACACATATATATCAGCACATAGAAGAGTGTCGTTTGCTCATGTTTGTCTGGGGCTCTGTATGGGTGAAATTATAAAATTGTTAAAGAATACAAGAAAAAATTATTAAAATTGTAAAAAATTGTTAGGCCAATGCATTCTCTTATATATGCGAGGCGACCTATGGTCGACTCGCATATATAAGAGAATGCATTGGCACAGGGTAAAGAAATCCCGATTTCCGACTGAATTTGATATGGCGGGTCACAAATCTATGTCGACATGCCAAATGCTGTGTCTATACTTCTTTAAAGGTACTCAATCCGATAAAACTCCTCTCAATTACTATTTCAATGGCTTCGGGGGTCAAAAATATTTGATTCGAGTCGAGGAAGTCACCCATCAAAGCTCAGATTTGTTAGATATCGATTTTAGAAATCTATTATTTTTCATTATCGGGAATTCTTTCTGGCCCAGAAGACAGTCAAAATTTCGTTATTATTACCACTTGATTATAGAGTTATCCATCCTTGTCTGTTTGAATAGAGTTTTGGCGTAAAATCTCGAGCAGGTTACCAAATTGACGGCAGTTATTAGTACTCATCTCGAGCAATTAACAAATTTCAAAAATCAATATCTAATAACTCTGAGCTTTGTTTGATGGGTTCCTCGACTCGAATCAAATATTTTTTACCCCCAAAGCCAAAGAAATAGTAATATAGGACCCTCTGATCGGATTGTTGTTGTTGGAATCTGTTGAGATGGGGGACCCTCTTTACGGATTGAGTACCTTTAATCCCACCATTGACAATATACCACTACCTACCATTTCAGCCTTGTGACAGTCAATGGATTCATTATTGTTAATCATCATTACTGTTTTATTGCATTTGGTGGCCCATTGTTTGATAGTACACTGCCCTTATGCATTTTGTGACCCATTAATCTGTATCACCTGATCAATTAGCTGTAAATTATGTATCACTCAATTTTTATGCAAAGCTGAACATTTCATGAAGAACAATGATTTAATTTACTGTTTTATGCATGTATACTAGTTAAAATCATTTTGGGTTTTTGAATTAGATATCCAATTGGGGGGGGGGGGGCGGAGTTGGCAAAAGGTTTGGCCAAATGAAATTTTCTTTTGGTTATTTTCGAGAAAAAAAAATGCCATTGGCCAACTTGGTCTATGGCAGCGTGAACACTGCTCATATCAAACGCATAGAAAGCGGGTACCTTGGTACAGTTCTGGACTAACTTGTGTACATTGCAGGGACGTGGCTAGATGCATGTCTCCGTTGTGGGGTGGAGTGTCCACCATGGCATTTCCAACCGCACCTCCCTCTTGAACCAGACCAAATTACATCAGCCCTATAGTAGTACCCGAATCCATGGGTTCAACCCTATACTAAGTCGCGCACTAAGTATACCACAAAATAAACCACTAAAATACATAACAATAATAGTTTTCTATATGGCTTTGACAAGTTTGTTTTTATTTTTATGGCGTGTATATTACGACCGGCTTTCGGGTGGCAAAGTACACAACTATTATATATAGTCTGAAAACTATTTCGGTATGTTACAATTATATCCTAGTATCACTGATAGCTGTTATAAAACACTCGATATAGTCAGGAAACCACCCATTCGCCGCGAGACTACCTCCTGTCGTCTATTTTTATATATTTAATTGCGAGCTTTATCTACAATTTAAAAATAGAAAATAAATGTTACAGGCAACCTTATATATGACATCTTTTTCATTCAACTCGAAAGTAGAAAGAGGTGTAACAACGTGTATCGGGTCGCATGCTAATTGGATTTTAATTGGATTGCTCCAGTGTATATATATATATTCAGCGATTAAACTTTGTAAAGATGCAACAATTGGATAACATAAGCAATGTATCATAGATCCTGCATGGATAGATACCAAACTATGTTCTAGATCGTGTGTGCCCAAATCAACTTGAAGATACGAGCCTGACCCACGTAGTATCAGTGGCTCCCCAGTCTCGCTAGTATTGGCATTTCACATGCGTTATGTATCTGCCCGACTGATTCACGAACATTGATATCATTAGTGTACGTTCACACAGCTGGTAATATTGCCAGGCAAAAGTTCATGACATGCTGCATAGCTGTCTGTCTTATACATGTATGTACATTTTAGAATGATAAATTCAGGAATGCATATTGAATTAATGCTTTAATGAACTCAATCGCGATTTAACACGCGTTAGAGTTGACAAACATATTTACACTATTTACATATAATAATGTTGTAGAGTCACCAGCGAATATATCATCATCATCATCATCGTCAACAACAGCATCATCATCATCGTCATCATCATCATCATCATCATCGTCGTCGTCATCATCATCATCATCATCATCATCATCGTCGTCATCACATCATCATCATCAGCTTCATCATTCTCATCATCGTCGTCATCATTATCATCTTCATCATCACCGTCACCATCACCTTAATCATCATTAGCGTGGTCATCCCCATCGTCATCATCAACATCATCGTCCATATCAGCATCATCATCATTAGCATCATCATCAACATCATCAGCATCATCATCAACATCATCAACATCATCATCATCCATATCATCATCATCATCAACTCATCAACATCATCGTCCATATCATCATCAACATCATCGTCCATATCATCATCATCATCATCAACAACATCATCATCCATATCATCATCATCATTATCATCAAAATCATCGTCGTCTCACCACTACCGTCATCAGCAGCATCATTATCATGAATAGCATGATCATCATCTTCATCATCACCCTCATCATCATCGTCATCAACACCACCACCACCATCACCATCATCATCATCATCACCATCCTCATCATCATCATCACCACCACCATCGACATCATCGTCGTTTCACCACTACAATCACCACCAGCATCATTATCATGACCAGCACGATGATCATCATCATCGTCATCATCATAATCATTAAAATCGTCATCTCACCATGATCTTCATCATCATCATAATCACCATGATCTTCATCGTCATAATCATCTTCATCATCATCATCATCATCACCACCACCATCACCACCACCACCACAACCACCATCATCATCATCCTCATCACCACCACCACCATCACCATCCTCATCATCACCATCACCATCCTCATCATCATCATCATCATCATCATCATCACCATCACCATCATCATCATCACCAATAACAGCACTAGTCATGTTCGATTGTTGTATTGCTTATCGGGGCGATTCTTGCGATATAGTTGGAGACTAATTTCCGGCAAATGTCAGTTGTAGCCTATAAATTAATACACATGTAACGTATAGATTATAAGAGAGTAATCACTTGATTGAACAGCTGGTGACATGAACAAATTCATGAGAGACAGGGATGTTGTACAAACACAAGAGCGCATTGCGCTCGAGTGTTTTACAAAATATTCCCTGCCTCGAATGAATTATTTCACACCACCAGTTAAATCATGTGATTATTCTGTTGATTATATTCCGCTATAAATATCTGATTTACCAGAAATCCGAAAATACCGCCGTCATTATACCCATGACGCATATATTTCAATAGCGCGCTAGTTAAAGGGACATAATTCGCTAGTGATATTATCGTTTATTATCACTCGAGAAATCATGGTAAATCACACATAGAAATGTAATAAATAAATCGAACTGCGTATATATATAGTAAACAGTAAGGTATGTGCATTTTATAAGCAGTTCGTCGTTGGCACACTATGCACAGTCCTCTATGTGGAATTACCTGTAACATTTCAAGGCAAATTAGCTAGCATGTAAACGTACTTTTAATCGTAATTAACATAACTCTCATACATTGTTTGTATCAAAATGAAAAAGCAACCTTGACATTCTCGCAGTCCTTGTTTTCTCGATCGTAACTTCCCACCTGATTAGGACAGATATTCACGAATAGCCAGAAGGAAGAAGGTACATTTTTTATGTACACTGTTTCATGTCGTACACGCTCGCTTGGCTGCTTTGCTCATTCTCTTGGAAGTAGTAACATATTATTGTCTTAACCATTCATTCCTCAATGGAGCTCCCAATCTCATATATATTTTGAAGACCTCTGTTTGTTTGTTTGTTTGTCTGTCTGTCTGTCATTTATACAAATCTACGATTCTCGACCGATCGGGACGAAACTTGGTACGTGTGAGTAGTTTTACCAGGCGGTGAACGTTGTCGTATTGGCGAGCCCGTGCGGCGCCCGCTTCGCGCATGCGCAGACCAGATATCGGAAACGGGTGGAGCTATCGACTTGAAATTTGCTATGTGAATGTATCTTGCCCCGGATACGAATTTTATCGGGTCGCCGAGCCCGTGCGACGCCAGCTTCGCGCATGCGCAGACGATATCTCGGAAACGGGTGGAGCTATCGACTTGAAATTTGGTATGTGAATGTATCTTGCCCCGGATACGAATTTTATCGGGTCGCCGAGCCCGTGCGACGCCAGCTTCGCGCATGCGCAGACGAGATCTCGGAAACGGGTGGAGCTATCGACTTGAAATTTGGTATGTGAATGTATCTTGCCCCGGATAGGAATTTTATCGGGTCGCCGAGCCCATGCGACGCCAGCTTCGCGCATGCGCAGACCAGATCTCGGAAATGGGTAGAGCTATCGACTTGAAATTTGGTTTTTGAATAGCCCGGACAACGTCGGGCTCATCGGCTAGTCTCATATATATTTTGAAGACCTCTGTCTGTCTGTTTGTCTGTTTGTCTGTCATTTATACAAATCTACGATTCTCGACCGATCGGGACGAAACTTGGTACGTGTGTGTAGTTTGACCAGGCGGTCGACGTTGTCGTATTGGCGAGCCCGTGCGGCGCCCGCTTCGCGCATGCGCAGACGAGATCTCGGAAACGGGTGGAGCTATCGACTTGAAATTTGGTATGTGAATGTATCTTGCCCCGGATACGAATTTTATCGGGTCGCCGAGCCCGTGCGACGCCAGCTTCGCGCATGCGCAGACCAGATCTCGGAAACGGGTAGAGCTATCGACTTGAAATTTGGTTTTTGAATAGCCCGGACAACGTCGGGCTCATCGGCTAGTCTCATATATATTTTGAAGACCTCTGTCTGTCTGTTTGTCTGTTTGTCTGTCATTTATACAAATCTACGATTCTCGACCGATCGGGACGAAACTTGGTACGTGTGTGTAGTTTGACCAGGCGGTCGACGTTGTCGTATTGGCGAGCCCGTGCGGCGCCCGCTTCGCGCATGCGCAGACGAGATCTCGGAAACGGTGGAGCTATCGACTTGAAATTTGCTATGTGAATGTACCTTGCCCCGGATACGAATTTTATCGGGTCGCCGAGCCCGTGCAACGCCAGCTTCGCGCATGCGCAGACCAGATCTCGGAAACGGGTGGAGCTATCGACTTGAAATTTGGTATGTGAATGTATCTTGCCCCGGATACGAATTTTATCGGGTCGCCGAGCCCGTGCGACGCCAGCTTCGCGCATGCGCAGACGAGATCTCGGAAACCGGTGGAGCTATCGACTTGAAATTTGGTATGTGAATGTATCTTGCCCCGGATACGAATGTTATCGGGTCGCCGAGCCCGTGTGACGCCAGCTTCGCGCATGCGCAGACCAGATCTCGGAAACGGGTAGAGCTATCGACTTGAAATTTGGTTTTTGAATAGCCCGGACAACGTCGGGCTCATCGGCTGGTCTCATATATATTTTGAAGACCTCTGTCTGTCTGTTTGTCTGTTTGTCTGTCATTTATACAAATCTACGATTCTCGACCGATCGGGACGAAACTTGGTACGTGTGTGTAGTTTGACCAGGCGGTCGACGTTGTCGTATTGGCGAGCCCGTGCGGCGCCCGCTTCGCGCATGCGCAGACGAGATCTCGGAAACGGTGGAGCTATCGACTTGAAATTTGCTATGTGAATGTACCTTGCCCCGGATACGAATTTTATCGGGTCGCCGAGCCCGTGCAACGCCAGCTTCGCGCATGCGCAGACCAGATCTCGGAAACGGGTGGAGCTATCGACTTGAAATTTGGTATGTGAATGTATCTTGCCCCGGATACGAATTTTATCGGGTCGCCGAGCCCGTGCGACGCCATCTTCGCGCATGCGCAGACGAGATCTCGGAAACCGGTGGAGCTATCGACTTGAAATTTGGTATGTGAATGTATCTTGCCCCGGATACGAATGTTATCGTGTCGCCGAGCCCGTGTGACGCCAGCTTCGCGCATGCGCAGACCAGATCTCGGAAACGGGTAGAGCTATCGACTTGAAATTTGTTTTTTGGATAGCCCGGACAACGTCGGGCTGGGTAGAGCTATCGACTTTAAATTTGGTTTTTGAATAGCCCGGACAACGTCGGGCTCATCGGCTAGTCTCATATATATTTTGAAGACCTCTGTCTGTATGTCATTGATACAAATCTACGATTCTCGACCGATCGGGACGAAACTTGGTACATGTGTGTAGTTTGACCAGGCGGTCGTCGTTGTCGTATTGGCGAGCCCGTGCGACGCCCGTGCAGCGCATGCGCAGACGAGATCTCGGAAACGGGTGGAGCTATCGACTTGAAATTTGGTATGTGAATGTATCTTGCCCCGGATACGAATTTTATCGGGTCGCCGAGCCCGTGCAACGCCAGCTTCGCGCATGCGCAGACGAGATCTCGAAACGGGTGGAGCTGTCGACTTGAAATTTGGTATGTGAATGTATCTTGCCCCGGATACGAATTTTATCGGGTCGCCAAACCCGTGCGACGCCAGCTTCGCGCATGCGCAGACCAGATCTCGGAAATGGGTGGAGCTATCGACTTGAAATTTGGTTTTTGAATAGCCCGGACAACGTCGGGCTCATCGACTAGTCTAATATATATTTTGGGACTTCTGTCTGTTTGTCTGTTAGCTATGGCCGGGAAAACTGCCGGACGGATTGAGCTCAAACTTCCTATCTAAGGGTAAAATTCCGGATGAAGTGTCATCGCACCGCTTCTGAGAACGCCAGAGCACTCCTTCTCCGTTCCCCCGCCACCGCAATGGTAATTCATGGGTTAATCGCGTGATAGTTAAAGAGCGTTCGTATCCGCAGTGTCGTTGATAAAGAGCGTATGTGTGTAGTGTGATTCTTATGTCTGGGGCCAGACGTTGATAGTTAAAGAGCGTTCGTATCCACAGTGTCGTTGATAAAGAGCGTATGCGCGTAGTGTGATTCTTATGCCTAGTGCCAGACGTGAGTGTGTCTGTATCCAGAGATGAGCGTGTTGTGTGATTCGCATGTCTGTCTTCGTACTTAGGGGTTCCAAGGAACGGGGGAGATTTTCATCTGGTAAGTTTTTCCGCCCGAGGTGATCTTCACCTTGAAACGGGTACCCACAAACGTACCTCTTTTAGGGACGGGTACCACCACGGGACGGGTACCATCATTTCTCTTGATTAAAAAGGCAGAATTAACTGAAATTAAATTAAAAAATTAACGGATTTCGACGAAATTTGATACCTAGGGATACGTTTGTCGGGGGAGTGTTTTGGACGGGTCAAATCGTTACCCCGACCTGACATTGACCTTCAAACTGGTCAATTCAAGGTCAAAGCCCGGACGAAGTCGGGTCACCTGCTAGTAAGTTATATAGAGGATATCCAACGAGTTATGTTGGGATATAAGATTTTATGAAACGAGATTGATAAATTTTATTCACAACGAGTCGTAAACGAGTTGTGAATCAAATTTATCAAACGAGTTACATCAAATCCTATACCCTAACATAACGAGTTGAATATCTTGTATATCACATGAAAAAAACTCAAACTTTATGCCTTTTTAACAAATCAACATCCTTAAAAGAAGCCGAAAATGCATGTAAAATGCATAGATGCCCGGCGTTGGCTCTAGCGCTTCACAACCGTATACGACTGTATTGCGCGCTCTGCCTTGCGACGAAACATATAGTCCCCAATCTGCCTCTTTGTTTTTTAGCCTATTTTCGTCAGTGCAACCAAGTTGGACAATAATTGAACTTTAAGGAACAAAGCAACCATTTTGCAATGTCTGGTATTGGTGTCAAGCGCGGCGTTTCTAAATAGTATTAATCCGCGCGGTAATTTACTTGGCGCGATGCCAAGTATCCCGGGAAGGACGCGGCGATTACACAATAGTGAGAGATAAGAATATATCTAATGGATTGTTCAATGATATTATAGGGGTTTCGTGTGATATAGAAGTATTTGTCTAAGTATTTGTAGAGTCATGTACATTATACTGATATACTTAGAAGTTCCATTTGCACCCATTGAACCAGAACGAAATTCCCAAGTACGGAAAATTCCACTTGCACCCTGCAATATTGGGTTGGAATGTTTTAACCTAACACCACATATGGTTGGACATTTTCCGAATAATGTCAATTTCTGTCCAAAATGTTGATTGAAAGTAAAAATGTGTTCTGGTCTGGACTTCTGGTCTAAAAACGACACATTTAAAGACATATTACGGTCTTATTACGGTGTGAAATTGATAAGGTAGTACTCAGGCGCTATGCCAACTTGGGGAATGTAGCATTCTACTAACATTGCAGAAAATTTCAAAGAAATCGACCATACCACTCCATAGAAAACATTGTCTGAACTACGCTCAATTGTATATATTTACATCTTGATTCGGGACGTAACTATCGGCGATAAACTGACAAATTATTTCGCCGTCAAAAGTCATTGATTTTAATTAATATATAAGAATGACGGTGTGTGTTGTCAATTTGGATTAATATTCGTAAAAAAGATAACTACTTTGAACAAGATTATTCTCAATTTCTATTTGATCACCCTAGGGAGTGTTTCACATCACTTTAAATACTGGTCGGAAAAATTGATACCTACATTTTGTTTGAACATTCAATGTGAAATGTTCAACTGCGAGTTGAGTAAGACAACCTCCTATCGCCACGTCTCTGTTTGCATGGGCAGGGGAACAATCCGTATAAGTGGTTCGTGTATGTTAGTAGTGTCTGGCACATAATTATTTTTAGTTTCAGAATTAAGTGCATGTCAATGTGATCCCGAACTAATAGGTTTCAGTCACGTCCGTTTAATCAGTTTCCCTGGTCAAGTGGTCCTGCCAATATTGTATGATGCTGGTGGTCCTGCTGAATTGCTATGATGCGGATAGGGCAAACTGATGCCGTTACGAAAAAGTACCGTTATATTTTTTTCTAAAGTTGTCATTTTCGCGGTGTTTGGCTAATCCGAGCGATGTTTTGACACCCACTCCCTTGTGGAACGCAAAACACAAACATACAGAGAAAACCAGGACCAAACCTCCTACATTGAGATTCAGTGAATCTAGTAATGAACAGCAGGACTGGTCTCTAGCAGTATATTCTTGACTGCAGTGGATTTTTAATCGTTTTTGTTAAATATCATATTTCCACAGCTCTGCAGTCAATTTATTTTAAAGCTTGTTATATGAATAGAGCATGGTTGGAGTTGACTACGCGAATGTAGTGGCCAGTTGGAAGGGTGTAGTTCATGAGCCGAAGGCGAGTGAACTACACCATTCCCACTGGCCACTACATTCGCGTAGTCAACGACAAGATATGCTTTATTCATTATATTATATCGAACATTTATAGACAAACTGACGTTCTAATATTTATATACCATCGAACATTTTATTGCTAAACTGAAGTCATTGTATTGTGTCCAGGTTGCATTCAATTTCCTTCTCATCACAAAACCTATGATGCAGCTTTATTGCTATTGTGAATAGCAGCTATGCCTGAGTGGGTGACCGGTCAATGACACAGCGCGCACGGTTAATCATAATTAATAGTCACTGTTTTAGTGCCAAAATGTGTGTGGTAGTCCTTTTTAGAGACCTTTTTAGTTTTGGTGTTTTGTTACTTTGTTATGGAAATTTATAAAGATATTATGTCTATACACCAGGTAGGTGATATTGCTCTACACCACATAGGTGATTTTGTTTTACACCAGATAGGTTATTGTAACACATGTTTATCGCACATATTGCAATACAATAGAGCACACAGGAGCACCAATGGGAAATCAAAGAAAGTTAATGTTACGATTGATTCCAATTGATTCAGATTGGTCAGGATTGGTTTAGAATTTTATAACGTTCACAGATTATCTTGTATGAATTCAGGAATCTTGTATGAGTTCAGAAAAGGCATTATTTCTATTGGACTGCTCAAGTGTAGCATGTGAGAGTAAAGCATATAATAAAAAACAAACCTACACTTTTAGTAGAAACCTGTATTAACTCATTCATGACTACATGAGATTGTGAATTTTTACCATTTTCTATCTCTTTTGTCACATATGAGATAATTGTGTTATCCACTCACAAGTCTAGGTGTGTTTTTTTCTTTATACATCAGTGTATACATCAGTGTTTAATGTCCATGTTTGACCAGATTTGGCAATAAATTTATTTCTTTAAAGTTATCCTTATTTGATGTTAATTGCATAGAATACTGCATGGGCGATTCAGCTGCATTAAGAATACTTTCCCTTGTCGTAAAGAGACACAAACCAACATCCAATGGCCCTAGCGTGTTTAGTGTTGCTGCAGTTCCTTATTATTGATTTCTTAGTGTTACAAACCAGTACAAACTAGTACAAAATCCAATAAAAGGTGTGAAGGAAACAAAATAATTTTGTCACGGAAAAAATAGCTTTGGGCTTATTTTGACACCCACCACCCCCAGCATACGTGTCGGAAATCCCCCCCTGGCGCTGGTGTTTCTAAAACGATGTGTAAAACCAGCTTAATTATAGTCGATGTACAACCGCATGCAGTATTAAGCATATTTTGCAATAAATATGTTTTTGAATGTTTGGTACCCGTAATGGCTTTTCCTGTGTGTGTTTAGATTATCGGAACAGCATCAGTTTGCCCTAACTTCGTCCTAGAAATTCAACAGGACCCAACCGCATCATTAGCAGGACCACTTGATCAGGGGTACATGTATATATAGTCGCTAAAATAGCAAGCAGCTCGCATTTCACATTCCGTTTCCGGCGCATAGAAATATGTTGATAAATATGTGGAGTACTTTTAACGGACTTTATATCTATACGGTACGGAAAGACTTTTTTTCCAAATCATAGAACCTATCGTCTCATGAAAACTGATATGTCCCATTTTCTTTTTTCACGAAACAATAAAGAGCGTTATTTGTAAGTCTATTCCTGATATGATAAAATAAAGAGCGTTTGTCTTATAGATAATAATACAAACGACACATTTCTCTGCATTATTATACAGCTGTATGATTGATAGCTTATGAGATATTTAATACAAATGCCGACAGCATCGTTACATGTGGAACTAAAGAGTTTTTACCTCTCACGTGGTTAGCTGTGGCATATGTCGTGCCATGAATCTATACTCTGGCTGAAGCCCGTAGAGATCATATTCCACCAGTTCAAAAACCTGGGAACTTTTTGAAGTTTTGACAGGGGACCTTATAAAGTCGAAAAATAACGTGGGGAATATTTTCCTTTGTTAATACCTGTTGTTTAATAGTGTATTCACCAGAAGGCGAAGGTCACAGCCCGTGATTACATTATATTTAAGGGACTTTGTGGGCGATTTTTGCGTTGCGCCACTTACAATCATGGAATTTCTCCAGGGTAATTAATTCAATGTTGTTGTTGTTGTCTTTTTGTTTGCGATATCGGCTCAGTAAAGTCACTAAAAAGCATCAAATTTTGAGCTGGGACCACGTCATATATACTTTGAAGTAGATTATCGAGGAACAATTATAAACAAAGAAATGTATTCCCTGCCTTGTTAGTGCAATGTTATAAACTTTCCTGTCAGAACGGATCAGAACATCAAAAAATTCTCAGGTTTTGGTCTGGTGGAATAGGATCTCCACATGCGTTAGCCATAGTTGAGATTCATGGCATGATCTGGCTGTGGCACGGATGAATTTTACAAGCATTTTTTCTGGCTTATTATAGCTTTCTGTGTCGAAATGCATGCCTGCACAAAATGCCAGGCAAATTTGCGAGTTTGCTACCGCGGCCTCTGTATAGGACAGGTATGACTCGGTACTACGTTATTGTTATCACCGCGAATATCACTGGTTATATATGAAGGACGGCAACAATTTCGGTTGCAAGAGGTCGATGCCCCCATCTCGAGATACTGATTCCATGCGTGCATGGGGTCACGAACGCGACTCGTTTGCCCTTGTGACAAGGAGAGGGCGGGGTATTTACCACACGTATCAAACCGCAACAGTTACGTCTGACTTGTGTTACATATAGTACGAATGTACTTTTTTTCTCTTGCAGTATTGTTGGAGATTTATCGCGCAGTCAACACTTTCGAAATTATGTCTGCAACATTGCCCACATGAGAGATGAACGGAAAGATCAAGTTATCAGACCTGTATCAAACTTGATACGTCGTATGTCATAGATTCGGATACGAACAGATGACACACAATTATATTTAGAAATGACATGTTTGCTAGAATGGGTAAAAAGTGTTATAAGCCCATTTTATGACATTGGTGTTCATGGTATTAGAAATTGCAAGCAAGTTTCGCGGGCAAATGCACGCTAACCCACTCCTGTGAATGGTTTATACATTTATATACAACGGGGGGGGGGGGGGGTAGAAACAATTTGCAGATTTTATTTTTGCGCACTCTTGTTTCTTGTTTCTTGTTTCCGCCCAGGTTTTTTGGGACCCACCCCCAAGCTCGTATTTCAATTGACTTTACCAATCTTTTCCAGACTGTTCTGGTGTTTTATAATCGTCCACCCCTAACCTATATTTAATAAACCACTATCCACTCTGATCCTACCTAGACATTTATAAACCACTATCCACTCTGATCCTACCTAGACATTTATAAACCACTATCCACTCTGATCCTACCTAGACATTTATAAACCACTATCCACTCTGATCCTACCTAGACATTTATAAACCACTGTCCACTCTGATCCTACCTAGACATTTATAAACCACTATCCACTCTGATTCGACCTAGCCATTTATAAACCACTATCCACTCTGATCCTACCTAGACATTTATAAACCACTATCCACTCTGATCCTACCTAGACATTTATAAACCACTATCCACTCTGATCCTACCTAGACATTTATAAACCACTATCCACTCTGATCCTACCTAGACATTTATAAACCACTATCCACTCTGATCCTACCTAGACATTTATAAACCACTATCCACTCTGATCCTACCTAGACATTTATAAATCACTATCCACTCTGATCCTACCTAGACATTTATAAATCACTATCCATTCTGATCCTACCTAGACATTTATAAATCACTATCCACTCTGATCCTACCTAGACATTTATAAATCACTATCCACTCTGATCCTACCTAGACATTTATAAACCACTATCCACTCTGATCCTACCTAGACATTTATAAATCACTATCCACTCTAATCCTACCTAGACATTTATAAATCACTATCCACTCTGATCCTACCTAGACATTTATAAACCACTATCCACTCTGATCCTACCTAGACATTTATAAACCACTATCCACTCTGATCCTACCTAGACATTTATAAACCACTATCCACTCTGATCATACCTAGACATTTATAAACCACTATCCACTCTGATCCTACCTAGACATTTATAAACCACTATCAACTCTGATTCGACCTAGCCATTTATAAACCACTATCCACTCTGATCCTACCTATACATTTATAAACCACTATCCACTCTGATCCTACCTAGACATTTATAAACCACTATCCACTCTGATCCTACCTAGACATTTATAAATCACTATCCACTCTGATCCTACCTAGACATTTATAAATCACTATCCATTCTGATCCTACCTAGACATTTATAAATCACTATCCACTCTGATCCTACCTAGACATTTATAAATCACTATCCACTCTGATCCTACCTAGACATTTATAACCCACTATCCACTCTGATCCTACCTAGATATTTATAAATCACTATCCACTCTGATCCTACCTAGACATTTATAGATCACTATCCACTCTGATCCTACCTAGACATTTATAAACCACTATCCACTCTGATCCTACCTAGACATTTATAAACCACTATCCACTCTGATCTTACCTAGACATTTATAAACCACTATCCACTCTGATCATACCTAGACATTTATAAACCACTATCCACTCTGATCCTACCTAGACATTTATAAACCACTATCCACTCTGATCCTACCTAGATATTTATAAACCAATATCCACTCTGATCCTACCTAGACATTTATAAATCACTATCCACTCTGATCCTACCTAGACATTTATAAACCACTATCCACTCTGATCCTACCTAGACATTTATAAACCACTATCCACTCTGATCCTACCTAGACATTTATAAACCACTATCCACTCTGATCCTACCTATACATTTATAAATCACTATCCACTCTGATCCTACCTAGACATTTATAAACCACTATCCACTCTGATCCTACCTAGACATTTATAAACCACTATCCACTCTGATCCTACCTAGACATTTATAAACCACTATCCACTCTGATCCTACCTAGACATTTATAAACCACTATCCACTCTGATCCTACCTAGACATTTATAAACCACTATCCACTCTGATCCTACCTAGACATTTATAAACCACTATCCACTCGGATCATACCTAGACATTTATTAACCACTATCCACTCTGATCCTACCTAGACATTTATAAATCACTATCCACCCTGATCCTACCTAGACATTTATAAATCACTATCCACTCTGATCCTACCTAGACATTTATAAACCACTATCCACTCTGATCCTACCTAGACATTTATAAACCACTATCCACTCTGATCCTACCTAGACATTTATAAACCACTATCCACTCTGATCCTACCTAGACATTTATCCACTATAAATCACAAGTAGGATGTTCAAAGTTGAACTTGACTTAACCCTTTACCCAACAGAAGGGCCCTGTGCCAATGCATTCTCTTATATATGTGAGTCGACCATAGGTCGCCTCGCATATATAAGAGAATGCATTGGCTTAACACATTAAAAATTATAAAATTGTTAAAGAATGTAAGAAAAAATGGTAAAAAGTGTTTAAAAAGTTTGTTTTTTAGGCCAATGCATTCTCTTATATATGCGAGGCGACCTATGGTCGACTCGCATATATAATAGAATGCATTGGCACAGGTCATAACTGTAACCATTACAATCTGGTCAATGAGCCGGTTCCAATGATATCCATATTTGTATGGTTTTATTGAGACAGACCCAAGATAATTTAGGCTGTTGCAGCTTTATTTGGCCGTTTTTGGCCGGTTTGTTGGGTAAAGGGTTAAAAATCACAGAACATGACCAAACAGCTGATCAAAAATGTATTTTATCCTCCTAATTAGATACTTGCCAGAAGACGAGGCCTAAGCAAAATGAGGTCCCCAGGTGGTGGAGTTGGTGATGCTAGCCCACCGTGCGGGATAGTATAACTGAATTCACCATCAGCACGGAGACCCCATTCTGCAAATGTCAGACACACTAAATTCAGGCTTGGATATAACTATCAGAAAAAAAGAAGGCAAAACGAATTGAAATTTCATTCGCACTACATTCGTATCAATTCAATATCTTAGTTGTAAATAACATCTGAATGTATTAACATTTGAATTATCGCTATCACCTAACACACTGCAAGGCATAGTTCAGCCCCTACTACACTGGTCTGACCACTGCCATTACGTATATATACGTAATCAAATCTAACATGTTGTATTGAAGAGTTTTGTCGGTTACAATTCATTCTTGTTCTATCTAGCCAATATTAAAGGCACGTGCGGCCTTAATTGTCGAAAATATTCATATTTGTTCCAAACACCGTAAACAGAAAAACATTAAAACGCATACAGTTCCGTTCATATATACCATGACCATCGCGTAAACAGCATGTTATCATAAAGACCTACTATATTTTACCTTAGCAAGAGCCTGATTGTGTTACAGACGACAGCACAATGCTACTGGCTAATCACACACAAATGGTATAAACGCTCTTTATTAGTTCCATATCAGGTATTCACCAACAAAGAACACTCTTTATGTTTACCATCATAATATAAACAAACACCAGAAAAGTAACTTTTCATGCTTTTGTTTACATAACAATGGTCAAACAAATGACCATAACATACTGTTTATGCGATATTTCTTATTTGTATACGGATAAAGTCTATCTACATTTTGATGTTCTTTCTGTTTGTGGCGGTTTTTGACGGGTGGAGATATTTTCACAGGATACCCACCGCCAAGGCTAATCGTGTCTTTAATGCAGCGCGATTCAATATATATAAGCTCACATGTTTAGATATGCACAGAATATACACTGCATGTAGAAATGTATTTTCTTGTTCAAACAAAAGAAATCATTTTTGTTGTCCAGTATAAGTTCTGTTGCATTGCACTTCATTATTGAAGGAATCTTATGTTCAGAGCTTCGGAAACAGAAATGAAAGTATTTCGTTCCACAGAAAATAAAGCATATAAGTAATGGTCCACGTCGAATTTACATTTCGTTATCCGTCATGTGTGATGGCATTGACTGGCAGCATCACGATGTCACCATGACTGCTAGTAGGCATAACTACATATGTACCTCAAATCTAGAACAAATCAAATCGAAATCCGACCCAATTCTTATAATGTGTGCTCTCTTTGGTGTAAACAATATTTATTTAAAAAAATCAAACATATGACATAAACATAATATACATGTAGAAATATATAGATTTATGAAGAGGATTGGACAACAAGCAAAATGCTTTTTTAAAGTCCTCTCCTCTTTGAGGCAATGTGGAGGGTATTATGTGAGTCAATAACCAGCACAACGTCAGATGACTCCACGAAACATCGATCTAACTCAATGGTGGCCACTACACAATTTTGTTCAGATTTAATATTTTATTTATAATTTTCAAAAGTTACTTTTGATGTCAGCATTGAGATAATTTGCATAGTGGCAAATCCACGCACATGTTGCTACCACAGAGAGCATTGGCCCAATCTATCTTGAGTTATCTTACATTTGATTACAAGTTCAGTACTATAGCCTGAGCCTATGAATTTGAATTGTATGTCCAAAGCTTCAGAGAAAAACCATGAAAGCAAGTTATCGTTCGAGTTAAAAGAAGGCACATACTTGTTCACGTTCAATTTGCATTTCTTGTATCATCTGATCATATGTGCTCTTTCCTGTCGCACCAACCAAGATTGGCAGCATCGTGGTGTCACCATGGCTGCCAGTTTAGTCCTAACTACACACCAACATCTAATCAAATCAAATCGAAATCCGACCCATTTCTAATAATTTGTGCAATGTGGAGGGTATTCTGTGAGTCAATATATAACAAGCACAAAGTCAAATCGCGAATGATCGATCTACTAGACGTGTAGCACGAGAGGTCACACCACGGTAGGGATTATTTCAGACTGTTGTCAATATCTATTATAAATACAACAGTTAAATGAGTTATTATTCAATGGTGGCCAAAACGCAATTTTGTTAAGTTTAATTTTGTTATTTATATTTTTCCAAAGTTACTTTTGATGCCAGCATTGAGATAATTTGGATAGTGGCGGACCCATGCACGTGTTGCTATAATAGAGAGAGCATTGGTCCTATCTATATTGAGTTCAGTATAATAACCTGAGCCTTTGAATTTGAATTGTACAGTATGTACAAAGCTTCAGAGAAAAACTACGAAACCAGTTATCTTTCGAGTGAAAAGAAAGCATATACTTGTCCAAGTTGAATTTTGCATTTCTTGTATTCCGATCATCTGATCATATGGAATCAGGGAGCTAAATGTGTTCTAGAGTCGGGGAACGAGTACACCGTGGAATGCTAAAGGTGAAGGTAACTGAATAATGACCTTCACCTGATACATGCGACACGTTATTAAAGGATGACATCGCGTTTATTTGATTTGTACATCATATCTAAATAATTTAAACTGGTGAATGAATGGGGGAATGGATTTTTGTGAGCGGGAAATTTATTTAACTAGCTGCTGTAGTTCTGGATTTGTCCAGATCAAATTTGGCTGTGGGGTAGCCCTGTCGTACACTTGGGGATTTATTTTAAAAAGTAAACACATGACCTATGATTTTTCGTCCATTTTCGTGATCAACTGGTGTCAATCTAGCCGGGTAAATATCACTGATATGGCCTGCAGGCTTCAATTCAGTGAATTTGGCCGAAAAGTTAACACTGTCGCCTATGGGAAACCATTTAGTTCCGTGATTCCTATAAGAAAAATTTTAATTTTACGAAATTTCACGTTTCGCATTGATAAGTTGTTAATTTCATATTTTCTTATTTTCAAATGATAATGACCACATTTTGGACAGATTTAAAGAAGAAACGCGTGGATTCGCCTGTAGATAGTAAAGAATGTGATAAATCTGGGAGTTTTGCATGGCCATCAGGTACCATTAGGGGGTCAGAGGGTCTAAAGTCCCCCTCCCCATAATTTTGAGGAGTGTTAGCCCCCCCCCCCATTGGGAAAAGGTGGCAGTTGACCTAATTAAGCTTCCGGCACCCAGTACCATTATTGGGGATCGTAGCCCCACCCCAAGTGGGGGGGGGGGTGATGGCATCACCACTAGAGTTACTGTCGTGCAAGACTGTCATGGCAGGTTTGTTAAACATACAGTATGCCCTGTCATCTGGTCAAATTTCATGCTTGAGGCTTTGTCTGATGTTGTATCATTATGTTTAGATATTTCAATTGACTTATGGTTGCTTTATATTGCTATTAAAGTATTTTTAATTTAAATTTCTGTTAATTTTGGTAAATCTTTATTGTAATCTTCATTATAAATTGCCAAATTCTGCACGAAAAGGGTTAAAATTGGACAAGATATCCCTCTCAAAATGTATATTAACATTTCCTCTTCAATTTAGTAATATTATGGTATATCAGGGCATACTTCAGTTATACGAGATGCATCAGCTAGTAAAATTGAAAAAACTATCTAATTTTTTTGGCTTTATTTTGATGATTGACACAAATTTTCAGGATGCCTCATATTGAAAAAATAAACCACTACTGCCCGATATAATCCATTTTTGGTTTCAGTAAGGTCTATATTTGGATAAAATACTATAAGAAACGCTGTCTTTTACACATATACATATAAATAGGAATCAGGGAGCTAAATGTGTTCTAGAGTCGGGGAACGAGTACACCGTGGAATGCTAAAGGTGAAGGTAACTGAATAATGACCTTCACCTGATACATGCGACACGTTATTAAAGGATGACATCGCGTTTATTTGATTTGTACATCATATCTAAATAATTTAAACTGTTGAATGAATGGGGGAATGGATTTTTGTGAGCGGGAAATTTATTTAACTAGCTGCTGTAGTTCTGGATTTGTCCAGATCAAATTTGGCTGTGGGGTAGCCCTGTCGTACACTTGGGGATTTATTTTAAAAAGTAAACACATGACCTATGATTTTTCGTCCATTTTCGTGATCAACTGGTGTCAATCTAGCCGGGTAAATATCACTGATATGGCCTGCAGGCTTCAATTCAGTGAATTTGGCCGAAACGTTAACACTGTCGCCTATGGGAAACCATTTAGTTCCGTGATTCCTATAAGAAAAATTATAATTTTACGAAATTTCACGTTTCGCCTTGATAAGTTGTTAATTTCATATTTTCTTATTTTCAAATGATAATGACCACATTTTGGACAGATTTAAAGAAGAAACGCGTGGATTCGCCTGTAGATAGTAAAGAATGTGATAAATCTGGGAGTTTTGCATGGCCATCAGGTACCATTAGGGGGTCAGACGGTCTAAAGTCCCCCTCCCCATAATTTTGAGGAGTGTTAGCCCCCCCCCCATTGGGAAAAGGTGGCAGTTGACCTAATTAAGCTTCCGGCACCCAGTAGCATTATTTGGGATCGTAGCCCCACCCCAAGTGGGGGGGGGGGGGTTGATGGCATCACCACTAGATTTACTGTCGTGCAAGACTGTCATGGCAGGTTTGTTAAACAGACAGTATGCCCTGTCATCTGGTCAAATTTCATGCCTGAGGCTTTGTCTGATGTTGTATCATTATGTTTAGATATTTCAATTGACTTATGGTTGCTTTATATTGCTATTAAAGTATTTTTAATTTAAATTTCTGTTAATTTTGGTAAATCTTTATTGTAATCTTCATTATAAATTGCCAACTTCTGCACGAAAAGGGTTAAAATTGGACAAGATATCCCTCTCAAAATGTATATTAACATTTCCTCTTCAATTTAGTAATATTATGGTATATCAGGGCATACTTCAGTTATACGAGATGCATCAGCTAGTAAAATTGAAAACAAAATCTAAATTTTTTGGCTTTATTTTGATGATTGACACAAATTTTCAGGATGCCTCATATTGAAAAAATAAACCACTACTGCCCGATATAATCCATTTTTGGTTTCAGTAAGGTCTATATTTGGATAAAATACTATAAGAAACGCTGTCTTTTACACATATACATATAAATAGGAATCAGGGAGCTAAATGTGTTCTAGAGTCGGGGAACGAGTACACCGTGGAATGCTAAAGGTGAAGGTAACTGAAGAATGACCTTCACCTGATACATGCGACACGTTATTAAAGGATGACATCGCGTTTATTTGATTTGTACATCATATCTAAATAATTTAAACTGGTGACTGAATGGGGGAATGGATTTTTGTGAGCGGGAAATTTATTTAACTAGCTGCTGTAGTTCTGGATTTGTCCAGATCAAATTTGGCTGTGGGATAGCCCTGTCGTACACTTGGGGATTTATTTTAAAAAGTAAATACATGACCTATGATTTTTCGTCCATTTTCGTGATCAACTGGTGTCAATCTAGCCGGGTAAATATCACTGATATGGCCTGCAGGTATCAATTCAGTGAATTTGGCCGAAACGTTAACACTGTCGCCTATGGGAAACCATTTAGTTCCGTGATTCCATATGTGCATGCTCTGTTCGGTTCCATTCACATAGGCATGTAGCACCGTGCTATCACCACGACTGCTTGTAGGTCTAATTACGTACCACAAATCTATCCAAATCAAATCGAAATCCGACCCAATTCTTATAATTTCTGTTCTCTTTGATGCGATGTGGAGGGTATTCTGAGAGTCAATAAACAGCACAAATCAGATGACTCTACCACACATCGATCTGCGGTCGAACCACAAGTGTAGTACAAGAGGTCACACCGCGGCGTTGTCACAATCTATTAGCAAAGGTATATATAATGCGCTGGCGGATATTATTTTATTGGGTTTTCCCTATGTTAAACAGATTGCATTTACAGTGATAATTCCTAGTTCGGTCAATAAATAACTGGTCACAGACACACTGATGAAGATGAGATAGTCTTGTCAGACACATACGGGCATCCAGTAAATGTGCTCGGTGTCGATCAACGGAAACTACTCCTCGGTGTAGTTCGATCCAGTTCAAATCAAATGGTGTTCCTTTGCGGCGTTGTTCACACTGTGTACTATTACATGTAACATTGCAGGTAATTTACCAATCTCCGTGCAGGATTTATCTCCCTTGATAAGACCTCTGCCACCGGTGACATTTTACCCACATGTTGTGGATTTCCGCGATATTAGTATATTGTACTATTAGAAAACATGGTCACATGTTAACTTGATCAAGCTCACAAAATATTTCAAACGAAGTTTCGTACCTTAAGTTTGGAAAGTCCGGTTAGAACAAAAAGAACTACACGTATTTCGCACAAGGGTGTGGTTTGGTTCTCCGATATTTTATGAACACAAATCATGACAAATGTCTAAAAGAACATGGACAAAACCATGTCCACATGGCGCACATCAGTCAACTCAAACACAAGAGTTCTCATTGGCTGCCATTTTGTGATAATGGTCAACATTTATAATACATCTCTAAGTATCCGCTCTGTCTATAAGTTTTTAGTGCGGGAATTCTTCTCAAAGCACATAGGAAATTTGACTTTGTGTCGATCGTTTTCGCCATTTTGTCTGGAAAAAACACCACAGACTAGTTAGTACCCAGCCAGTGACAGATTCAGAAAGGAAGTATGACTGGTGCGTTCTGATAACTCACCACAGCATGTCGGCGGTGCAGTGTTACCATCACTCATCTTGCTAGAGAGGTTAGTCTTCATCAGACGAGATCAGTGAGTAGTTTTTCTAATTGGCTGCTAGCTGAGGTCAGCCACAATCATGTCTTGTCTAACGGAAACAGAAACCAATAAAGGCTTCGTTCGGATAATTCTCCACCATAATATATATTGGTGTTTTCGTTCCATTGTGGCTCAGTTGATAATGTGCGTGACGCATATATGGTAACATCAGAAGATAAGATGTTCTATAATGGATCGAATACCAGTTTCAAAGTTTGATATTTGGCCTACATTGAAAGAAGATGAGACTTGGTGCAGTAATGATCACTCTTGACTTAGACACCCCTCGCTGAATGGAAATCCTTTAACAACATCACTGTCTGGGTATGGATTATTTGGGGTTTTCGATTATATCAAAAGTTCAAGTGAAAAGACCTCGCATTTAGACGCTTTCCTGCATCGAATCGTGATTTAAACTCTTCGAGGCATACCGCGTGTTTTAATCCACGCGGCAAGTCATTCCATAATCTCGTCGCCGACGGCAGTAAAGTATCCATGCGAACAGAGATTTTTTGATGGACGAACATGTCAGTTTCCGTTACGGGCAACATGTTTTTTCTGCTGCATGCTTTATTGTATTGGTTTTGCTTGTGTGTTCATACAACGACAATAACTGATTACATTGACAGCGATAAAACATGGTTGGTCAATAAATAAGCGATCTTCCAGACAGAAATGACAATGCGATAGTCTGGCTTATCTGTGGCCTGCTGTCGATGGGCAGTGTTCGATAAGTCAACTGATGTCGACCGCCAGATTAGAATCAAACAAAGTGAGCCGCAATGCTTGCTGGAGATTTATGTCGCGGATGTTGGGAAATTAATACGTGTGGTTGCAATAACGTCCCTATTGGGAATTGTGCAAATAGGCCGAATGGATGGCAGCAAGGGACCTAAACAAGTTGCGTAATCGTTCAGTGGATCGACAAACAACATGCGTTGGCGTACGGGGGCTGCCCGTCCGATCCATCTACATATTATAGGAGTCATTGAACTAAATGTTTTCCAATAGACGACAGTGGTATACCGTTTCAGTCAGGTTCACTGAATTGAAGTCTGCGGGCCACTCCAATGATGTTTACACAGCTAGATTGACACCAGGCGATCATGAAAATGCAAGAAAAACCTTTGCAAGAAAAACCATAAGTCATGCGATGTGACAAATAATGTGTCGAATCGGAAAAGCAATTTATCATTGAATGTAACGCATACGATGATTTAAGATCTAATTTATTCAGCGATATTGAGAAACACGACAGTGAATTCAATAATTTGAATGACGCAGATAAATGTGCACTGATTCTGAGAAATGATATAATGCGTTAATAATCAAGGTATGCAACATAGTCCGGCTATATTTCCTTCGGCGGAATAATAAAACTTGAAGAAATTGTTGAGGGAATGTTGATAAGAACTGTGTTTGTTATAATAATTTATTTATTGCTTATTTATGTATATATCTTGCAACTGCCCATTGGGATGATTTTTCAATAAATTCTGGTATCTTGTATCTGGTGTTTACTATTTAAAATAAATCCACAAATGTACGGCAGGGCTATCCCGCAGCAAAATTTTATCTGGAAATAAAACCAGAACTACAGCAGCTAGTTAAATAAATTTCCCACTCACAGAGATCCATTCCCCCATTAATTCACAAGCTTAAATTATTTAGATATGATGTACAATTCAAATAAACAAGATTTCACCCTTTAATGAACGTTTCACATGTAACAGATAAAGGCCATTCTTCAGTTACCTTCATCTGTAGCATTCCACGATGCACTCGCTCTCCGACTCTGGAACACATTTAGCTCCCTGATTCCTATAGGTTTCAAGCGTAAATATGTTAGGCAAACAGGCAGCCTTGTGTCTCGATAATAAAGCCACCCGTTATGTCCGTATAAGGACAGATGATATAAAGTTAATAGCGTTAATAATAACTCTAACTGAAGTTCATCAGAAAGGTTTATTTTCAATATTTATGCAGAAATGCGTCTCGTTGTGTTGTCCATCTATATATAGACATGCTCGTTATTACGTAAACGTTAAGTTTATCAAAGACACTTCCATCCGCCTATCCATCCAGCATGCATGCTCGTTTTATTGTCAATATTGTTCCATAAATCTGTCTCTTTATTGTGCCCACCTCTAGACATGTCCGATACTTGTGACTTTGAACGAAATGAGGTAGAGTTATTGTTCTTCTTGCATGTTAGTGTTAGCGCTATTGGTTGTATAAGTCTACCCGTACGGACAAAGATGATGCCTTTGTTACCAGATTGCGAGTTAGCCTAGCAGATTTACGCTTGCAAGCTGTAACTTCATCTTCAACTGTTGACATTTGATACGATCAAACTGGAAAATAATGCTCCACACAAAAAAGAGGTCACTTGATTGTCGACTGTCTTATAGCTTGTGGCATCCAGATTGTCTGAGATTGATCTGCTCGACATAAAACAAAGAAAAGCCGGAAACAATGATTTTGTTTGAGTTCATCCGATACATCGCCGACAGATACGGACATTTTTATAGGTTCCGAAATTCATTATCGAAAGATAGAACGCGCCCTTAAAGCCCCGAGGTGGTTTGACGCCTGAAATTTAGCTCTGTTGTCACGCCCCGGCCCTGTTCCGGGAAATAATTACATATGTAAGTAAAAATACATTACATTCTTTAATGCTGGCTTTATATGTAACATAAATAATTTAGTATTTATTGCTATGACTTTAACACGCAAGCCTCGAAATAGTGTATCTGACATTAGCAGAATGAGGTCCACAGAGGGTGAATTTTGTACCACTATCCCGCACGGCGAGCTAGCGTCACCAAATTCTCCTTCTGAGAACCTCAGTATGCTTATGCCTCAACTGCTATGGGAGACATATAGGATCAAATTTTAAAGTTCCCCAGTTGAAGCTGATGATGTTCACACATTAGTCATTTCGATTATGCATTTTATCTTCTGCAAAAAAGATCGTCATCTGCGCTTGAAAGTTGAAAGACAATATTTTGACTTTAACTTTGTTTTCCTTTTTCAAATATATCTCAGTTATATCATAGCTGTGTCAGATAGAAGCGGCTTATTAACTGACATTCTCTCTGTCGTGGTCTGCTTTTTGGGTTAAACATAGTCAATTTAAGTGTTTAAATCAGGAGTTACTGTGTGTGCAAACAAAGGGGCATAACTCAGTGATTAATAATACGTACAAACCGAAGTACAGACATTCCTGTCAAAACTAATAAATTATTTATGGGGCCTGCACCAAGGACAATGGTTCGGCGTAAATTTGAAGTACAGTGTACACCCTCCCAAGTTGGCCAAAATTGCATGCAAATTGTGTGTTGCTACCTAACGTATAATTTGTCTCAGTCCATGTGCACGGTACTTGGTTAAAATGTATCAGCTATAACAGATGCATTAAATTTTGCCACGAATAACTTCATAACTGTGTCTACCGATGTGGTGCGATAGTATCAATTCCAATTTTCGTTGTGTGAGGAAATATCCTCAAATCGCGGGGAAATATCCTCAAATCGCGGTCGGATTTGTAAAAAAAACAAAAACAATTTAGATTTCCGTCCCGTTTTCAAAGCATGTTGGGTTATAAATTTTCCTGAATGAATTGTCTCAAATGTCACAGCTTTTCATTGCGGAAAACCAATCGAGTATAGTGAACCGCGCGACTGAATGTATTGGGTGATAGATTGCAGTAAATCGGCTGCAAATGTGCTACAATCCAAGCAATAACGGCTGATGAAAAAGCTACCGTTGCCAATAGATCGCTTCCTCACAGCGAAAAGCTTTCAAGAACAGAATGGAAGGTCCAATAAAGCACGGCTACGTTTCCTTTTGCGTAACGCGGTATAGATGAAGTATGGGTAGGTATTATAAACTACATTGTTAAAAGCGAGTGTGGACTTTTTCTTAGACGATATCTCATAAACAGAATAGTTCAATCTTCATTCACAGAAATTATTGTTACTTACATGTGTTGTTGAGAAACAATTACGTGTTCTCATATATAGGAGGGTATCACCCCCTCCCCCAGAATCCTGAATACCAGTTAATTTTGGGGGGGTGAATCCTGAATACAGGATACGAGATAATATGCGATAAATGACATACAAATTGACTGTTTTAATATCAGACAGATACAAGCAGAAGTTACATAGACACATTATGATCCATTATACCTGATTATGATATTGAAGTAGAGTATTATGGGCGTTATGAGGCCGTTATGATACGATTAATGATACTTTTTGATGGCATGGTGAGAAGAATAGCCGTCTCGTTGACTTCACATCTAAAAATAGAATCTTTGGGGTCTAAAATTGGTTGTACTAAAATATTCCCAAAACTTCCAAAATATCAAAACCCAAAAAAAAATTCAAAACTTCCAAAATTTATTTTTCCAAAAAATTTCAAAATCCCAAAATTATTTTTTTCCAAAAACAAAAATTTCAAAATCCCCAAATTTCAAAAAAAGAAAAAATTTCAAAACCCTCAAAATTATTTCTCTAAAAAAAAAGTTTAAATAAAAAATTTATAACGAGTTTTCGGTTTCTGATAATCTCGATATTAAAATGTCGAATGTTAAATTATTTGCGTGTAATATCTTTCGTTATTTTTTTTGTTCAAATATTTTTCATGAAATTATTAATCGATGTTTAGAAATAGCTTTATTGGACATTGTGACCATCGGTATGAATGTATACATTCCAGTGTTTATCGGACGCAGTTCATACATATATAATTGTCATACCTGAAAATAGACACCATTACTCTTACATAAATAATAAAGAGCGTTTATTCTTAACTTCTCTATCCCAGATGAAGTTATTGAGTATATGACAGGTGTGTATTATCGTGAATTATTGGAAGTATTGAGATGTACTATGTTGAATCACGTGTGGACGAAAAGGGTAATGCGAAATTACAACCCCCAGAATGAATTGTCATATTCGATGGAACATATTATGTACACGTGATCACACACGACATTGTGGGTAACAATGTGTCTTTCACACCTTGCTTTACCAAATAAATTCTATTATATTCCCGTTCACAATTATATGCCATTCAGAAAACATATCGATTTAATGTCTGAGCAGTATTAGTTGTTTAACGGGTTAGTATCAATTAAGGTTGATAAACTGTGTCATTGTTAGCATTAACACGATAATTAGTTATCCAAAAAATGCATACATAATACGTCCAGGTCACTCAATGATAGAAATTGCTTCGGTGTCATTGTTATAACAACATTACGTAATAACCACTTATCGCCCCACATTCATACTTACGCTTTGGACATTTTATCAGTTTATCACGTGATCACTAAATGTGGCAATCGGGTATCCTCCGATGCCTGCAATATATTATTTATAATAATTGGACTCATTGATCTCACGTGAATAATACTCTTAGTTGTTCCAATAAAATAGTTATCAAATTCGATCACCAATAGATTTGACTGTGGAATGTAATGACCTTTAACTTATTTATCGATCTAAAGGGACACTCATTATGAATGAATGTTAACAATACAAGCGCACGAATGAAGAGCGTTGAACATATACGAAATTACTACACGAATGAATTGAACCTTGAAATTTATATTTCACATCTTACCAACAACAGCTACAGACATAATCATAGTATTATACTGTCTTGCATGTACACACGCTATGACATCATTAAAGGTGGACAATCCACTCACGGTGTGACAACAGATACGGACATAGGCATAGTGTTATACAGTCTTCTATGTACCCACGCTATGACACCATTAACGTACATTGGATGTTAGGTCTATGACTCTTGAGTATGCACCAATCAATGAGCAAATGAGCAAAAAAATGAGCAAATGAGCAAAAAAATGAGCAAATGAGCAAGAAAATGAGCAAATGAGCAAGAAAATGAGCAAATGAGCAATAAAAATGAGCAAACGAGCAAAAAAATGAGCAAATGAGCAATAAAAATGAGCAAATGAGCAAAAAAATGAGCAAATGAGCAAAAAAATGAGCAAATGAGCAAAAAAATGAGATGTAACATTATATCACTGTTATTGTATCAATTGATAGGTTCAGACAAGTTCGATGTTTAGAAAAGAAAAGTTACCTATAATTCTGCTGTGGTTAAGCAGTCCATTATTTAGGGCATACCTGTATGTAGGCCTATCAGTGGATGAATAGTCTGCCGGAGAAGTACTGTGTAGACAGGTCTTGTCGGTAAGAGAGTCAGACGAGAAGTGAAGGCTCGGCTATTAAAACATAGTAATGCGATAGCGAACATCAAACGAGTCTGCGCACGCATATCTGTCAAAAGGATACAATAGCAGTCATTGGTCAATTTATCCCCGGTGTCAGCTCAGTACCCAATCGGGACGAAGCCGAAGGTCAACTCATTTTTTTTACTCATTATAGTACGTCACTTGGCCATTTTATCAGTTTATCACGTGATCACTAAATGTGGCAATCGGGTATCCACCGATGCCTGCAATTTATTATTTATAATAATTGGACTCATTGATCTCACGTAAATAATACTCTTAGTTGTTCCAATAAAATAGTTATCAAATTCGATCACCAATAGATTTGACTGTGGAATATAATGACCTTTAACTTATTTATCGATCTATGTTAGAACATGGTCTTAACAAAAAACTTGACCATAACAAAAATTACCTTACATTTATGCATGAATCTAATTAGACCATACGTAAATATTGTCAGCTTATCGTCTGATGAGCAAATCCGATGTTTATCAAAAATAGTACAACTTCCAGTTGGTAATTACTCTTACGAATGAAGAGCGTTGAACATATACGAAATTACTACACGAATGAACTGAAATTTATATTTTCACATCTTACCAACAACAGATACAGACATAGTCATAGTGTTATACTATCTTACATGTACCCATGCTATGACATCATTCGAAGGGGCAATACACTCAAGGAGTTAAAGTGACACGAAACAAGGGACGTGATGTAATATTGGTGTTTGAATCTTAAAGGAACACAAGACACTCTAAAGGGACACTCATTATGAATGAATGTTAACAATACAAGCGCACGAATGAAGAGCGTTGAACATATACAAAATTACTACACGAATGAATTGAACCTTGAAATTTATATTTCACATCTTACCAACAACAGCTACAGGCTTTATCATAGGGTTATACTGTCTTGCATATACACACGCTATGACATCATTAAAGGCGGACAATCCACTCACGGTGTGACAACAGATACAGACATAGGCATAGTGTTATACAGTCTTCTATGTACCAATGCTATGACATAATTAAAGGGGGATAATACACGCACGGTGTGGAATGTTAAAGTGACACGCGGTAAGGGACGTGATGTAATATTGGTGAAACCCCCTCCCACTTATAGATATATAACGAAGACGAGAATAACATGTTGATGAAGTTTATTGAAATTTAATCATTGTCTGAATCTTCGACCGTTAGATTTACTTCTAAGAGTTTCTTGAATTTTCTCATCGCTTCATCTGCAGCCCATTCATTATTATACCCGTGTTTGGTCAGTTTGACCATTTTCTTCATGATCATGGTATGTATGCGTGATGTTTTCAATCGATACTGGTATTCTATTAATCGTCTATAACTTTTGAGAAACAGAGCAAACTCTGTGTCGATGGTATCCTCTTTTCCCGACATGCTCTCATCTCCCGAAATGCTCTCTTCTTCTTTCACATCATTGGTGACGCGTTTCATCATACTTTTGAATGTGTCCATCTCGTTGACACATCGCGCAGCTTTCTTAAGACCGAATACCGTTCTACTACCGACGACATTACCATCTTCTGAATCTGATAGCGTTCCCCGTTCATCTTCATCTGAATCTAGACCCGCTTCGTCAGATTCATCGGTATCTTCTCCGAAGAGAGTTGGTTTTGTCTCGGACATAACTCCGTGTTTAATCTGTTTATGTCTTTGTAGATTGTAGTTCGTCGATAAAATAATGCCACATAAATCACACCCGTGCATTATCGCGAATTATTGGAAGAACCATCACTCTTATAAGTAGTGATAAAAAGAGAGAATAAGGTGTGGTATACAACCGTCGCGCTAAGAGTACGTTCGTCCCGGGGCTAGGGTATAGATATTTGACCGCCGGTGATTCAATTAATGCCAATTTATCAGTATGGTACTCTATGTATTCATTCATGATTTGGCTAATCGTATGACACTGGTCTTTTCATTTTCTTCTTATTATTAGACAAACCTCCAACTCTCTTGTTGGTTTGTTTGGACGCTTTACGTGTGTTTGTCAACTTATTTGCTGCAACTTCGGCCTTAGCCATTTCAATCGCTTGAGCGAGGGGTGTCACCACGTTAATATGTGGTTTTAGAACGTCTTCTTCACTATCACTATTTTTAGTTCTGTCAATAAAGTATCGACCCTGATTATCTGGTATTAACTTCCCATCAACCATATCTCTGAAATGTTTTCTCCACATTTCAAGATCTGCTGGAATATACGGGATCGACATGTTTCTTCAAAATGTACAAGTCACTCTTTTTTCTGCATTTTATTTTAGAAAGTTTATCGCCTCTTATAAAAATCGATTATTGCATCTAAAAATAGAATCTTTGGGTCTAAAATTGGTTGTACTAAAATATTCCCAAAAACCCAAAAATTTCAAAAAACTTCAAAAATTTCAAAAATTTCAAAAATTTCAAAAACTTCAAAAAACTTCAAAAATTTCAAAAACTTCAAAAATAAGACCCCGCCGGCGGCGGCGGCGGCATTGCGGTATTTTACTGCGGCGGCGGTGCCGCCGCCGCCGCCGCCGGGGTCCGCCGCCGGCGGGGTCTTATTTTTGAAGTTTTTGAAATTTTTGAAGTTTTTTGAAGTTTTTGAAATTTTTGAAATTTTTTAAGTTTTTGAAATTTTTTAAGTTTTTTGAAATTTTTGAAGTTTTTTGAAATTTTTGAAGTTTTGGGTTTTTGGGAATATTTTAGTACAACCAATTTTAGACCCAAAGATTCTATTTTTAGATGCAATAATCGATTTTTATAAGAGGCGATAAACTTTCTAAAATAAAATGCAGAAAAAAGAGTGACTTGTACATTTTTAAGAAACATGTCGATCCCGTATATTCCAGCAGATCTTGAAATGTGGAGAAAACATTTCAGAGATATGGTTGATGGGAAGTTAATACCAGATAATCAGGGTCGATACTTTATTGACAGAACTAAAAATAGTGATAGTGAAGAAGACGTTCTAAAACCACATATTAACGTGGTGACACCCCTCGCTCAAGCGATTGAAATGGCTAAGGCCGAAGTTGCAGCAAATAAGTTGACAAACACACGTAAAGCGTCCAAACAAACCAACAAGAGAGTTGGAGGTTTGTCTAATAATAAGAAGAAAATGAAAAGACCAGTGTCATACGATTAGCCAAATCATGAATGAATACATAGAGTACCATACTGATAAATTGGCATTAATTGAATCACCGGCGGTCAAATATCTATACCCTAGCCCCGGGACGAACGTACTCTTAGCGCGACGGTTGTATACCACACCTTATTCTCTCTTTTTATCACTACTTATAAGAGTGATGGTTCTTCCAATAATTCGCGATAATGCACGGGTGTGATTTATGTGGCATTATTTTATCGACGAACTACAATCTACAAAGACATAAACAGATTAAACACGGAGTTATGTCCGAGACAAAACCAACTCTCTTCGGAGAAGATACCGATGAATCTGACGAAGCGGGTCTAGATTCAGATGAAGATGAACGGGGAACGCTATCAGATTCAGAAGATGGTAATGTCGTCGGTAGTAGAACGGTATTCGGTCTTAAGAAAGCTGCGCGATGTGTCAACGAGATGGACACATTCAAAAGTATGATGTGAAAGAAGAAGAGAGCATTTCGGGAGATGAGAGCATGTCGGGAAAAGAGGATACCATCGACACAGAGTTTGCTCTGTTTCTCAAAAGTTATAGGCGATTAATAGAATACCAGTATCGATTGAAAACATCACGCATACATACCATGATCATGAAGAAAATGGTCAAACTGACCAAACACGGGTATAATAATGAATGGGCTGCAGATGAAGCGATGAGAAAATTCAAGAAACTCTTAGAAGTAAATCTAACGGTCGAAGATTCAGACAATGATTAAATTTCAATAAACTTCATCAACATGTTATTCTCGTCTTCGTTATATATCTATAAGTGGGGAGGGGGTTTCACCAATATTACATCACGTCCCTTACCGCATGTCACTTTAACATTCCACACCGTGCGTGTATTATCCCCCTTTAATTATGTCATAGCATTGGTACATAGAAGACTGTATAACACTATGCCTATGTCTGTATCTGTTGTCACACCGTGAGTGGATTGTCCGCCTTTAATGATGTCATAGCGTGTGTATATGCAAGACAGTATAACCCTATGATAATGCCTGTAGCTGTTGTTGGTAAGATGTGAAATATAAATTTCAAGGTTCAATTCATTCGTGTAGTAATTTTGTATATGTTCAACGCTCTTCATTCGTGCGCTTGTATTGTTAACATTCATTCACAATGAGTGTCCCTTTAGAGTGTCTTGTGTTCCTTTAAGATTCAAACACCAATATTACATCACGTCCCTTGTTTCGTGTCACTTTAACTCCTTGAGTGTATTGCCCCTTCGAATGATGTCATAGCATGGGTACATGTAAGATAGTATAACACTATGACTATGTCTGTATCTGTTGTTGGTAAGATGTGAAAATATAAATTTCAGTTCATTCGTGTAGTAATTTCGTATATGTTCAACGCTCTTCATTCGTAAGAGTAATTACCAACTGGAAGTTGTACTATTTTTGATAAACATCGGATTTGCTCATCAGACGATAAGCTGACAATATTTACGTATGGTCTAATTAGATTCATGCATAAATGTAAGGTAATTTTTGTTATGGTCAAGTTTTTTGTTAAGACCATGTTCTAACATAGATCGATAAATAAGTTAAAGGTCATTATATTCCACAGTCAAATCTATTGGTGATCGAATTTGATAACTATTTTATTGGAACAACTAAGAGTATTATTTACGTGAGATCAATGAGTCCAATTATTATAAATAATAAATTGCAGGCATCGGTGGATACCCGATTGCCACATTTAGTGATCACGTGATAAACTGATAAAATGTCCAAGTGACGTACTATAATGAGTAAAAAAAATGAGTTGACCTTCGGCTTCGTCCCGATTGGGTACTGAGCTGACACCGGGGATAAATTGACCAATGACTGCTATTGTATCCTTTTGACAGATATGCGTGCGCAGACTCGTTTGATGTTCGCTATCGCATTACTATGTTTTAATAGCCGAGCCTTCACTTCTCGTCTGACTCTCTTACCGACAAGACCTGTCTACACAGTACTTCTCCGGCAGACTATTCATCCACTGATAGGCCTACATACAGGTATGCCCTAAATAATGGACTGCTTAACCACAGCAGAATTATAGGTAACTTTTCTTTTCTAAACATCGAACTTGTCTGAACCTATCAATTGATACAATAACAGTGATATAATGTTACATCTCATTTTTTTGCTCATTTGCTCATTTTTTTGCTCATTTGCTCATTTTTTTGCTCATTTGCTCATTTTTATTGCTCATTTGCTCATTTTTTTGCTCATTTGCTCATTTGTATTGCTCATTTGCTCATTTTCTTGCTCATTTGCTCATTTTCTTGCTCATTTGCTCATTTTTTTGCTCATTTGCTCATTTTTTTGCTCATTTGCTCATTGATTGGTGCATACTCAAGAGTCATAGACCTAACATCCAATGTACGTTAATGGTGTCATAGCGTGGGTACATAGAAGACTGTATAACACTATGCCTATGTCCGTATCTGTTGTCACACCGTGAGTGGATTGTCCACCTTTAATGATGTCATAGCGTGTGTACATGCAAGACAGTATAATACTATGATTATGTCTGTAGCTGTTGTTGGTAAGATGTGAAATATAAATTTCAAGGTTCAATTCATTCGTGTAGTAATTTCGTATATGTTCAACGCTCTTCATTCGTGCGCTTGTATTGTTAACATTCATTCATAATGAGTGTCCCTTTAGATCGATAAATAAGTTAAAGGTCATTACATTCCACAGTCAAATCTATTGGTGATCGAATTTGATAACTATTTTATTGGAACAACTAAGAGTATTATTCACGTGAGATCAATGAGTCCAATTATTATAAATAATATATTGCAGGCATCGGAGGATACCCGATTGCCACATTTAGTGATCACGTGATAAACTGATAAAATGTCCAAAGCGTAAGTATGAATGTGGGGCGATAAGTGGTTATTACGTAATGTTGTTATAACAATGACACCAAAGCAATTTCTATCATTGAGTGACCTGGACGTATTATGTATGCATTTTTTGGATAACTAATTATCGTGTTAATGCTAACAATGACACAGTTTATCAACCTTAATTGATACTAACCCGTTAAACAACTAATACTGCTCAGACATTAAATCGATATGTTTTCTGAATGGCATATAATTGTGAACGGGAATATAATAGAATTCATTTGGTAAAGCAAGGTGTGAAAGACACATTGTTACCCACAATGTCGTGTGTGATCACGTGTACATAATATGTTCCATCGAATATGACAATTCATTCTGGGGGTTGTAATTTCGCATTACCCTTTTCGTCCACACGTGATTCAACATAGTACATCTCAATACTTCCAATAATTCACGATAATACACACCTGTCATATACTCAATAACTTCATCTGGGATAGAGAAGTTAAGAATAAACGCTCTTTATTATTTATGTAAGAGTAATGGTGTCTATTTTCAGGTATGACAATTATATATGTATGAACTGCGTCCGATAAACACTGGAATGTATACATTCATACCGATGGTCACAATGTCCAATAAAGCTATTTCTAAACATCGATTAATAATTTCATGAAAAATATTTGAACAAAAAAAATAACGAAAGATATTACACGCAAATAATTTAACATTCGACATTTTAATATCGAGATTATCAGAAACCGAAAACTCGTTATAAATTTTTTATTTAAACTTTTTTTTTAGAGAAATAATTTTGAGGGTTTTGAAATTTTTTCTTTTTTTGAAATTTGGGGATTTTGAAATTTTTGTTTTTGGAAAAAAATAATTTTGGGATTTTGAAATTTTTTGGAAAAATAAATTTTGGAAGTTTTGAATTTTTTTTTGGGTTTTGATATTTTGGAAGTTTTGGGAATATTTTAGTACAACCAATTTTAGACCCCAAAGATTCTATTTTTAGATGTGAAGTCAACGAGACGGCTATTCTTCTATGGTGGTCGAATATGCCCAAGAAGCTATTCTACCCACTCATTCACACAGATAACTAGCACAAACTATTATTTTGCGCCATCAAAACCTGCGTCCAAGATGTTTTGCTTGAACCCGAATACCAGTTAATTCCGGGGTATGAATCCCGCGTACGGCTTCAAAACACCCTGAATCCCGCGTACCGAAGGGGGGGGGGGGGTGATACCCTCATAGGTGGATTCAGTTCTCAACACTTTGCGAAATTTTCTGTAAATATTACATATACAAATGCATATGTGTAAGATAGGTAAAGGGTGGTCATAAATGTATATGTCCAGTCCTTGTAATTGAGCATCGTTTTGAGCATTAACTAACTTTAACTACAGTAACTTAGCGTCCATACACTCATCGAACTATCGAATTATCGATGGACAGAATAGCCATATTGATCTAACAAATCGAACCGGACTCAATTTCTGACACTGAAAAAACCCCCACAAAAATCGTAATATATATTTGTTTATGAAACAACCATTAGCTGAGTCTTTCTGCCCCCTAATTTCCTTAGGTCGCCTCGCATATATTCCAGAATGTATTGGCCTAACGAATTTTATATTATTTTTTATAATTGTTAAAGAACGTAAGAAAAAATTATAAAAAATTATAAAAATTGTTAATGAATGTAAGAATGTAACAAAAATTGACAAAAACTTATTAGAAACTGTTAGGCCAAAATTACATTATATATAGTTCAGACATCCTTCAAATACGAAAACGGAATCGTCACAGCCTCACAAGCCTTAGTGATTATATTTGCTGTATAACAACATTGGTCACAATCATGACAAACACCGTGATCCGTGGTAATTTTCCCGGATAATTCGGCAGCACTATAATTTAAACCGAGTTTCTGTGACCATTGTGTGTAGGCTACTTACTGTATTACGACCTTTCGCCAAAAATCAACTGTTATATTAGGCTCGGATTATTCGCTCTGGAACCATTGTGTTTGCAGACACTAACGAAGTTGGCCTGATGCATTAGCTTCCTTTGACCACAGCGCACTTGAGTAATTCGTATTTTCTGAATGATCACTATAGGTCAAAGCATAGTCTGATTATTTACGTCATTGTCGGTCGGTAAACATAATACTAATTATTAGAAACAAACTGTTTGGGGAAGGACGACGACCGCAGCAGACATTCCACCAGAGGGCATTATCCGCTGTCTTGATTGGTCGGAGATATGCGGCCCAATTACAGAACGATCGGATCAAACCGTACTCGTGACCATCATGGCTGCATTCGTGTGAGCGGGGTTTGTTGGTCGATATGATCACTGGATACTGTTAACCCTTTAACCCTTGCATGGCGGATGCAGAATTAAAGATCCTGTGCCAGTGCATTCACTTATATATGTATAGCGTCTATATAAGAGAATGCACTGGCTCACATCGTCAATGAAAATATTATTAGGGCAATGCGTTCTCTCATATATGCGAGGCTCCCTATGGGTGACTCGCACATATAAGAGAATGCATTGACACAGGGTTTTCGATTGGATACTGCGCTAGTGTATAGTTATGTTTTCTCCATATACCTATTCTCCATATCACAGGCGATGAGAATAAATACTTAGCATTGAAATTGACATTCTTAGGCTGTTTGTTGAAATTATTAGCTGAACGTTCCTAGACATGAATCCTTAGAGTGAATGTCGTCTGATTATATCATACCATGATCACTACAAATAAGAGTGAACCATTCCAACGTATGCTTTCTGATCCAAACGAGAGAAACCATTCGACAGTCTAAGGATTTGCCTGATTTCATTATTGTCTCGTCCGTTGTGCCACACTGTGAGGATAATAAAGGGCTTCCCGAACGAAATTAATAGAGACGTATGTTCCGTGAGCTTATACAAATAAATTCCCCTTGTTTTGCTTACCACTCATGGTACTTTGCTGTATTTATGTGTTTAGTGAGACTCAGTCTAAAATATTGCAATTGGTTAGTTCCGTCGCCTATGGGACAACCGTCTGTCGCAGTATTACCATATGTTATGACGGGCCAGCTGATTGAATGGATTCAAACACATTTTGAATCAAACTATGCACGCTATGGTTAATTCAGTAAACATAAGGGGTTAGAGGATAAGTTCTAAAAAAAGTTACATGGACTTCGCACCTTGCTAATTTTTTGTAGATACATGTACAAGAAGATTAGAATGCGAAATACAAACAGGCTAATGTTTAATATGGTATGACGGATAGACTATAACGTATAATCATATTTGTGGTGGTCACAAATGAAATCCGTGAAAGGACGTCTCAGAGTTCGGAGAACGATATTGCCTTTTGGTTCTGGTCGAAGTCAACAGTGTATATGGCGGACACATCAAGAAAGGGTGAAGGGACCAGCAAACTGCTAATCCGAACATCCTAACCGGAAACAACACACACCTGTGTGGGGTTAAAGGCACGTGAGGCCTTAGTTGTCGAAAATATTCATATTTGTTCCAATCACCGTAAACAGAAAAACATTAAAATGCATACAGTTTCGTTCATATATACCATGACTATCGCGTAAACAGCATGTTATCACAAAGACCTACAATATTTTACATAAGCAAGAGCCTGATTGTGTTACAAAAGACAGCACAATGCTACTGGATAATCACACAAAAATGGCATAAACGCTCTTTATTTGTTCCATATCAGGAATTCACCAACAAAGAACGCTCTTTATGTTTACCATCATAATATAAACAAACACCAGGAAAGTAACTTTTTATGCTTTTGTTTACATAACAATGGTAAAACAAATGATAATAACATACTGTTTATGCGATATTTCTTATTTGTATACGGACAAAGTCTGTCTACATTTTGATGTTCTTTCTGTTTGTGGCGGTTTTTGACGGGTGGAAATATTTTTACAGGATACCCACCACCAAGGCCAACCGTACCTTTAATGTGGCGTGTCCCACTTTTGATTGGGATTACGGGAGCTCTTCCGCAGCATGTTGCAATATATACTTCCAGAATATTTGGTGAGAACTGCTTCTATTAGAATACAATTCTCGTTGAAGTTTGGTTAGCGTAATGGTCAGTTGGTATCCATAATGTAGGTCAGAGTCTGGCCGATATAGGCTAATATAGTAACTCTTAAAATTGATATTCTAGATCAGTCTCAATGTCAATCATGATCAATTAGTCGGTCTGCTATGCATAACAATTATACACACACCTATGTTCCGGAGAAGCGTTCATTACTCGGTGTCAAAGTCTCCCATGTCATCTTTAGTTGAGCGTGGTTATCGATGCCATCCAATGTCGAGATTGAAGCTGACTTGTCAACGATAAAGCCCCACAGACGACAGAGATTGATAGCGATAAACACTCCCACATGCACCCGATGGGCTTCACGAGATTTTCGAGTGCCACTTGTAGCTGAGTTTCTATCAGAAACCACCAACCGCACCAAGACACACCCACATGACTGTGTACCTAATGACTAAACGGGTTGCCTTTTGGTCCTGGTCGAAGTTAACAGTATGTGTGGCGGACACAGCAAGACAGGGTGAAGGGACAAGCAAGCTGCCAGTCCGAACATCCTAACCGGCTTTCGGCCGGAAACAAAACACATATGTGTGGGGTTAAGGTGGTGTGTCAGACTTGTGATTGGGATTACATGAGCTCTTCCGTCGCATGTCGCAATACTTCCAGAATATTTGATGAGAACTGCTTCTATTAGAATACATTTCTCGTTGAAGTTTGGTTAGCGTAATGGTCAGTTGGCATCCACATAATGTAGGTAACTCTATAAAATTGATATTCTAGATCAGTCTGAATGTCAATCATGATCAATTATTCGGTCTGCGCTATGCATAACAATTATACACACACGCATGTTCCGGTAGAAGCGTTCATTACTCGGTGTCAAAGTCCCCCATGTCATCTTTAGTTGAGCGTGGTTATCGTGGCCATCCAATGTCGAGATTGAAGCTGGCTTGTCAACGATAAAGCCCCACAGACGACAGAGATTGATAGCGATAAGCACTCCCACATGCACCCGATGGACTTCTCGAGATTTTCGAATGCCACTTGTAGCCGAGTTTGTCAGAATGTCATGCACGGTTCTTAAGTGAGACAAACGATCTAATTTGGAGCTGGTCAGAGGGAAGCCAGCCTTGATCCAGGACTTTATATTCAGTGACATATAGCTCGATTCAGCCTTTGAAAATCCTTACGAAAATCCTATATCGGAATTGCGTCTCTAGAAGTGTCCATAATATTTCATTTCTACGACGACGCGGAATTCACAAAATGGCATAATAAACCGTTTCCAAATATGGAGTGCATTCCTGGCGTAGGACATGTTTGTGAGAATCGTAGTATTTAGAAATAGTTATTAATACAACTAGATGCGAAAGAATAATCAGTCATGAATATCGTTGCGATGAGTAAAATGAATTATTGATATATCGCCTGTATTCAGTTTTCCAACAATATATGACATATATAGTTGAGTTTGACAATGCGAGGAAAAATTGTCAACACGTCATTGACCTCTAATCTCTGACGTGATCTGCTATGCCACAAACCAATGAAATCGCGCGGTGTGCGCCACTCTCCAATGAAATGGATGAAATCCCTCCAATACCGAACCTAATTTGAATAGAGAGTTCTAGAGTCGTAATTCCGATATAGGATTTTCGTCGGCTTTTCAGAGAGACTGAGCTGAATTCTACATGCACCACCCTTTTCTGGAACGCAGGATTCATTACCCCCTTTTAACTGGTACTCGGGATTCGTGTGCCCAATTTAACCGGTATTCAGGATTCAACAAAAATGATGGTACACAGTATTTATGATCTTTTATAGCACAAAATTACACATATTTTGATTATTATCCATCCCAAATGACATCTTGATCTTGTATTTCATATTTTCGTAACTAACATACGCAGGATTCACCCGTCTCTGTTAACTGGTATATATACATGATTCAGCGGTAGGGGTAGGGGATAGAGGGTGTCTATTACACATACTGGAAAGCTTATTTTAATGATTTTGCACATTACAAACACCCCAGTTCATGCATAAGCCGAAGGTTAAACGAAGAACGTCATTTTAATTATATATCTCAATAACGCATGCTTTGGATAGAAGTACCCCTATCATGCCGAGGTTGTGGTTACGCTGGTGTAAATAGGGTTCGGAGTGACATCTAGCGGATAATATATAGGAGAGCATAAAATAGGCACTGGGCCCTGATTGGTCAATAGCCTTGTGTGCTTTTTGCATTAAATTTTTTATGCGGTTCTGACACTAGTTACGAAGATACAATATTTAAAGGCGAATTCCCTGCTAGACGGACATGATTTTGTTTTGTTTTGCGTAAAAAGTTTCCCCAAATGTCAATTTTTCAGATTTAAAGAAAATCTTGGACCCAAAATTTATATTGCCAACAGTATAAGCTAAAACGTTAGCACTGAGGCCTATGGAAAACATTTACACCAGTGTGACCTTGTGGGCGACGAAAACTGAGTTTTTTTTCTCATGTTTCTACATCATTTATACTCGATTATGATATCCTCAATAATGACATTCAGTGCACCACATGCTCGACAAAATTTTATTTTGGTGAACCTCAATAATCGCACCTGTCAATATGTTATATGGATGGGGTATGAGTTGCACACATATATATAGTGCATGTGGTGTTACTTTTCCACTTATCATTGTTGTGGTCTTTGGCAAATCCAAGCAATTAACAAATAAATCCAACATGTAGCAAGCATCCAAGAACACGGATATTTAAACACACATATAAAGCGTGTTACCCGCACGAACCCTGAATACTATAATTAACAGGGAGGGGTGAATCCTGCGTATCGGTTAAGAAAATATAAAATACAAGTCATTATTATTTAACTCTAATATGATAATTGACATACAGTTGCTGAACAAATGTCCATACCTTCAACACATCAAGATGTAGATAATTTTAATGACATAATACACCCACACGGGGCAGACTGAAATCACACCGCGTACAATAGACGTCATAATATACAATATACATACATTGCACTAATATATGACAAAATTATACAATGTGAAAGAAAATTAATGCTAATACTAATATATATATAGTTTTTATTCGATTTTTTTCTATCCATGAAAAAACACCGGACAATGTTACAGACTACAGTAATGCCCTAAATAATCGAATCCTTAACCACAGCTCTCAGTGAGAGCTTTCCGATGGCAACACGCCATATTTCCGACTAAATCCTGAAAAATTACCCATAATTCTGCTGTGGTTAAGGAGTCGATTATTTAGGGCATTACTGTACTTTGCAAATATCAAGTTGATCATTTTTCACCATGAAAGGAAACTTCTGCTCAAGGTTCATAGCACCGTCAACTTCAAGTTTGCGGTTACTTACTCTGAGTTTGCTAAACGTCGATCTCAATTCAAAGTTCTTCACATGAATTAAAGAGGGCTCCATTGTATACTTATCTAAGTTTATTCATGCCTTGTTTCTTATTGTCGTCAAAAATATCAAAACTGAAGTTTGTTTGTTCGCTAGATCATTCCTTATTTCGTTTAGTTATTGAACGAAATATTTGATTCCATGCAAGGCCGCATTCACAGATGTGTAATGACTACATATGATTCCCCAATCTATATAATTGGTCAAAATGTATGAGACTGAATTACATAAAAATATGTCGTTTTGGCTAAGAAACAATTAAAATTTGAACAATTTGATGATATAAAATCTACAAACCAGCCTTGTTGATGAATCATGAATATACCGGTTAAAATAGGAATATGAATCCCGAGTACCAGTTAGCCCTTCAATAACTGGAGCTTCCTGAATTTGTTTTACCCAGTGCCAATGCATTATCTTATATACATTGGTCTGACAATATTTACCTTGACCATGTAAGCCAGTGTATTCTCTTACACGCGCGAGGCTCCCTATGCGAGACTCGAATATATAAGAGAATGCACTGGCAGATTATCTTAATGCTACACCAGCGCAGCTCCCGTCACGAAAGGGTTACCAGATGGGTATGAATCCTACGTACCACTTCAAATTCACCGAATCCGAAAAAAATAATAATTTTTTTATAATTTTTTCTTACATTCTTTAACAAATGTTTATCGTTTTTCATCATTATTTCTTACATTTTTTAACAATCTTTTAGATTTATTTTTAATTTTTCTTACATTTTTTAACACATTATAAAAAATAATATAAAATTTGTTAGGCCAATGCATTCTCTTATATATGGTAGGCGACCTATGGTCGGCTCGCATATATAAGAGAATGCATTGGTACAGGGTTTTCGCCAAAATTCAGAAAGCTCCCGTCATGAAAGGGTTAACAGAGGGGTATGAGTCCTGCATGCCACTTCAAATTCACGGAATCCGGAGTACAAGAACACTGGCGTGACACCCTCGTATATATCAACAACTGTTTTGTTGGTTGTTGCAACACTATCGGAGTAGTCATCTTGGTGGGATTGTCTTTCAACAAATTGTGTGTAACGAGACCGCAGCTGTTTTAATAAGAAAAAATGGCCAAGGAAAATTGTTTCACTCTTCGAAACTCATATAATGCATAATAACCATGCATCAACTGTTGCGCTTATGTTAAAATTGTTGGCGGGAGGTCGCGATGTACCGATAACAAACGAGGGAAATCACTCGCTTTGAAATCAATTTAGAATTTTAATTATCTTAAAGGAGTTCTCAACTTCAAACACTTGACAACGCGATCGAGAATACTATTTTATCTCTAGAATGAGCCGACTCTATCCCGAAGCACCACACTGAGTATAATTGTTGAACGAATTCTTCCAGTCTTGAGTTATACTTGTCCTCGTCGAATGCATGCACTTTACACTAATTAAATTAAATTTTACATTTTTGTCTCGTGATTATTTCTAAAAGAAAAAAGAGCTGAATAGTTGTTTTGTAATGGCCGAAAACATTCAGTATTTGCATCAATCACGTAAACGAGCAATTCTAAACAGGGACATGGCTAGTGCAAGGAGGAGAACAAATTAAATAAAAAATTATCATTTAAAACAAATATCATTATTTGTATTTTTGTTTTGTTTTAAAATTTAATTTAATTTTGTTTTAATCATTATGTTTGAATGTTAAAATTTCTTAAGTCCTAGACCTTTGGTGATCAATGGTCTTAAGAAGAAGTTGTTTTAAGAAATACTATCGCAGGAAAGAGTTATGTCTCTGGTTCCGTCCATATTTGACCTGGTGACCAAATTTGAACAAAAACTGAATCCCAGTCACCTAGGTACTATCCCCACCAATTATGACCTCATTCGGTCTTGTGGTTCGGGAGAAGATGTTAAAACCCTTTCACGACGGGAGCTGCACTGGTGCGGCATTAAATAACCTGTGCCAGTGCATTATCTTATATATGTGCGTCTTTCGTATGGAGACTAGCAAATATAAGAGAATGCATTGGCACAGGGTTTTCGCAAAATTTCAGGAAGCTCCAGTGATGGATGGAAGGGTCATAATTACCATGGAGGGACACAATTATGTCCCTATCGTTGGTCCTCTTTTACAAAGTTAGCCCATTTGAATAAAATCTGAATCACAGTCACCCAAGGAACCTCAAACCCAAATATAAGCTAAATACGTCCGATGGTCTTTAGAAGAATTAAAAACATATGGAGAGAAAGAGTTATGGCACTTGTTATGGCACTTGTTATCGCACTTGTTTGTCCCAGTGACCTTATTTGAAAACATATCTGAATGCGGATCACATAGGAAACATCCACAACAAATTTTAACCCATTCGGTCTTACTGTTCTGAAGAATAAGACAATTGTTGACAAATGGACAAACAGAAGGGTGCACAGACAGATGGCCGGACAAATTCAATCAAATATACCACCAATTTTTCCTTCAAAATCAGATAACGAGTTCAGCTGGTTAACATAATAATACTAGAAGAACATATTGTATTTGATTTTAATGATCTTAATGGCAACACACACATATCCCAATGCTATATGGTGATTGTTTTTATCTCAATGTGCCAGATAAGATCTCAAATATCAATTGATGACATGTGTATAATTAACTGTAGTTTTCTGGTGAAGTTGGATGGAGATGGGGTTAAAGGCTGGACGTTTATTATGTTTATTATGAAGAAAGTTTTAATGAGTCTCAATTATTTCATTTAAGAGAAATTTATTAACACCCCTAACAGACCTTTTTGACAGGTCGTCTCATTTTTAACAAATATGGATCTCAGTCACCCAAGAACCCTTCACACCAAATTGATTTTTTTTTAAATAAAAAACATAGATTTATTTTATTTATTATTTTGTTAGTTGGTGACATCATTTGAACAATCTGAATGTGAGTCACCTAGGGAACATCCACATCAAATATGATCCAATTCGGTCTTATGCTTCTGGAGAGGAAGTTATTTTAAGAATTATTGTGCCCGGAAAGAGTTATGGTCCTGGCTTCGCAACTATTTGACCTGGTGACCCCATTTGAACAAGTCTGAATGTGAGTCACTTCGGGAACATCCACACCAAATATGAACATATTCGGTCTTATGGTTCTGGAGAAGAAGACGATTATTGGCGGACGGACGGATGGACGTCCCGACGGCTAGACGGACGAGGAGTGATGAATATAGCTCCACCGGAGGCTAGAAAGCAACACATGATCCTAACTATAGTACATGCTATATTATCATTCGAAAGAGTACACACATACATATATTGTTTTCTTTAAAACAAGAAACATTATTAAAACGGGAAACATTATGGAACGTCGAAAACTGTCTTGAGTACTCAGTCCATTAATACCAATCGCTAACCCTCGACCAATCAGATCATAGCGATCCAAAAGCCGATGCTGCAGTGCCTAGATATAGACATTACACATTGGTCAGTCAATCCAGACATCCATGTGGCAAAGCCATTTAAAACCACATGCCCCGTCGTCAACTACCATTTAAACACCCATGTCCTGTTGCAATGTCGTTTAAACTCCAAGGACGGATTCTTCATCTGCAGTTTAAACCTCAGAGTTTAAACCTGATTTAAACCTTCACTGACGGTTCAGGCAAACCGGATCTAAGTGGCTGTTTGTGGTCTTTCAGTGAGATTCGGTGAGATTAGCCAATTTCCAGGCAGATTTATCTCCCATCGCTCCGCCGAGATTCCACTGCCACAATTAGGACATTTGATAAAGATTTCTGACATGATCTAATTCTTATGTTTTAGGATTAAAATTGTCAATGCCTGGCTCAGTTCATATTATTTTTATCAATACCGAAAAAAATGCCATTATTGCAAACTTTTGGTGGTCAAATTAAGATAATAGGTGACCAAATATAGTTCCGACGATACGTAAAAATAGATGTATCGGTCCGCAAAGTACCATCCTTCCTGCAGTGATAACGGATAGGGCGCTGCATGGAGGTTGTAGATTATCTTGCAATCAAATTACAAAGCTACTATAGCAGGACCACAAACATGCCGGTATACTGATCATTGGTCCGCCCCCAAGTAACACGAACGAGCACCAATTGCGAAGTGATTTAAACGCCATACCTTGTAGCCACATCATATACACTTCAAACTGGTCGGTAGGTTTGCGAGCTCTGTACTCTTCACCCGGTCGCTACGTCATTATTTAACCCTCTCACCGACACATGGTTGCGTGCATGACACAATGAACATTCGAGATTAGAGACCTTTCGCAAAATCACGATTAGGATTACGGATATGGACAATATCCTGCCAACAATTCTATATTTACGCACGGGGTTCTTACGTGATACGGAATATACCCCACGTAGTTTAATTATGTGTAGATGTGTCAAGGATGTGGCACCGGTCATGCTTGCGGACGCTCTAGTGTTATCATGTGGCGTATAACTCACGTATAAGAAAATGGGATCTGAAAGAGACACACATTACTTTTTCCAACAAATATATGTGGGGCATATGCCGTCTCACCAATCAACCATCGTATGTAAGTTGTGATGGTGTCCACCTTACTAGGACAATATATCCTATCCGTAATCGTAATAGTGATTTTGCGAAAGGTCTCTAAAAAAAGAGTGGTTCAATTTAAATTATTGATGCTGTTGTTGCTGGGTTCCAGCTTTGGAGTAGTCGACTAAGATTGTCTCATTGTGAATGAGCCCTCTTAATAATTACGAGGCATGCAGACGAACAATGACGCGAACATGCAGGACCACACAAGCATATGCAAGCTTTAAAGTAACAAAGAACAACACTAGTGGTTCATGATGCCAAAAAATCCCCCTTAGATAAAAACTAAACTGACTGTGAAGGTGGAGAATGTAGGGTCCAAAAGACGCTCTCAATACTGATAAACAGGAAGTATGAGTTTATCTCGTGATGCTGGGGTCAGTGCTCAGCTATACGCATCCTTGATGATTCTAACTCAATTTCCATCGATTGCTCGTTCGTAGTGCACACACATTTTTAATACCGAAGCATTTACGACGTCCAACTTGATTTATACTCGAAGGCATGTTCGTGCGTCGACGAAAGGAGTCATGTCCAGCCAGTTTCTGGACCCCTGAACTGGGTCATGCAGTAATAATGGAGATACGTGATGTCGGGAAAACACTGCTAGGCAGGAGTTGTTGATAATGTATAGACAAATGATCCAGAACAAGTATATCAACCATACAAACTGTGTACTGTCTTTCAATTTAAAGTCACTTACATGACATTTGGGCCGGTGGCTCAGTCGTTTAGGTGTATATCTCATGTCGTCATAAGCCTCCAGCAATGGGAAAACTGGTTATAAGCACCGGTGTGTTATCAACGAAAAAGGGGAGATAACCTTATTTTTGTATATGCTTATCGGGTTCAGTGAACTGATTTACCAATAATCTATCGTTATGTTTTGTTTTCTATCCAACAATAAAATCTACAACGTCGTGATATGGTCTATGACTGCTGAAACTACTATAATTCAACGTTGCTTTGTGTGCGATAAGATATTTACTCGCAGTACGGCACTCTTCATAATTAACCCTTTAATGCATCTACTCGCAGTACGGCACTCTTCATAATTAACCCTTTAATGCATCTACTCGCAGTACGGCACTCTTCATAATTAACCCTTTAATGCATCTACTCGCAATACGGCACTCTTCATAATTAACCCTTTAATCCATCTACTCGCAGTACGGCACTCTTCATAATTAACCCTTTAATGCATCTACTTGCAGTACGGCACTCTTCATAATTAACCCTTTAATGCATCTACTCGCAATACGGCACTCTTATTAATTAACCCTTTAATGCATCTACTCGCAGTACGGCACTCTTCATAATTAACCCTTTAATGCATCTACTCGCAATACGGCACTCTTCATAATTAACCCTTTAATGCATCTACTCGCAATACGGCACTCTTCATAATTAACCCTTTAATGCATCTACTCGCAGTACGGCACTCTTCATAATTAACCCTTTAATGCATCTACTCGCAATACGGCACTCTTCATAATTAACCCTTTAATGCATCTACTCGCAGTACGGCACTCTTCATAATTAACCCTTTAATGCATCTACTCGCAGTACGGCACTCTTCATAATTAACCCTTTAATGCATCTACTCGCAATACGGCACTCTTCATAATTAACCCTTTAATGGTGGGAGCTGCACTGGTGCAGTATTAAAGATCCTGGGTCAGTGCATTCTCTTATATATGCGAGGATCCCAGGCTATAGAAAGCCTCGCATATATAAGAGAATGCTCTGGCTTACAAGGTAAAGGTAAATATTGTTCGGCCAATGTATTATCTTAAATATATGCGAGGCTCCATATGGGAGACTCGCACATATAAGAGAATGCATTGTCATAGGGTTTTCGTAAAATGTCAGGAAGCTCCAGTCATTGAAGGGTTAACCGAGGTAAGATAATAATGCTATTTCGTTTATAATGATAACAGTATATAGTCGTCACAATATGCCTGGGGAAAAAACTTGAAACGACCTGGCATTGAGACAATACCTTGACAACATTTAGATTCGTGACCAGATTATTCGGCGTCAACAATGGTGTGACGACAGGACTATGCATGTCGCCAATGTATCAAACAGTTAATCGGATAAAGGTATATTCAAGTGGAATCGAACGGAAACATATGTCAACACAATATAATTATGACCAAACATTGACGCCAAGACGTATTGATCACATAATTTATTAGCAGATATTTTCAACCAATCAGCGACTGAGCCGATCTCTTGCTGCAATGGAAGTTCTTTGTTCACTCTAATTTTGATATCCACACATACATTCTGTACTAAATTGGCTATATACACAGGGGGGGGGTCTGCAAACAAAAATCCGTATATAGGGCCGGGGTGGGTGGGTGCTCCAGAGGCGGAAAAAATGGTGCTTGTAAATTTTTTCCAAAATGGGTTTTTTTCAAACAATTTACAAGTACTGACCATGTAATGTTGTTTGTAAGCATGTTAGTACCATGCTTGTTGGTATAGGGCTATATAGGCAGCTAAAGTGACTCTTTAGCCTCAGATTTAGCAACATTCTGGATTTCACAGTATCCCGGACCACTTCACAGTGGACCATAGTATTAACGTTCAGGAAACTTATGATCAACGGAAGAAATATTTAGTAACAAAATTAATATATTACCCAGTTGTATTATCTGAATAAAAGTAATAAAACAAAAAAACTCTATCACAAATTGGATACTACATGGTGAATACTCAATGATGACTACTAGTAGATATCATTAACCTGATTGTTGCATAACATGAAATTGAAAAGGGTATCTCATAAATTTCTAATGTCTGAAATACTGTCTTGTTCTGGCATGTAATCAAATTCATTCCTTCTGGTTATTTCTCATCTTGAATGATTGCAAGTAATGTTAATTTGCAACAATTATCCAAATAAAACTGAATTGGTTATGATGAATGACATTACTGTTTACTGCTCAGACAATCCCAAATGAAGGTGACGCTATTCTCATTGAATTTCCGAACTTCATCTGGGAGCTTTACTGCTCAATAAGACGAAACTAAAATACTATAAAGGTACATGAACTGACACTTGAGTTAAAATTCAAAATGTTTGTACGGACAGACGGCTCGAGACGTCAACTATATACCCGCCGACTAATATCGGGCAGTATAATAACCATATATCTATGTGTATACATAACCAAAAAACAATTCCCCTCCCCACCCCATCCCGTTGGATAAGACTAAATAGTTCTTTGATCATGCACATATAATTGTGGAACCCCTGACCTGTTTACCACTATTTACACTGGTCAGACTGTCAGACACAACACACTCGATATATTAAGGATATAATGGGGTCTACGGCAATTTGTGACATATAGTGTACCTACACAATGCTTAATTAATATTGTTGTTAGATACTGAAAACACCAGGAAACACATGGAAATACAGTATATTTTTCGTTTTTCTGATCTGTGTTTACCAATTAGTAAGGCAGTTAACACAGTTATTGAAGAACGGCTAAAAAAAACCTCTGAAATTTTGATAAAAACATGAGAAACGGGGGGTGGGTCCCCAAAATTTTGGAGGAAAAAAATATTTTTTTTGCAAAAATGGGGTGGTGGGTCCCTCGAGGTCGGAAAAAAACTTTTTGGGCCCTATATGTGCAATTTTTTTCCAGACCCCCCCCCCTGATATACAAATTTTTGTTGTCAAATCAAAATGTACTGAATCATTGACAACGCGTGCGTGTGATCAGGGCCTAATGATAATGAAGCTGTTAAGAGTAAGTGCTGTCAAATGCACAGGTCCCCTGGTGCGACAACCCCAACACGAGTATCAATCTTAATACCTTAATACAAACTATTAATGTGGATACTGGACATGTGGTCTAAAGTGGTCACATCGCGGAGTTTGGCTAACCCGAGTAATTTGAGAGAAAATCATGTGTCTGTATGAAACATTCAGGGGGACGCCAAAAAAAAAAAGGTTTAATAACGGTTGTGCTTGTTTTTTGCAAAACAACTGGAATCGTCGTCTTGATTATGGTTGGTTTATAACTACCACCACAACCCGCAGGGGTGTATTCGCGCCGTATATAAGACACCAGCTGGAGGCTTTGGTGTCCTCGTACTCTTAGGATCCAAATAAGCATACCAGTATGCTTATTATTTCCCACCCTTTATGGTGTTTATTGGAATCGTATGTTTATTTATAAATTGGGAACTTCGGACTACCTTTACTACATGGCTATACCAGAGCCGCTTGAGCCATCACTCTGGTCAGGCAAAGAAAGGGCAAACATTTAGCTGGAATTCTGCTTGTTAACTCACATAAAAAAAATAACCCGTTCTGAATCTGATCCCATCTATCTTTCTCGTCCCTTGTGAAGCTTGGCAGTGTTGCTTACTCTGAAACTTTCAACAAGTAAGGCCCGTGGATATTTTCTCAAGTTGAGGTCATATGTACTTATCGCTGGAGCATTTGAGTTCGATACACTAACCCTGTGCCAATGCATTCTCTTATATATGTGAGTTGACCATAGGTCGCCTCGCATATATAAGAGAATGCATTGGCCTATTATATATTATTTTCAGAAAAACTGAAAAAATTGTTAAAGAATGTAAGAAATAATGATAAAAAATGATAAAAATTGTTAAAGGAAGAAAAATTTATAAAAAATGTAAGAAAAAAAAAATGAAAAAAAAATGATAAAATTGTAAAAAAAAATGTAAGAACAAATTATAAAAAATGATAAAATTGTTAAAGAATGTAAGAAATAGTGATAAAAATGATATAATTGTTAAAGAATGTAAGTATTTATAGACTGACTTGCTTCCTTGTTGGAAGTTGCCATCCTGTAATGTTATTCAACCCCGTATGCTTATTATAGACCCCGAAAGTACATACGCGGGGATTCATGTTTTAATAGATCTTTTGTAGACATGCCTAGAGTCGTATATCTGAGCTGGTGATCTTATTACACACAATCAGCTGACGGTTACTGACGTTTGAAACATGATTCCAATAGGTAAGACTAGATAGACATCACCACAAAACAATCTGTAACATATAAAATGACAACTCGCACTTGTGTATAAAGTTGTGTGTCTTATATCTGATTCAGATAGTATATTTATCACAGATTTACTTTCCATAACAAATATGAGCTTCTTTGTATAACAATACCACGTAACCACATACGATTATCTTGTTGCACCAGGAATAAAGTATCGACACTTTAACAAAACTATATATGCCTTGTACCGTATGGATGACATCACGCTGGTTTGAGCACTGTCATCATGTACACACAATGTGAGGAATTCATTCTTTATTTAGAGTGTTGATCACCCTACCGGAGTGTTTCACATCACTTTAATGTGAGAGAAAAACTCAATAGAGGCAGCTCATTGACAACATCCAACATTTATTTAATATCAAATTCCATATAATATTGACGTGAAACACTCCGGTGGGGTGATAAAATAGAAATGAAGAATAATCTTGCTCTAAGTAGTTATTTTTACAAATATTATATCCAAATTGACAACACACACCGTCATTCTTATATATTAATTAAATACAGTGATTCTCGAAGGTGAAATCGTTTTCGTTAGTTTATCGCAGATATAGTTGCGTCCCGAATCGAGAAGTAAAATATTTACAATTGAGGGTATTTCAGACGATGATTTCTATGGAGTGGTACGGTCGATTTGCTTAAAATTTTCGGCGATGTTACTAAAATGCTACATTCCTCCAGTTGATATAGCGCCTGAATCCTAACTTCTCAGTTTCACATACCCGAACAAGTCCATAATATGTCTTTAAGACTTCTGTCTTACAATTCATTTTGCATTGTTCTGTGAAACCGAACTATCCATATTCGTTTTAATATTGGCTAGATAGAACAAGAATGGATTGTAACCGACAAAACTCTTCAATACAACATGTTAGATTTGATTACGTATATATACTACTAGCCGATGAGCCCGACGTTGTCTGGGCTATTCAAATACCAAATTTCAAGTCGATAGCTCCACTCGTTTCCGAGATCTGGTCTGCGCATGCGCGAAGCTGGCGTCGCACGGGCTCGGCGACCCGATAAAATTCGTATCCGGGGCAAGATACATTCACATAGCAAATTTCAAATCGTCCGGGCTATTCAAAAACCAAATTTCAAGTCGATAGCTCCACCCGTTTCCGAGATCTGGTCTGCGCATGCGCGAAGCTGGCGTCGCACGGGCTCGTCGACCCGATAAAATTCGTATCCGGGGCAAGATACATTCACATAGCAAATTTCAAGTCGATAGCTCCACCCGTTTCCGAGATCTCGTCTGCGCATGCGCGAAGCTGGCGTCGCACGGGCTCGGCGACCCGGTAAAATTCGCATCCGGGGCAAGATACATTCACATAGCAAATTTCAAGTCGATAGCTCCACCCGTTTCCTATATCTGGTCTGCGCATGCGCGAATCTGGCGTCGCACGGGCTCGGCGACCCGATAAAATTCGTATCCGGGGCAAGATACATTCACATAGCAAATTTCAAGTCGATAGCTCCACCCGTTTCCGAGATCTCGTCTGCGCATGCGCGAATCTGGCGTCGCACGGGCTCGGCGACCCGATAAAATTCGTATCCGGGGCAAGATACATTCACATAGCAAATTTCAAGTCGATAGCTCCACCCGTTTCCGAGATCTCGTCTGCGCATGCGCTGCACGGGCGTCGCACGGGCTCGCCAATACGACAACGACGACCGCCTGGTCAAACTACACACACGTACCAAGTTTCGTCCCGATCGGTCGAGAATCGTAGATTTGTATAAATGACAGACAGACAGACAAACAAACACACAGAGGTCTTCAAAATATATATGAGAGATAATGGCAGTGGTCAGACCAGTGTAGCAGGGGCTGAACTATGCCTTGCAGTGTGTTAGGTGATAGCGATAATTCAAATGTTAATACATTCAAATGTTATTTACAACTAAGATATTGAATTGATACGAATGTAGTGCGAATGAGATTTCAATTCGTTTTGCCTTCTTTATTTCTGATAGTTATATCCAAGCCTGAATTTAGTGTGTCTGACATTTGCAGAATGGGGTCTCCATGCTGATGGTGAATTCAGTTATACTATCCCGCACGGTGGGCTAGCATCACCAACTCCACCACCTGGGGACCTCATTTTGCTTAGGCCTCGTCTTCTGGCAAGTATCTAAGGTATGACATTAACATTGTTTTTAGTTACTTTTCCCCTTCTATTGAGTTTCTATATCAACTAATTTGCAGAAGATAACATATATATTCGATGTGACTAATGGGTGAGCATCACCAAATTCAGTGAGGATGAGATATACAGGGGGTGAATTTTGTGACGCTAGCCCAATCTGCGGGCTAGCGTAACTAAATTCACCCTATGTGGGCATCATTCCGCAAATATCAGACATACAAAATCCAGGCTTGTTTATAGCATGGCTATATCATATGTTTCCGTATCCCCATGGTCCTATTCGGTTGTTTGAGAATGATAAACAGCGAGCTGACAACGCGTCACCTACTATATATTATCGATGTGAATTATTCTGTGGCTTTTCCTTGATTACGATTACGATTTTTATAAAGTTATATTGGGAATTTTCATCTTGCATAATTGTGTTTATCTCAATTTTGAACAGGTTACACTAGATACGGACACTAATGAGTTCAAAATTCCTGCCTCACCACAGGCGTCGCATCAGAACTATAAGGTCGTAACTCACATTTTCAACTATCCGAGAAAATGAAGGTTGAAGTTTTCAGACAACATTTCTCATAATGTTGACAAAGCATGACGTATTGTTGTATTTATCCCAATGAAAACTGGCATTAGCTGTCCATTGAATCACATATTGTTTCTGTTTACTCCCTCGTTTTCTTTTAAAAAGCAATAACTTGTTTGGAGATACGACCTTTTGCGTACGCCAACGACGATTGGTTTCCGTGCCATAAGGAAGTTGTGCTAATAAATACAGATTAAGCTAAATATGGTGGCAATCGCATGTGTCTATGAACTAAAAGGTGCCTATTATACATTATGAATATTCACTCATGTGCATCTTCATACAGAAATTTGTGGAACAATCACAAAATTTAAATCACCAAATGATCACGTGACTGACATGGAGATACGACCACATAGCACACATTTGAGAATTTACAAACACAAAACAGAAGTCACGTGGACAACCTGAAGCATCCGATTGGCTGCTGTTGGACATACGACCTTATAGCACGAATAATTGTGAAGATCGCTGGAAATACGACATTTGTGTCACTGGTTTGAGAGAATATTTTCCATCCAACGCAAAAACAGTTTGGCTCATCGGATTGGATTTTTTCTCACGATTCGAATGATATCAAATACTCATTTCCCGCCAAAATGGAGTTACGACCTTATATTTATGATGCGACTCAGGGTGTGCCTTTTCCTATTCCAATTTGTATATAACATTCTTCAAAATAAAACATGGTGGACAATCTATATAGCGGCAATATATGCTATCACCAATAAGCGAATTAAACTTATATATATATATAGTAATCGAATAGGTCGACTAATAACCGAAACACTTTTATCACATAATTTGACCATAAAAGCAGTTTCATAATTATCGGTAATAGACACGTTTAATATCAGCGCGTGCGATGACGTCACGGCGTTCTTCAAATAACTTGCGATCGCTGTAGGTTATGATTGTTGTTTTCGATGAATATTTCGATTTGCTTCGGGTTTATTTGATCATGTGATAAAAGGTATCTCACACTCGTCCTATTTTATACGTAATTTATCAACCTCGTCCTCTAAATTCTATTTGAGCCTCGGTAAACCTCGGCTCAAATCGAATTTAGTGAACTCGGTTGATAAATTCCGTATAAAATAGAAACTCATGTGAGATCCTTTTTTTTACACGAACTATGTATGTCTTAGTCGCAGACTTATCTTATAAGTTGGTACAGTCTAGCATTCATTTCAAGGGGTGTCCATAAAAAGAGCAGACGACAGTCATACGAATAAAATACAATAAAAGTGCAGAATGATTCACTGGTGGGAAATGTTCAGATAGTAAGTTCAACATGGTCGTTTGTTGAACATATTATCTGAACATTTCCTAAGGGAACTACTTGCCTATGAAAATTAAGTATTGACAGGGTTAAAGCATTGTTTTCACGAACATCTCCGGCGGTGTCATTGCTTCCAATGCGACTCTACAACTTGGCAGTCACGAATTATATCATGATGAAAATTGTAATTGTGGTTATATGATTTCCTAATTTCAACTAAATTAAATAGCCCCTCTTTGTCACATGTTATATGCTAATGAAGGTGTCAGTGCCAATTGCATTGACAGAGCGCTGTAATATTTGACAAACGCCAGTGCAGAAATTAAAGCAGGTATCCAATGTATTCCACTCGAACACTATTATGAAGAACATAAGTTTATAGTTAGTTAAATGTCGAAGGAATCAGACTGAAAGTAGTTCAATGAGATTCTGTTGATTATACTCTACAATAATGGCCCAAATTTAATGTCGGTTTTAAACTGGCGCTCAATTTTCAAGCCTCAAATTAAAGTTATGTATTTCTCTCATTTCGAGGAAAACAAATATATGAAATTCTTATATAATGGATCTGTTGTATCTGAAAAGACTTACCGAAGTGATGGATGAAAGTGTCAATGACGCTGTATCTCAAATAGGAGAGGGGATATTATCATAGACTATAGGCAATGGAGCAACAAGGAATGCGACACGTTTAAATGTTTAACGTATTTAGTGTTGCAAAGAGTAAACAAAAATTTGTTGAATATTGTTCAAATTCGATAGCTCCCAGTCTGGAAGTGATCCTAAACATGCCTCTACAATTTTAAAGCAGTTCTCCAATAAATGTCGGCTGTAGGGCGATGGATTAAAATGTGAAGTTCAAGATGGCCACTAGCGGCCATACTTTTTTAACGAAATTTAGAACAAAAACGATGGCTCCAATTTAGTGGTCACATGAAGATCCAAGTGAAGTATTTAGATACAATCGGATGAGGGATGTGGCCTGTGGGTATGGCGAATGATTTAGTCATGCAAAGAGCACAATCGAAGATTGCCGCTGGCGGTCATGTTTTTCAACTAAATTTCGAAATAATTGATGGCTCCCATCTAGTGGTCACCCAAAAGATCCATGTGAAGTTTGGTAACGATTGGATAAGGGGTGTGGTCTGTAGGGTGTGCCAGGGGAATTATTAATGCAAAGAGTAAAATCCAGATAGCTGCCGGCGGCCATGTTTTTCATCGAAGTCGATAGCTCCCATCTAGAGGTGATCCTAAACATTCCTGTAAAATTTCAAAGCAATTCTCCAATAAATACGGCCTGAAGGGTGTGCCGATGGATTCAAATTTGAAATCCAACATTGCTGCTGGTGGCCACGTTTTAACAAACCGATAGCGCCCATCTAGAGGTCACCCCGAAGATCCATTTGAAGTTTGGTGACGACCGGATGAGATATGTGACCTGTATGTTGTGGTAAAGGGAGTTGTTGACGGACGCATGCACGCAGGTACGCACGGACGGACGACATGGCAATGACACAAACTTGACTTTATAACTCTCATAAAGAGCGTACAGACTTCCATCACACAAAATCGGTAAGTAATAAAGAGCGTTTTCAATTATGAGCTTTTGTGATCTTTTTCGATGCATTACTTGTGGATTTTCACGATACAACTGATAGCAAAGAATTTTGACTTTATGGGCAATATATATGCAAGACATGAATTGAAGAAACAAGTTCAATGTGGATATCCCTTCCCGTGTGGAGGTTCATCGGCAAACTAAATAATTTCAATCCGACACATATATGATGAATGAGATACGCAGATAGAGAGCTCCAATTAAAGTTCTTATGGAAGGACACACTGAGGCACGGACCAATTTATATCCCGAAGTTGCTGGGGTGGGGGGATAACGCGCACCAACTCATATAGCGGGGATGAGTCAAATTTTCCCAATAAGGGCATAAGTATAATTTCCATTTCAATTCGTTGCCGATACAACACACTTCCAGAATTTAAACGTAAATTCTACAACCAAAGTCCAAGAAGAATTTTCAGATTTATTAAACGTTTAATGACATTCACGAGGTTATCGACTATCGATAAGATGTACTTAAAAAAGGTGTCCGTGGGCCTTCGTGGAAGGCGACACAAGACACTCTGAATTACATTTATAATTATGTATTTATATGGCCGATAGCAAGACATTTTCTCAAAGTATCATAGACATTGATTTATTTTGTTGAAAAGTGACTTCGTTTTTGAAACTTGAATCCGCTATTCTCTGACGTCTTTGTGGAAGGCAACGCCGGTATATGTGGACAATTGACAATGTAATATCTCAATTTCCCCCAAAGGTGGAGATCACATGCTAATGGATATTATTTCGGTCATCATTCTTTAGCAACGCTTGACTATTGGAATATATCATATTACCGCGAGCCAATTTCCACCAAATGACTGTCACTTGAAATTTCATTCAAAATGTTAACGGCTATATTGTGACCTATTCGTCGAGAAATATGCAGGTCATATTGTCAATACAATAGTTGTTTTTGCATCACGAGGAACATTTTATTTCAACAATATACGTGTTTAACCTTGAGGTACTGGGTATATCAGCTAATCGCGAAAGGAATTTGCGGCAAGTCACCGGACACTTGATAAATTCCAATTGTGATAAAACCGATATTTTTACATGTTATTTTACGATATGCTAACGTGATATGGACATGCCTTCTGGCAGAAACATGCACGAAGACACATATGCACTCAACTTGATTTCAAATTAGTGACATATATACGCCAAGGTCAAAGCCAGACACATGAAACTGAATATCAACGCCATTCATAACACACAGGCCCCACGCCCTCCCCATTCGCGAACATCTCATATATTACGATGGGAATGCGTCTAGATGCGTATACGCTCTTTAGTGTTTATCGCTCTCGAGAATGAAAGAATAACTCTCTTTTAGGTGACATTTTGACTTTAGATGCGCCTGACAACAAGCCAAAATCTGGCGAAGCTGCTGCTTTAAAAGCGATAGATAGACAGCCCGAGGGGTTCATTAAAGCAATATGTCAACAATCACACAAAATGTAAACAATTCAAACCACGTGTTGTCTGTTTGTTGTCAAACAAATTGTCACGTGACTAATTAATATTATTTACCACGAAAATAGGGCCATATCTAAGGAAAATTCAGTCAGAAATCTAATTCATTCCATTTGTTAGATAACACTTACTCACCTTGAAATATCAGTTTTATTCGTAATAATATACTATAATCTTGTTTTAACAGAAATCCCGAATTCAGATAATTAGGTTGCGTTCGATTAAATTCCTAGCAAATCGCAACCCGGAAGCGGTCCATTAATATCGTTAACGCATAACTTCCTGTTTGATACCGGGCGTTATGGCTTTTTACCATTCGGGTGAAATTGTTTTAATATACTAGAGAATGCATTCCCTGTTAAGTGGTAATAATAGATAATACATCAACAAAATATTAAACATAAGTATATTATTATACAGAAGCAGCATGACCCAGCTTGCCGTCTTCCTGCTGCCCCTGAATGATAGGTGCAATATGAGCATATGATGACGTATATACAATTTCACACAGACTATTTGGAATGTGAATAATGTCTTACAATCAAACCCTCCAATAAACAGACATATACTCTAGGTTCGATTACATTATATTTGGAAAATAATTTCCAATAAAAGTATTATTCTGTCAATTTGGCAGGCACATATGCAACAATTTAAAGTGATGTGAAGCACTCTGGTATAGGGTGATCAAATAGAAATTGAGAATAATCTTGCTCAAAGTAGTTATTTTTCACGAATATTAATCCAAATTTAAAACACATACCGTCATTCTGATATATTAATTGAACACAATGGATCTTTATGGCGAAATTATATGTGTTAGGTTATCGCCGATAGCTGCGTCCCGAACCGAGATGTAATTATTTACAATTGAGCGTAGTTCGGGCGATGTTTTCAGTAGAGTGGTATGGTCGATTTCTTTGAAATTTTCGGCGATGTTTGTATAATTCTACATTCCACAGGTTGGTATATCGCCTGTGTACTAACTTATAAATTTCACACACCCGAACAATTCCATAATATGTCTTTAAATAAGAGGCATCCCAGTGTCAACCAATTATAGAAATTACCTACAGGTAGCTTGGTGTCTGTCAAACCACGGGCATATTTATTTATTTATTTATTTCAGGAGCCTATATTAATACGACATATGATGTTAATAGGCACTTTACGGACTACAAGTTCCCGTTTATACTGATAACATCAAGTTGTAAATTTGGCGGAAACGTCACTAATTTCGCGGTCCGATTTCACAGTTAGCAGAGACCTTTCGTAAAATTACGAATACGACTACGGATATGGACAATATCCTGTCAGTATACGGCCAAAATTCGATCTTTACGCGCGCGGGTTCTTATGTGAGACGAAATATACCTCCTGCTTGGGGACGCTCTAACATTACCCTTGTGGTGTATAACACACGGATAAGAACATGGGATCTGAAACAGACACACATTACTTTTTCTATCAAATATATGTGTAACTGAATATAGCGGGGAATATGCCGTCTCATCAATTAATCATCGTAGGTAAATTGTGATGGTGTCTACCTTAATATGACAATATATCCTTTCCGTAATCGTAATATAGTGATTTTGCGAAAGGTCTCTATTGTTGCATTTGGAAAGCGGACACGGGTAACGGACATAGCAATATGATGCAACAGGCCATCTTCGCCAATTAAAATTGATCAATAAGGACAATTCGAATTTCGATCGAATCTGACATACCGGACATTTTCATTTAAATAGCACACGGGTCACTCTCCTTTAACAGGCACAATTAGTGAAGCCAATACATTGTACTTAAAACAAGACACATACCATGACTGGATTTGTTTGAAAAGGCCAGGCACAATGAGTGTTCCAAGAAAAAAGTATACCCCCTTGTATAGCATGTAATCCCACGGGAAGCCTGGTGCTTACACTATGCATAATCGATACCTACGTTACTGAAACGAGAGCTCTCTTAAGTAATACATAAGCAACTTATGGCTGATTTGAAAGTTCCCAGTCCCATTCATTTGTCGTAAATAATCAATATGAATGGACCTCGTCTGGAAATTTATAGTTTTAAGTTTTTATGATTTTTACTCCCTTGGTCTGCCCATTAGACGAGCCGAAGCCAGTTTCATGACACCTACGTTACCACAAGCACATATGAGTTATAATTCTGAAACAGAAGGATGTCAAAAACTAGATAATCATTTAAAGGGGTACTGTACGCCATTTTCATTAAATTTCCGGTGATAACAACGATGTAATATCGATAATATATAGAAACATAAGTAATTTGAGTCGAAGATGTATTGTGTAAACGCTCAGGTTAATAGGCTATCTTAAAATTTAATAATTTAAAAGTTAATAATTTGATATAAATTGAATTTATGACTGGAGCCATAAAATGGCGTCAACTAAATTACGAATTTCCGTGTACACGACGTAATCAAATAAAGTAATTGAGGGATACTGGATTGTTAAACCGATCGCGCACACGATCGTTTAAATATAATGATGATACGGGGAGAAAACTCAAGCCACTAACTAACTAGTGACGATACAATAACTCAAATGAGAACATGGGACTAGTATGCATATAATATAACTTTTATTTGGTTTATTTGGTTAAAAACTGTACAAAAATTACTCGACAACGACAATTTGTATTTTTGCATTCCGGTAAATTTGCCATCCGTAACACTACTTCGTACTCAACAGATTTTCAAATAATGGAAAAATTGTTACCTTATTCTCCGACTCGGAGACTATAGAAACCAACAACAACATTTTGGGTACAGTATCCCTTTAAACAGTTCTTTTTTAAGTTGTTATTTACATAAAATGACTATATTGGTCCATGCTTGTTTTATTTTGCAAGAAATTTGGCTGATGTGATTCCAGATTAATATTGTAACGTTGCCGATACCTACGTGACCATACCCTTACATCCCATATCGCCATAGTTTAGTATTTGGTCATTGCAAATTTATTAAAGGCACGTGCGGCCTTAATTGTCGAAAATATTCATATTTGTTCCAAACACCGTAAACAGAAAAAAACATTAAAACGCATGCAGTTCCGTTCATATATGCCATGACCATCGCGTAAACAGCATGTTATCATAAAGACCTACTATATTTTACCTACGCAAGAGCCTGATTGTGTTACAGAAGACAGCGCACAATGCTACTGGCTAATCACACACAAATGGCATAAACGCTCTTTATTAGTTCCATATCAGGTATTCACCAACAAAGAACGCTCTTTATGTTTACCATGATAATATAAACAAACACCAGAAAAGTAACTTTTTATGCTTTTGTTTACATAACAATGGTCAAACAAATGACCATAACATACTGTTTGTGCGATATTTCTTATTTGTGTACGGACAAAGTCTATCTACATTTTGATGTTCTTTCTGTTCGTGGCGGTTTTTGACGGGTGGAGATATTTTCACAGGATACCAACCGCCAAGGCCAACCGTGTCTTTAAAGGCACTCACCATAAACGCAGTAGACGGACGACTGGTGATACGTTATGTAACACAGGATGTGCTGGGTAACTTCGACCCACTGCAAGTGCATGTCATGCTATTCCATTTTTAAAACAGATTTATCTCGGTGCACGATACTGATTATATAATCAATTTTGGACATTCAGCCCAAGTGCTGGGTTATCACAAAACCATCAGAAACGAGTAGTACCATCAGTTCCTTTACAATATGCAAAAAGAAAAGACACTTGAGACAAACTCACGTGTTTTCATTTTGGATGCCACATACAATGTAATATTCAATTATTCTCATTGTCCTATAGTACGCTGAACAGTGACCCATAGCTTGCAGAACAGCTGTTGACATCCAGAACAGAGTACAAGTGGGTACATGTATCATAGTACATTGTCCACTTACATTTATTGTGTGATAATTACGTTACCACTTACACGGTATATGGGCCAATAATTATACCAAGATTATTATATTGAGCAAGCTAAATCTTCACACTCTCAGTTTGGTATGCAATTTTTTTCTCTCCAAATCATCGGGCAGTTAGTGAATCAGTGATGTATTTCTTCCTGTGATAGGACGTCGACATGATTCCACTATCAGACTATGCAGTTTGCATGGGTTCATACTTAACTTTATTGCACACCAAGATCACTTAGCGTATACAGGTAGACTGACAATAATTGTATGACAATAATTGAATGTGATATGAAAACATAATACCACAGCAGCTAATCAATACCATAACTAATTTACCTACCATGAACATTGCGCATTAAGTTACAATGCAGTCTCAATTCCCTATGAACTAAATGGTAGCTGTGTGATACAAATATGGTGTCAACATATGAAAACAATAGTCATAAATGGATATAATTTAAAATTACTATATCAGCATAAGGTTTAATTGACCATAAACTTTATTCACTGGCCAGTTAATCCAGTATAAACTTCAATTGTGCGACATGTGATCTGATATTTCAACCAATTATAGCCGTTTTCGGTTAAGTATTGGCCCGTGACTCTTTCATTCTATGCATATGGAAACTACCGATCTGACAATATTATCGTCGGCTTTTCGAAGAGACTGACGTCGTTGCATACACTGCCCATTTCGTGTAACTATATATGGTGTAACTCAGTTACCGGTAGCGCGTTCCTAATGTAACTATATCTATCGGGCGCGTACTTGAAGTCACTAGAAATTAGTTTAAACAGTATTTATTTTCCCTCTATGGACATTCAAATATATAATTATATTAGGTAACATAGGCTTATTTGAAACCCTCTCCCTTAACAATGGCGCGGCCCTAGTTGACTGCAAGTCAAGTAGTGGTAAACGATACAGGCTGAGAAAGATCCATAGAAAGAAGAAATAGATTAAATAAAAACTATAGGCGAAACAGAGACAGAAGAGAATGTAAGAATTTAGACAGAAGATCAGAAAGTACAGAGTGTGAGGTGTAAGCATTTGTCTCACTTTTATTCGGAATATTGAAAACAGCTGATGAGTCCAGTAACGTATGGATGTCTAGTTATCCGGTTATATTTCTATCTGTTTCCCCAGACTTTCTATAAGATCTTTAGTACTGAACCGTATAGTATTTATTACTTGTCCATGCAGGTGGTTGATTCGCAATATCATATGAGCGTTTGTCAGCTTATATCGCATCCGTAATGGAAACGCGAGTAACATCACATCATTTACAAAGTCAACAATCCAACAGAATAGAAAAGACAATTCCACTCGCATGATGAATAATGTAAATATATTTTTTTTAAATGCCAGACAACAAATACAACTCAAGAATCTCTACTCCGTCATTCAAGATGGGAAATTCTTATTGACAAGCTGATCCATTACCACACTTCCTTATTCACAAACTTGCAATTTGTGTGACTTGGAGTAACTCATGCGAGTGAAGTTATCGTGACTTCTTCTGTTGGCAACACCATGTGCTTCCTGGCATCGGGAAAACTTCCGCAAGCAGCATAACACTGACTCAGAAACATCGCATTGCATTCGGAACCGATATAGCAGAACTGGTGTTTCAAGGAGCACTAATTTGCACACATATTGCATGCCTCAGATATTAGGAGTACAAGTTCTACTCCCGTTGGAAGTCAACATATTATATTACCCATATTGTTCCCAATATATTGATTAGTACAATTGGTACACATAATAGAAAGGCCAGTGGCTTTTGAAATTAGTAAATGGGATATCAATATTGTTGTCTCTATCTACTCTTCGAATAGTTTGGTTTGGGTCTTTTGCAGTTTGTAGTCGTTTCCAATCGCCAATAGAGACCTTTCGCAAAACTCACGTTTACGATTACGGATACGGATAGGGTACTACGTCACCAACCTTTGTGTACTTTCTAATCGTTCTCGTATTTTACTATCCGTAATAACGGTTACGATTTCATGGTTTCTAATAAGCTCAAATAACACCTGAAATTTATTTTCTGCAATATATCACTTTACTCCGTTCGAGACTGTATATGTATATCATGTAAACCATCCAGTTGTATTGAGCTACGACCTCGATATGCTGTTTAGATTGTCAATCACTGTACTCGTCGTCGTGAATCACGAGCTTCCCGCGAAATAAGATCGCTATTCACAACGGATAGCCATCGCTGGCTGCGACAGAAAACTTTACAATAAGAGTGCACTATGAAACCAGTCGCCAAAAATACAGTTTATAGTGTGCTATGCATGATGAGTTTTGAGTGATTATTATGTGCAAGATAGTACACAATATATAGTGAAATTCAAAATGTATTTAATTCAACAACCCATGGTGGTGTCCTAACGTGTGCAGTTATAGAATGCCACAGGAGAGCCTAAAGAGTGACATAACCCTATTAATGAAAAGTGAAAGATTTTGTGTTCTCTTCCCCTTTCCAGAATTGAATAGTTCATTCAATTTAATAATATTCGGTTTTCGGTAAAAGTTGGGTTTTATATATCTCTCTGGTAGAGTCTGTAATGCAGGGCATTTAAAACTACATGGAATACATAACCCATTTTAAAATTACAAGGAATTCATAACCGAGTTCTAAGTTACATATAAAGTACTCTGTCTGAGTAATCTGAACCTACCCTGGATCCCGATTCAACTGGTAAGTAGTAATTTCTGCTCCTGAACCGTAACTAAAAGAATATTTGGCACACCCACCGACATCACCATGCAGAGCTCAGCAGTCTCTGTCAAGTTTGTTCTTTGCATTTATTTTTAATTTAAAAAACACGCACAAATGCGGCATTTAAAGGTACTCAATCCGATTAGATGTCCCCATATCATCAGATTCCAACAACAATATTTTTTTGAAATGCCGCTTCTGTTATCAGAATCGAGTAATTGCTCAACATTAATGCTAACAACAGTCAACTATATTATAAAATTGCCCAAAACCTGTTATTTATCAACATTTTGTTCAACGAAATTTTGCCGGTTTGTCAAATATCTGACAAAAAAGCAACTTGATGCACATCGCTTCTACCGTGTCGACCTTGTTTCGATTTGGTAGTAACAAATCAGAAGTGATGCACATCAGCGAGCTCACAACCGTATGTCGGATTTCCTAAACCCAAAGAGGTGAAGCCGAAATCGCATTGAAATCAAATCGCGGACATGAAGGGGCTTGAACGATGGCGTCGTGGTTGATGTGAGGTCCAAATTCAGGAAGCCATATTCCTCATCAGCATAACGTCTATCTGGTCACCCGTGCTAACAACGAACTGTATTTCCACCACATATGACCTGGCATTTATACCTGTATTGCCACAATATATCACGAGAATCCCGGGTCGTACGTTGTGACTGGTCGAATTATTGACAATATTAACAGGTCATGATTATCGCAATGTTGCAAATGAGACGATAAGTGAAGTATTAAGGGACTGTATACCAAACACACGCTTTGAGTTGTAAAAGTGGTACGAAATAATGATCGTACATGTTCGTCAAAACTCTTACGCGTAATCGTTTTGCGAAAGGACTTTTTGGCCATACGGATAGACTTACGACTACGAATAGCTATCCGTATTCGTAATCGTAAACGTGAGGATGCGAAGGGTCTCTATTATAGACGTTATTACGACGTTGTCAGTTATCTTGGTAGAGGACAACTTCTCCACCGACCCCAGTAACCAATTGACTTGTTTATATACACGAATAAGGTTACGTGCCCCATAGGGTGGATTACAAATCAGCTGTTGCATGGAATCGCACTAGCTTCGCCATCGTTGAACGGTTTGTGTCGGCATAGTGCCATGTCCACCACTATGCCTGCGATTGAGCTATCTATGGCCCTTTAGAAGTGAATGCTTTGGCTGAAAGTTATCCATCGAGGAACCGTCGCAAATGTTCGAAAAGGGAATCTTAAATATTCGCAATAAATTCCATATATGTGATGAACACTTTGGTCGGATTCGTCGTCTCCAGTTTGAACCTCCGGGTATACATATAACCGGGTTAAAACTTTAAACCTACATTGACCATGCAGCCAAACCGGGTATAATGACACGTTTGTGGTGGTTCGGTGGCTAGCTGAATGACAGTTCTATTCGGTGAGATGAGCATGGAATCAAACTACCATACAGCGCATGATTGTAACAACTCTCGTGTGATATGCAAAACTCTTCGCGTGGGCTATTTTATAAAGAACTAAAGAATGGTTTGGCAATAAGTAGTAGTGTTCGATATTCGGCCATTTTTGACATTCGAATATTCGAATGTTTGGGACAATATAAAATTCGGAAACGTGCAGTACATACATCGAAACAAGTCAATAACTGCACCATAATAATTTGCTTTAATCTGTAACACAACACAAGTAAATGTCTTTAGTGAAGGTTATATTTGTGACACTCTATTGAGATATCTCAGTTCCGTTCTGAGTATGGTCCCATTCTTACTTTTCATGACGTTCCACAGATTAGTTGTTGTGCCACAATACTTCCGAACATGATCGGGATTGGCATTGTATTTGACTTTCTTGTTTGTCGAGATTAAAATCATCCCAAATGTCCGATTTCTTATGACCCGAAGCAATTCTTTCATATATATATGAACTTCTACGAGACCACATGCATATATGACCGTTTGTCCCACTGGCCGATTTGTAACAGCAATGCCACTGTGATACAACATTACATCAAATTTACTTCCTAACTATACATGCATAGCTATATGCACATTCGACGACACGTTTATCGGCATTAGCCGGAAATCTACATAGATAGGCCAACATCATTCAAGCGAATATTTGGACCGAACACTAATTAGTAGATACCTATTAGATTTACTAAGGAGCCTATCAGGATACATTCTTAAAGTTAGAACTTCAAATCTCACACTGGCATGATCAAGCGCATGATAAGCGTATTTGCTCAGCCTGTGGTAATGGGGTGGGGTGAATATCACCACGTCATTGAATGCAAACATTTCTAGGAGTCACGAGAGAAACATATTCGAGCTTATTACTGGGAATTTCCAAATCTGAGTATATTTATGGGCTCATCGCATTGGAAAATTTGAGTGTCTTAAAACGCGTTTGTGTGCACTTAAAGTTATCTTTAAGAGGATATTGGCGATAGGTACACTTAGGGTTCGCAAATATACATGTTTCAAATATACATATACAACAAGCAATATACCTGGCATTATATTATTCGCAGATTTACATGTCATAGTTCTGACTTGACATTGTACAATATACGTCCCTGTCGTGATAACACACACATGAAGATTTACAGATTGAGACATGTGTGAAGGTGAACAAGAAAATTTATGTCCTCCAATGGACGAAACTGGTGTGAAAGAGATCAAGACAACCTGTTGTAGTAGCCCAGTTCTCTGACCAATCAAACACGGCCAATCAAAGGCAACCAACCGCGGTCATCGGGATTCTGATGGATGAGCTGGCTTATAGATTGACTGCAGTCGTCCAATTATAAAGTAGTCTGCGCTATTTAGACAGGAACTTTTATATTATGCATGTATATATGCTAATTTTATAGTATAACATGTTATCCGATCTCGGGGGTGCAATAATTTGCGAACCCGCTGTACACGAGTATACACATGTGTGAATTAGTAGATATATGGCATACCGGGGGACCAACAATGTAAATAAGTGTATATATCACCATAACAACAAATCTTCATCACCATTATCATAATCTTCATCATGTAACTAATTATTTGTTTGTTAACTTACTAATGCACTTGTGTTACATATTTATAACTAAGGCATAATAAACATTAAAACTGAGAAGAAAAAAAGAATCAATTGTGACCTGATAACACCAAGCAGCCACTCTCTCCTCAGACGCGCCGTCGGTCGAGAGTACTTACAGATGCACCGATTCAACTGATTCAGCCTGCCTAAATCCCGTTTTCTTGGACCGTTGAGTGGTATAGTTTATAGTTGCCGGTTTAAGGTTAACGCAAAAAAAAAAAAAAAAAAAAAAAACATTATCGAAATTGACAAAACAATTACCCAAACATTTTACAAGTGTAAGCAGTTCTTGCTTATAAATTGCTCATCAATATATGCTTGTTGTCTGAATTGTCGATTCTCGATTCGGCGGTGCGTATCAGTCAAGTACCATTGTTTAACTCGACGACATAGAGATCTTAGAGACAGTACTGATAAACCATGGACTGATGGGACCAGGTTTAAACCAGAAACGACGAACAAATCACTTAGAGTTGTGGTCTCGAGTATAAAAATATGGTTTAACTGTCAACCGGTGGTTTAAAGACATATTATGGACTTGTTCTGGTGCGTGAAACTGATCAGTTAGTATCCAGTCGCTATGCCAACTGGATGAATGTAGCATTCCACTAACATTGCCGAAAATCTGAAGCAAATCGACCGTACCACTGCATAGAAAACATCGTGTGAACTACGCTAAATTGTAAATAGTTACTACTCGATTCGGGACGCATCTATCGGCGATAAACTAACGTAAATGAGTTCGCTATCGAGAGTGACTGCATTTAATTAATATATTAGAATGACGGTGTGTGTTGTCAACTTGGATATATTTGTAAAACAAACTACTACCTTGAACAAGATTATTCTCCATTTATATTTGATCACCCTATCGGAGTGTTTCACATCACTTTAAACCTATACGTTTCCGTAAACTAAGTTTAAGCATGATATGAAGAATCCGGACAGTACAGTAATGCCCAAAGTAATTGACCACTTAACCAAAGCAGAATTATGGGTAATTTTTCAGGATTTAGTCGGAAATATGGCTTGTTGCCATTCATCGGAAAGCTCTCGGTGAGAGCTTTCCGATGAATGGCAACAAGCCATATTTCCGACTAAATCCTGAAAAATTACCCATAGTTCTGCTGTGGTTAAGTGGTCAATTACTTTAGGCATTACTGTAGGTTGACAGGAGCTTTATGTTATGTTTGTATGTTTTGAGTATAAATAAAGACAACAGTTTTCAGTTTCGAATTGCAATATTTTCCGTGGGTATGCCGACAATTATATCCCGGGGAATATACATATAACAATGACCCTTCCAACGGTGTGTAATTGAAAATGTAATTCCAACCGGGTCCGACAATATAATATGCACATCACTGACTTAGAATGTTGATATAATACAGAGACACACACGAACACAATGGCGAGTATCTATAAGAGGTGGAGACAGATGACATTTTCTAATTTAGTACGCTGGGTAAAGCTTTCACTCCTCCAGAAGTATATTACTATATATAATATTTGGTGAAATTGTAATATGAGACAAGGACACATGCACATACCCCTTCAATAGTTTATATATACTTGTATGACAGAACCTGAGAAAATGACATGTACACCAAGTTTATATATAAATTAGAACCATCTTGATGAAGTATGATGAAGCACACCAGATGTCGACATACCATCATTGTACCAAACCATGAATATTTACAGTCGTTAGTATAAGAGTGTGGTTCGTGTACTTACATAAGATATCATTGGCATGTTGAATGAAGAAGCTATTCTTCCTTCGTTTGTACATGTTTCTTGCGGCCCGATGTACGCAGATATTTCTTCCCTCAGAAGAAGCACAGTTTGCCTGATACTATCTGTTGTGTCACCATAAGTCTCCTTAACAGTGAAATCCAGAATATGATTGGGAAGGATGGACGAATCATTATTAACTTCATTAACAGCAAGGGTTATCGCCCCTGAAATTTGCTTTCCTGGTTTCCGGTGATAGTCGATATTGTCAGTCTTACGTCTTGATCCGGTTATGTATCCCAATTTTATAATATTCCGCGAACTAACTTCTTCTGAACTATGTTCCGCGCAGACACGAACAACGCAGCACATGGAACAGAGAATGGTTAAATAGAAAACTCCCATCACAGCGTCACTTCACAGAAAGTTATCCGTGTTCCGATCATTGTTTTATCTCGGTTACATTTGTCTAATGCACTGGTATCGTCCACACAAAACACGGAGTATAATGGTAATTCAAGAGAACTGGCCCGAGGAATCTTCCTGCGCCAGCCAATCAGAGCGCCGATCGAGTATCACCGCGTGCGCTGAATGGTCAGGGCGCTCTGCTGGTCTGTGTTGGATCGTTGAGCCTGAACACATGCTGCCGAGTATCCAACATGCGACACGGCGTATGATACTGTTCTGCCGCTATCTGTGCTATCAATCTCTATGTTTCACATCACTGGAAAAACTGCTACACGCTTTCACCTATAATAATAAATTGAAACAGTTTATGACCGACGGGTGGATCAGAAAGTTATATTTAACACCATGAAAATCTTCATTGTGATAAAAAATGTTCTTGGTTAATACATACTTTGACAAATGTTATTCCTAACGACTAATTTTGGGTGACCCTCAAGATTATATTCTCAAAAAAAGCCGACACAAGAAGTCAGCTGTCCGCATAGCCTATGCGCAGGGAGTCACGTATATACTGTAAGGGGCCGGCTTTAAAGTAGCGCGCGCGAAGAATACACTATTAATATGACTGGTCGTGGTGTTCTAGACGGTCAATATTGTCAGAGTCATATAGAGTGGAATTGGTTTTAGATTACATAGAATCCCACGCGGAACTACGCTGTATATTCCAAACAGGGTTCGCAGTAGGAAAACACACCACAACGGACCGAAATTATTTGCTCATATATCTAATCAGTTTGTACATGTATGCTCAATCCATCAGAATCGCACGGCATACATAGCACGTGATAAATCAACCCACCTCCGCTCTGCAGGCATTTGAAAACATATAGCTATGCAATGTAATGTAAACCTTCCATGAATGGAGCTTCCTGAAATGTTGCGAAAACCCTGTACCAATGCATTCTCTTAACTACGAGTTTCCCATATAGAGCCTAGCATATGTAAGAAAATACATTGGCCTAACAATATTTACCTTGTCATTGAAAGCCATAAGTATCCCATATATGAGAGGCTCGCATATATAAGTGAATGATGCACCAGCGCAGCTACCGTCATACATGAAAGGGTTAAGGTGGTGCAGAGATGGCACGTTTAAGCCGTGATGGTCATGACAAATGTTTCTGAAACCTAATCCTCTAGAATTGAAGCTAAATCCCCAAAACTTATGGATTCAGCAGAGAGCTAGAACAGTCATCTCTGTGCAAGTATGGGTTTATCTTGCAACAATGGATACTTCCAAAGCAATTTTGGACACGACATCAAGTCTTAATTTCCATCTGTGAGAAACTTGTGTGAAGATGGACAGTTGGTCACCTCAGCGCCTTTTTAACTTTATAGCTTCTGATGCCAAGATATAATCTGTGAATACATGTATACTCCTCAGATTCAAATTCAGACCAAGGCTTTTCTTTTCAACAATTTAAACCCTATTTTGTATGCAAAAAATAGCTGTTGTCCAAATTTGTTGTGACCCATGTATATATAGATAGATTTCATAACAGTTTCAGATTATAATCATAAATGTGGGTGCACAGGGGATCGAGGCACACGTTATGAAACTTATGTGAGCCCACTACCTGGAACATAACTGCTGGTGAATCGAATATAAAGATGGTTTTTCACGGGAAGCCAGTAATTAAGGTGGTGCTGGGGTCATGTGGAGAACAGTGCCTCGGGTGTTCAAGAATTCAATTGACACACAATGTGCACCGTCTTCCAGATATAGGGTGGTGTGGCTTTATAGCTGTGGCTGTGAGCGAAGTTTCAATGACACAAAGCAGTGTCTGCAGGATAGCCATACATGTTCTTGAATTATCTATGTGCGTGTACCATGCGTGAATTGTGATTCATATATGTTTGCCAAATAGTATGGACGAAATCAAGTTACATTATGTAATAGCCTTTTCTCTAATCTCGCGTGTCGCCAAATAGGAGAATGCCTGTAATGCAGGCAGGCACGTCGGTTCTCATTGCAGATTTTCTATACATCGACCTTCGACGAAGTAGAATCGTTAATTCCGAAGCCTATCCAATACCCTTAGAAATGGGTTATGGTAATATACTTGCATTGATAGGGCTTGGTTGGATGCTCAGATTGTGTACATTTTGCAACGGAACAAACTAAGGGCCATGTGTTATTACGCGATTTTATATAACATGTTAGTACACTCATATCGGGGCTATCCTGTGGTTTCGTACTGTGTTATTTATTAGTTGGCAACTGGCGGTAGAATGAAGCAGCTGTTACAAAATAGAGCGGTATCTATCTACTTTGAAGAGTATCGCCATGCATTGACTTGACTTGAAACGTATTTTATTTGCAAATAATACAAAAGGGATTGGGGCACAAGTTTTTTCAACTTATGAAGCCCCTCTCCCAATACAGTCGATTTAAATATAAAATGTTTACAAGATGACAGCTGAACATATTTACATGCATGATAGAGTTATTTTATGGTGATTGATGTAGTGCCTTCCAGAGAATATTGCTATATGGGTTATGGCTGGTTTGGTAGCTATAACATTTGGTGGGGTTTGTGTGATTTTTGTTCGTTTTAACTAATGTTGGAGCAGGGTGTGTGCAAAGGGGTATTTTCTTCATATATATGTTAGTCAAGTGTTGGCCAGCTACTCTGGAAGACAGTACATACGGTAGATCAAGGTAATAGAGAACTGGTGATTGGGTGGGGGAGTAGGTTCATAAGTGGGGAGCCAGCAGATTACTAAACTGCGTAGTTCCTATATTTACCGGTGTACTTAGACAATGTGTAGTCCTTCATTGTGAATGTATTTTGTTTTTAAATTAAGTTATCGAAACGCTTTGTTGCTACAATATATTGCTGAATTATATCGAACAGTTTCTTATTACTTTGGGACGAGATATATGGTATTCCGAAAAGAATTTCGTTAATATTGAGAATTTGAAGGCTTTCGCGAGTCAATTTATCAGCGAGGACGGCTCGCTCGGACTGATTCAAGGGGCAACTAAAGAAAAAATGAAAGGCATCTTCGGATGGATTTCCACAGAAGCACACAGGGCTATGGGAGATATAATTGTTATACATGTCAGAGCGGAGTTTGCTGCATCTGTTTCGGATGCGACAGTGTAGGATGCTGTTTTTTCGTTGACCTGCATGTGTAGAATTAAGTGCAGAGGAGGGGCAGGTGAGAGGTCCAATAGTTGCAAATTAGTTTTAAATATCGAAAATTGGCCAACGTCAGTGATTATTTTGGGAAGTTTATTCCACTCAGTGGTTGCCGACGGAAAAAAAGACTTTTTGCAGTGTTCTGTATTACAGAAATATGAATAAAATTTGCCGGGTCGCCTCATGTTGTAACCCGACACCTCGTTTGCTCTAGGGGGAAGTGGATATGCTAGATAAGATGGGGCTTGTTCGTTTACTATTTTGTAGACTAGTTGCAGTTTGTGTATCTGTCGCCTTCTATCGCCATGCATTGCGGAAACCACTTCGTTCAAAGTTAAGGAAATACAATGCGAAGTGGTTATTTAGGGTGAGGTGGAGAGGGGTGGTCACATGGTGGTCAAAATGCCGACATGGTGGTCGAAAGACCGACATGGTGGTCGAAAGGCCCGAGAGGCATCTCTCGTTCATCCACAATGGAATTGCCTTTAATAGTATAGTACGAAAGAACAAAACAAGAACAAAGATGACACAATTTAGATAGTTACGATTTAAGCGAGATTTTTTATCTTGATCTGTTTTGTCTTCTGCAGGGAAACAATAGCGTAAATGTAACAATATAATTATATTATTACTGTATATTATATATAGAATACCAATACTATATAACATCACATTTCTGTATAATATATGGAATGCCAACATACTGGGATGTCTAAACTATTATATGCTCTCAGAGAGATTGAAGTTGATTGAACATGCCACAATTATAGTGTGAAAATATATGACTTGTGCTATAGTACAGTAATAGCTTCTTTCTCCGAAATCACGAATCATGAAAGGGTTAAGGTGGTGCAGAGATGGCACGTTTAAGCCGTGATGGTCATGACAAATGTTTCTCTCTCTCTCTCTCTCTCTCTCTCTCTCTCTCTCTCTCTCTCTCTCTCTCTCTCTCTCTCTCTCTCTCTCTCTCTCTCCCTCTCTCTCTCCCTCTCTCTCTCTCTCTCCCTCTCTCTCTCTCTCTATCTCTCTCTCTCTATTGGAGTCTGCTCTGAATTGCGCTTTCTTTGATCAGTGCAGCTCTTCGGCTTGCTGGTGTATCCTATTCATCTCCTATCTTGGTGACGTTGGGAAAAACAACGCCTACATTGCCTATTTGTTTAACAAGTTAATTACTCTCTGCAGTTCATTTGTGACCAAACCAGTCCGTTTTGTAACGTAATTGTGAATAATACACACCTTGAGCATAATAAACTAGTAAAACTACTAAGAACTAAGAATAAGGAATGCTAGTGGTAGTCGTAAATTGTTCGGACGGTCCAAAAAACTTTTCGCAGAATTTACGACTATACGAGACCATTTGTGAGCAAATCGTGCTGTGTCCAAACTTCTTGCTCGTCAATGCTCACATTAACGTGATATCGTTATGTTTGTCGTTGAAATTTTGTACTTAATGCTGTTGTTATTGGGTCATTGTCAGTGGTATGCAGGATGCATGCAAAGCTCGTAACCGTATAAACCGTAACTACGGATATCGTAAAACGACAACTGACAGGAAAAACACAATCGCTAGTGATGAAGTACCCCATTCTTAATTCGTATGATTAGTAGTTCATTATTGCTAAAAAAAAAAAAGTGTAAAATGAGGAAAATGTCATAAATTCCACAAAACTAACTCGGGCATGCATGCCACTTACCTGCCAAATAAAATCATACTTTGACCGCAACACATAGTCTTTTTCAACATGACTGGATACTCTCTTATGAGTGGTTCAAACGCTGAATCGTATATAGTGTACAGGTAACCATAAGTTCCCTCCACGTTTAGGATCAATATACCTGCCCAATATGGAGACCACTCAGATGTATACTTGTGAATGGGACAATCCATTCCGAAACGTAATTAAGTGCACAAATTGTCCCATTTTACGCAAACATGAAGAAGATTGTCGTCTGCATTTCGGTAGTCGACTTCCCCGAACACTCAACCAAATTTAACCCTTTGACGACGGGAGCTGCGCTGATATTAAATATCATGTGCTAGTTCATTCTCTTATATATGCGAGCCTCCCACAGGGAGCCTAGCATATATCAGGGAATGAAATGGCTTACAATGTCAAGGTAAGTATTGTTAGGCAAATCTGTTCTCTTATATATGCGAGCCTCCCACAGGGAGCCTAGCATATATCAGGGAATGAAATGGCTTACAATGTCAAGGTAAGTATTGTTAGGAAAATCTGTTCTCTTATATATGCGAGGCTCCTTACTGGAGATTCGCATATATAAGATAATGCATTGGCACAGGGGTTTCACAAAATGTCAGGACGCTCGAGTCATGGAAGGGATATATAGCATAATGTATTTTCCAATATGTATTCATTATGTCTTCATTCCATGATCTTGACTAAATTATTTGGTCAACAGTATAACATGGAACTTGATTGGGTCTTCGTGAAATGGATTCTGTCACCAATTTCTGATACGACATGTAGATTAGAATATTGGAACCAGTCATCCAAAGTATGCCAACGGGCAAAAGTAATGAATATATCCCGGTTAATGGAATGTCAATATCCCTAGTCAGAGCTCATTATTTTCCTTATGATACTATAATAAAAGTGAGCGTATATAGATTCTCCAGAAAGCCAGATAGATTGTTATCAGGGTGTAGTAGTAGACCAAATTCCTTCGCCTTGCCACCAAGTGACATTATTCAAGAATAGGCTGGCAAAGAATGTCAACGCATTTGTGTGTGCTTTGCCTCTTCTGTCAGGGTTAACAGACGAGCGACTGGACATTCAGAATCTACATGAGCGAGCCCATTTAGCTTCCAAATGTCCAGTTGAGAGTTTGAAATACGGGTTTGAAATAAACAACGATGAACTATATTTCGATGAATTATTCTGATAAATATCGATAAATGAGACACATACGAACGTTTTATGTGTAAAGAATAGTCATCGACTGAGAACAAAAACACGTCCATTGTTTGAAAGTGGAGTACGTATGATAACAATTGTATATAGGCAACACAGCCGCCCATACCAGTGGAGCTTTGGTCAAAACTAAACGTCTTTACGCAAACATATACAGTAGAATATTTGATTTCGCTGTCAATATAATGTTGTATATATACGTAATATATATGTCGACGGACGCAATTATCTGTATTTTGGGCACGAATGCATTTTTGGATAGTTTTGACTCGCGAATGGTCAAAGTCACATCGTTCTGCACAGAAGAAAGGTAACTCTATTATGATGACGTGTTATGTTTGAATATGATAGATACAACTGGTATGCAAATTAACATGCTGCCTTTTCTGACAAGGACAGTTTACGTGGGGTTTAATAGGACTATGCAGATGTTTGTTATTGTGGGCGGGTGTTAGAAGCGAAAGTTTTCTCGAATTTCGTGGGAATTTGTTGTGGATAACTTTGGGAGACATCACCTTTCTACATTACGAATGTCGACTTGTGGTATAAAGCATAGTATAAAGTGCCAATTCCGAGAAATAGAAGGTCAAGGTGGAACAAAGAAGCTGAGTTTTAAGAGCTGAAGAAAGTTTCCATTATATACTGTAATGTGCTCATAACACAATGAATCGAACACAACAGCTTTGCGATTTTGGCAGATTTTAGAACATATTGCAGTTATTCTACAGATACCCCATAACACCATTCGATTTCAAGATCTGTTGTTTCGAATAAATTAGTTTCAACTTGTGTGTTGACATTTAAAGTGGTCTTTATTTAAGTCTTTACTTTTTAATGCTGTTTACTGGAGTAAAGATCCTCAAATAACGATACCCAAGCTTGTACCACAGCGTTTGGGTCCCATCGTCCATGTGGAACTGTTCTGTTTACTCAAAAAAGAGGCGATTGGACCGTTATACTATTTTCTGATCACCTCTTGTTCTGAAGACGGTTTTATATCCATTTTCCTGCTAATTTGTCAAGTCTATAAGTGAACTGTTTTAATTTCCGAAATTCACGGCGAAATGTGCGTTTATATGCTTTCTATTTCCGGTAAGCAGCATGTGATTCGCCTTGGTATGAATGGCCCAAGAGATATTTTAAACTGACGTAGCTTATTAGAACCTCAAAACGTATGTTCATGTACATGCAATATGTTAGTAGGGTAAGTGTTTGTCATTTCGAGCCTTGTAAACGTATTTAAATCATTTTCGACCTATTTTGATCCCCAGGGACGGACAGGAATGCGACATACTGGAATATTACTGGGTATATTATGAGATATCAAACCATCGAGTTGATTTTTCAGTTTTTTACTGTCGCCACACTCACAATACACTCCCGGCTATGTTATCCTGCTAATGTTTTATGATGTTGGTGGATCCTACTGAATTGCCATCATGTCGTGAGTCCTACTGAATTGCCATCATGTCGGTGGGCCCTACTGTATTGCCATGAAGTCGGTGGGTCCTACTGAATTGCCATGCTGTTGGTGGGTCCTACTGCATTGCTATGATGTTGGTGGGTCCTGATAATTTGCTATGAAGTTGGTGGGTCCTACTGAATTACCACGATGTTGGTGGGTCCTACTGAATTGCCATGATGTTGGTGGGTCCTACTGAATTGACATGATGTTGGTGGGCCCTACTGAATTAACATGATATTGGTGGGGTCTACTGTATTGCCACGATGTTGGTGGGTCCTACTGAAATGACATGATGTTGGTGGGTCCTGCTGCATTGCCATAAATTGGTGGGGCAAACTGGTGCTGTTAGTAACAAATAACGTTGTTTTCTCAAGTTGTTATTTTCGCTGCTTTATAGGCTAAACTGAACGAATCGATGAAAAGTCATTATGTGCAAATAATATTTAAGAAGATATATATTGGAACTTATTTTAATAATGGATGTTTTGGTTGTCACAAACCGACCATTGTCTATTGCTGCGATCACCAGCATATATGTTCTTGAATGTTCCATACAAACACTCGATTTTTCTCAAATTGCTCGGATTTGCCGAACATTGAGACAGTGACAACTTTAGAAAATTAATGGTACATTTTCTCAACAACATCGATTTGCAATTCAGCAGGACCCACCAACACGTCATATCAAATTAGCAGGACTACTTAACCGGGAATGGAATAAGTAACACGTGAGCATGAACCTTCAAGGAAACGGAATGTTTGTCTTGACGCTTACCTATATACGTATATCTGTTTTGAGAGCATTATAATATGGCTTAGCTTAGCCGTGAGCCCAATACCATGTATATATAGGAACACACATATGTCGTGTTGCCTGAACTACTTTACAATGGAAATGACAGGTCTTACTAATGTAGCCTTCTGTCTCCCTGAGAAATTATGAGTTAATGAATATCCCCGGGCATCGAGTGCTATATTGTGAGTACCAAGCAGTGCTCTGAGGACGAATGATTGCCACGATATGCTATTGGCCTTCAAGCACATATCGGTTGATTAGCATGTAGAATCATAATTAAGTGTATCCTATACGGACCGATTCCCAGAACCAAAGACTCCAACCCGCAGTGTAAACATATTCTCGACGAAACCATGCAATACTTTAATGGAGCACTGTCCTCGTATATTGATAATTGGGACGAAAATGGCAGAAGTGCTTTTACTGGAATGGGGCTTTACATATGCCGTACCATGAACTGTCAGATATCATGAAAGCACAATGCTGCCTCGATTGTTGTCTCCCGAAAAAATAATGTACACCGTCCGGAAATGGTTTCCGGATGATAACTTTAGTTTCGGTTATTAGACCAAAAGCAAATTTCATAGGTGAGTTTATCAGACCAAAATACAGGTAAAGTTCGAATATGGATTTGCTCCGCCCATTTTTTTCGAGAGTTATGGCCCTTTTTTTTTTACTTAGGATCTTGTAATTTTCTGGTTTCCGGATGATAACTTCAGTTTGTGTGATCATATCTGAACCAAATTTGGTATGTGAGTTTATCAGCCCTATATACAGGTCAAGTTCAATATGGGTTTGCACCACCCATTTTTGCGAGAGTTGTGGCCCTTTTTCGACTTGGAATCCTGTCAAAATCTGGTTTCCGGATGATAACTTCAGTTTGTGTGATCATATCTGAACCAAATTTGGAATGTGCGTTTATCAGCTCGAAATACAGGTCAAGTTCGAACTTTAGTTTGTGTGAACATATCTGAATCAAATTTAGTATGATAGTTTATCAGCCCAAAATACAGGTCAGGTTCGAATATGGGTTTGCTCTGCCCATTTTTGCGAGAGTTATGGCCCTTTTACGACTTAGAATCCTGTCAATTTCTGGTTTCCGGATGATAACTTTAGTTTGTGTGATCATATCTGAATCAAATTTAGTATGATAGTTTATCAGCCCAAAATACAGGTCAGGTTCGAATATGGGTTTGCTCTGCCCATTTTTGTGAGAGTTATGGCCCTTTTACGACTTAGAATCCTGTCAATTTCTGGTTTCCGGATGATAACTTTAGTTTGTGTGATCAAATCTGAATCAAATTTGGTATATGAGTTTATCAGCTCGAAATAAAGATCAAGTTCGAATATGGGTACGATCCACCCATTTTTGTCTGGTTGCTTCGGATTTAGGGTCCTTGTTATTTTTTTCAGAAAAGCTGATGCCCCCAATGAAGCCACCTTTTCGGGGGACACTGTGGCCGGACGGCATTTTATTTTCAATTTATTTTGCGGAAGAGTGAAAGCTAAAATGCACCCGGTTACTAGCAAATGTGGTTGCAAGGCTCAGGCGGAAAACGAAAATCAAAATATCACACAATTATCTGCTCACAATTGTGTCCATTCACAAGCTTCGAAAGTCATCCAGAGTTTTCTGCAAGCCTGAACTTAATGTGCCTGTCATTTGCAGAATGAGGTCCCCAGAGGGTGAATTTAGTGACGCTATCCCGCATAGTGGACTAGCATCACTAAATTCACCCTCTGGGGACCTCATTCTGCTTAGGCCTCATCTTCTCTGGAAAGTTTCTTTATTATCAAATTTCTATAGAAACTTTTTCACATAAATTTTATTTCTTTTTTAGTTTAGTAGTTTTGGCAGACGACTCATTGCATACTCGAGGTTCCCAAATGGGTGTACATCACAATATTCACCATTTGGAAACTTCAATCTGAGTCTATGTCTCCCATAACAGAAGAGGTCATGCCAAATGAGGTCCACAGAGTGTGAATTTGGTGATGCTAGCCCACTATGCGGGATATCATCACTAAATTCACCCTCTGGGGACCTCATTCTGCAAATGACAGGCCCACTAAACACAGGCTCGGTTCTCTGCTAGTGGTGTCATCGTGTATTGTTATACCGTTTATATGGATTAAAGGGGTACTGTACGCCAAATGTTGTTGTTGGTTTTTATAGTCTCCGAGTCGGAGAATAAGGTAACAATTTTTTCATTATTTGAAAGTCTGTTGAGTACGAAGTAGTGTTACGGATGACAAATTTACCGGAATGCAAAAATACAAATTGTCGTTGTCGAGTAATTTGTGTACAGTTTTCAACCTAATGAAACAAATAAAAGTTATATTATATGCATAGTAGTCCCATATAATCATTTAAGTTATTGTATCGTCGCTAGTCAGTGAGTGGCTTGAGTGTTCTCCCCGTATCATCATAATATTTTAAGCGATCGTGTGTGCGATCGGTTTAACAAGCCAGTATCCCTCATTTATTTTATTTGATTACGTAAATTCGTAATTTAATTGACGCCATTTTATGGCTCCAGTCATAAATTCAATTTATATCAAATTATTAACTTTTAAATTATTAAATTTTAAGATAGCCTATTAACCTGAGCGTTTACATAATACATCTTCGACTCAAATTACTTATGTTTCTCTATATTATCGATATTAGATCGTTGTTGTCACCGGAAATTTAATGAAAATGGCGTACAGTACCCCTTTAACCCATTCAGTTATAAAAATAAACATTGGAATATTTACATTTACGTATGTATTCATTATAATATATGGGGATTAAAATTAATGCACATACCACTATATATGTTTTAAACAAATTAACCCTTACTGTGCTAAAGCATCATCGATGAGTTATCTCATGGGAAATGTTCAGAGGCCGTTTGTTGAACTTATTATCTAAACATTTTGCTCAATAAATAGGCCCCCTTCTGCACTTTTATTTGTCTGTCGTATCACCTTAAAGATACGGGCGGCGTTAGCGGTGGGTATGCTGTTAAAATATTCACCTCCGTCAAAAACCGCCATAAATAGAAAGAATAATAAAATATAGACAGACCTTGTTCTTATACCAATCAGAAATATGGCATAAACAGTATGTTACTGTCAATTTTGTTCCTTTGTTATGTAAACAAAAGCAAAAAAATCGTTACGTTACCTGGCTTTTGTTTAGATCCGGATATGGTAAACATAAAGAGCGTTTTTTGCTACTTTTTTCCTGATATGGAAATAATAAAGAGCGTTTATATCATTTGTGTGTGATTAACCAATAGAATTGCACTGTGTTATGTAAACAGACGCACAACTTCTGTAACACGAGCAGGCTCTTGCTTACGTACATCATTGTACGTCTTGACGACAATATACTATTTACGCGCTGATTATGTTTGGCATATGAACAAAACTATATATATTTTAATATTCCTTCTGTTGATGGCGATTTGAACAAATATGAATATTTCTGCAACTAACGCCGCCCGTGCCTTTAATATCCTTCCAAATCAATAATAGACCATTCCGATGTGCACTTTTAAACTGATTTGGAATAATCCATTTAGTATAGAAAGGGTTTAAATACCACCATGCAGTTAGTGAACAGCACAATCTTGGACAAATGAGAGCATTGTAAAGTATGGTGTTTGTAGTCCTAACAGAGCTTTAGATGTTAAGAACAAAATACGGCAGCTCTTCTTTGATAAGAATCCCCACAATCAAAATAATCTAATAATTAATTATCAGCCCGTAGTCATAAAAACATGCTATGGCTAGACTTTTATCATCGGAACACGTCCATTTCCAGCGTTTGATTACTTTTTAACAAAAGATGAAACCCAATGGTAGCTTCGAGGTGCGAAGTAACAACATGTTAACCACTTTCCATACTGAATGGATTATCCCACTCCGTTACAAATGTATAACTTGGAATGTTTTTTTTATTCACCTGGAGGGCTCTTTAGTAAAAATAAGCAGACGATAGACAGATAATAAAATGGCAGAGGGGGTCCTATTTATTGGAGGGAAATGGTCGTTTGTTGAACTTATTATCTGAAAATTTCCTAAGATAACTCCTCATCAATGAGTATTTAGTATAGAACGGGTCAATAGATCCCTAATGCATCCGAACACGAATGGTTTGAGGACACATCATCGATTCTCTGTTAATCACACACGTTACGTGCCAGTGACCGGATAACATTGTAACGGTTTAAACTTTAAAGTTGCTGATCAAAGTAAAGCCTCAAATTAAACAATGAATTTATATTTGCGCTATGTGGATAGCAGAAGGCGAGAAAATAACCAACACAGAAATTCATGTTATGGTTGAAGTATATATTTCCCCTACATGTCCACCCAATTAGCATAGTTTATACATATGGTTTCAAAGGGACTCAAGGCCTCGATGTGGGTAAATGTGCAACCATTATACAAGTCAACAGCTCAACTAAGAAGAATACGGAGAAATAGATAAACATTTTCTTATATTCATTATTGATAGTTCTCCAATAAGGACATTTCGCGGGTTGAAACCGTTACGTTAAGTGTTGAGTGTTTTGCTTACCGCATACTCTTCACGTACTGTAATGTAACATAACATGACTTTTGTTTACTAATATTACAGCGTACGAATTTTACAATAAGATACTATATAACGCGATATTTATGATTGGTATAAGAACAAGGTTTGTCTATATTTTAATATATTTCTGTTTATGGGGGTTTTAAAGTATGTGACTAATTTTTACAGCAATACGCACCCGAAGGAAATCCGTATCTTTAAGCCATAATGTATCAGGATTGGTCATGGTGGGAAATACATCAGAGAGATTTATGTGCGTGATTTAAATTTTGACATTCTAATAGTGGCGTCAGAGGAAGCATTTGCGTGCCATAAATTTGACAGCTAATATCCTACCGAGGACACATTAAATTCCAAGTGTGACCATGGACTGAACGTTTTCTGTCATAATAATATATATTCACCCTTCATGACATAATTCGGTTAACCTGAATAGACTTTTGATAGTCATGTCCGGACAACACAGTAGACGCTGTTTATAAGCTAAATTAGTCAAGAAAGCTTGCTACTGCATAATGTTTCATACAGACACTGGCTTCCGTTCAATCGCTGGGATTATCCAAACAACACACAAATGAAAACTTTAGGAAAATTACCGGTATGTTTTCTTAATATATCGCATTGTTCCACCAGTCCTCATGTATAGGAGGACCACGCAATAGAACAGTAAGTTCACCGTGATTTAACCAGATGTTTAACCAAGCCTGAGTTTAGTGCGCCTGTCATTTGCAGAATGAGGTCCCCAGAGGGTGAATTTAGTGACGCTATCCCGCATAGCGGGCTATCATCACCAAATTCACCTCTGGGGACCTCATTCTGCATGACCTCATCTGATATGGGAGACATAGACACAGATTGAAGTTCCCAAATGGTGAATATTGTGATGCACACCCATTGGGAACTTCGATTATGCAATGTGTCGTCTGCCAATTTGGGGATATAGAGCAACTAAACTAAAAAGGAATATAATCTATGCGAAGAAGTTTCATAAGCGTCACTAAATTCACCCTCTGGGGACCTGATTCTGCAAATGACAGGCACACTAAACTCAGGCGTGTGTGTAACTGGCAAATGTGGCAAAATAACCTGGCTGCCATATAAACCCAGTTGTGCCGTTTGAAGTGATAACCTTTATGTTGTAAAAATGTAGAAGTGTATTTTCAATTGTAAAGAACTTTAAACTATTACACAAGCATCGAACTTCATATTGTAGTAAATGAAAGTCACAATTATCTAGATATAGAAATTGAAAAGCCATTTCCAAGTGAAAACAATATATTATAAAAAGGTTCAGTGTTACTAGACAAAGTGGTTTTCTGCGTATATTCTATGATGTACTTCATTAGTTTACAGATCCACAATGTAATACCTCCGGTTGCTGTATATCGCCAAACCGTATAATGTGGCGTGCAATTTAGCATGCTGACTAGGCCGATGACCATAAGGCCGATTGTTATGGTTGGGTTTCATTCAACAAAATCTCTATATTCAAAAGTCAAACCAGCGGTACACATTCCAGACCGCATGCATAATAAATATAGACACAGTGGGTTAGTGGTGTTGTGATGAATTAAATGTTCTGTAAAGTTATTTTTGTGGCGCCGCAAATTGGCCAAATTTGACTCACAACTTATGTCGGACAAGCTGAGAGATAGATAACTCCTGCAATTTCCAATTCAATCAGTGCTCGACAGCGCGCACCGCACCAATATTCTCTTATCAAACCAACGGTTCCTATTCATAAACGAAAGCAATTCATTCGCATAAAAAATCATTGGTAGATAAGTGGGAATTTTCAGCAACTGCGATAAACGGACAATGCCCTCCGAGTGTCTGATGGTGAATTAACCATGACTTCGTGGCCCGTTACTCCATGAGCTCAGCCATCATCTTTATTTGCTGACATATATTATAATAAATAGAGGATCTCACATGAGTTTCTATTTTATACGGAATTTATCAACCGAGTTCACTAAATTCGATTTGAGCCGAGGTTTACCAAGGCTCAAATAGAATTTAGAGGACGAGGTTGATAAATTACGTATAAAATAGGACGAGTGTGAGATACCTTTTATCACATGATCAAATAAACCCGAAGCAACGCGAAATATTCATCGAAAACAACAATCATAAACTACAGCGATCGCAAGTTATTTGAAGAACGCCGTGACGTCATCGCACGCGCTGATATTAAACGTGTCTATTACCGATAATTATGAAAGTAAGATGTGATTGTAAATTTACACTATGTTGATAAATGTCAGGTGACAGAAGCTCCAAAAAAGGTGCTTATTTACTCAAACCATGTATCACGGATGTCTCTGGAATCCGGTCGAAAGTTGACTGCATGTACTAACATTGCAGCAATTATTCAAATACAGTTTGTATAGTCACGCGCATCATCACGCATGTGCATGGTATTAATTTTTTCGTATGTAAATATTCAATTTGTAATTTCATTTATTATCATATTATATCTAGCATATGCTTTATATACAAGTGCACCTTTTATGGCAGGATATTTTGCTGGGCTGGTCAAGAACATAAAGGCATGGATGGCCTTCGCGGTGGGAATGCTGTTAAAATAGTCACAATCGTTACAACTGCCATAAACAGAAAGAATATTAAAATATAGACATATTTTGTTCTTATACAAATCATAGATATCGCGTACATATTATGTTAATGTCAAGTTCATACGCTTTGCGTATAAACAAAAGCCAGGTTCTGTAACATTTTTGGCCTTTGTTTACATAACAAAGCGTATAAACGTGACAATAACATATCGCAATGTACGCGATATTTATGATTGGTATAAGAACAAATTGTTTCTATTATATCATATTTTTTTCTGTTTATGGAGGTTTTAACGGATGTGACTATTTTAACAGCAATCCCACCGCGAAGGCCATCCGTGCCTTTAACGCTGGGGAGCTTGACCAGCTCGGGCCCGTGTGTGCAAACTTAATCACGTTGCTCATTTTGGACATATAGCTATCACCATTAATATTATATTCAGAATTATTTGACTGTGGTATAGAAGGGTGGGGCACTTACATATGCGTACACCGTTCTGCAAGTACTTTCATCTTTACTCGAGTAGTTTCTCGGGTCACACATTTTTTTCGTGATTATATCTTTAATTTACTATTCCCCTCACTTCCGTCCCTTCTAAGTAACAAACATCGTTTTTTTCCTAAAAAAAAATCAAGCGAAAAGCTTACACCCTCCACGTGTATGAGTAAAGGCATTACTTGTTGCCTCCGGTGTATATATACAGTAAGGGTGTATATATTTATCAGACAAAATCGGACTTGGCATTACAATCTGCATCAAGTTGCCTGAAGCCGGGAATTTAATTTTGTTGGTAAAGTCACATGCAGTTGCTCTCGTATGATTAATATATTCCAAAGACTTCATAGCCAACCTAGTTAATTCCTTTATAGTGGGTAATTACTTGTTAGAGTGGGTCGATGTTTTATTTTGGAACTCTCTTTGAAATAACTGGCTTCAACACAACACGCTTTCCAACTTAAGTCTGCGGTTTTACTGTGCATATATAGCAGGAGTTTTGGAAATCAGATGGCTTCGGACACTGGCTCTAAAGTGAAAGGTCAGAAACCACTCAAATACAGCTTCATTGTTTGCTGCTAAAAACAAAAAGTTGGTTCTGCAAATACAAAATAAAACTGCCCTTCAAATTTACTGAGTTCCTGGAGTTTCCATTATATTTTCCAATTTGCAAAGCATTATGCTACGCAAAACAAAAAAGTTAGTTTACTCCCTGGCCCGAAGATAGATATGCAACTGCAATGATGCACGATGTTGGGTGGGGGTGGGGGGTCAAAATAATGAAACTGCACACGACGATCCTAATGTTGTGCTCCTGGTCCTCGTCGTTTCAGTCGCTAAGTCGTGTAACGTCATGTTGTGGTGCATGTATGGAGGAAATATCGCACAGAGACTTAATTAGATCATGCCACGCATCTCTGTAGAGATTATATTCAACCAGCACAAAACCTGGGTAATTGTTTGATGTTCTGACCGGAACTTTATGACATTGAACAAACAAGGCGGAGAATATATTTCTTTGTTAATACTTGTTCCTCAACAATCTACGTCACATTGGGGGTGATCCCAGCTTGAGATTGCATGTTTTTCTGTGACTATTGTGAGCTGATATCGCAATAAATATTGAATACATTTCCCAGGAGAAATTCAATAATTGTAAGCGACGCGAAGCAAAATCGATCACAAGGTCACTTAAATCGTGCAATATTAAGGAAGGTAATAACTAAGAAATATATTCCGAGCGTTATATTTCGACTTTATAAGGTTCCCGGTCAAAATCGTGACATTATGTAAGTGTTCATATCACCGGGAAATAATCAACTGCACACAGAAACCAATGCACCGACCAACATGGCGACATGAGTGTTTCACATCCACACCAACTTGGGTAAAAAAAATTCAAGAGCTGGAAATTCCATAATGGGAAAACCCTGTGCCAATGCATTCTCTTATATATGCGAGTCGACCATAGGTCGCCTCGAATATATAAGAGAATGCATTGGCCTAACATATTTTATATTATTTTTTATAATTGTTAAAAATAGTAAGAAAAACAAATGACAAAAAATAAATAAAAAATTGTTAAAGAATGTAAGAAATAGTGATAAAAAAATGATAATAATTGTTAAAGAATTTAAGAAAAAAATTATAAAAATTTATGCGAATGTATGAAATAATTATTAAAAAAAATGATAGAATTATTAAAGAATGTCCACTGACAAACTTGCCCAGACGCGGTGTACTCATTGAAAACTAAGTAAACTAATACTTGTCAATAAAATACAGCCAAAGTCGCCCCCACAACATCCCCTGCTCACAGAAACAACGCGACATTAATACAGCCAAAGTCGGCCCCACAACATCCCCTGCTCACAGAAACAACGCGACATTATAAAATACAGCGAAAGTCGCCCCCACAACATCCCCTGCTCACAGAAACAACACGACATTATAAATCGAAGTTAATCTCGGCATTAGACAGTCATATCGGGGCTGAAGCAGTGGTATTTTTTCGACCAAGTTGTCTAACTAGACTTCCGCGATGGAGACGGTTCTGTCAATATTGAATTGGACACGCTTACCGATCAATCAGTGGTCCTCTGTTATATAAACAATAATCTGGTTCTTTCCTAGATCAGACAGCAGACTCCACAAATATCCCAGGCGCAATTTAATCCAGTTTTATCCAAAGTATTGAAGTCCACTCGTATCCCGTCTTCGAATCACTTAACAAATTAAGATATATTGAATAAGATCAAGAGTCTTGTGTCTCTCCTGAAAACAATATTGTTTGCCGAAAGACGTGGCCCATCATCTGCGATACGCCGGAACACACGTTCACCGCCACAGTCGTGATAGCGGCATCCGTACGCTTGACCGAGTGGTATTCGTTATATAGATCATTTAATAACTAAACGCTCGAGATTTCAAAAAGTGATCGAAGAGGCTTCCACTGTGGATGCGTTCGCCGAGAGATTCTGTTTAATTCTTGCTATGCTTATGGGTCGTATTTCTGCAGCCTGTTATGTTAGACTTCCAATAGAGATATGTGTCGATAAGCGAACACCAATCACAATATATATTGGCGTCGTTCTGTGTGATTACAGAACGGTTTGTCCGGAAAACACCTATATTGGTATACAAGAAGGGAATGACTATTAAGCATACCTTACTCGTATTTAAATTCGCGCAGTACTAATTTAAAACTGAGCGAAAAATAGTACGACTCCTGAATTTATACCAAACCGTGTGGCAAAATAAGAGGGGTATATGTTCGTGAGTGCATGTTCAATATTTTCGTATAAGAATAGATGTTTTACGGAAGATTGGAGTGATTACATTCATATTCGGACAAGAATCTCATTACCATTTAAAGCCTATACATCGATAAATAATTGTATAATCGTCTTCGTTTCAATGATTGTAAAAATAAATATTTTTCAGAGTGAATGCACGTCTCCATACCCACAACCCTGCACCGAGTGGCGCCGTAGTCATATAATAGTCTTGAGTTATTTATGTGAACCCAACTATTTAAAATACAAGCAGCCTGCTCAGTTTTGGTTTTACGTTCGAACTCAATTTAATGATCCACATAACTGCTTAAATATCAGAATAATTACTTGGATCATATACACCCATCTTATCTTAAACAAAATTATAATACACTCATGTTCTATTCGATGTAAATTTCCGTCGTGATGGTCTGTCTGTACTACACACATGTATCTTTAGGACCGATTAAGAACTGACACTGTCATCAAACACAGGACATTTTCTACAATATTTTTGTCAGTTTTGAATTCGCGCAGTGTGGTGCGCGAATTAAAAGTGCGCGAATTTAAAACTGAGCGAAAAATAGTACTGCGCGAATTTAAATACGAGTAAGGTAATAGGAACGAGGAACAGGAACATGTTCCGGATAACAAGTGACTCTTTTGGGTATTATGAACGGAGATATAAACTAATTTTTCTCGCGTTCGACACAACGAAACAATACATAGTATACATTATTATTCGAAAGATTAGCATCTTCCCAGCATGCACATTGTTGAAAAAAGCACCCTATATGTCTCAGAAGTTGGTAGAGTGATTGATACTCTTCCCATTTCCATGAAAATTTGACAGTGGTATTGCGTAGTTTGTGAGAAATCGTCGACGTTCTACGAAGAATCTCGTGTGTTAATTGCCGATTCACCGCTCGACGTTCCTTGCAAATTATACGCTTAATTTTCAAAAGGAGTTTATAAGTGTTGAGATGTGAATGCAGGAGAGATACTAAGCTTTCGAGTGATGTATATTATGTATTGTTTTGGGAGAACATTGAGTTTATATATTTGTTCCTGTTACCCGGAATTGTCACCCAGAACCTGTTCCTGTTCCTCGTTCCGGTTACCGGGAATATTAGTAGTCAATATAACATAATCTCCCTTTTGATTCTCGAATCATGCCGTTAAATGGGAAGTCTCTAGACCTATTATCTCTTGAGATATTGTGCAAGAACCGTTCCCTAGCCTTACCCCTTAAACTTGTAACTACGCCCCTGCGAATTGAACTTCGTCTTCAATTTGGGCAGTCGATATGTAACCACTAAAACATTACTCGCTTTGGTTCATATGTTCATTATCATTATGTTATGTATATAGCAAATGTACCAAAAGTAGTTTTATTGTATCAATTCAGATGGGTACCTTTGAATCGCCATATGATCTTTAGGCATGTCGTTGTCATATTTTGGATTTAAAATAGGTCTATAAATATATGAAACTAGCAGGATGACCCGACTTCGTCTGGGCTGTTTCCACTCTGCTTTCATCCGTCGAAAGGCGCGATTTGACCTTGAATTGACCACTTTGAAGGTCAAGGTCAGGTCGGGGTCACGATTTGACCCGTCCAAAAGTACCCATAGGTATCAAATTTCGTCGAAATCCGTCGAAAGGCGCGATTTAACCTTGAATTGACCATTTTCAAGGTCAAGGTCAGGTCGGGGTCACGATTTGACTCGTCAAAAAACAATCCCCGGACAAAAATATCCCTAGGTATCAAATTTCGTCGAAATCCGTTCGAAAGGCGCGATTTGACCTTGAATTTACCATTTTGAAGGACAAGGTCAGGTCGGGGTCACGATTTGACCCGTCCAAAACACTCCCCGGACAAAAGAACCCCTAGGTATCAAATTTCGTCGAAATCCGTTCGAAGGGCGCGATTTGACATTGAATTGACCATTTTGAAGGTCAAGGTCAGGTCGGGGTCACGATTTGACCCGTCCAAAACACTCCCCGTACAAAACACCCCTAGGTATCAAATTTCGTCGAAATCCGTCCGGCAGTTTTCCCGACCAGGTGACCCGACTTCGTCCGGGCTTTGACCTTGAATTGATCATTTTGAAGGTCAAGGTCAGGTCGGGGTCACAATTTGACTGGTCCATGAGAGTTCCCGGACAAAAGTGGCCCTAGGTAGCAAGTTTGGACTCCATCGGTAGGGCCGTTTTCGAGTCTATAACGGACACACACATACATATATATAACTTGTGGGTACCCGTTTCAAGGTGAAGGTCACATCGGGCGGAAAAACTGACCCGATGAAAATCTCCCCCATTCCTAGGAACCCCTAAGTACGAACACAGACATAAGGATCACACAACACGCTCATGTCTGGACACAGACACAACACGCACATGTCTGGACACAGACACGCTCTTTATCAACGACACTGCGGATACGAACGCTCTTTAACTATCACGCGATTAACCCCACAATTCCAAGACGGCGGCACTGGAAATGGAGAATGAGTGCTCGGAGCTTCTCAAAAGCAATGCGACGACACTTCATCTGTGTTTTTACCCTTGGACAGGAAGTTTGGTCGAAATCCGTCCGGCAGTTTTCCCGGCCATAGCTAACAAACAAACAGACAGACAGAAGTCCCAAAATATATATTAGATAGTAGATACCAGTACTTAGTACTTATATATGAACTTTAACAATCGACGGTTTGAATTGACTCAATATAATAAAACATTTGGTACGTTTTCGAAAACTCGACAAATAATAGAATAGAGTGGTCGTTTTCCTGAAAAAAAATCCCTTCATTTTGAAATATTGATAAAGGCCCTTATTCAGACGGCGACGAACGATGCGAGCGTCGCGATTTATGCGTATTTCTTGTGGAAATTCCGTCATCCTAAGTTGGCGGTTCCTCTCGTTTGTTTTACGTTTTCAAATGGCAACTTCGCAGCAAATAGTAAGTCAGTGCATGTGATAAATACCGTATATATGTGGTAATTTCATGTGATAAATACCGTATATATGTGGTATACAATTTCATGTGGTAAATACCGTATATATGTGGTAGTTTTCCCAACGGGCATATCTAGCTGTGGTATCATTGGTCCACACACGAGTCAAACACAATGAAATAGTCTTTTTTAATCCATTCTAATAACAAAACAAAATGCCAATTAGACGGGACGCAATGTCATCCATATGGCATAGTTCTCTTTTGGGTGTTTTGTATGATACAGAGTCTTGTTACATAATACTTCGTGCTTTTGAATTTCCGCTATAGATATTTGATTTGAAGTAGCCATTCTGTTTATCTCTAATGAACTTAGCAATATTGAATTATTTCACATCGATCTCCGTCGTTGAAAAAACCGAAAACACTCGAGTAAACGCTCTGATCGCGTCGCTCAATTAGAACAAACCGAAAACACTCGAGTAAACGCTCTGATCGCGTCGCTCAATTAGAACAAATCATATCCTTGCGATTGGCGCTTTAGTCGCATCGCGACGCCGTGTGAATACATCAGTGTTATAATGTTTGTCCTAATTGATTGTCGACGCAGAAGTAGCATCGTCGTCTGAATAGGTCCAAAACAATTCACATCCAGCAATAGTGGGCACAATTTCACTGAAGCCATCGGTCACAGGCGAAAAAACCGAACATATGACTGTCCGGTCTCGAGGCAAACTAAGCCGTGGGACGGTGGGACCAAGAGTAGTATTGTTCGACAGTTTTGATTTTCGTCGGTTGATGGAAAGATATCTATTACAGGGTCAGCCATCTGCATCATAAATGTAACCTCGAAACCGTCGCTTCAGAAATTCGGATAGCTGCTACACGTAGAACCCATGAAGTGGTCATGTTAGGTATTTGTCGCAGGAGTTACGAGTGAAACGGATTATTTTACGACAATCTATTAAATGGTTGACGTGTGTCAGATGTTCAAAATCTGGACACAATTAATGCCTATTTTTCTAGTAAATTAAAATTATAAATATGAGTTTTTATCGATTAATGATTTTGGCATATACATCGCGAATATCCACAGCTAATTTACCCCGTCCAACAAATGTTTATATATATATGTTCTAAACAAATTTAAAATCAATGCCTTGGGTTGATTTGATTGGTGACGTAGGTTATGCTTTGGGTTAGAGATTTGATTGGTGACGTAGGTTCTGCTTTGGGCTAGATATTTGATTGGTGACGTAGGCTCCTGGTCCTGATGCGTGCAATCGGTTAAGTCATATGGCAAAATTACAAGAGACTTGTTCCAGGAATACGACTGTTTTGTCGATTTCTGTTATTTCAATTACATTATAATTGCCATTCTGACCATGTTTATTTTTTAGGCCGCGACTTGGTCGAACTTTGCGATACCAAGACCACCGGGAAGAGGAAGAAAACCAAGACCCCTTCTAGACGACGACGGGAGGGCTAAGTGAAAACAGAGGTGATAGACGCCCAGCCCCCCCCCCCCCCATTTGGCCATGGAGCAGGAACACCAGCCCCGCCGATTACGTCACATATATCATCACCACAACCAGCGGGAACAGGGACGCCGATGTCACCCCGACGAACCTGTCGCCGACTTCGTGGTTCTCCATCACAGACGGTGGAGGACCGAAGACACCGACCGGGTGTCTTCACGACCTGACATAGACAAACTCATCAAAGATGTCAAGGACCGCTGCCGCAGAAGAAAACAGAAATTACAACTTCAACAAGGTAGAAAGAGAACTAATATACAACATAATTATCTACACTGCAGCAGACGATGGGATGTCTAAGACACCAGCACCAACTCTCTCTCTCTGATGCCTCTTCGTCAGCACCACCGCCAGCGAAGAGGAAAAAGAAGAGGTAATCACTCACCATCAGGAACATGTTTTAGTTAGAGAACCTTTACTTAGATACTTGTTGTGTTGTGACCAATGTTGTTCAGTGATCCGTGCATGAATGCACTGCCACTATGGCTATTTTGAAACAGAACTTCCCAAAAGCGAAAGTATATAGTTGTATTTGAACAATATTGGAATTGAAAAAAGGCTCAACAGAACATAAGATGTCTCGGATATCTCACCAATCTATCAACTATTCGTGACACTCGTACTGTTTTCTCTATATAAGCTCTATCAAAACAACTTGCTTAAAGTCAAAATCACAACATTCGTTTCTGACATAATGAAGATTATCAAAATCCATGACCTGGAATCTTATGTATACATATATTCTCTCAAGTGTGTTCTTCTTGATAATCTCAGCTGGAGGCGTCTGATAACACAATTCAAGGAGTACTTCTGTATATGCGGGCTGTTCTCGCGTGACGCAAGAAAGGAATGTCGCACTAACCCGTTGTTAATTTAAAGTGATGTGAAACACTCCGCTGGCGTGAACAGAAAGGAATAACAGATAATCATGCCAATATAAGTTATTGTTATGCATTTCGAAATCCATAGTCAGAAAACAATGTAATTGTTATAAACGCATTGTGTATTATTCGCGGAATCATTGCCCCAAACCGAATAAAGTAGTAAATATTTACATTTGTCCGTATATCAATCGTTGTTTTCTCTGAAATGGTACAGTCGGTGTGGTTGGAATTTTCGACAATATTAGTTCATTTCTACATTCTTCCAATGGGGATAGTGTTTGGATACTAAACTTATCAGTTTTATTCATAGTCATATGAACACAATATGTCTTTAAAACAAGAAGTTGAACCTCGGGTGCTGGCACATCCCCACAATGCCAAATTAAATGAAAGTGTCAATGACACTGTAGCTCAACTTGGAAAGGGAATAATTTCATGTGTTAAAGTCAATGGAGTGATTAGGAATGTGGAAAGTTGAAAGGCCTAGTTATGCAAAGAGTAAAATATAAGATGGCCGCTGGCAGCCATGTTTTTTTGCCAAATGACCCCAAAAAGACTCGTTCCCATTTACATGTCATTATTAACATCCAGTACAAATTTCATGATGATCTGACAAATGATACGACCTGTAGCCTGTGTCAAAGGATTTAGTCATGCAAAGAGTAAAATTCAAGATGGCTGCTGGCAGTCATGTTTTTTGGCCAAATGACTCCAAAATGACTCGTTCCCATCTACATGTCAATATTAACATCCATGACAAATTTCATGATGATCAGACGAGCAGTATGACATGTAGCCCGCGCCAATGGATTGAATTTTGAAATCCAAAATGGCCGCTGGTGGCCATGCTTTTTGGCCGAATGACCCCAAAATTACTCGTTCCCATCTACATGTCAATGTTAACATTCATGACAAATGTCATGATGATCAGACCAAAGGTACGACCTGTAGCCCGTGCTAATGGATTGCATTTTGAAATCCAAGATGGCCGCTGGCAGCCATGTTGTTTGTCCGAATGACCCGAAAATGACTCGTTCCCATCTACATTCCAATTTCAACAGCCATGACAAAGTTCATGATGATCAGACTAAAGGTACGACCTGTAGACCGTGCTAAAGGAAATTGTTGACGCATCAAGCACACACACACACGCACACACGGACGACGGACGACAAAGCCATGGCAATAGCTCAAACTTTACAAAGTAAAGTTGAGCTAAAAAGGGCAGGACGGTAACCAACGTCAAAATAAGCAAAGAATGATATCTCTAGAAAAGAAAATGCAAACAACATCACTGGGCACTCCTTTGAAAGCATTCGTGATGGCGAACCCCCATACCAAATTGCATTCAGGTGCGATAACCAATGGCTGATGTGTCTGCATGGACGGACAAGAAAAAAACATTTTGCCATAAATATTATCCTTCAAATATATTGCAAGAATCAATCGTGCAAATAACCCAGACATTTCACCGCCCAATAAGCAACACAACAATGAATATGCATATTCTGTCATTCTGGTATTTATATCAATCGAAAATGTGCAATATATAGATAGCCTGAGTTTAGTGTGCCTCTCATTTGCAGAATGAGGTCCCCAGAGGGTGAATTTAGTGACGCTATCCGCACAACCGACTAAAATCACTAAATTTACCATCTGGGGACATCATTCTGCTTCGGCCTCATCTTCTCTGGAATTTTCTTTATAATCAAATTTCTATAGAAACTTCTTCACGTAGATTCTATTTCTTCTTTAGTTTAGTTTCCCAATATCCCCAAATTTGCAGACGACACATTGCATAATCGAGGTTCCCAATGGGTGTACATCACAATATTCACCATTTGGGAACTTCAGCCTGAGTCTATGTCTACCTTGAGATGAGTCCACAGAGGGTGAATTGGGTTATGATAGCCCGCTATGCGGGATAGCGTCACCAAATACACCCTCTGAGGACCTCATTCTGTAAATGGCAGGCACACTAAACTCAGGCTTGATATAGAGAGCAAGGCATGATGAATTAAATGAAAGTTTGCATAGGCAATTTTGATAGCTGTGCCAGTGTGAACGCACATTAAGGGGCACGATTGACTGTATTTGAGTCAAAAATACACACGTGTACACTACTAAATATGGTCACACTGATGAGACGACCACCTGATGCCATTGCACCCAAGCAGAATGATTGTCATTCGAATGTTTTAAAACCACCCCGTCCCCGCCAGTATACGTTAAATACATACGGTGAATTATGTCAATGAATAAAAGTGACAAGTTAGTACCCAAACACTATCCCCTTTGGAAGAATCATGAATGTAACAATGAACGAAGACTGTCGAAAATTCCAACCACACCGACTGTAACATTTCAGAGAAAACAACGGTTGAACTACACTGTACGCACAAATGTAAATATTTACTACTTTATTCGGGGCGCATTGTTGGACATAATCATTACGGCAATGATTCCGCGAATAATAAACACTGCATGTGATTCGTTTATAATAATTACCCTGTTTTCTGACTATATGGATATCAAATGTATGGAAATAAATTATATTGGCATGATTATTCGTTCTCTTTTCTGATTTCTGAACCCTCAGCTGAGTGTTTCACATCACTTTAACAAAGTTTACATTCAAACCCCAAAGTACATACAGAACTTTGTGTCGCATTAAGCGATAACTTTAACAATCGTATAATTTCCTGTAATCATTGTTTTTGTCTTCTCACTTCGCAGATCTATAGTTGCAAGAATTTAGCTAACAGTTTATTTTTCGGAAAATCAACTTTTCAAATTTCTTGATTCTTTTAATTTAAACGGACATGGCTCATTCGACATTTTTTCTATACCTAATTGAGAGCGACGGGTACGATAGGTCGACAAATAAACGAACTATTGATATACCGGCTTTATATGCTCTGAAAAACACTTGCCAAAGTCATTTTTCAGCCGTTTTCAAATTTTCGCCATAAGTCAGACAAACGCTCTTTATTGCTACCATATCAGGAATATACTACCACGAAACGCTCTTTTCTGTTCCATGTTGCTCAAATGGCTGTTTTTTTGTTTGGGACCCAAACACCGTATATTCAGTTGTATTTTTCATTACTTGAAACAGCTTGAAAGCGTATTTTTGGGTTACATAATGCTCGTAGAAAGGTAGTTCAGATATTTATCGACATATTTCGATACTGAGACCAATTTAAAAGCGAATATGTGTATTTTGGAGCGCAAACCGCCATGTGGCTTTAATTCAATAACAGGCATCGATAACAGACACCATTTTCGCTGCAACATCGCATGCAAAATATGCATGTGTTCCAAATCACACACAACGTGTGGGTTGGCAGGGGTTGCATTAGCCATTACCCATAAACAAATGGTCGGCACAAACGTACTAAAGCCTGGACGTAAATTATACTTCGATGGCTAGCTTAATGCGACACAACGTCGTATCATAGCGGTCGAAAGCATACTTGGTTTAACATATATACGGCGGAAAAAAGTTAGTTTACACATTTCGAACAACACATATGACAGTCAGTCGGATCATGTGGAAATTCAAAGGCTGTGTGTTATCAATTAGCCACGAAGTAAATACATATGCCAACAAGTCTCTTGATAATCACGAATTTCTTTGCTCTGAAATAAGTTGGCGCTTTGCAGTATCTTACTGCATTTTAAGTGTTGTCTCTCAAACAACGGACAGTACATTCTGAGACAGATCAATTATGAAGAAATAGTTCGTCTGACCTGGCTTATAATTCAGCTTGACACGTGATATTTCAGGCGATGTGTTTGAAATTGTTAACCCTTTCAGTGCCAGGGCACGATCTCATCGGCCCTAATTTACGGTCTGTAAAATCGGCCCTAAAACAAATTAAAAAAATGTTTTTTTTGGGGTTGAATTTTTTTTGGGTATGCTTAAGCATGCTATAGCGAATTTAAAAACAAACTGGATAAAACCTTAGGGGCATGTTATAACTCAAAACTATCACCAAGTATTCATAGTAATAATTTTGATGCCCATGAAAAACGTAAGATTCCCTGGCACTAAACCTATAAAATAAGTCTGTTAAAGAATATAAGAAAAGAATATTAAAATTGTAAAAAATAATAACAAATGATGAAATATTGTTAGGCCAATGCATTCTCTTATATTTGCGAGGCGACCTATGGTCGACTCGCATATATAAAAGAATGCATTGGCACAGGGTATATGGGTTGATACAAAAATCGGACCTGGCACTGAAAGGGTTAAGACACTCCTGGATTTGTTCGACTCTGAATGCCAGAAAAGTTGGATCTCACACTCAAATCTACTTCTGATATGCGAGCCGTTTTGAATTGGGCATGGACCATGTAGTAATACGTGACTATACGGTACATTGGCTGTTAGCAGTCAATATATTTAAATTGTGTGGATCTACCAACAAACGAAAGTATTGAAACCCTATGTACCGTATCAATACAACTTTTACAGCGAAAGGAGCCCTTTAAGTCCCGGGTAGGCATTCAGTACATTACTGATTCACTAGATGTCAATAGCATAATTATAGGAAGTGACCTTCATCAGATAATCGCAACCATTACACCTGCTGCTTTAACGCATATATTGAATTAATATACGACTCAGTATAGAATTCCAACGGCCAAGAGATTCTCATATCTGACCAACTTCGATTGCAAAAGGTACATAAATTCAATCGTTTGATGATTATCAGTCCCGCCAACTTCATAAGAATAACAAACAAACCAGTGTATCAAATTAATCAGCAGCATAAAGGTATAAGATTGGAACATTTGGCGATCTATCAGTTACCAATATCACGTAAATGAGTTCTCGATCGGCGGAGATAGCCACACGAAACATGCGAAACCATCGGGATAGAATGGAGAGATTATAGTACCAATAGATAACCACACGGCGCCAGTCTAACACGAAATAATCACGGAATGTGCCATAACATCCGACCGTCAATATACTTCATGTCCTGAAGATACTGTATGAACTTTATTCTATTGTGATATCAAGTTGGAAGTCAATTAGCTTCCAGCGCAAGACTCCGAAGTTGGTAAACATCGAGATATGAGTCCGATATGAAACGCGTGGCACGAGTTCAGCTTTGTATTGTGATACAGATTCAGAACATAGAACGAGAATTGATTCACCACCACAAGGTTGAGTTTAATCAATGATTCTTATCAACTTCAGCGTATCTGATGCATTGTCCGAGAAATGGCCCTGGAGACTGAACAGATTTCAACTGACAATGTTTAGATAGTCCATAATGATTCAAAATCTCGGAATTCGAACGACTACGAGAGTCAATAGACTTATCAATTTTACCGATCTCGTGATTGGAGTGTAGATATTGAAAGCGGTTTCGAAGTCGATACAATAACCCTTCCAGAACACTACGGCTGACAAAATTTTCTTTAAAAACTTCGATTGGATTTTTTTTTTTTATCGTTGACATTGGTTAGAAATTATTAAGTTTTTAATCATATATTTAATTCATCTAACGTTGACAATCCTAAATGGATCGATGCACAAATTGAACATATATAAAGAATAACAAGGTGGTGTTTATTTAAATAATGCATGTTGAATCCGGAATTAGTGTTGTTTGATCAGGCCTGAATAAGGATTGTCTGCAAAAGGTTGATTGAAGTCAATGATTCCACATCGAAGGACACAACTAATTTAATCTGTAATAGCTTTTGTATCAACAGTTTGTGTTATACTGCACTGCTTGGCTATTGCAATTTAAGAGATTATCGCGGATACCTACCGCAAAAGGCTTGTATAATAAGCCAGTGCTGCACACTTTGTCAAATGCCTTGCTGAAATCAAAGAATTGTAGGCGGCGTCGAATTCATTACTTGGGGGATTTTGCCAAGTGATGGTACATGTCACATAACTGATATGATGTGCAATATGCAGACACAATACCCGACTGTCGCTAGGTTAAAATGTTACTTGACCGAAGATAGGTCATTAAATACTTCGCCACACACTTTTCAAATACTTTTCCTTAATAAGGATATTGGTCGTTTTGGTAGTTTTCTGGATTTCTACAATTGCCGATTGTGACTATATTTATAGTAGAGGCCAAAGCCACAAAGAACCTCTAGAAGTCACTTTCGTCGAAATATGAATGTATATAACTAAAACCTTTTCTACTGTATGAAGGAACACCCCATGGTAGTCAAACCGTACGGGTGTGTGGGGCCATACAATGGGGATAACGGACAACTCTGTTGCCATAGAGAAAACAAATCTATAAATTACATAATTTTTCTCTATCCATTGACAACACTTTTTTAAAGACGAGATTTTTAGCTGAAAAAGGATTTTTTTTTTTAAACATTAAAGTCATTTTTTCAGACATTTTTATTGAATTTTTGTAGTCATTTTCTACTGTATATTCCTTTAACATTATGTATTTTTGTCTGCAGGGCATATTGATTTACGTACTCCATTAAGAAACCAACATGTGTTCCATAAACATACTTTTAACCTTTAGCATGTCAGATATTCATACTCATTGATTACTGAATTAGGTTTCTATTGTCCAAGCACATGTTTACATTTTGGAAGTTTTGAAAGTACATATTTTGAACTGAGAAGAATTTCCAAAGATTTTCAAAGATTATGAAGGTAAGTAATATTAAAAGTTTGCTGAAAAGCTTTTAAGGATCTTAGTAAACACATTTGACCATTTGCTTTTGCAAGTTCATTCAAAATTATTTTTAATGTGACTTTAGAAGAATTATTCCGAGACTGACCAACGCCAAGCCTATGTCTGAGTGAAAATTTAGTGTACTCTATTTACACAACATTTGGCACAAGACATTAAGGACTGCTATATTCATTTTAATGTTTGCATATGTGATGCCAGGGATTCTGAAAAATGCCAAGTAACACATCAAAAGTCACCAATCATGTCTATTTAAATGACCTGGACCTTTTGAAAAACTATGGTAAGCTAGATGCAATGAGATTTGGTTCCTAATAATTGGATTGTCATATTTTTGGATGTATTGTATAATAAATTTTAAACCAATGTATTTTAATGCACTCTACTATATCTCATAAATGTAATAGTTAGTACCAGTGTTATGTTATTTACAGGTACATTTCAAGAACTGTATATAATAATCGATAAGCGGGAGTTTGGATCAACCTGATCAACCCAATCTGAGCATATAATGAGTATTATTTAACTTACCAATGTCTGATACATATATCATAAGAGTATATTTTATTCATAGGGTATACTTTTAGTTCTATTTTTCTGCCCATACCAATACTATGCCTTCTGATAATCAGAATGACTTCTACAGTTTATACACAAACTGCAGATTCATTTTATTTACATTATGGTGAAATCCTAGGCTTAACTCTTTCGCTGCGCGTACATTTGCATGATCTGGTAGTCCTAACAAGAGTTCCACTGGACAATTGGGATTTTTCATTGAAATATTGATACAACCATAGAGCTATGAGTCGAGGTTCATTCGTAATATATCGTATGGAGTTATAATAATATTTAATAATATTTAAACATATCTGACTGTAATCAATTTTTGGTTGACACATAAAATAATTAGTTCTGAATAAATCTTGCCAAGTTTTATGATCTGTCAATATTTGTGACTAAAACAAGGTCTCAAATGTTGGGCTTATCTCCTTGGCCCTGTCACTATAGCATGGTTCGTTCCAGGGCCTAGGAGATAGGCCTCTGGCACTGAAAGAGTTAATGTTGTTAATTTATATATAGCTCTTATTATCCAAATGACAATCAATGATTTAATTAGATTAGTTATTTCTTTCCAGGTTACATCATGTCACATAATGAAGAATCTCAAAGTTATATCAGAATGAAAGTAAAAGAATATGGTAGAAGATAATATCGACATCAGCTGATGCGTACCATAATCAAGTCAGGTTAGTTTTCCCATGTTTATATATTCCTGAGATTATTGTGTAATTTATATGCTCAGTCAAATAGCAAGTTTGCTTTGTACACATGGAAATATTAATGTATCTGAAGTGTATGGTAGCACTAAGAAGAAAAAAAATATGCTATTTGTCTAGACATAGGCAAGTGGCAGTGCCACCGGGTGGGATGAGATACCGTTGGCCAGGCCCTATAACATATGTACGTGAGTCCCATATATACCACTTAACCCCACATTACATAAGGACCATCTTAATGCCCTTTGTTGGACTCCCTGGTACGACATGTGTTTTAATATATCATATGACTACAAATGGTTTAGTTTCATATTTCAGGACACGATACACGATGGATGCTATGGAGCCAGTAATAGTGGTGCCACCAACTAAGAAGGCCAGAGTGACCAAATGGGACCTATTCCTATTCTGTCAGAAAAAGACAAACATCCCAACATCAAGAGCTGGAATTGTACGCTTACTGTGAGTGTCATCTTGTCCTGCGGTTACTAAGTGTTGTAGATAGTGGAAGAGATAGATATATTGATATTCCACCATTCCTTCAATTCGAACTCAACAAGACGCCAATTTCACTAGATGGACAACTCCATTCCACAAATAAAGCTGCATAATTTCACATTCTATCAGACCAATACTCTTTGAACGAATTTCCGGATTCTCATAAGACAACATGCTATGTAATTGATGGTACGACACTTGTTCAAGCTATTGGTAAACCAAACCACGCTGAAACATTTGGAGATGATGTCTTCACAAATATAGTGATGAAATTCTTCAGGATAAATGGATGTAATCAAGTCGATATTGTCTTGGACAATTATTCAGCAGCCTCCACAAAATGTGGGACATGCCAAATGAGAAATCAGTCAACTAGATACATCCACAAACTTGTTGATAGAAGAGATCTTCCACTGCCACATTCCTAGGTAACGTTCATTGGATCATCAGAAAATAAGAAAAGCCTTCTTCAGTTCCTGACTAGTGAATTACTCAAGAAAGGAGTTGATCAACATATCTGACATACCGTGATTGTAGCTGGTGGCTTTGCTGACTATCAGATAGCTATCTTTGAACATCAATTGGATTCCCCGTTAGATCATATACAATCATCTCACGAAGAAGATGATACCAGAGTGCTATCACATGCTCAAGATTCTTCAACAAACGGAAATGCCAGACTAATAGTCCAAAATCGTGACACAGGCGTCCTTGTATTGCGAAATCTTGATGGGGAAATTATTATGAGTGTGGGGACCGTGAAGAAACTAAATACCTCCCAATTAATGATATAGAAAAGAATTTCCCAGCATTAGTATTTAATGGATTGCCAATTTATCATGCAGTTACAGGATGTGATACGGTGTCAGACCGGTTTTCCGAAGACCTATTACTACGAAGGCCCACAACTCCGAAGACCCGATTCTCCGACGGCCCACAACTCCGAAGACCCGATTCTCCGACGGCCCATAACTCCGAAGACCCGATTCTCCGACGGCCCATAACTCCGAAGATCCGATTCTCCGACGGCCCATAACTCCGAAGATCCGATTCTCCGAAAGCCCATAACTCCGAAGGGCCGATTCTCCGAAGACCTATAACTCCGAAGACCTATAACTCCGAAGGTCCGATTCTCCGACGGCCCATAACTCCGAAGGTCCGATTCTCCGAAGATTTTGTTTTATCGGGGTATTATCGTTTACTAAATAGTGTACAGTCCAGTGGCGAAGCCAAGGGGTCCCAAAATTCCCACTGCCCCCATTAAACCTCTACTTGCTATTTCAGACAATATGGGCCCCTACCAAAACATGTCCAATGTCATGTAAACGCCCGGAAATCGTTCACGGAGCATCAAAACTTTTCCTACTGCCCCCACCTAAATGGGAATAAATGGGAATAAATGACTATACACCAGATACTATAACGTTACGTTGGCCCATGAGATGCCAGAGTAAAATGTACAGGGGTGAACGGGGAAGAACTTGTCGCCCCTGTGCATGTTAGGCTACTCTGACATTCTTGCAGCGTTTCGTTATAATATACCCGGTGCACACCAGTGGCGGGGCCAGGGTTCCCATTTAGGGGTGCACATTAATTAGCATATGTGGGGGATATGTGGGGGATATATCATGCATATGATATGCCGAAAGCATATCACGAAGGCCTGATTTGGGGAGCGCATACATGGGAGGGGTCGCCCCCAATCGTTGGTCCGGGGGCTCCCCTGGGCAGGAACACTGTGAATATTTGAATGCCTAGGAGGGATTTCCTGACGTTTACATGACATTTGACATGTTTTTTGGGGGCGGTCTTCCATAGGGCCCCATTGACCCCGCCACTGGACCGTACACTATTTAATAAGCGATAAAACATGATCTTCGGAGAATCGGATAATCGGACCTTCGGAGAATCGGCCCTTCGGAGTTATAGACCTTCGGAGTTATGGGCGTTCGGAGTTATAGGCCTTCGGAGTTATGGGCTTTCGGAGTTATGGGTCTTCGGAGTTATGGGATTTCGGAGAATCGGGACTTCGGAGTTATGGGCTTTCGGAGAATCGGGGCGTCGGAGAATCTGACCTTCGGAGAATCGGACCTTCGGAGTTATGGGTCTTCGGAAAAACGCTACGTAACCTGTGATACAACCAGTCAACTATTTGGAAAAGGGACGAAGTCAACTTGGAATTGGTAATACAGTTGCATGATAAACTTTTCTGCCAAAAGTTTATAAAATTGACCATACATGCCAATAGGTAGTCCAAGTCTTCTTGTACTAAAACCAGCTAAGATATTGGGATGGCGATGCTGGCGTTTAGTCCAAGCCCGCTTGCATACCAATCCTACCACACGACTTACGCCCACGATCTGTGGCGGGAATCTGTGGTGTATTTTACTCGATTTACCTAGCAAATCAATACATGATGCTATATACATCGGAAAGGCTTACATCTTATGGTCACAATGGTGTATAATAATCTAACTTTAATGTTAAATTACACATAGAATATTCCGGTTGATTGCCATAAACATCGATTTGTTTCTCTGTTTGTTTACGTTTTAACCGAAAGCCGAAGTGGTCCGAATAAGTTCGGCATAATCCGCTGTTTGTTCTGGGAATTCTACTTTCCGTTTCTATATATAGCGCGGGTTTTCCGAACAAAAATGGCGAAAACCGATCGCCCGAAAGTCCAGTTTTCTATGTGCTTTCAGAACAATTCCCGCACTAAAAACTTAATGACATAATGGAGGATCAGAACGGTAGTTTTGTTGACAATTTTCGCAAGCAACTTGTCAAAATTGGAGCAAATTAGAACTCTTGTGTCTGACTTTCCATCCGTGTGATTTTCATCCATGTGCATTTTGACTTTTGTGTTGATAAAATAATCGGAGAACCGAATCACACCATTTCGAAATATAGTTCTTCCGTTTTAGTGGGACTTTTCAAACTTAAGGTTAAAAATTTATACAAATTTTGTTTGATTTTTTGTGTGCTTAACAAGAGCAGTATATTGCTCTGTTCGCTTAGTATATATCTTAATTTCGCCGAAGTCCACCAAATGTGGGAAATGTAGCACCATATTATTTATTCTAATACTCATTGTGTTTACACTGTTTTAAACTTTGAGAGGGTTGTAATTCCCCGTAATTTATTTAATGTATTACATTTATATCTTCAATGTTTAATTAATCTATTTATTATTTTATTTATTGACACACATAATTACGATTACAATGGAGAATTCTTCGTAATTTGCGTTGTTGTCCAAAATCTACGGAATATTTTCAACGGAAAATGCCGAACACAGTTCGCGAGGTCAACCGAGTTCGCATACTTTTAAAAAATTGTAAACATTGAGGTAAATGTCTCTTTTCGCATTAAATTACCGTTTTAAATTCACAACTGATGTGGGTTTCAGATAAAATAGCATGTCTTCTGCGGAAAATATCCGTTTATTGTCGCAATTGTGATATTTTATTTCATATAATTGTGGTTTTATTTGAGCGGGTCACTAACGCTTAAGCCGTGTCATAAGCGAGCATATAGGGCGGTCTTGGGCTAAACGCCAGCATCGCCATCCCAATATCTTAGCTGGTTTTAGTACAAGAAGACTTGGACTAGCCAATAGGTTGTCGCAGGGAAGGAGTCTCATTAAATGGTGCATGTGGTGTGAATGAACTCAGGACTGAAATGTTCCATCAACTATAGCAGACAAAATTTCCACCAACAAAAGATTGTTTGCATCAACAGCTACTCCGCAGTCAATAGCAAACGTTTGGTATGCAGCCCTCTGTTCCGAAGTTACAATCTTTGGATGATACACATGTCTGAACGGTTTAAAACAGTATGAGATTCTGGTATTCAAATTTAAAAAAAGAAAATATAAAATTTTGAATATCAATTTCGAACAATTTTGTAACAAATTTGCATATTTTAGTGAATAATCTCATTTAAAAATTGTTCAATTATTCAATAAACCCATCACAATCTGATATAGATATAAGCAGACTTCCTAGGAGTTACTTCCTATTGAACATATTTTTATGTTTTGTCGGATTATACCAAAATATAGAAAACTTTTGGGATTTTAAATATTTTAGGGGGAGGGGTAGTATATTTTTTAACAATTTTTTCAAACTATTATACATAAGACATTGTGTTCTATCCCATTATCAAGATAATTGAATTGAATGTCGCCGCACACATTAAACTGTAGACTACCGGTATTGGAGGGTACACAAATACACTGCCTAATATAAAAACATGGTTTCAGTTATATACATTCAGATGTCGACGAAATTATTGTTTTCTTACCTGGGCTCTGTACTATTACCCGTTTCCACTCAGTTGGGAAAGAAGTTTCATTAAGAGAACGATTGTATATGACAGACACGGGGGACTGAGACAATTCTTCAGAATGCGCGGGCTTATTTTATCCGGCCCAGAGACTGATTACATTCAGAGCATTGAAACGTTTCGCTAATTTTGATCACATTTAACCTTAGTTTATTCGTATCGTCGGCAGGATTTGGCAATTCGTTGGCCATATTCATTGAGGCAATAATAATCATTTAGAACAGTTGCTTCGTGATGTGAGGAAAAAACACTTCCACTCAATGAGAGGGGCAGGATCGAGTTAACTTTTTTTGCGGGACAGTTTTCGAAAATCTTCCTCCATGTTGATTCGCCAGTTTCGGGGGATCTTGAAGGATTAATTCCATTTTATGTAGATGAATCTTCTTTGAGTTTCGTACTTCAGAAATTACTTCATTGCGAATTTTCCGCTATATACATGTAGTTGAGTTTTCAATGTTATCAGTGTATCTCACCATATACAGAATGAGTAAGGCCAGAAGTATTTCGTTTTTGCCAGCACCCTTTATTTTTAGTTTAATGTAGAAGAGCATTTGGCGAGGTCCAGACCTAATTTACTGGACAATTTTTGTAAATTCCACTATAAACTGGGGACGAGTTGTAGATTCTATTTATTACATGATCCAAAACCTACATAAAACATACTTAAATCAACAAACGGGACGTGAAACTAAAAACCCTGTCACACTCAGGCCGGCGCTCTCACTGCGCTGCAAAAGTACCAACATATGAGTAACACGCAGGAGGAGCGCCGAAAACTGTCGAAAATTGTCAAACTTTTAAAACAAAGTATGCTCCTATTGCGTTCCTACTTTGTCAAGTCTCACGCTCTTAGTGCGTTCAAGTCGATGTCATTGTGATGCTAGTACGTTCTCAATAAGTTCGCAAAACGTTCTCTGCGCGGGCGCGGAGAGTACAGATAGCGCCTCCTGCGTTCTCCAGTCATAGTGGGTTTTTATGTTGTGGGGAAAACACCCAACACTCCGCAATAGATCAGCTGTCCGATTAAACTACTGTCACACTCCGCTGCGATCAGGCCGGCGCTTGCATTGCGCTGAAAAATAATCAAAGCGCCAAGCAAAGCGCAGTAAGGTATCCAAGAACGTATGGGTGACGCAGTGGACACTGGCTAGGACGGGAGAGGGTCTCCGTGCATGCACAAAACAAGCGCAGAGGTTCGGCGTTCTGACAACGACTTGAACGCATTAAGAGCGTTTACGGCGTGGAGGAAACGCAGTGAGAGCGTGAGACTTAACAAAACAGGAACGCAATGGGTCGTACAAAGTGGGCGATGAAAACGTGATATGGTAAGCGGGATATGAGCATAGCTTGTCACGCGCGCCGCATGTATAACTGGTGGGGAGTTTCTTGTTTCGCGTGCGGGTTGACATTATCAATGGGTGTTTTATTAGTTTTATAGAATGGGAATTTTTGGGATGATTAAAACTGCGAGCTGGAGGCCGAGTCCCGTAAAAGGTGTAGTTGGGGAAATTCAATTTCGTTTATTGTGTTAATCAACGTTGATTAATGTTGATTTTTGGTCTGTGATAAACTATATGTCAATTACAAATGAAAGAAAGTTCTGCAGCCCACTGGGGGTTGTGGTCGGAGACGGTCGATTCGGCCACCGGTTCGTTAATTAGAGTTGGTCATTCGCAAACCAATATATTTTATATTCTTCAATTACCTTCTTGGGTTTATAATATATGATCTTGAGAGCGTTACCATTTCTGACATTGGTTCTCTTGTTTTAACAGATTGAAAATTTCTGACAATTTTCCGCGCTTCCACTGTGCGTTACTCGTATTTTGATACTTTTTCAACTCAAAGCAAACGCCAGCCTGATCGCAGCGGAGTGTGACAGTGGTATGAGCAGACCGCATTTCAAAGTGGGATCGTACCGTAAACCTGCTGTAAACGCCGGAAGAACGCCATGTATAACGCTTGGGCGTAAAGCGAGCGCCAGAGTCGCAGTGGCAGCACAATGTGGACGGGAACCAGCCCATAACACCCCATGACAGCGCAGAAAGAGCGCAATAAGTTTTGGACAGAGCCTCATTGAGCGTATTAAGGACGGGAAAGGCACGTAGTGAGAATTTGATTAAGCTTACTGTAGTCGCAAAAGACAAGATTAATTTCTTGCTGCGACCACGAGACGCTAATATGCGCTCTTGCTACGTCCACATAACGCTCACGTCGCTCGCTTGGCGCTTTGCTTTGCGCTGTCACGGCGACAGTACTACGTCCTGGTCAGAACGCCGAGCCTCTGCGCTTGTTTTGTGCATGCATAAAACAAGCGCGGCGCTCTGGCACCTATGGGCGACCATGGAGATCCTCGCCCGTTGTAGCCAGTGTCCACTGCGTCACCAATCGGTTCTTGGAGACCTTAGTGCGTTTAGGTGGGCGCTTTGATACTTTTGCAGCGCAATGAGAGCGCCGGTCTGAGTGTGACAGGGGCTTAACGTCGACTTCAAAAAGACATGGGAAGACGTTTCACGTTACTATGGGTTGTTCGTCCACGTAAAGAAATAGTTCCAGATAAATAAAGACTCCTTGACATATTTAATAGCGAAATTTAATTAAATAACTTTTCAAACTCTTCATCCATTAGAGATTGTTGGAAAAATATTGGAAGCCATAGCATTTTGAGACGTAGCGTGCGGAATGTAAACAGACTACAAACCGGAAGTCAAAGGTCAATCAGCACTATTTCCTGTTATTAAACGAACGTTTAATGTCACAATATAAAGAATGGGTTTATTGAATGGAATAAGGGTAGGATCATGTAATAAAAGTAATTCCGATATCAATGGGTCACAGTATAGAACATGCTTACATGTGACCGGTGCGAGTCAGCCAAGATCATTGGCATATATATCTAAGCGAAGGCAGTTCCTGCCTGTCGTCAGCTCGTCGTTTTTGGTACCATAGTGTTGTACCTGTACAGTGGTTGTTTATCGATCTGGGTTTTGTCGGAGGACTACGGGAGTGACAGGGTTCGCTCGTTCCAACACCATCCATGTAAATTGGAAACAGCGCATACAATTAATTGGCGTGGAAAAGGTTCTTCGCCTTCATCTCTCTCTGTTCGCACCACTTTTGTTTCTATCCATTCTTCCCTAATAGTAATTACAGCAGCTATGGGAAGTAGCTCTTAATGTATGTGAAGCATACGTTAATTCGCATAAGTACTCACTTGAAACATGTTATATTTTTTCAAGTCACTAACCTAGTAGCGGCCCCAGAACAAAATGCATCGTTCACGAGGCAAATTCAGCTGCTCATAATTTCTACGACCATTGCTAGCACTTAACTGGAGTGGTTATTTCTACGAGAACAAAAGAACGTTTAATACTTATACCACGAGTACACACACATACCGCTGTTGCATTTTTTGAAATAGGCATTGCGCTTTTTATCGGTTTTGAAACAACAGCTGTATTAGGGTACGTTCATACACTGGCAAGTTTGCACGGCAATATTTGCAGGCATTTCGTCGTAGAAAACGCGAATATGAACGGAAACAAGCATATAAAATGCATCTGTACCACAGCTAACTACGTTCAAAGTAAATCTCTGTATAGTTCTACTTGTAGCGATGCTACCGGAATTTGCATTTAAAGACATATTATGGACTTGTTCGCGTGTGTGAAATTGATAAGTTAATACTCATACGCTATGCCAACTTGGGGAATGTAGCATTCTACTAACAATGCAGAAAATTTCAAATCAATCGACCATACCACTCCATAGAAAACATCGTCTGAACTACGCCCAATTGTAAATATTTACATCTCGATTCGGGACGCAACTATCGGTGATAATCTAACACAAATGATTTCGCCATCGAGAGTCATTGCATTTAATTGATATATAAGAATGACGGTGTAAATCGTCAATTTGGATTCATATTCGAAACAAATAACTACTTTGAGAAAGATTATTCTCAATTTCTATGTGATCACGCTACCGGAGTGTTTCAAATCACTTTAAATAACATGCAATTATCTCGCAGGAATCAATCAAATAGGTATTTGAAGGCAAATGCTAGTAGCATCGTTACAAGTTGAACTACAGAAAGTTTACTTCTCATGTCGTTCGCTTTGCTAAAGATGCATGTTTATATGCAGTTTCCGTTAATATATTGGCACCATCTGGTTTTCTGTGATTAAATATCTGCACATCATACCGTGCAAACTTGCCAGCCTATGAACGTACCCTTACCCTCGCACAATATTGGTTTGTGTAACAACTATATATATAAACATAGGAACCGAGAATGAGGATGTTTCTACAATTTAATGCGATTACTCACGCCGTTGTGCACGACTGATTTGACTTACCGGTGCACAGTCTGGTAGATGGGGCCAGCGGTATACAGTATCCAGAATCACTCCAGGGTTATATTCACGGGGCACTACTTAAAGACATTATACACGTGTTCGGGCACGTGAAACTGGTAAGTTAGTATTCAGGCACCACCATGCCAACTGGGGGAACGTAGCATTCTACTAACATAGCCGAAAATCTGAAGCAAAGAAAACATCGTCTGAACTACGCTCAAATGTAAATATTTGCGATAAACTTACGAAAATGATTTCGCCAGTGAGAGTCACTGCATTTCATTAATATATAAGAATGTCGGTGTGTGTTGTCAATTTGGATATACTATTTGTAAAATGTAACTATACTTTGAGGAAGATTATTCACCATTTCTATTTGATCACCCTAATGGAGTGTTTAATTTCACTTTAAAGAGGCATTCCCGATTCGAAAGTCGGCGATGAGTTAAACGTAGTAGCATGCAACAGGAAAAAACCTATGCTATCAGAGAATTGTATACAGTGATACTCATGCATATCTCGGGGACACCATTTTATTACCTTCACAGGACGAAGCCATCTTAATTAGTTCTGCTAAGGATGCTGTCACGATTGAGAATCTCCACCAGTCAACATTTGAACTGTAAAGTATCTCAATTTCACAGTACAATTTGTTGGTCATGGGTTGTAGGAATCTTAGTTTTCAGTTTACCGTCGTTTCAACATATGTATTACATAATCCGACCCTTTCCATTCATCAAACCTATTCTATACTGATATACATTATATAGCAGGAAATAGTGCCAGGTGTACCCAAATGTATTATTGTTGCGCATACCTGTTTTACTTCCGGTGAGTCGTCTGTTTATATTCCGTACACTACAGACGATGAATGAAGAAGAATCGGTGTCTGTGACTGATATTGATATAGTTTGAAAAGTTATTTCATTAAATTTACACCATTAAATACATCAACAAGTCTTATTTATCTGGGGCTATTTCTTTACGGGGACAAACAACGCTTTGTAAATTTCGCTATAATAATATGCTTTATTCTCTCATCCAAGTTAACCGAGGAAGAGTAGCAGATCATCAAAATATTGTTGGGAAGAAATATATTGTGATAAATCAAGAGTTAGCAACATTCTTTCAACGGTGAACCAATGACAGCCGAAAATCAATTCAAATTGACTCGCAATAGCTTGTCATGTTTTGTCAGTGACAAAAACCGAAGGTCTTCTATACCGGGTGGATCAAAACTGAGCTTTAGATACCCAGGATAAATCTCTGCTTAGTTGATAATAACTTTTTAGTTTTTTTTTATTTGCCATATAATAAAGTATCGACAACCAGATCAGCAGCTGCCTATAATAACAACTATAGTCGAGCCAAATATAACAATCCAACATGTGACACCGATGTAGTATGCACCATTGTGGAGAGACGTGAATAACGATTGATTGAGCGTGGTCAAATCAACCGTCCGCTTAAAGAGGTGCAGGACGAAATAGGACTAGAATATGACGCTATTTGTTGTTGATCAGTGTCCGATGCGTGTGATGTATACTCATATAAGTTACATTGTATATATTGTTCACGTTGCGTTTACTTCCATCCGCTACGATATATCACTACCGTCTGATACTGACATCTCGCGTAAATCACAAAGTCAGAGGCTCTTTTTGTCTACCACATCGACACGACTGTTGTTTTCATTCCTCGTTCAAATAACTGCGATTGTTTTAATACCTAGTTCAACTTCGATTTTCGTATAACTATTAATTAGTTAGAGCTCTGTGATAAGAATATTAAAGGATCAAACTCGTCGCGCTAATTGATCATGGAAGCATTCAATATACGGAGAATTGAAACTGATTAATATATTACTCACTTTAGATCCGTGTATAGGATAGAATGATTAAAAACACTTCTTCGAAAAATATCTCCGTTATTTCGTCAAAAACACTTCTTCTCATACAAATAACCGTTATTTAGCAAATTAATATTATTTATAGAGTTATTGCCCTTCATATTAAATATGAAGCTAACATGCAGGATTAGCAAAACATGTCTTCATTTAGTGGACAATCCCAAGCTCGCGTGCCACGCGTGGTTGGATTGTCCATTTATTAATGACCATTTTAGGTACCGATTGTCCATTTATAAGTGGACAATCCTTGAAGAATTGTCTGTCTGAACTACGCTCAAATGTAAATATTTACATCTCGATTCGGGATGCAACTCTCGGCGACAAACTAACACAGATGATTTCCCCACAGAGAGTCATTGTATTTAATTATAATATATATAAGAATGACAGTGTTTGTTGTAAATTTGGATTAATATCTGTAAAAATAACTACTTTCATGAAGAGTATTCTCTATTTCTATTTGATTGCCCTACCGGAGTGTTTCACATTACTTTAACTGCAAACAGTCTGTGATTTACTACGATTCTGTTTGATCAGTATGTCGCACACAAAAATACGTATATATCAATATATCTTTATTGCCTCCTTCTAAGGAGAGATTGAATATATTACAATAATATACACAGACGATTTTCGTATAACTATTAATTAGTTAGAGCTCTGTGATAAGAATATTAAAGGATCAAACTCGTCGCGCTAATTGATCATGGAAGCATTCAATATACGGAGAATTGAAACTGATTAATATATTACTCACTTTAGATCCGTGTATAGGATAGAATGATTAAAAACACTTCTTCGAAAAATATCTCCGTTATTTCGTCAAAAACACTTCTTCTCATACAAATAACCGTTATTTAGCAAATTAATATTATTTATAGAGTTATTGCCCTTCATATTAAATATGAAGCTAACATGCAGGATTAGCAAAACATGTCTTCATTTAGTGGACAATCCCAAGCTCGCGTGCCACGCGTGGTTGGATTGTCCATTTATTAATGACCATTTTAGGTACCGATTGTCCATTTATAAGTGGACAATCCTTGAAGAATTGTCTGTCTGAACTACGCTCAAATGTAAATATTTACATCTCGATTCGGGATGCAACTCTCGGCGACAAACTAACACAGATGATTTCCCCACAGAGAGTCATTGTATTTAATTATAATATATATAAGAATGACAGTGTTTGTTGTAAATTTGGATTAATATCTGTAAAAATAACTACTTTCATGAAGAGTATTCTCTATTTCTATTTGATTGCCCTACCTGAGTGTTTCACATTACTTTAACTGCAAACAGTCTGTGATTTACTACGATTCTGTTTGATCAGTATGTCGCACACAAAAATACGTATATATCAATATATCTTTATTGCCTCCTTCTAAGGAGAGATTGAATATATTACAATAATATACACAGACGACAGTATAAATAGTGATGTGGGTTTTGGGAAAAAATAACAGGAATATTGAATGTGATGGAAGCTCAGAATGCTTTGTGATTGGTATGTCGAACTGAGTGATAACTTGACTAAACGACAAATTTTCAAGGGTGGAAAACTTTCCAGAAATGGTAAATGGAATCTATGTTGTTTGGAAGATCAGGTAAGCACCAATTGAACTTTTGCGTTATACCTGTATACGATGTTATTAAAAAGGCGAGGCATTCTGAGCTTTAAAGCATATATAAAAAAACAAAACAATATATTGCTAAGCTATCAGTATCTCACACGCGTATGGTCGGAGTTGTGTTTTATAAGTCATCTCCTATTAGATGCTCTCATCGACCTGGTCATCACCAGAAGGAATGAAGCAGATGTGTCAATTATCTGCTCGCGACAGTGTTCTACATGCCAGGTGATGCGTGGATCCTCAGAACCAAGGAGTAGGGCGTAAAAGTCACATCTTGGAAGGCTGTCGAGATAAAGTGTGACGGGGACTCCGTGGTGGTTGATTAATGTGTCCCATAAGTGATTTCTCAGTGCTAGAATATACAGCGAGGTGCACGAGTGTAATGCATGGTGAATTTCATTGTCATACATATATAGGCATTGCTGGCACATTAGGTTATTGCACATCTCCGTTATTTCGTCAAAAACACTTCTTCTCATACAAATAACCGTTATTTAGCAAATTAATATTATTTATAGAGTTATTGCCCTTCATATTAAATATGAAGCTAACATGCAGGATTAGCAAAACATGTCTTCATTTAGTGGACAATCCCAAGCTCGCGTGCCACGCGTGGTTGGATTGTCCATTTATTAATGACCATTTTAGGTACCGATTGTCCATTTATAAGTGGACAATCCTTGAAGAATTGTCTGTCTGAACTACGCTCAAATGTAAATATTTACATCTCGATTCGGGATGCAACTCTCGGCGACAAACTAACACAGATGATTTCCCCACAGAGAGTCATTGTATTTAATTATCTATTATATATTTTGAAAGATCTGTGTGTGTATGTATGTGTTTGTTTGTTTGTGTGTGTGTGTGTGTGTGTGTTTGAAATCGATGGACTCGAAAACGACTAAGCCAATTTCGATGAAATTTGGTATTTTAGGGTATTTTCGGCCGGAGACGAACATAGGCATATTTATTTGTCCGTGCGAGGTCAACTTTTCACGTGCGGAGGTCAAATCTGTTTTTACGCCGTTTTGCGCTAATATATTTCAGTTCGGTGCTCACAAATCGATACGATATAGCGCGAATAATAAATTGCCAGTCATATAATTTGCACGGTTAGAATCTGTGTGGCTTCAGCTTTCCAACGATATATAATATGTATGTATCCGTTTTAGTTATCTGCCTCAATTATTAGGTACAAGTGGTGCGATGCTTTTATCGGGATAAAATCAATGCGTAAATTCTATGACGTCGTCAGAGGTCATAAAGTTAGATTACGTTAACTCTCACCCTGCCGATGCATTTGACTGTGTCGCGTTAACTCATCACCGGCCGAGGTATCCGCAAATGACATTGGGCTATATATCTCGAAAACGGGTGTAGCTATCGACTTGAAATTTGGTATGTGAATGTATCTTGCCCCGGATACGAATTTTATCGGGTCGCCGAGCACGTGCGACGCCAGCTTCGCGCATGTGCAGACGAGATCTCGGAAACGGGTTGAGATATTGACTTTAAATTTTGTATGTGAATGTATCTTGCCCCGGATACGAATTTTATCGGGTCGCCGAGCACGTGCGACACCAGCTTCGCGCATGCGCAGACCAGATCTAGGAAACGGGTGGAGCAATCGACTTGAAATTTGGTTTTTTAATAGCCCGGACGAAGTCGGGTCACCTTCTAGTCTATTATATATTTTGAAAGATCTGTGTGTTTGTTTGTTTGTGTGTGTGTGTGTGTGTGTGTGTGTGTGTTTGAAATCGATGGACTCAAAAACGACTAAGCCAATTTCGATGAAATTTGGTATTTGGATGTGTTTTCGGCCGGAGACGAACATAGGCATATTTATTTGTCCGTGCGAGGTCAACTTTTCACGTGCGGAGGTCAAATCTGTTTTTACGCCGTTTTTGCGCTAATATATTTCAGTTCGGTGCTCACAAATCGATTCGATATAGCGCGAATAATAAATTGCCAGTCATATAATTTGCACGGTTAGAATCTGTGGCGTGTCCTCTTTCCAACGATATATAATATGTATGTATCCGTTTTAGTTATCTGCCTCAATTATTAGGTACAAGTGGTCCGATGCTTTTATCGGGATAAAATCAATGCGTAATTTCTATGACGTCGTCAGAGGTCATAAAGTTAGATTACGTTAACTCTCACCCTGCCGATGCATTTGACTGTGTCGCGTTAACTCATCACCGGCCGAGGTATCCGCAAATGACATTGGGCTATATATCTCTGAAACGGGTGTAGCTATCGACTTGAAATTAGGTATGTGAATGTATCTTGCCCCGGATACGAATTTTATCGGGTCGCCGAGCACGTGCGACACCAGCTTCGCGCATGCGCAGACCAGATCTAGGAAACGGGTGGAGCTATCGACTTGAAATTTGGTTTTTGAATAGCCCGGACGAAGTCGGGTCACCTTCTAGTCTATTATATATTTTGAAAGATCTGTGTGTGTGTGTATGTGTTTGTTTGTGTGTGTGTTTGAAATCGATGGACTCTAAAACGACTAAGCCAATTTCGATGAAATTGGGTATTTTAGGGTATTTTCGGCCGGAGACGAACATAGGCATATTTATTTGTCCCTGCGAGGTCAACTTTTCACGTGCGGAGGTCAAATCTATTTTTACGCCGTTTTTGCGCTAATATATTTCAGTTCGGTGCTCACAAATCGATTCGATATAGCGCGAATAATAAATTGCCAGTCATATAATTTGCACGGTTAGAATCTGTGTGGCTTCATCTTTCCAACGATATATAATATGTATGTATCCGTTTTAGTTATCTGCCTCAATTATTAGGTACAAGTGGTACGATGCTTTTATCGGGATAAAATCAATGCGTAATTTCTATGACGTCGTCAGAGGTCATAAAGTTAGATTACGTTAACTCTCACCCTGCCGATGCATTTGACTGTGTCGCGTTAACTCATCACCGGCCGAGGTATCCGCAAATGACATTGGGCTATATATCTCGCAAACGGGTGTAGCTATCGACTTGATATTTGGTATGTGAATGTATCTTGCCCCGGATACGAATTTTATCGGGTCGCCGAGCACGTGCGACACCAGCTTCGCGCATACGCAGACCAGATCTAGGAAACGGGTGGAGCAATCGACTTGAAATTTGGTTTTTGAATAGCCCGGACGAAGTCGGGTCACCTTCTAGTCTATTATATATTTTGAAAGATCTGTGTGTGTATGTGTTTGTTTGTGTGTGTGTTTGTTTGTGTGTGTGTTTGAAATCGATGGACTCCAAAACGACTAAGCCAATTTCGATGAAATTTGGTATTTTAGGGTATTTTCGGCCGGAGACGAACATAGGCATATTTATTTGTCCGTGCGAGGTCAACTTTTCACGTGCGGAGGTCAAATCTATTTTTACGCCGTTTTTGCGCTAATATATTTCAGTTCGGTGCTCACAAATCGATACGATATAGCGCGAATAATAAATTGCCAGTCATATAATTTGCACGGTTAGAATCTGTGTGGCTTCATCTTTCCAACGATATATAATATGTATGTATCCGTTTTAGTTATCTGCCTCAATTATTAGGTACAAGTGGTACAATGCTTTTATCGGGATAAAATCAATGCGTAATTTCTATGACGTCGTCAGAGGTCATAAAGTTAGATTACGTTAACTCTCACCCTGCCGATGCATTTGACTGTGTCGCGTTAACTCATCACCGGCCGAGGTATCCGCAAATGACATTGGGCTATATATCTCGAAAACGGGTGTAGCTATCGACTTGAAATTTGGTATGTGAATGTATCTTGCCCCGGATACGAATTTTATCGGGTCGCCGAGCACGCGCGACACCAGCTTCGCGCATGCGCAGACCAGATCTAGGAAACGGGTGGAGCAATCGACTTGAAATTTGGTTTTTGAATAGCCCGGACGAAGTCGGGTCACCTTCTAGTCTATTATATATTTTGAAAGATCTGTGTGTGTATGTGTTTGTTTGTTTGTGTGTGTGTGTGTGTGTGTGTGTGTGTTTGAAATCGATGGACTCGAAAACGACTAAGCCAATTTCGATGAAATTTGGTATTTTAGGGTATTTTCGGCCGGAGACGAACATAGGCATATTTATTTGTCCGTGCGAGGTCAACTTTTCACGTGCGGAGGTCAAATCTGTTTTTACGCCGTTTTGCGCTAATATATTTCAGTTCGGTGCTCACAAATCGATACGATATAGCGCGAATAATAAATTGCCAGTCATATAATTTGCACGGTTAGAATCTGTGTGGATTCATCTTTCCAACGATATATAATATGTATGTATCCGTTTTAGTTATCTGCCTCAATTATTAGGTACAAGTGGTGCGATCTTTTATCAGGATAAAATCAATGCGTAAATTCTATGACGTCGTCAGAGGTCATAAAGTTAGATTACGTTAACTCTCACCCTGCCGATGCATTTGACTGTGTCGCGTTAACTCATCACCGGCCGAGGTATCCGCAAATGACATTGGGCTATATATCTCGCAAACGGGTGTAGCTATCGACTTGAAATTTGGTATGTGAATGTATCTTGCCCCGGATACGAATTTTATCGGGTCGCCGAGCACGTGCGACGCCAGCTTCGCGCATGCGCAGACGAGATCTCGGAAACGGGTTGAGATATTGACTTTAAATTTGGTATGTGAATGTATCTTGCCCCGGATACGAATTTTATCGGGTCGCCGAGCACGTGCGACACCAGCTTCGCGCATGCGCAGACCAGATCTAGGAAACGGGTGGAGCAATCGACTTGAAATTTGGTTTTTTAATAGCCCGGACGAAGTCGGGTCACCTTCTAGTAATATATATAAGAATGACAGTGTTTGTTGTAAATTTGGATTAATATCTGTAAAAATAACTACTTTCATGAAGAGTATTCTCTATTTCTATTTGATTGCCCTACCGGAGTGTTTCACATTACTTTAACTGCAAACAGTCTGTGATTTACTACGATTCTGTTTGATCAGTATGTCGCACACAAAAATACGTATAGGGCAGATGCAAAGCTTTGGGTATCTACGACCTGCTGGAATTAAGCGAAATTGTTTTAATGAATTTATACTAAGTCGTACCATAGTGTCGAACTTGGAATATGACTTCACAATTGACTATCGATCCAATTTTCACTGAAAGATGTTCGCGACCATTATAAGCAATTTGTTCATTCCTATGTGAATTTGAAGAATGTGGTAAGAACCTATTTTCGAAAATGGCAACTACACTGACGGTGAGTGACTGTTTTTGGTATATATATTCCAATCAAAGTCGGTCAGCGACATGAAGAAAAATTGGCATGTTTCAATGTGAATAGGTTCCGGTTCCAGAATACAAATAACGGAATGTATGCGCAATCGATTTGAAAAAACTGAAACGATGTATTTTTAGGATCTACTGGACGAATATTGTCCATAAGTCGTTAAGAGACGATGTTGTGGCCCTTAGTATGTATATTTTGTCAATAATCAATTACTATTTCACATAAAAAGTTTCAAATTATAAGTTTTCTAACCTGTATATCCCTGTATAACATTTTGTATCGGGTCCATTTAAGTATTGTAACGTTCTGGAAACCATTCAAGCAAATAGCCTCTATATTGTCTCTTATTTCTGTTTTATATACACCTACAAATTACTTTCACATAGTCTGCATAGTTGATAATATTTTCAACCATCAGTAATGAGTAATCAGGAAACTGAAGGAAAACAGAATTGGCTGAAGTACAACAGTGAGCCAAAGTCGGACACAATGTTGGCTGAGGGAAATGACTCCATATAAACTAAAAGCAATTACAGATAATACAGGTTTTACAGTGAACCAAATCTATGAACTGTGGCCAAGACGTTTTAATACCCCTGGAACCGAAAGTTTACTATTTTCACAAGACCAACTAGACCCACGGTTTCATTAGTCAACACTCAGGTATTTACTTAAATTGATTTCGGAGATGAAACGGGAATCCGCAGCTCGCGACAGCTCATTAATACTCATGTTTCCAAATAAGGCAATCTTTACTATTTTGATTGACGTGTGACAATGCCCACAAGTGTTAATAACAATGTTCATGACTTCAACGGTGCCGATAGCGACTTTCTCTTCTAAACGTCGACAAAGATGATCAGCTGGAAATCCACAATACGTTGGACACCGATGTCTTTGCCATTCTGGTATTGTTTCCATCGACACACGTGTGAGAAAATCACTGAGCGAAATACATGTATGTTGGTGTCTCGTGTAATACATGGTAAAGACACAATGGATGTGCAATTGTTAAACAGTGACAAATTATCTGTCGCTCACGGCGCCATCGCCGAATGTCTATAAATGTTTGTTTAATAGTTTTAATTATTAGGCCATATCACGATTAAGAAACTGGATCAAGATTAAGCGAAGCAACTGTGCATTGACGTTACCGTGAATAAGACTAAAACGAGACAAAATATGTATAAATAAAAACACCCAGATCAGAGCTAGAGCGCTCGATTGGGGTCATCAACTGACCATTGTGCAAACACATAAAATAGAATATCAAAACAGATAGAAATACTGCTTTGAGAACAGCAAGCATAAAACCTGCATGAAATGTATGCAGCAAATATAAATAATTTGTTAAGACTTCCGCAGATCCAAATATTGTAAGTAGCTGATAAAATCGCCTCCTGGATGATTGATAAGATATTTATATTATCTGATGTATCTGGCGTGCGTCTTAATCAATGGATCAAGTTGACAGTCGGGTGGTTGACTCAGTAGGTGATCATTCACACAAAAGAGAGCATCCCTCCACAAAAAACTTGACAGAACTCGGAGATTTTTGTTTTGGAAAAATATGATCAACTTGCATAGATTGTTTTAGAGGAAATGTCTCAACGGCAGAAACTTTATCCATAACTGCGCTACAGGTTCTGGAACAGGAATATCAGTCTCCCCCACCTGTGTTGCTAGTGATATACTGACGAGTTTGGTTTGACTCAGTGTCCGAGTGCTGGCATCAACACACTTTTTTGTAGATACGATTGCTGAGTATGTGACCTGTGAAATGGATGATCGAGGGCCAACTATTTTCTTAGCATCTATGACAGTTTCTGTTCATCTTTACATCGTTGAATCTTGAATTCATAGTCCCAAATGGGAAATGGTCGATCCTTTGCAACATGTGAACCAAGACAGTTTTTTTTCTTCAGATTCGTTCAATCGGAACATGTGCTTAAATCCATCTTCATAGTCCCAACCTTCAATGTCAGTGGATGTTCGCAGCGATTGAAGGTCAGAAGACAACTATTCAAAGGCACTTTTTGTCCGTCAACTATCTTTGGAAATCTACGGACTCCCTGTGGTGCTAACTCAGCCAATATCTCTGACTCAGAAGAATCAGCTATATCACGAGTTCTCAACACAGCTCTGCTACTGTTCAATGTCTTGTAATGAGTAATCAACACTGGTGTTTGTACAATATATCTTAATTGCATTAGAGCGTCAGCTTGAATTATTCTTGAATATTCGATCAGAAGCGAGCCGCTTAATGGCTCAGTCATGGTCGTGTTGACAGATTTTAATTGTCCGGCTATGGTTCGTAGCGTTTTATCAATCACAAATACAGAAGGTTTCTTGACATCCAGATCAGAACCAAGTACCGAGGATAGACCTCAATACCAGTGGAACTTAGCGGGTGGTCAATCTTATACGTTCTTTGTTGTTTTGAGTTGCCATATGCAAATGATAATCGACAACGATCCCAGCAGCCACCTCGGACTACCGTTCGAATTATGGTCGGATCAAAGACTGGTATCCACTGCATATATACAGCCCCATGGTTCCTCGTCACCAAACCACCCCTCTTGATGTAGGACCAAAGAGGACAATGAGCTAAGCAATATCCGCAAGTCGCTGCCTCACGTGATACGACCGCCCTATAGTACATCCAGAACTCATACACCACACTTAATGGCAAACAAGGTGCCACATTAGGGGATTCTTACCCATCACAGTGAGGCGGCAGGCATATACTATCCCGGGCCCAGCGATAAATGAGTCGTAAAAATGAATGTAAATGGGTGATGGTGGGAAAACAATTACAGACATATAGAATACATTTTTTTGTTTTGCCATTTAAGGGACCTCCACACATAATTTGTTTGGTTTTTGTAATACTTCCGACCTTTTTTACGGCACCCCTGTTAGCACGAAAACAAAACACTGAATATATTTCCCCGCACCCTATAACCATTTATTAATTGGTCTAACAGTATGTGTGCCTTTCTTCGGCGCATCTCTTAACAATATTTAAAGTCTATGTGATACATGTCCTGGACTTACCATCTGATGACAATAACCAAAACAAACAGTGGTGTTGTGTGACATCTTAAAATTAAGGAAGCTGAGAAATAGCTAATGTGTAAGTTGTGAGCTATTAAGTTTTAATATCGACGGTAGTACTTCCTTTTGTACCCAAATTTCTCTCCTGAAATGAATCACTTTGACATCACATTTGTCATAATTAATTGACGATAGGTAACCGGTGAGACGTCAATTATTACAAGAACTGTATTAAATTTAATTAAGTTGACGATCTATGTGGTAGAACTTCGTAAAAATCACGCTAGGACTTCAATTTCCTTAAAAGGTATTTTGTGTGACCGGCATGACGTTTCTCGTGTTTTACGTCGTATTTCCATAAACAAGCGGCATTCTATATTGAATTTGAAATAACATTACTGCCCGCAGAGTTAACACACCTGTCACCAGATGAACAGCGAGCATAAACTGGAACAGATAGAAATGAGAGCAGCAATGGTAAGTCGCTATCTTTGTGAATTTTATATGGTTTAAAGTGAGTAATGTGCAAGAGAAGAATATTAAACTCAATCGATATAAGATAATGGACATGGACCAATAATATTTAACATTACCATCACAATTCCCTGATGGCAATGAAACAAAACTATACTATTTTAAGCAGTAAGAATATGCAAAAATAATATCCCTCGTTTTTTTTTGAGAATTAGTGACCAAATACAACATTTAGCTCTTTATAACCACAATTTTGAAACAATCTCAAAAATAGTTTCACATTTTTTTATTTTAGTAGTATTTATTTGTACAATATTTCTAGACATAATTATGGTAACAATGCAATATTCAAAAAATGAGCGGCATGGCCAAATGGGGGCCGTCTTCCTGCCATATATATAGATGGAATTCAAGTCATAAAACGACAACGTGAAATGGAAAAATAGTTTGAATGCATGATTTGTTTTGAATTTGAAAAAAATAACGGAATGGTGTATCCAATCTAATTGCATTTGAAGGGGGTAACTGACCCAATATAACGGATATTACCGAGTACATCTTCAAAAGATTAACAATTGTTTGGGATGCAACTCTTAAATAAAGCCCGTTTAGTCTTGACCTTACAGTGAATCATTTATCGAGTTTCAAACAGTCCATACCCGTTCCATGTCTCAGAATAGCCGTCGCGACATCTGCTAAGGTGCAAAAGACTGCGGCTGAGATAACTTCATGTGGGGTAATCTACCCATGTCACCCATATAGGAACTGCGAGTTCTAGAGTATAAACTTGAACAGGCAGAAATGAGAGCAGCAATTGTAAGTTCTTTGTTAATTTTGTTTACTTTTCAGTAAATAATCCACAAGAAACTATTTGAAACTCAATCGACATAAGAGAGTGGACACGGAGTAGTACGATTTAACATTACCGTCATATTACCATGGAATCAATAAAACAGAAACAAGACTGTTCTAAGCAGTTTTAAAATCGTAAGAGGTAATTATAATTAGAAAAAAATAACTTTTATTGAATCAAAAGATTTAACTAAACTAAGCTTATCAATATATATGATTATAATTATAGCGATTTCGTACTGTAACCGATGAGACGAGATAGCCGGAGCGTCACCCATTATCACAAATTATTTTATACCATTATCGTGTTTAAAACCAATTTTTGCACAGTTGGGAAATGTCTAACTTCCCTGTTTAGTAATAATAACATGCAAATCGAAAATTTGAATATTCATTTGCCACAGTAAATGAAAAAAGGAGTGCTAGTAACATTTTCGAATATCATAAATGTATATTAAATTTCAAATGACAGTACTGCAGTGGGATTAGTTTTAATACCCCTGCCATCCAGTGAAACTGCGAGTTCTGGGGTACAAACTGGAAGACAGAAATGTGAGCAGAAATGGTGAGTCATTATCTTTCAATTACGTGAATTTTCTATGGTTTAAGTGAATAATCTACAAGAATGCAATTGAAACTTACCAGTAATATTTTTTATCTTCACCGTCGTAATTTCACGAAGTCAATGAAACAGAAACAAAACTGCTTTAAGACAGAAACTGGGAGGACTGTCAGAGGGTGTAGTTTTACCATTATCATCCATATAGGAACTACGAGTTTGACAACTGGAAAGAAGAGAGCACCAGTGGTTGGTCGTTATCTTTGTGAACTGTCTTTGGTTTGAAGTGAATAATCTGCAAGAAAAAGTTTGAAACTCAATCGATATATGGTGGATACTCATAGGGAGCAGTAATTTGTAACATTACCATCACAATTCCATGAAGTCAATAAAACAGAAAAAAATGTTTTAGGCAGTAAGAGTGTGCACAAATAATCTCCATCATTGTTGCCAGTATTAGAAAACAAATACAAAAGTAACCTCTTTATAACCAAGCTTATGAATGATCTCAAAATAGTTTACCATATCTGAAGGCCGGGGAAGTCAACTGATCCAATTTTAAAGGTACGGTTGGCCTTGGCGGTGGGTATCCTGTGAAAATATTTCCAACCGTCAAAAACCGCCACAAACAGAAAGAACATCAAAATGTAGACAGTCTTTGTCCGTATACAAATAAGAAATATCGCATAAACAGTATGTTATTGTCATATGGTTGACAATGTTATGTAAACAAAAGCATAAAAAGTTACTTTTCTGATGTTTGTTTATATTATGATGGTAAACATAAAGAGCGTTCTTTGTGGGTGAATTCCTGATATGGAACTAATAAAGAGCGTTTATGCCATTTGTATGTGATTAGCCAGTAGCATTGTGCTGTCTTCTGTAACACAATCAGGCTCTTGCTTAGGTACAATATAGTAGGTCTTTATGATAACATGCTGTTTACGCGATGGTCATGGTATATATGAACGAAACTGTATGCGTTTTACTGTTTTTTCTGTTTACGGTGATTGGAACAAATATGAATATTTTCGACAACCAAGGCCTCACGTACCTTTAATGGATAGTACCAAGAGAATCTCCTTTAAAAAGGTTTAGATTTTACAATTGTTTCGGGTGCAACTTTTAAATCAAGTCAGTTTTCCCATGAAATTTCGTCTTGCAGCTTATAAAACACAATAATTATCAAACACAGGTAATGTTAAAACGTACTATTATCAAACACAAGTAATGTTAAAACGTACTATTCCGTGTCCATTCTTTTATCAGTGTCGATTGAGTTTCAAATAGTTTCTTGTGGATTATTTACTGGAAAGTAAAAGAATGTTAACAAAGAACAAAGAATGCTCTCATTTCTGCCTGTTCAAGTTTATACTCCAGAACTCGCAGTTTATATTATGGATGACATGGGTAGATTACCCCACATGAAGTTTTCTCAGCTCCAGTCCTTTGCACCTTAGCTGATGTCGCGACGGCTATTCTGAGACATGGAATGGGTATGGACTGTTTGAAAATCGATAAATGATTCACCGTAAGATCAAGACTAAACGGACTTTATGTAAGCATTTGCATCCCAAACAATTGTTAATCTTTTGAAGATGTACTCGGTAATATCCATATTATATCATATTTATATTTAATATATAATTGCACTTCACGGCAATTAGTTGTGATTCAGCTCAATTCAATTGTGATTCAGCGCAATTATTTCATTCATGAGAGTAAACCCACCCCTGACTTTGAATGGTTTAGTCTTCAAAATTAGTCAAATCAGGTGATTGGGTATAGCTGGTCCTTATTGGGGGAATTGTCCAGCTGTTTACTTGAAAACAAAATGGCTTCCAATGCAGGCTCTGTTCCACATTCTGCATTGAGTATTTTGGAAAGAGCCATATAAGAAGTTTCAGTATTGTCTTAATGACCGTACACAATCTACAAGAAATAGAGTAGATAGAATGTTTGAGTGACGATGCAATAGGCATCAAAGGCGAATTGGAGTGCATACCAGTGAAAATGAGAGCACAACGCAATGTAAAGTTAAAAAGTTATAATATTGATAAAAAGAAATTTCATGTTTGAAAACTGCCAATGAACTTGTCTGCATCAGTAGAATTACAAACAGCTTATATGGTAAAACAAATTGCGTATCTATTGAACAATATGTGTTCATATTAATGATATGGCACATGGATGCTATGTTTTCTACATATTTGAAAACCATCTTCCTGAAATTTATCAGAAAGGATTCAATGTTACATCGGATGAAGAAGTTACGAAAATTAAAAATGCAATCGCTTCGAAACATTTATCTTCTATAGCACCAGTTAAAACAACGGTTGTTCACCTTACACCAGCAATTGAGTCACCGTTGTCAGGATGTGGACACATGATACTTCACTATACGACTCAGGAGTCCTGGCATCAGGAATACTACAGGTATTGGCAGGTCTTTACGACTTCGACTCCCGTCTTCCTGTAAAAAGGTATACCTTCCATCGACAGCCGGTAATCTCTTTTTCACAACGTTGTTAAAAAAGTCAGTAGATAACTTTAGTCTATGAGTCGAAGAGATTAATTTATCTAAAATAGAACAGAACAACACATTTCAGCTCATAAATTATTTGCGTGCTCAAATTAAAGTATACACAAATGAATTGAATTCTAAAATTGAAGACCTCGAAAAGGTAAATTCAAAGCTAAAAGCGGAAATCAATATATACAGAAGAAAGAGTTCACTTCTAAAATAGAAGATTTGAAAAGGGACAATTCTTCACTGAACTAGAATGCACTCAGAGAGATGCCAACGTGCGCAAAAATGTAATAAACAATAATTTAACAAATAATTTCACTGTATTTTACTTAATTTATTTAATTTAATTTAATGTTAGCAAAAAAAGACAATTACCATTTCTCATTTCATCACAGATAAAAGGCAAATTACTATATTAATCATTTAAGTAATTAAAACCAATTCCATGTTGCCGAAAGGATGAGACTTTAATATCGATTACATTTTTTTCAGCGGCATATTTTCATTTTCATTTTCCGATAGTCAAAGTTGACCAAAGGAGCAATTATAAGAAATAATTAATACCATTGGTATAAATATTGATAGCAGCCAATATGCAACAATAAATATCAATAATTAATCAATAATTAATCAATAACGATCATTTTATGTAATAATAAACTCTTCAAACGGTGTTTGTGTCAACAAATGCGTTTTGTTTTGTGTTACGTCATTCGTCGTATTTGACCCGGAACTCGGCTGAAGGTTAGGCTATTCAGCCTATTGCGTCGAATTACGAAATCGTGTTTTGAATGTCTCTCTTTTCCCGCACGATAAAAAGAGGTCTTCGCACGAACCAAATTTTTTTTAAACTTCCCAATTATAAGTAAAAATACCCAAAATGAAGGAGTCTATGTAGGTCCCGAAGGAGTCTATAGACTCTTTGATGTAGAGTTCTGATGGAGAAATGTAGGTCGATCTATTTTTGTCATAACTCTGACGTATTTTGACCTGGGAGAAAAAATCGAAATCGAGGCTCACTACGAGCATGCCAGTTTTAAATATAGAAACAGGGAATCCCGACAAATGGCGATATCGGCGACAAACAAATAATCGAAAACAACACATAAAATAAACATAGCAAAAACGCGGCACAGTAAAAATGTCAGAACGCCACGAGGTTTTACGTCGTTTTTGGTGACGTCATGGAGTGAAACGGAGTAGGGTGACACCAAGCTACGTACGAATCTGTCTGATCGCCATACTGTTGCGGGAGCGCACGTAATAATGAACAGAAGAAATTACGCAGCGAAGTGATTGAAATGAAAAAAATAACAGAAAGAAATTGAATGAATGAATTGTTGGACATAGGGCGAATGGAACAGTTTACGAAAATAAAGTCGAAAAACTCATCAGCATGAACTTAACCCGCTGGAATCTCATTTCAACGGTGATGAGATGGTGAGTGAAATTATTACACGAACTGACTGTCAACCTTTAACACCGCAACTACCCGCATTTAACCGTGAAGTGTCAGTATCACGGGGTCCGAGAGAAAGACATACTGTGAAGTTGAATACTTATAACACCATTTTCAATATGCAAAGCATATGCCCTTGCACTTAACTGTTGGAGATTCAGTTCTTGTTGGAATTAATCCCCTGGAGATGGCAAAGAAAAGTGAACGAGTCAGTACGATTGTGACACCCGACCAACGGATTACAGAGCGTAATGCGTGGCTCGAGGGAAACTTGCCATTTCAGAATGTTGGAACAGTAAAGATACATAGAGGATATCCACACTTTTTCAGTGGATATGGGTTATATCTCATGAGTGATGACAAAACATTGAATTTCCACGAGTGGCTTTAGCCACGAGTGGAAATTCAAATGTTTTGTCATAACGAATGAGATTTAACCCATATCCACTGAAAAGTGTGGATATTCTGTTTATTATATACTTTAGTTACTTGCCTATGGCCCCCAATGAATGTCAATACATCAGAAATTTCACCAGTGGGATATCACTTATATCTCACTAGTGGGATATCACTTATATCTCACTGCTAAAACCTTATAATTCATGGGCAAGTATATAATAAATATTGGTATCAATTCGTGCAGGAATGGTATCTCAACCAGTGCCAGTGATTTGGAAACACTTGCTTCAAATATCAAAACGCTGTTCAATGGAGCAGAAATAAGGATTTCTTCCAGTTTACCAAACACTTCATTCCGATGAGATGAACGCGTTTATTTATGATACAAATTTGCAGTATCGAAAAATGTGCAGAAAGAATTGATTTAGATTTTTTGACAACTGTTTAACATTCCTGGCAAATGCAGGATAAGAGGAGGTTTGTTCAGAGACACTGACATCCTAATAGAGATGGTTCTAGAGTTCTGGCAGAGCATCAAGTACCATCAGGAGGAAATGCATGAGGTCGCAGTGGACAGTTGTGATGACACAGTGATGGATCGGTGTGGAAACTTCTGAGGCGACCAGATCAACTGAGCGAGACATGGGTACTGGTAATGAAATGCGACGTGCCTTCGGACATCGGAATATCAATTCCTATCGACACGAGAATGTTCGTCAGAACGAATTCGTCGATAGATGGGGTATCGAAGATAGAATCGGCCAAATTGAACAGTGTTTTCAAAGTTTTAGAATAAAAGATCTATCCTTTTGTTCTATTTCAAAGCGCAATTAGCAGTAATTACACTGCGGCTAATGGGGTCGTTGTCGTAACGTGTCTGTATACCTGAATGCACACCAGTCTCGCGTAATGCGTGGCATTAGATGTCGTAAAATGTGTGATTTCGTTGGTTTTCCCAGTACTTGTATTTGGTGCTTATTTTTATTGTTTACGTGCGACAACAATGAATTGTTTTAATGGCATCTTAATATTATTTATAACTATTTATTCAATATTTTAACATAAATTATTCAATTAATTATTAATTACTGTTAGCTAGTTATCCACATTGTACACAAAGAAACGCTGAGATGTTTTTAACAAGACACTATGATTTTCAATATGCATATATGATACGGAAGGGTCGTATTATTAACACGCAGTTGGTCTCCGATTATCAATCTGCATCTGGATATCTTTCGGATTGTTTTACTCGACGTGACATAGGCTTTATTAATCAACGGCAACAGTTGCCAGAGAGACACCACGACGTAATGGCAACGGAAACTGCCAGAGGATGTTGAAAGTTGTGACAGATTAAAGACAAGGCCCATTAAAGTGGCCATCGGTGTAATTTCCAGATGAAATTAACAATGAAGAGTGATTGATCGGTGCGTGGGATGTAGAGGTGATGCGGCGCCATGTTCCTCCTCAGGTTCACGCAAGAATGTATATAGAGACTGTCAAGTGAGAATCCCATTATATTAAACATTATCTCTTCCTAAATATTATGAAATTTGTCATGACTGTTGACATGTAGATGGGATCATGGGAACGAGTCAACTTCCAAGAGATACGTTTTCCTTAAAATAAAATTATTTATTAAATGTGAATTTGGCCTCCCATATCTTGGAATCCATTAAAGATAGATTATCTCTTTAAATAACAAATTTGAAATAGTTGCGTGGGTATAAAATAATAAATATGAACCGAAAACCCCTGTCCGGAAAGGCTTCTATCAATTAATATTGATTTTATTTCGAATATTTTATTGGGACACTTTATTAGTCTATTTTTAGAACAGACCATTCGGGTGATACCATATAGCGATAGAGAGCATTAGGCTGTTCCTATGGCTACGTACCGAACGTCAAATGTCCCATATTGGTTGGTTGTATTGTTTTATTCCATATTTATAAGCGATAATGAGTATAATTAACGTTTATTTGTGACAATCATATTTCTGGTCGCTGTTAACAGTAACCACTATTGTTCGTTAGCTAAACAACCACACCTTTTTAGACCAGAAAATATTCGAAATAAAATGAATATTAATCGATAGAAGAATTTCCGGACAGGAGTCTTAGGGTGCATTTACATTGCTATAGAACTGTACACAGATCTACACGCAGACTAGTGTAAACGGGTTGATATAGAAATGCACACAGAAAGAAAACGGTATTAGTTCGTGTGAGCAAAAATCATGTCCGCTATACGTCACGGTCAACGCCGAAGCATTGTGCCAGGCAAATCTGTTTTGATTAATTGTTGCTCGGGCTTGGCGCATGTGTTTTAGCGTTCGTTGTCATTTCAACCCGTGTATTTCGAATATTGAACACGGACAGGGACGTGGCAACTTTGGTCAAAATTTTCAACAGTTGGAAATTTCATACCTGACACAACATTAGTTGTAATTTCCAAATCAACAATAGGTTGAAAATGATCTTGTAGTTTGATTTTCAAACATTATATTGGGGGGGGGGGGGGAGTATTGTTGTCGGACCAATATTTGCATAATTTCCTACTTTTTATAAAATTTTTGGGCTGGAAGTTTTCCAACCTTATGGGGGCGGATGTCAGGTTGGAAATATCCAACACTTGGAAAGATTGTTTCCTGGTCCCTCCCCGTGGCCAGTCAAAAACTGCTAGTTAATTAAAAAAAATAATATTGTCCTACATTGGGTCAACATCGCCATTGGAATTGTCATCAGTTGGAATTTTTACTACATTTGGTCAAATAAAGGGTGTTGTAGGGTGGATACCCATTCCATACAGATCCAAAATTGCCACCGCCCAGATGGTGTCAAACAGGAGACATATAGATATATAGATGATCACCTGAAAGCCTAAATATTGGTGGAATCGCCATCTAAAGCTATATGGGTGCTCTCCAGCCTCTTTATTTGTGCACACGGTTGTTTGTTGTGCATTCCTATGCGATGTTCATTCTTTCTTCGAACCATTATCAAGTGGTATAATGATACACTTTAAATACATGCGGCACATACCAAATCGCTGTTGTCTGCTGATAGTTGATACATTTTTATGTCTGGCCTAAACTGAAACGACTCGTAGTGAATTGTCAATTACCAGAGTACTGATCAGCGCGCGTTCACTATTAGTACTCATATTGTGATCACAGTAATGCGCGACACGTGACTTCATACAGATCTGTATACAGTTCTATATCAGTGTAAATGCACCCTTAGATTCAGATCTAATATTTTATACCCACGTAACTATATAATACATGTTTATCAAGAGATAATCCACCTTTAAAGAAAGTGTCTCCCGTAATTCGAATATTTTCTAAGACAGCTGTCAAGATGTAAAATACCACAATTGGCAGAACTGTCAAAAGAAACACAACCTAATTGTTTTCTAACATTAAATAGTTCTTATATTACATATACACTGTAATTCATTTAAAAATGTATGGTGTTGTGAGCGGCAACTTGTGATTTCAATTGGATATGAGAAAATTACAGGATTTGCAATCAAGTATAGTTTATTAGTTTTAATGAACTGGGGGATTCTAAATGAGAATAACAACAGACAATTTCCTTAGAAATAATCGGATCACCGAATGACTCAAGTCGAGAGCACGGGCATATATGCAGCATGGCCCGGATTTCTCATAGTTTTGAGTGGAATGTTCTTTTAATGAGGTGTTTTGTCAAAACTACAATTTCACAAAGTGGTGAAACTTTGGTACTCTCGGCCACTACGTGATGTCCTATATTTATCTTTTTTAATCGACCCCAAGTCTCATGTCCTGAAATTTGACAGTAACTTAGAACAGTTTTTACTAGCAAAATACTGATACCAAATCGGTCAGTCGCCGACGGCTTGGCTTTGAGTCTTGACGCACGCGAAATCAAATCGACTTCCGTCGCATCCAGCGGATATTTTGAATATCTTGGAATTGTCGAAACTACGAAAGCTTATTTTCATTGAATTTGATAATTTCTTTCTTTGCGGTAAAGATAATTAGGGGGCTAGATGGACGTTAATTACGGTTGAAGTTTCTGAACAGTTATATCACTCGGACATCACCGTTAACATAGTACTGTATTAATAGCAAGACATTAATTATTGTAGGTCTAGTATAGATTAGGGTACCAGCAACCGGCTTGGCTTTGAGTCTTGACGCACGCGAAATCAAATCGACTTCCGTCGCATCCAGCGGATATTTTGAATATCTTGGAATTGTCGAAACTACGAAAGCTTATTTTCATTGAATTTGATAATTTCTTTCTTTGCGGTGAAGATAATTAGGGGCTAGATGGTTGAAGTTTCTGAACAGTTATATCACTCGGACATCATCGTTAACATAGTGCTGTATTAATATCGCCTTTAATCAAGAATTTAAGCTTCTTTAAATTAATGTCTGTTTGTTTATTCAAATTATTCTCAATCGATTCATTCGACCAGTGAATGGAGAATTTGTGCAACCAACCAGAAAATGGTGGTATTAGATTATGTCTAGGGTACCACCAACTCGTATAACCGAAGGGTGATATTATAGTAGGTCTAGGGTAGATTGGGTAACCACCAACTCGTGTGACCAGGGAAGGGTGGTATTAAATTTGGTCTAGGGTAGATTATGTAACCAACAGCTCGTGTAACCAGAGCAGGGTGGTATTATAGTATGTCTAGAATAGATTATATTGCCTACCACCAACCCGTGTAATCGGAAAATTATAGTATTAAACTAGCTCTGTGGTAGATTGTGTATAAAATACCTCGTGTAACCAGCAAATGGTGGTACTAAATTAGGTCGAGGGTAGATTATGTAACGACCAACTCGTGTAACCAGAGAAGTGTGGTATTAAATTAGGTCTAGGGTAGATTAGGTAACCGCCAACCCATGTAACCAGAGGATGATATTACGTTAGGTATAGGGTAGATTATGTAACCATCAACTCGTGTAACCAGAGGAGGTGGCATTAAATTATGTCTAGGGTAGATTATGTAATCACCAAACCGTGTAATCAGAGAAGGGTGGTATTAAATTACGTCCGGGGTACCACCAACTCGTGTAACCAGAGCAGGGTGGCATTATTGTAGGTCTAGTGTAGATTAGGGTACCAACAACTCGTGTAACCAAAGAAGGGTGGTATCAGATATGTTCATTGCTTTTCCATTGGTGACTCGGTGGAGTGCAATGTGTTCTTTATTCTTTCTAATCAAATGAGATCAGGTTAGCCCAATTTGGAAATTGAAATAAAATTAAGGTTCACGATAAAACACATTACAAGTGGTACATGGTTATAAGGCGTGGTTAAATAATTGTATGTTTAGCGTAAAACGTCGCGTTTCCTTTTTTTGGCAGAAAATAATAATGAATTTGTTCTTAATTGTTGGCAAAACGCACAATGTCCCGACGAGTGTTCCTTGTGAAATTCAGAGAGGAACATTTACTCTTAGTTCCTACATGTAGACATATGCTTCATTTAATCATTCACATAAAATGAATATAAACGAGATTTATATGTTATATTCATATGGTGTTGATATTTATATAATTACATTGTACTAATTAACTTCAAAAACCTATCGAGAATAATTAATAATCACCGCATTTCGCATAAAATTCTCAGAATCATAGCTGGATGACGATAAACATAATTAACCATGACCTATTCTCGTTTCAAAAGTTGGTAAATATTCTCGTTTATACTCAAACATCATTGATTAAAATGGCAGCAATATGAGCACAGGCAATTTTGGCTCATCCATATTGATCTGAGGACATTTGGGGCGACCAGATTGCTTACTAACCCAGTGTGATTCCATTTAGCAGCATGTAACAAACCCTTTGATACTGAATACTGATTGGCGAGAAGTTCCCTTAGGGTATGTTCAGATAATAAGTTCACCAAACGACCATAGGCCGTTTGTTGAACTTATTATCTGAACCTTTCCCAACACTGAATATAAATAATTCTGCTCTTTTATTATCTGTGTCGTCTGCTTTTATTTCATGAACACCCCTCCAAATGAATAATAGACCATTCAAATGTATATATTATAACTGCATGGGGAATCCATTGAGTATAGAAACAATTTAAATCACTATCCCACAGGATATATTTTTGTTTTCTATTTTGGTTCAAAATAATACATCACAGAGGTAGATTAAATAGCAGAGCTGCAGAAATGTGTGAACATATATCATACATATTTCATGGAATGGATATACAATAGAATACACTGTCACCGGATCTCTAACGCTGCACCAGCGCGGCTCCAGTCATGAAAGGGCTAATAATCGTATATATTCAATTATAATTTTTCAGACGAAATTCGCACCTGTACATGTACATTTATATTTATTATTTTCGCAATGTCAAATATGCGAAGCTGCCGAATTCTTTGATTATTCAATTTTCAGTATGAACTCCTCAAAATTAGAACTATACTGCAATTTGTTTTTTAATTAATGGATTTCTTTTTGCAAGTTTTGACAGATTAAAGACAAGCCCATTATTGGCCATGAATCGGTGCAATTTCCATGTTAAATTAACAACGAAGAGTGATTCGATCGGAGTGTGGGATGAAGAGGTGTTGCGGCGTCATGTTCCTCCTGGTGTTCAGTGGGTACCCAACGCAAGAATGTCCTTAGAGACTGTCAAGTGAGAATCTCATTACCTTAAACATTATCTCTTCCTAAATGTTATGAAATTCGTCATGACCTTTGACATGTAGATGGGATCACGCGAACGAGTCAACTGCAAGAGATACGTTTGCCTTTAAATAAAATTATTTATTAAATGTGAATTTGGCCTCCCATATCTTGTAATCCATTAAAGATAGATTATCTCTTTAAATAACAAATTTTACACGGACGAATCATATACCTCACACCCAAATAATGTCAGCGTATAGAATCAGACATTCCGCATAAAAATCAGCAGACGAAAAGAACTCCCGACAGACCAGTTCAGCCGAAATCAAATGCCGATGATTACTTTTTTCAACTACACGACAGACCGATTAAAACATCACAAGTGTTCTTAGGTGCATTCGACGACAGTGTGACAATACATGACATTAAGAAATATCTGAATAAGTATGAAATCCGGTTTACAGTTATTCGTATGCTCAGAGGAAATACAGATAGATTGAACATATGCGACAGGGATCTTGGTGATGTATTATGTCAAGCGATTAAACCTATTGTCTACAACTGTTCATATGATCATAGATCACATTCTTGTACCGCAGACACTAAAAACATGTGTCAAAACTGTGAATGTTCTCGATGATGATTCTATTAATGTATCAAATCAAATCCGTGAATATTAACGTTCCTATAATATGCACGCCAAAGCTAAATCGTCAAACAGCCATCAACCCGTATCAATGATAGATTGGAAGCGTGTATCACGTCAGACAAACGTAATTGAAATCTATCACAGTTCTTTAGATGCAGAATTAAGGTCGACCGCTATATCCTCCAGAAAACAAAATTCTTCAGAATTATACGATACTATTATTCATGCTATATCCACTGCCACGGACAAAGCGCTACAAAAAAAAAAAAATTTAGAAAAAATCTGAAGCCCTTTTGGAACGAAAAACTGAAACAATTGCATGCAAATATGGGAATATTGCGAAATAACTGGATAGATAAAGGACGCACAAGAGCAGATTCTAAATCAGATGCCTATAATTTATATAAATTAGCCAAACGCGAATTCCGTAGAGAATATAGGAAAGCAGCAGAAAAACACATGAAAGATTTAAATGATGAGATTGATGAACGAGCGCAAGTTGACAGGGACTATATATTTCGTATTTTACGTAACAAACGCCGGCGTACACATCTGGATCGAAACCCGATCTACTGTCATGAAGGAAAAATGCTCCGCACGGAAGAGGAAGTTTCAGAAGGTTGGGCAACTTATTTTGAAAAGCTATACTCGCCCCTGTACCACTATGATTTCAATTCTGAACATTTTGATCCAATCACTTCATTTGTATCGCGCGAGTCTTCTGAACATTCATGTAGACAAACGAGCGAAATTGACTCGCATTCTGTTCCCTGTAACCGGAAAGGAACTTGTACCAATTTATCGTTCTCTCAGTCGAAACAAAGCTGCCGGGTGGGATAATATTACAAATGAACATCTAATTCATGGAAGCCCTCTACTAACGAAAACTATCGCTGAACTACTCACGTCAATCTTTATGACACAAAATGTTCCCAATCAAATAAAACGCAGAATAATCGTAACACTGTACAAAGGAGGATCAAAGCCCAGAACAGAATTCGACATCTATCGAGCAATTACTCTAATGCCTGTATTGTATATTATTTGAGAAAGTTATGCAATCTCGACTGGAATCATATGCACCGAACATTCTTTCAGTACACCCGTTACAACATGGTTTCCAAAAAAGTGTAAGCTCAACAATGACATCATACCTTTTGAGATAATGCATTTCGTACACTTCCGATTGCAATCAGAAATTATACTGCTTCTTTTTAGACGTTTGGAAAGCATTTGACACTGTCTGGGTTGATGGTCTATTATACAAACTACATAAACGTGGTATGCGAGGACAAACTTTTAAACTGATAAACCATCTACTCAAAACTGTTCAATGTTGTATCCGGTATCATGAAACATATTCGCGTTGGTTCGGTGTACAACAGGGTGCCAGGCAGGGAAGAATTCTCGCGCCTCTGTACTACATGATATACGTAGACGAATTGATAAAATTGTTATCAGAGTCACCATATGGTCTTACTATACTCGGCGTCAACTGTACTTGTCCTACACACGCAGCTGACATGGTATTGCTATCACTGAGTAATACGGGGTTGTCGGAATTGTGTAATATTTGTGAAAAATACAGTAACAAATGGCGGTACAGATATAACTCCGATAAATGTTCGGTTCTGGTTTTAAACGAATCAAAAACTGAATTTTCTAATCGAGCAAAAAATTGGACTTTGTGTGCAAATCGGGTGGAAGAATGCACAGAAACTACTCATCTTGGCATACCCATTGACAAATATGATTTATATACTGCTTTCGTTGAACTAACGCCACAGAGTTGCACGATGTTATATTCATCAGTAATCTTATCTAAAGGTCTTTATGGTTCTGAATTACTATGGGATCTCAATAGAAACTGTGTTGATCGACTTGAGAAAACTCATCGATTCTGCATAAAATATTACCAGGGTTTACATAGACGAACATCAACAAATATAGCATGCGGTTTGGTCTGTATGTCGCCAATAAATGCAATAATTGAAAAACGTAAAATGTCATTTTTTGGTTCCTTGTGCAACTTAAAATCCAACAAAACCGGTAAACAATTATTTTTCACGAGATTACATCAATATCTGACGAGCCTCGTTAAATTTTCAGTCAATTTCATGGCCGATATCATTTTTATCGTTGACAAATATAAGTTGACAGGAGAACTGCACGGAAGCGTTTATTCGTCATAGATCCTTTTTAAATCCGACAGCATGGAAGCGAAAAGTCAGACAACGTTGGTCGGAAATAATCGACGCAGAATGGACACAAAACATATTAAGCAATAATAGACTTATTCGGTTCCATTACATACACACCAGTTGTCATATGTCCCAATTATGGCAAAATTGTCGAAAATTCCCAAAAAACAAAGAGTCATATTTAATTGTTGCGCGACTGTTGTCTATATTACCAACCGAAGAAGCAAATTGCTCACTTTGTCGATTAAAATACACAGATATAGTGTCCCGTGCATTAGTAGAATGCTCCTCGTTATATCGTGATAGGGATCTTATCGAATATGAACTACTAAATGAATTTCACGTGGACGTATATCTGAAATTTGACTCACTCGATACGGAATCTAAAACACGCATATTTCTATCTAGATGTAATGATCTCGTACATGAATCCGCAGAAGTAGCAATTTATCTAATCGACTTTTTTGTGAGGAAATGTGCTTATCTGTGGAAATTATATGTTGACCGAACAGCAGCCGAGAATGTCTAAGTATAAGTGTATACGCGTCAACAGTATAAAACTCTCGCAAATATACATGGCACATACAATATGAGCAGCGCTGACATGAGTGGAATATATCGTAAATATCAGCTACACACAAAAAAATACAAAAAATTAAATACTGTCAGCCGCAAAAGTAAATTGAATTTCATGCTACCTATGCATTTAACGATATCTTGCACATTCGTGTTACTATTAATCATTGTATGCTGAATGTTTATATATGGATGCTTGTCATGTTGTATAATTATGTAAAATATGATAACAAATGGATGTTCTGTGTGTAAATGTTGAGACGACAGTCTCTATAATTGTTATATATTTTGATATCTTCGGAAATGGAGGAAATAAAGATATATAATATAAAATGCTATAATTGAGAGAACTATCAAAGAAATACAATCTAATTGTTTCCTAACATGAAATAGTTCTTATGTTACATGTACAATGTAATTCATTGAAAAATGTAAAGCCGGGCGCACACATCGCAACAATGTTGTGCAACAATGTTGCAGGGGTCATACAACATTGTTGTAAGCGTCCGCACACGCTACACCCAAATGACACAACAACTGTTGTGCAACAATGTTGTGAGGGACCGCACACGGCAAATGTGTTGTGCAACAAGTCACGTGATGACTGAATTCACGTGAGAAGATTTGTTGTAGATAAAATGGCGGCGATAAACAAAAAAATTGCGCTCGCAATTATAATTTTTGCGTCATCGGCGGCGCCGGAAAGCGGCCAGAGCCAGGCGCTTTTGGGAGAAAACCTGGATCACCCGTCGTCCCGAGTTTGGGGTTACTAACCGGTTAATTCAAGAGCTTGAGGACGAAGACGTCGAGTATTTTAGAAGATACACCAGGCTCACGCCAGAAAATTTCAACATTCTCCTTGACAGTATTGGTGACAAATTACGCAGACGTGACACAATAATACGAAGCTCGATACAGCCTAAGGAGCGGTTGTTAATAACGCTGCGTTTTCTGGCAACAGGCATGTTCATAAATGATAAATACTAATATCAATCGTTAACAGAACAGCCCCAAAAATCCATCAATTCTTTGCGAGAATCAAAGCCAATTCACGACAAACTTCACAAGTTTGAGCCATAGAGGGTACGAGAATCAAAATAAAATACTGATATGCCGCAAGTTGGTGGGAGAGGGATATGGTTTATAACTCAAGCCTTTTAAGGTGTTGTGTGTTGTGAGTCGCAACTTGTGATATTATGGAATTTCAATCAAGTATAGTTTATTAGTTTTAAATAAACTGTGGGATTATAAATACATATTATCACAACAGTGTGTTGATCCATGTCGTAGTATCACGTCGAGTTGAGGTGGGCAGATTGCCGAATCAAACGAGCAGAGAGTTTGATCCTGCAATCTGCGGACGAGACGTGATGCGATGTCACGGATCAACTCACTGCTGTGATAAAAGGTTTATTATAGCTGAAGGGGTCACTCTCACAAAAAAAGAGCTGAAGGGTATACGGGGTTTGAAAATGTGCTGAAGGGTACGCAGGGTTTGTGATCGACACGAACACCATTACTTAAATTGTGTTTATGAAAATCTGGCGCCCATTAGCAGTTTGTTTTCAGTACATTTTAATATTCATTGGAACGTAAACAATTATTCTCTAACAGAAATCATGGCAGATACGAAAACTGATTTAATTACCGATTGTTTTCACTTCAGCAGTTTAATTTTCTTATTTTCAACGGATAAATAGTCCGTCATCGTTAATCAGCACATCTCGGCAATTTCTGTAGGAATGTGATTTGATTTGATCCGGGGAAATCTCACTCAGTGTGATCCGATGATTTGGATTAGATCGTCAAACAATATTGATATTTAGGGAAGAATATTCAGTCATATAATATCAAATGACAAATGCCTCAGAAATAATCGGATCACTGAATGACTCAAGTCAAGAGCACGGGCATATATGCAGCATGGCCCGGATTCTCTATAGGTTTGAGTGGAATCATATCTTTTAACCAGTGTCTTTGTTAAAACTACAATTTCACAAAGTGGTGAAACTTTTGTACTCTCTACGACTACGTGATATCATATATTTATCTGTTTAAATCTATTCATAATCAGCAGACCTCAAAATGTGACAGAACCGAACAGTTATTCACTTTCCGTGCACCAGTGATACAAACGCTCTTTATATTTACCATATCAGGAATCACAAATCATAAACGCTCTTTAACAATACGCAGCAATGATTTGTGACATAAATTCTACAACTTGATCAGCGAGTTTTTCGGACACATTTGGGACGCGTTGCTCTGTATACGTCTCGAATCACTCTCCTTCACACACCATGTGTACTGACAGCGGACCTAAATTTACCACAGCTGTGCTGTATACGAGTTCCACGGATATTTGTATCAAGGATGCCTTTTCTTCTTAATCATGTGAAAATCCAATATAAACTATTACATCTTTTATCACAAGTCACATCAAACACAGAAATACAAGTTATACAACATAAAAATGCAAACAAACGAAGGAAACAGAAATCCAACACTTACATTTTCTTCATTCACGCACTCATTGACACCACGTTCTTAGCATGCACAATTTCACACAGGTTTTCCCTACCATTCCCTGGCACATCTCTATCATTGTTTAAATGCACGACCACTCTGATTAAAAAAGGAATCCCAGCGCCATATTTAGGGGGCTACAATTGCACTAAGACACTATAACCCAACCCGAGTTTCTGCGGCGCTATGGGAGACAGAAAACACGCTTACTGGTGAATTATACGGAAAACATCACATCAGAAAGAACCCCATCTTGAAAGAATTAATATAACTCTGCTATTCAACACACTTTACAAGTATTATATATAAAGTATCCCTGGCCTAATGAAGGTGCGCCAAACGTCGCCTGATGAATGTGTCTAATGATTTTAGGCTACTACTGAGGAATTGACATTAAAGGGATATATTGTCTAATGCTGCTGGCAATGGCTTTAGCTCAAAATACAGGAAAAAAAGCCACAAAACTGGACATTAGATTCCTGTTTGTCCTGTATGCTGAGCAGTCTGAGTAAACTCATACCTAAATATTCATTACAACATTTCAAATATAGAGTCGACGTTCACCCAGACTGTATGCTGAGGTAATTGATTTGTGTTGGTCATCCAGTGGGCTCTGAATCTATCTGGAGTATAGGAATGAAAAAATACCGCGAAAAGGCAAAACAATTAACCTGACGAATTATGCGCATATTTATTAAATGTTATACATTTTTTTCAGTAAGAGCAAGTCATCAATAGTAGTTCTCACAGGACAGTACCCAAATTCACGGGAAAATATGATTCCATTCAAAGATGGCTGCCAAAATGGCACCAGAAAATCAACAATTTTGCGATTTTCTAGAATCTCATGTAAATGACTCCGTTTTGGTAGCGACTGCGAATTGTGAAAATTCAGTGCTTACTGATTGCTTCAGCAATGTAGTGCATCAATAGTATTGTGCAAAACATGTTCGATCTGTCAAAAATCAACTTTAGACAACAGAATTATAGCATTTTGTTAAAAATCAATTCCGATATTCTAGCAATAGATTTAAAGAAATGACCGGAATTCAGTGAGGGGGAAGAGATATTCGTGCCACATACGGAATTATTATCACATCTCAACAGAACTGTTCAATTTAATCCAAGATGGCTACCAAAATGGCAGTAAAAATGCTAAATTATGTGTTCGTTACACCACCAAATATCGTCCTGGCATACTACCATGGGGAATTAGGTTAGTTGGCTACTTTTAAGTAAATGCGCATAGCTTTAATTTCTTGTACAGATTAACAGGTGTCCTATATTGCATACGCGTCATGTCTTCAAATTTCATGATATTATAAGGGAGGAGGGAGTTGAAGAGAAAATCCAACTCTCAATGTGAAATTAGAAAGACCTCCATCTCAGCTTGACCAATCGATGATGCAGATAAGCGTTGGTGTTAGTTTTTTTCATGACATCTCCTCAGCAGAAAATAAAACTGTTTATTGTGATAGCTATGAAGTGGGTATTGTACTTCTCAGATACACCACTATTCTTGGCAAGCAAGAAACCACAAATTCTTCTTGTTTATAAAACACAAACAATAGTATAATTAATTATATGGCTGTCATTTGGCCTGCTTCTCTCACTGTTAGTTGCGCTGTAACCTTGGTTTAGATTTGCATGGTAACACCATTTGAACCTCGTTTAGGTGAACTTAGCATGTTTCAATCGCATTGATAACCACAGCAGAATAAAATAGAATAGACCCCATATGTGGATACTATATTCATATAAGGGGTAGCGTCCCGTGTCAAGATTAAAGTGATATATTGTGAATACCAGGTTTTGAAATCTGGATGATGATATTCAACAAAGTATTCCAACCACTTGCATAGCATATGTGGAGTCCTTTTGTTACTATAAGTTATTTACCTCCCACGGCATGTTATTCAGTTTAAATGAACAACTTACAACAGGCTAGATCCTGGACACCAGACGAAGTGGTGTGTCTGGTTCTTGGCTTTCGTGGTGTTCAGTTAATCGGTGGTAGCCACACAAAGTGATTCGCAAAACATACGAAAGATGTCTTGGTATGAACACAGTAGGCTGGTATTATATGGACCATATTGATTTCTATGATTTAGGCATATGATGAGTTTACTGGGACAATGCATTGCGTTTGTACATCAGTTCAACGTGAAAGTGGTTCTTGGCAATGGTTATGCCTGTGCTGCCACTCCCAACTGATTAATAATTAGTTTGAAGTTTATCGAAATCAACAGGGACTACGCAACCTCTCTGCATATCCAACACTACAGTTTAAATGACGAAAGAATGTGAATTGTATACGAGCCAAAAATGGTAGGCGATACTCATTATATTACTTTTGGCGAAATGTACGACCTCACGATGGGAAACGGGTAAAGAATCAACTGGTAGCGATTATATGGGTCTTCTGGTGTCAAGTCATCAGTTTGATTTATTATGTCCAATATAGTCTGGAATCCAGGTTCTGAATACTGAATGACATTATGGGGCAACGTAGTCCGATAACTTCTTACAACACAATGTGAAGTAATAGATGGAGTTAATAACAGCTCGTGACATGCCATGATGATTCTGCTTAGAACGTTATAATGAACCAAGTGAAATGCGGAAATGAAGGAAGTTGAATAAGCCCGCGTAGCTATGGAGTGGCCATGATTCATTATAATAATAATGGCATCTTTCATATCATATTATATAGGCCGATCCATCTATATCATAATGCCTCAAACTTCCAATTCTGTTCGACTAGGAGTTATCAGATCAGTCTGGCTATATCCCATAAAGTGTATATATCATGTTGCATTCATGCATCATTGTAATCTACCCCAAGCAAGTGGCATATATAGATCAACTTCATTATTATTTAATACATTTATAACGCGCAAATTCCATATACATGTTCAAATACGCAACAAAGTTATAGTTTTCACGAGTCTTAAAAAAGTTGTCGAGAAATGCAAATTACGATACCAGTAGCTGCATGTTAGTCAGTTTCAAAAGCTAATTTAAAGAAATGAATCTTTAACAGATGACGAAACTCCATTAAGTCCCAACAGCCTCGAATTTCACCAGGCAGAGAGCTCCACAATGATGGAGCGCAAACACTGAAAGCACAATCTCCGGAGTGACTGTAACTTCTGCGCTCTTCTAATAAGTTCATCCCATTCGAGCGCAGTTCCCTACCATCAGTTGTTTTCTCTAGAACAAGTTCCTGCAGGTATACGGGGGCAAATTATATTTCGCATTGAAAGTCAACACCAAGATATTGAACTTAATTCGATATTTCACAGGCAGCCAATGCAGATCTTTCAAGATAGGTGTAATATGATCGTGCTTGGATGTACGAGTAACAATTCTATGGGGATGCTATTGTACGAAGAGCTCCATACATGTTCACTTGATGAGCAATCCAGTTTGATCAAATAGACTTTAGTTTTAACAGTATTTATTACATGAATAATACAACAACAATAAGTAGACGTTTCACCGTGGACCGGATTCGACATCAACTGTGCAGGCGTATGTGAGTCATTCCGGGAATCATTTTATATTCACCCCACCTAACGAGAGTGTGATGGTCCAGATAAACATTAGCGCTACTTGTATATGAGACAAACTAGTTATATACATACATGTAGTAAAACAAAAATATCACAATACCGCTGTGATGCAAGTAAATATATTGCTTGAGTTCTAGTTAAAATTTGTCACGATCCCATACTGGTCGTCATATTAATGCACACATGAAATGTACCGATACTTGGTATGAACTGGTGACAAGCAGCAGTTTAAGCATGAGGCAATTACCAACATTTCTTCCTACACATATATGTTTGCCAGAATGGTAGAAGCTGGTGTCTGATCATTTTGTATCGATTTTCCATTCCAATCACCAAGAGTACCCATACAAGGATTAATTTTACGAAGACTTTTATGTATATTATGTCAGAAGACCAGACAGACTATCCAACCTCGTTCATCAGCCAAGTCTATACCAGCGGTGTACATGTACGTTGGCGAAGTGGACAAGATTAAAGTATAGCTATATAATATCTGAGCCCCCGGGCGATCTGGTGGTTAACATTTTTAAAAGTAAGTCACTGCTAGCTATATACAGTAATCTGATTGAGTCCGTCGCTATACCTTCTAGTATACGAGTAGATATACTCAATCGTTATCGATATGCAAGAACGTATGGCGACCACGTACATCATTTGAGTTGGCAACTTTTCTATTATCTCCACATACCTTGTTGGTCTCTATTAAATATTTATATAATAATAGAATCGAGTTTGGCACCAGTCCATATACTTAACGTGCTTGAACGTATATTTAGGTTTTATATAGTGAATGGTATGTTCTCACCGAAAACTCATGTGTGATAATAATGCATATGTGTCATTCTGACACAATGTGATATCTTGCGGAAATATAGGTTTTTTAATGTCAAATTTCGACATTTACGCCACATTGGCGGCCATCTCGATTACAATAAGATATTTATAAATTTGTATTATCTAAATTGGAGTACATTCATTCATATATCTAACACTGAGATATCGTTCTCCTGGGATGGACATGTTATTTGACGTATAAACAAAATATGTTTGGCGAATTTTCACGATGCCTATTTGGAAAATAATTGTCATATGAACTTGAAAAATAACTCGCAATTTGAGTCATTGCGGTAAGACAACTAATTGGCATGTCATAACATGGCGATTATTTATTTGGTAGAAGCAAGTTAGTCTACTACATTAACCTTCTACGTGATAGAAACGTAATTGGGTGAAAGAGGGCAAAATTGGCATATTATCGTATTTTGGCCGCCATCTTGGAAGCCATCTTCGATTAAGTTGACAGTTTCTTGATGTAATAATCCTAATCATTTCCACAACCGATTAATTCTAATTTTCTTTAAGGAAATAGTTAGAAAATAAAAGTTAATTTTGCCTGCATTTGGAGAAGAAAATCAAGGTTATGATCCAAGAAATCATCTAATGTCATGCCTAAGTGATTTATTATCAAGAATGAAGAGAGGTATATACCCTAATCGTCACCAGTTCGATACAATCGGAAATTATGTAGGCGACATGTATGGAAAACCATAAATTTTCCAACTTCCGGTCGCCATTTTGGCGGCCATCTTTGATCGAGAGGACATTTTTTTATATAAAAATATAACATGGCGTCACACCATACACTGTAGGAAAGGATTCTCATATATTTTATATCACAATTATATTTTTATGATTAAATCAATAGCGAACTTAAGAAAATGAGCATGGCGGCCATTTTTGTGAGGTCATCAGGGGGTCTAACAAATTTTGTTCTGAAGTTGAGACTATGTACTGGCTCATGAGCATGGTCTCTATATTTGTTCATGATTTTCCCACGGGAGCCCAAAATCGGACATAAGCGACTCAACTGAAATGAGGAAGTACTCAAAGGATATGCTTGTTCATTGAAAACGAAACACTAGTTTGTATTCAATGGGCTGTTCATTAGTACAAAAACCAATATAATTCAATGTGAACAAACTACTTTTGCCATAAAGGTTGAGACCAATAACCCCAACAAGGGGACGAAGTTACTATCCATATAATCTAGTAGTAAAGTTAACAAAATACTTTTTGTTTCTTGTTGGAATTACCGCAGGTGTAATTTACCACGCCCTAGTGATGCTCTTGTTAAATGTCATAATATGCTTTGTGTTAACATTCTATTTTTTTAAATTTAATACTTTTGGTTTATGTGAGCGCAAACTCTGGACAAATACTTGCGTCGATAAAGTGGCTTCCAGTTGTAAACTGATGCTGAAATCCATCACATCAAAATGGAACGCAATTGTTGGTTTCTGGGTTGTGGCTGGCCAGATTTGTACTTCACCAGTGATCTTCCTTCTGACTCACCACCACTGCTTCGTGAAGTCTACCTGCCCAAAAGGAGGGTGATTATAAATCATTTAGCTTTTGATTGATGCCAAATATTTTTAATGTCACTGACGTTGCTAAGTAGCCATTTTAGGTTGCCACACATCCGTTTAGGGCCAAATAGAGTAACGCTGTTTACCGCTAAAGGGACCCATGGGCACTCACAATATGTCGATATGCAAATATATAAATGTCTGTAAAACATCACAAAGAAAAACATGGGGAAATAGATAAACAATGTTCATATATTATTTATTGATAGTTCTCCAAGGCACATCCCCCTAGATGGACAGCACATCATCAAAATGAACCCTCTATTAACATATACTAGTACATGCAAAATTGTTAATATATCACTAACAACAATTTAATTGAAAAACATGAAACCTTTGGATGTTTGTTTTGTGAAATAAGCAAATTTGCAACAAGGTGACCATTCACAACCCCGAGCGGCCGCCAATCGGTCCATCAGTCTTAAAACAGGTGTCAATCACAAGGTCCCAATTGTGTTGTTACTTCATCTTATAATTTTTTACAAGATATAAATCCTTTATACCAATACAAAATGGTGAAAAATATTAATAATAAAACGGCCATTAAAAAGCCAAGTCCCACGTTTGTGTGATAACTGCATTAGTAATACCCAAAATCTTCAAAAGAACTGGTGCATAGATAGGGCTTTAACAATTATAAATGAATTAATTATAGTCAGCATGCTCTGTTTTACTTGTATAATTAATTTGTGATATTAGTTGGAGAAATTAAAGGAATTGCCAGCTTTATTGAATCTATATCTTTTTGGGCGAAGTAGGCTCAGTGACATTTAAATTGATGTTGATCTTCACCATTTTTTCCATATAATTAAAAAAAAAATATTTTTCACGATCAGGGAAATAATTGGATGTTGTATAAATTTTTCAGCCGAAACATGTACAATTCCAAAAAATCCAAATATCTTTAAAAGCTCAACTCCGATTTTATGGGACTTTTGCCATGTTCATAAACATGTTCTTATTAATCTCTGAAAAAAATCAGCCTTCCCCGATTTTCCCTAGTGAAACCTAATGTGCCTGAACTAAATACCCCAAAACTCGAATTTCAACAATTCTCCCTAGATGGACATCACATCACCAAATGACCCCTCGAATAAACATATACTAGTGCATGCAGAATTGTTGATATATCACTAACAACAATTTAATTGAAACCTGTGGATGTTTATTTTTTAAATAAGCAAATTTGCACCGAGGTGACCATTCAAAACACTGAGAGGCCGTCAATCAGTCTGAAAACAGGTGTCAATCACAAGGCCGGCCCCATTGTGTTATTTCATCTTATAACTTTTTATAATATATAAATTCTTTATACAAATACAAACCTTGTTTGTCAAGAAAATCTACATTTCTTTGATATTTCGCGGTTGGTTCATGCTGCTGCCTAAGAACCTAGTGGCTCGGCAAATCCTCAAAATGACCACCCTGCAATGAAAAATATGATGAACAATATTAATAATAACAGGGTCATTAAAAAAAATCCGTCCCACGTTTGTGTGACAACTGCAATGTTAATACCCAAAAAGTTAAAAAAAACCTGGTGCAATGGCTTTAACAATTATAGAAGAATCAATTAAGTCAGCATTCTCTGAATGGAATGAATTTTGGTATGAGTTTATTATATTAGCACAGAATACATGTAAATTTCGGATTCTGGCCACCAATTTTCACAAGGGTTATTGCACTTTGTTGGAATTACCACAGGCGTATTTTACCACGCCCTAGCGATGCTCTTGTTAAATGTCATAATATCTTTTGTGTTAAGATTCCATTTTTTTTTAATTTAATAGTTTTGGTTTGTGTGAGCGCAAACTCTGGACAAATACTTGCGTCGATAAAGCGGCTTCAAGTTGCAAATTTATGCAGAAATCCATCACATCAAAATGGAACGCAATTGTTGGTTTCTGGGGTGTGGCTGACCAGAGTTCGTACTTCTCCAGTCATTTTCCTTCTGACTGCGCCACCACTGCTTCATGAAGTCTACCTGCCCAAAAATGAGGGTGATTATACTCATTTAGCTTTTGATTGATGCCATATAATTTTAATTTCATTGAGGTTGTAAAGTAACCATTTTAGGTTGCCACACATCCGATTATGGACATATAGAGTAATGCTGTATACCGCTAAAGGGACACATGGGCACTCACAGTATGTATATACGCAAATAAACATCACAAAGAAAAACATGGGGGAAATAGATAAACAATGTTCATATATTATTTATTGATAGTTCTCCAAGGCACATCCATCCCCCTAGATGGACAGCACATCAAAATGAACCCTCTATTAACATATACTAGTACATGAAAAATTGTTATATCACTAACAACAACTAATTGAAAAACATGAAACCTATGGATGTTTGTTTTGTGAAATAAGCAAATTTCAACAAGGTGACCATTCACAACCCCGAGCGGCCGCCAATCGGTCCATCAGTCTGAAAAGAGGTGTCAATCACAAGGCTCCAATTGTTATGTTACTTCATCTTATAATTTTTTACAAGATATTTATACAAATACAAACATTGTTTGTCAAGAATGTCTACATTTCTTTGATATTTCGCGGTTGGTTCATGCTGCTGCCTAAGAACCTAGTGGCTCGGCAAATCCTCAAAATGACCACCCTGCAATGTAAAAAATGATGAACAATATTAATAATAACAGGGTCATTAAAACAAAATGCGTCCCACGTTTGTGTGACAACTGCAATGTTAATACACAAAAACGTTAAAAAAAACTGGTGCAATGGCTTTAACAATTATAGAAGAATCAATTAGATGAATTTTGGTATGAGTTTATTATATTAGCACAGAATACATGTAACTTTCGGATTCTGGCCACCAATTTTCACAAGGGTTATTGCTCTGTTGGAATTACCACAGGCGTATTTTACCACGCCCTAGCGATGCTCTTGTTAAATGTCATAATATCTTTTGTGTTAAGATTCCATTTTTTTTTTATTTAATAGTTTTGGTTTGTGTGAGCGCAAACTCTGGACAAATACTTGCGTCGATAAAGCGGCTTCAAGTTGCAAATTTATGCAGAAATCCATCACATCAAAATGGAACGCAATTGTTGGTTTCTGGGGTGTGGCTGACCAGAGTTCGTACTTCTCCAGTGATTTTCCTTCTGACAGCGCCACCACTGCTTCATGAAGTCCACCTGCCCAAAAATGAGGGTGATTATACTCATTTAGCTTTTGATTGATGCCATATAATTTTAATTTCATTGAGGTTGTTAAGTAACCATTTTAGGTTGCCACACATCCGATTATGGACATATAGAGTAATGCTGTATACCGCTAAAGTGTTATATCACTAACAACAACTAATTGAAAAACATGAAACCTATGGATGTTTGTTTTGTGAAATAAGCAAATTTCAACAAGGTGACCATTCACAACCACGAGCGGCCGCCAATCGGTCCATCAGTCTGAAAAGAGGTGTCAATCACAAGGCCCCAATTGTGTTGTTACTTCATCTTATAATTGTTTACAAGATATTTATACAAATACAAACATTGTTTGTCAAGAATGTCTACATTTCTTTGATATTTTGAGGTGCGTTCATGCTGCTGACTCAGAACCGAGTGGCTCGGCAAATCCTCAAAATGATCACCCTGCAATGTAAAAAATGGTGAAAATATCAAAATAAAACGGTCATTAAAAAGCCAAGTCCCACGTTTGTGTGATAAGTGCAAGATTAATACCCAAAATCTTCAAAAGAACTGGTGCATAGATAGGGCTTTAACAATTATAAATGAATTAATTACAGTCAGCATGCTCTGTTTTACTTGTATAATTAATTTGTGATATTAGTTGGAGAAATTAAAGGAATTGCCAGCTATATTGAATCTTATTTTGTAAGTTTATTGTCATCAAGTTGAAATCAAATATTTGATATATATCAGAACTAGACTAGCAACATGCGAAAAAGCTATATCTTTTCGGGCGAAGTAGGCTCAGTGACATTTAAATTGATGTTGATCTATCCCGTTCCCGAATTTCAACATAACTCAAAACCTATTGTTCTACTTTCGACACAAGGCACATTCCCCCCCGGAAGGACATCACATCACCAAAATGACCCCTCTATTAACATATACTTGTACATGCAAAATTGTTGATATATCACTAACACAACAATTTAATTGAAACCTGTGGATGTTTGTTTTGTGAAATAAGAAAATTGGCACCGAGGTGACCATTCAAAACACAGAGAGGCCGCCAATCGGTCCATCAGTCTGGATATAGTTGTTGATCACAAGGCCCCATTTCATCTTCTTTTTTTTACAAGATATAAATCCTTTATACAAATACAAACTTTGTTTGTCAAGAATATCTACATTTCTTTGATATTTCGATGTGCGTTCATGCTGCTGCCTCAACAACCGAGTGGCTCGTCAAATCCTCAAAATGATCATCCTGCAATGAAAAATATTAATGAAAGGGTCATGTTTGTGTGACAACTGCAATATTTATTAGTCCAGGCACATTATACCTGAAAGTGGAAAAGTAAGGAAATAAATCGGGGAAGGTTGATTTTAAAATTATTATTTAGGCCATAACATCGCGGACGCGTCACGAAAAGTCCCTTGAGCTGTCTGGGTCACACCATTTTATCCATGTAATTAAAGAAAAAAATCTTTTTCACAATCATGGAAATAATTGGATGTTGTAACAATTTTTCAGCCGAAACATACCATTCAGAAAAATCAAGATATCTCAAAAAGCTTAACTCCGATTTTAGGGGACTTTTGCCATGTTCATATTAATCCCTGAAAAAAATCAGCCTTCACCGATTTTTCCCTAGTGAAACCTAATGTGCCTGGACTAAATACCCAAAAACTCCAAAAAGGCTAAATAGTATTGCTGTATACTGCTAAAGGGACACATGGGCACTCGCAATATGAAGATATGCAAATATATAAATGTCTGTAAAACATCACAAAGAAAAACATCGGGAAATAGATAACATTGTTCATATATTCTTTATTGATAGTTATCCAATAACAATATTTTTTGCGTGTTGAAACTATTATGTAAACACGTTTACTGTGATTTGTTAACAAACATCACAAATAAGCACATATAGTTAAAATATTTTGGTCTGAATATGATTTTTCAGAATATTTCTCAATGCATTGACCTTTTCCAATGTTTAATGTCAATTTTGATTAAACTTTGCTGTCTTATTTGACTAATTGGACAGTAATCGGTAATACCTCTGCATCACTTACGTTCACATAACAATGGTTTTGATATGCGAAATCATGAGATTTACTAATAATGAAATTAAGAAAAAAAATGTTTATCTATTTTACATGTACTTGTTTTTTTTTAAGTTGTGTTATTTTGCATTATTTCGGCCATAAAACCTTTGAATAATTCGACACCTATTATTCGACAGTTCTATTGTCAAAAAATGTCTAATACCTTACATCTTTCTTACATGCATTTACTGATGATTCAGTCATCCATTGTTATCATATATTTGTTTCTTCTCTAATTGTATGTTTCTTCATAGTACATTTGTTATCAAAATGAGATAGCAATAATGAATTAATATTATCAAAAGCTTAATTAGCACCGTCTTTATCCAACACATTCCATGTTTCAAGTAATAGTTTTGTTTAAACATCGTAATATTCGGATCTGTCATATACCTCATAATTATTTTCTGCCCAGAACATGTTCTAACTTTGGTAGTGTCTATATATATGGAAGAGCAAATACTGGTAGATGATCACTGATGTCATTTATCAATAAACCACTGTTATGTTCTCTATCCACCCATTTGTAAAATTATATGTCAACGAAAAAGTATTTGTAATTCTATTTGGTGTCAATGTGATTCGGAAAATTTACAAAATTTTCTGCGTGCAAATGTTCCTTTAATTTCAAGATATTGATTTAAAATCCTGCAGCATATACATGTATAAGCTGGCCCATTAAACATAAGGCTGTTATACTTATCAATATCGCCACTAAATAGCTCGTTAACTACAACCAAAACAATATTTTTCTCACTAGTTTCTACCCCAAGGAACAAATTTTCAGACATACTGTTGTCTGTGTGAGAAAGGTTTTCAAGAATATGATAATTCAAGGTATTATGAACATAAATTCTAACTCCACCCCCAGTTTTATCTGATCTTGAACAAATGTGAATTATAGTCAGGTAGAGGTTATTGACCAGCATCATTCAGCTCGAACCAGTTTCTAGTCAATGCTACTGTACTGAATTCTTGTAAGTTTTCCAAAAAATATTTTTAGCTGATCAAAACGGAAAGTTAGCTGCTAAACGTCTGCAATTAACATGTATTATAGACATTTCCTTCCCATGTGACTATTCAATAATATTAATTAGAATTCATTGGTTCGTGTTGTCTGTTAACATGGATTCAAGTTGGACACATTCCTGCATTCACTTGCACTAAAACCTAGCCGTTTTGGGTTATGTATATCCACATTTGTCTTATTTCCCTTACTTCACTGAAAAGCATTGCTTTAGTCGCTGACTTCATTTATATAGACTTTTGATCAAGTGGGGAAAGAAGTGACGTCACAGCAACGACGTAAAACTTTTCCTCTAATGTCAAATGAAAAGAAAATGTTAGATTGTGGACAGAAACAGTATGTCGGAATAGTTCTAGTAAGAAAGAGAACTTTTGGGCGAAATTTTATATGAAACTAAGGAAGGACTACAATTAAAAAATTAAATGAGTAGAGATTTTCTACAATTGCCTGTTACCGACAAGCTAATTTCTGGCTGTGAACCCAAAAAAAATCGTTTCTCTCACTTCTGAGCGAAACAATTGAAAACGGCTGGAAATATTACTATGGGGTTTTTTCAGAGTATACTTCTTTTGTATCGACCTACATGTATCTTATCCCTTCTTCTGAAGTACATAGTGATAATGTGGAAGTTCAAATTGGCATTGTCTGTTAAACCATTTCTATACTAAGTCGTTTAACCCACTCAATTATAAAAAGTGCAGAAATAATAAGCAGACGACATATAATAGAAGTACAGAAGGAGTCTTCCCCGTGTGGGCCCGGGGTAAAATAGGCCAGGATGCACCCCGTGAGGCGTGGTGTAGGAGTCCTGGAGGTACTAGGGCAGCCGTATCACGCGAGGCATCGACCAGCGGATACGGCATGGCTCATGGCCCTCTTGGGACCTTCATCTCTTCAATGCGGGTGATTTGAGTTGACTATGCGGCATGGCTCATGGCCCTCTTGGGACTTTCATCTCTTCAAGGCGGGTGATTTGAGTTGACTATGCGGCATGGCTCATGGCCCTCTTGGGACCTTCATCTCTTCAATGCGGGTGATTTGAATTGACTGTGCGGCATGGCTCATGGCCCTCTTGGGACTTTCATCTCTTCAAGGCGGGTGATTTGAGTTGACTCTGCGGCATGGCTCATGGCCCTCTTGAGACCTTCAAGGCGGGTGATTTGAGTTGACTATGCGGCATGGCTCATGGCCCTCTTGGGACTTTCATCTTTTCAAGGCGGGTGATTTGAGTTGACTCTGCGGCATGGCTCATGGCCATCTTTGCACCTTCATCTCTTCAAAGCGGGTGATTTGAGTTGACCCTGCTCAATCAAGCGGCTAGTCACGCCTTTCCACTGTGTTTCAGATTCGATTCAATTTTGTTATGTTGTATTGATCGTCTGATGCTTGAAGTATTGTTTTCTGTTTTTTTTCACGTTTCTGTTCTCTCCTGTCTCTTGTGTTCTTCCTGAGTGTTGAATCTTGTATTGTTCACGCCTGTCTTATTGTGGGGAGGTATCCGGAGACTGCTACATGCAGTGGCTAAACGGGTAACCGAATCAGCTATGTACCAGTCTTTGGTCCGACCAGAAATCGAAGATAGTCTCCGGCGGCTGCAGGGCTATTTGTCGATTTTTTGCTTTTAGTATGCAACTCAACAAAAAACAACGTATTACTCGTAAGAATGATTACTCACTGATGCTGTGGTATTCCCTCAGTACTTGGCTATGATCCGAATGCGAAGAGACATCTTTGTCTTTGATAAAACGCAAAGCATTGTTGGACAATTGAAATCTGTTAAACCAATCAGGACTGGGCCGATAAGTGGCTTTCGATTGAATGTTCAATCTGGTGCTCTGCTGCAGGTAACAACAAAAGTTCCTCTGAATAGTTATCTTCTGAAATTTAATCGGTGCGAACATCCACCGACATTGAAGGTTGGGTACATGAAGGTAGATATAAGTACCTATGTTCCAAATCCATTACGGTGTTTTAAATGCCATGGTCATGGCCAGGAATATTGTAAAAGTAAAGAAATCATTTGTACATGCTGTTCTGTTTATGGTTATGATCATAAGGATTGTACAAATCTTTAAACAAAATGTTCGAAGTGTCAAGGTTCACATGCTGCAATGGATCGTTCGTGTCCCGTATGGGACTATATGGATACAACGATGTGAGATATGTTGATGTCAGTACTCAGAGTCAAACAAAACTCGTCAGTATATCACTAGGAACACAAGTGCAAGATAACGATATAACTCTTGTTCCAGAACCTGATATAGCCACTGCAGCGTTTTCATTTGCTTCGAAACAAACTACGCAAGTTGTTCCCATGTTCCAAAACAGAAATGCCCAAAATCTGTCTAAAGATTCGACTCTTCGTCAGAAAAACAGGTTGATCTTTGAATTTGCAAAAAGTTTGCTCGAAGAGAAACGGTAAACTTTGAGGGAAAAATTACTCCATGTATTTGATATGGGGGCAGGCTAGCTGTTTGGTGACACTTCACCTACAGAGCCTACCACCTGAACGTCAACTTAACGAATTGATTTAGACTCACCATATTCATCAGATATTATAAATACGTGTGTATCTTATGAATCAATCAGGAGTCGACTTTGTCGACTACTTCACATATTTCAATGTGGACCCGCTTAAATTAAATTATTTATATTTGCTGATTACATTTCATGCAGGTTTATATTTTTGTTTTCGCAGAAGTATTTCAATATATTTTGATATTCTGTTTATGTGTATTTGCACTATGGTCGGTTTCTTAATGGCTCCGACCACAATCGAGCATTCTCGCTCCTATTTCGTGTCGTGATTTAACCTTGTTAAACCCTAATCTATCACCGGGATGCATATTTATACGAGGGACTGTTCAGATAATAAGTTCCAACAAACGTATGGTCCGTGTTGAACTTATTATCTGAGCATTTCCTAAGGGAACTACTCGCCAATGAGTATTTAGTATGGAAATGGTTTAGTAAATGAGGCTATGTTAGCGTATGTGCACACTTTGGTAGTAGACAACAAAGATTGTTGTGTCAAAAAATGAATTATTTTAATATTGGCAGTATTGCGATTGTGGATTTGTTTTTATTTTCATGATGGTTTCATTTTTGACAAAACGTCCTTTTTATTCCTCAATATACGCCCTGTACGGACCTAAAACGCTGTTTTAAACCAGTCCAATATCAGACTATTTCCTTACCTGACAAGCCCATATTGGCATTATTTCATCTACCTTTCTTCATCGACACGACACGCTCTTTATAATGTCTGTTCACTGCGCCGCGCGCCGTTAAACCGAATAGCTGGCATGAGATCAGATAATTCCAATATGAAGCTATTAGAGTATTTCGGTCCAATATTAATATAATTGTACGAGGATATGCATGTTGCCTTATTTTATGTTCAAAACTAATTTACCCCATAAACGTAGTTATTTTATTTCCTTTTAACTGCGCCATGTTAAGGCAGCACACTTATGACATCGATCGTGTTACACCAACCATTGTCTGGGGGAGGGGGCTCGGTGGCGCAATCGGTTAGGGGTACAACTCCAAGCGGTTTCGCCCTGCAGCGCTGGCGATAAGGGTTCAAATCCTCGTTTCCATTGTGGACTTTGTAACTCGAAATCGTTATCTGGTGAAGATGCCAGTTACTCGCCGATGGCCGGTGGTCTACCGCACATGGTCGACGAGTTTATCAGCCATTGAAATCACTGTTAGATTAGCCGTATATAAATGTGCGGATTTCCTCTAACACTGGAAATGTCGTGATATGGCCTTAGTTGCTGAATGCGACATTAAACCCCAATCAATCATAAAATCAATCAACTATTGTCTTATATCATTCCAGACACCATTTCCGAACAATTCTTTATGGCTCTTCTTCCAGACGGTGGGTGATTACATTCCGGTCACGCTCTCGTGGCACTCTTTCCAGTTGGGGGTTGCACGAATCACTGTCCAGACGGCAGTGCATGGGCACCAGAGAGCTGGAGCAACTAAGTCTGTCCGTAGACACAACTTGGTTTTTTGTATTTCTATATTTTCTGGAAGTCATTAACCCCCCAGCGGGCAATGTGCCGAGGGGATGTGTAAAATTGTCCAGAGTATCATGCGTGTACAGTAAAATCGTTTTCCGAGCATGTTCCGTTCATGTAAAATTGTGTTTATCACAATGCCCGACTGTGTGATATTAACGTTTCGTGACGGGAGCTGCGCTGGCGCAACATTAAAGACCCTGTGCCAATACATTATCTGATATATCAGAGTCGACCATAGGTCGTCTCGCATATATAAGAGAATGCATTGGCCTAACAATTTTTCTTACTTTCATCATTTTTACTTGCATTATTTAAAAAATTTTATAATTTTTCCTTACATCCTATAACAATTTAAAAAAAAAAATCTTATATTCTGTAACAATTTTATAATTTTTTCTTAAGTTATTTTTCAATTTTTATCATTTAAAAAAAAATTCTTACATTTTTTAACAATTATAAAAAATAATTAAAAATTTGTTAGGCCAATGCATTCTCTTATATCATACGCGAGGCGACCTATGGTCGACTCGCATTTTAAGGGAATACATTGGCACAGGGTTTTCACAAAAATTGAGGAAGCTCCCGTCATGAAAGGGCTAATGGATTGATATAATTATCAATGTAACCATAGTCGACGTGTTTTTCGACTCGAAAGCATGTATAACTATTTAATAAATAGAGCATGGCTTGGAGTGAAATACGCCGATATAGTGCATAGTGAGGTTGTGTAGTTCACGACGCGAAGCGGAGTGAACTACACAACCGCACTATGCACTATATCGGCGTATTTCACGACAAATCATGCTCTAATTATTATATTGTATCGAACAAATGCAGAAATTAAAGGCTAACCAGTGGGCAAACACCATTTTTTTTAAAAGAAAAAAAAATAATATGTAAAAAAAAACAAAACAATTTAAATTCCTCTTTGTTCAGGTTTGTTTGTTTGTTTGTTTTTTAATTAATTCTTAGTAATTTGGATTTAGCAGTAGGAAACTACTATTTTCAACTTTTACTAAGATCAGACAATTGATGTTCGCCTTACTGAAGCTTTAATTTGGATCAGCGGCGAAATAACAAGTAGTTTCAGAACAAAGTTTGATGTAGTGTTCGTTACTATTTTTAGTAGTCAAAACTACATATGCATAGTGCACGACGGGAGAGACTTGAAGGCGTAGTATACAACTACGACTAATAGAGTCGAGTAGCCAACCAATCGGAAAGCTTGATTTCAATAACAAAGTCACGTGAGATACAATATTATGTCATAATGTAGCTTAGGTAATCTCGAAACCACGTGGTGAATATCAAATGTTGACGGTTCTGTGTCTAATTGCGAAGAATAACATAATTTTATATTTCTTAGTCACTATATGAGCGTAATCTTCTTAGACATACAATATAGTCCATATAATCATGTGTCCAATTGCACCAGTAGTATATCAGCACTCGATATATCCCCTTTCGAGAAATAAAATATGCATGTAACGTCGTAGTGCCGCTTACTGATTTCTCAGATACAATACATGAACTAGTCGAAGTCTTCTCGTACTAAAACCAGCTAAGATATTGGGATGGAGATGCTGGTATTTAGTCCGAGATCGCCGCCATAGGCTTCTTATATCACGAGTTACGCCCATGGTTTGTGGCGGGAATTCGTGTTGTATTTTACTCAATTTACCTCTCAAATCAATACATGATGCTATATACATTGGAAAGAGTAACATCTTATGGTCATAATGGTGTATAATAATCTAAATTACACATAGAATATTCCGGTTGATTGCCACTAACGTCGCTTTTTTGATATGTTTGTTTACGTTTTAACTGAAAGCCGAGTGTTCCGAAGAACTTCAACATTGTCCTGAGTTTATTTTTGGCGGAGACGAATTTCGATACAAGCCGCCATATTTATTCTAATGCTCGTTGTGTTTACACCGTTTTAAACTGTGAGAGGGTTGTAATTCCCGTAATTTATTTAATGTATTACATTTATATCTTCAATATTTACTTAATATATTTATTTATTGACACACATAATTACAATGGAGAATTCATCGCCATGTGCGTGGTTTGTCGAACATCTACGGAATATTTTCACCGGAAAATGCCGAACACAGTTCGCGAGGTCAACTGAGTTCGCATACTTTAAAAAATATGTCAACAATGCGGTAAATGTCTCTTTTCACATTAAATTACCGCTTTCAGTTCACAACTGATGTGGGTTTGAGATCAAATATCATGTCTTCTGCGGAAAAAAATCCGTTTATTATCGCAATTGTGATATTTTATTTCATATAATTGTGGTTTTATTTGAGCGGGTCACTAACGCTTATATAACTCGTGTTATAAGAAGCCTATGGCGGCGATCTCGGACTAAATACCAGCATCTCCATCCCAATATCTTAGCTGGTTTTAGTACGAGAAGACTTGGTTTATACATGAACGGGCGAAACGAATAGAAACCAAATTCTAATTTAGAGTCCACCTCTAGTGTATCGTTCTTTTGATATTTTTGAGTTATAGTTTACGACCAAAAGCGATGCGGACCTTACCGTAATTTATATGCATTATAAATACATCTTCAGAAACACATATTGAAGGACTGTGTCTGGGCTTGATATTCTTGTATACGCCTCTAAATGAGTGTTCAGACGACGAGTCCGTTGCGTTGACACGATCCGATGTCTGCGTTAAGCCATTCACGCACGCTGCGTTATAACGCAGGGCTTCCGATTAATAATTGCAGCTAATAAGTTCGATATTGGAATAAATACAATATTGCAACTCAATCTACCTGTATTAGATTGTGTTTGTTTGGTTACGATTTTACGTCGTTTTAGCCGTTAGGCCACATCACGACTGAGAAAACAGAATCAGAATTAAGCGAAGCAACAGTGTATAGACGTAACCGTTAATTGGGCTAAAATGAAACTAAATATAAACAAATAAAAACACACAAATCAGAACATGAGTGCTCGATTGGGGCCAGAACAATTAAGAAACTGACCATTGTGCAAACACATAAAACAGAATATCAAAACCGATAGCAATACTGCCTTGAAAACAGCACATATAAAACCTACATGAAATGTTTTCATAAAATATAAATAACTTATTAAGACATCTGCATATCGAAATATTTAGAATAGCTGACAACGTCGCTTTCTGGATGATTGGTAAGATATTTATAATATATGTTGAATCTGCCGTGGGTCTATCAATTCAGATAGTAGTAGGTGATCCCTCACCCAAAAGCCAGTATCCCTCCACACCTTTCGATGGGAGTCTTTGTCCCGTTCAGACAAAGTTTGCCCTTGAGATCGAAGCATATTATCAAACTTTAAAAATTCAATGCTCAACCTCTGCTTCTGATAGTCAAAAGACTTGACAGACCTTGGATATCTTTGTTTTGGAACAATGGGATCGACTTCGTTAGTTGGTTTCTGAGCAAACGTAAAAACTGCAGTAGCTGTATCCATTGCCTGCGAGACAGGTTCTGGAACAGAAGAAATAACATTCTCTTTAAAGCTTAAATTGTGTTGCTAATGGTGTACTGACGAGTTTTGTTTGACTCTGTCTGAGTGCTGGCATCAACATACTTTTTCTTAGAAACGGCAGCCGAGTATGTGACTTGAGAAATTGATGGCCTGGCCCCAACTTATTTCTTAGCATCCATGTACGATAAATGTTTCTCAGACTTACATCTTTGTATCTTGAATTCATAGTCCCATATGGGACATGAACGATCCATTGCAGCATGTGAACCTTGACAATTCGAACATTATTTTAGGATTTGTACAATCCTTGTGATCATGACCAGAAACAGAACATCGTGCACAAATGGTTTCTTTACTTCTACAATGGTCCTGGTCATAGCCCTGGCATTTAACCATACTTTAAATCGGTACTTATATCTACCTCCATTTACCCAACTTTCAATGTCGGTGGGTGTTCGCAACGATTGAATGTCGGAAGATAACTATTCAGAGGAACTCGAATACCATCAACAGTTTTTGTAAATCGACGGACTTCTGTAACTCCCTTTGGTGCCGACTCCGCTAATATTTCTGATTCCGAAGAAAAAGCTATATCGCGGTCGCAACACAGCTCTGCTACTATTCAATGTATTGTGAGGAGTAACCAACACTGGTGTTTGTGCAATAGTTGTTAATTGCAGCCGAGCATCAGATTAAACTTTCTTTGAGCATTCAATCAAGAGAGTGCCACTGATTGGCCCAGTCCTGATTTCAATTGTCCAGCAATGCTTTGTAGCGTTTTATCAATGACAAATATAGAAGGTCGTTTCACATTTGGGTCAAAGCCAAGCACCAAGTACTGAGGGAATACCACAGCATCATTGGAATTGGTGAGTCATCATTCTTACAAGCAATACATTGTTTTGAGTTGCCATACGAAAAGCAAAAAATCGAAAACTAGCCCAGTAGCCGCCGTGGACTATCCTTGGAATTCTGGTCGGGTCAAAGACTGGTACATAGCTGAAGCGGTGACCCCTTTAGCCACTGCATATAGCAGCCTCCCGGTACCTCTTCACAGTGAGACAGGCGTGAACAATACAGGATTCAATCAGGACGAACACAAAAGTGACAAGAATGAACAGAAACATACGTGAAAAACAGAAAACAACACTTCAAACATCAGACGAGCAACACAAATAAGAAAAAATTGAATCTGAAACAATATGGAGAGGCGTGACTAGCCGATTGGTTGAGCCGGGTCAACTCAACCACCCGTCTTGAAGAGATGTAGGACCAAAGAGGACCATGAGATAAGTCGCATCCGCAGGTCGATGCCTCGCGTACCCCCAGGACTCCTACACCACATCTCACGGGATGCATCCCACGGCAAACAGGGTGCCACATTAGGGAATGTGTACCGCTCGCAGTGGGAGGTAGGCCTATTCTACCCGGGCCCACACGGGGTACCTGTAATAAATCAATGGTATGATAATGTCAAATCCAAACAACTAACACCATATTGGCATATATGTAAATGATTTATCTTAGCTTCGAAGACAGCCGCCATATCTTTTATTGATTGAACACAAGAAACGTCATGGCGCAATACATTTTGTAAATAGTAGCACCTCCATTACTGTCATGCAGTAATACCAATACTATACTCAGCTAGTGCTACTAGTCTAGAAATTAGCAGAATAAAATCGCTCTTCATACTAACCATAAGTTTTATAAAAAATATATTATGAACAGTTTCAAAACCTGGCAGTGGAAGCACAGTTGAGCTACCAATACTATCTACAGTAGTACTACTAGTACTCTGGGTTTGACAATGGGTTTCAGAACGCAGCGAAGTGCCGCATTCAAAACAATATTTGTAACTGGTGGCATGCAGCCCAACAACTGCTCCAATTTCTGATGACTGGAGTTCCGCACTCCGTGCAGAATTTGAAATGCTCTTGCAGACCTGTAATGAAATTTGTGCATCTCATTTTAAATAAATTTGTTGACTCGCAAATAAATTGTTGTTTTAAATAAGGACAAATTTGGCGCAATAGTAGATGTGAGACGTTTTGGGTACTTGGTGCCTTGTTTCTCTGATGTCATTGAAACATGATGTGATGCTGTTCACTGATCTCCCTCCTCTGAGACTGACGTAACCATGTCTGTCTAGTCTGGTTAAGTCGAAGGGACCCAGCTACATATATATATGTATATTGTGATTTAGGTTCTTGAGATACAGTAATCGGTCATTTACTTTAGCTCCCCCAGTAGACCAGAATATGATTTCGTCCTGTTGTCTGCCAGTTGTTGTCATGACAATCTGTTCGTGCATGTTTAAAAGTGGACATATTGGAGAGTTGTATACGGCTATGGTTTTTAATGATACATATGACAGTTTATAATACACAGTGGATATATGAAAAGGAGCATCTACGAATAGAATTCACAAAAACTGCTTGTTGAATGTTATTGGTAGGTTTATTTCGTGGACGCCACCATCCAATCGTTTCTATCACTCTCTTCTCGCCTCTGTTCCTCATAGCTATTACAAGAAATTGCCACTGTTTCTGAGAATGGATTGCTGTAATCACATATAGCCGATTTAGAATATTTCAACCATGAATGCTTTCTCTATCGCTGGTCTTCATCGTGATGGCGGGTGTCCTGAAAATTCTCTACCAGAATTGTTGACTCGAATTCTTCAACCAACGTGTCCATCTCCGGGCCGCTTACCGCCCACATCTGCAAGGACAGGAAATTCAGGTAGTCTAACCGCAAGCCTACCATCACCCTTCATTGTTTTATGCATGTGCTTGGTCGACTGCAATGCTTGAGAGTACGTGCAGGTGGAAACGCACAGTGTGGATTGGCCGGACGAATATCAGAATGTGTAGCTTTAACACCACCAAGTACCAATATTTGAACATTGATTGATTAGCCTGTTTGTTAGCGCACCACTAAAAAATTGTGTCATTAGTCGAGTCAGCATCCTGTGTGAATTCTCTGTATGCTTCCACGAGAGCTAGATATAGGGCGCGCGCTGTGACATGCGTACGCCTAGTGCGTGTAATGTGAGCTCATTTAAAAAAGAATCGACCGTACAAGGTTAATTAATTCCAGGCTGATCGACTGCCCTAAAGGAAATAACCAATTGTACTAAAAAATACTGCTTCCACGTGAAGACCTCCCACCAGGAGAAAAAAATGCGTTCTCCATAAACAGAAGGCCAATCCCATTGTGTATTCTTGGCTGTCGCAAGCAGCGGGTGGTCCATTCTGATAACACTTAACTATCCTGGATTAAATAGGTATGTGATACATTTAATCACATCAAATCAGTGGCGTAGCATTGCAACAGTTTGCTGTCTTTTCCTTGAACAGCGGAAATAGGCAACATGTCGTATAGCAATGTGGTGCTACAGCATGGCCAATTTGATGAGCATGCAAAGATGACTACTAAACACATCAATTGATCACTCATCTGTTGCAAACGGCATGGATACACTCTGTAACCATCTGGAAACGAGATCGTGTATCTACGGAAGAATTGAGTATACTTTTGCACTGCAAACGGAACAAGATAGCATGCGAGGATTCTACTGGAGAATGCCCACCGTCGCATATCAATAGTCTATAATGTTTCATATCAATGACGGGAAGATATACAGCTGTGTGACAATATAGAGATGTTTAGATTGTAAAACGGCAAAATTCAAACTTGGATTGCTATAAAAATATTCTTGGCGCGAACGCTCGACGTACACATATATACGTTGCAATATGTCAATCACAAAACAGTGTACTGTGCGTTACTTTACTGTCTCACAATCCCAGTCGCCAAACTCAAATTTTAGTGCATGTAGGTATCATGATCCACCAAGTAAAACGAGTTGAAGCGATATTCATATGCTTTGTATATATGATTTTGGGTGGACACATGAATCTTAGTCTCGGACGTCTTGTCAGGGTAACACTATGCCGACTACGTGCGTTGCGAAAATGTTGTCACCGCGCTTGCTACAAGTTTGAACTTGCCGTGTGGAGTATGTATGGATATGTTTCTTGCCAATTGCGATAATATTTTCGTCGTATAATCAAAAGGAATATGGAATCTCAAATTTCTAAAATTAAAAAAAAATATATATATATATATAAATAGTAAACAACTTTTAGCTATATCCAAGTGTGCCTACCCGCTAAAAGGCTAGATAAATTGGCCCAATAAAACATCATGGATACCTTACCACCAGACCAGGTGGCAGGCATATCACACCAGGTATTATCTTGATTAGATTAGCCTGTCGTAGGTTATGTGACAAGAAAAGCATGCGTGTCCACTAGAAGTGATATCTTTACAACAATATAATACACACTTGTGACCATGGCCCTCTGACTGGACTGACTCTTTTCAATCACTGTTGACACATTTGAAAAATCGAGATTCCATATTCCTTAAAGCGGCAACTAAATCAATTAATTCGAAAGTCCAGCAAAAGGGGGTTTGACAGGCAAGACCTGAGATGACGAATCTGTCTTTTCTGGACCGCGGTTGTTATACCCCCCGTAACAAAGTTTTGTGGGTATATTGAATCAGCTTGTCCGTACGTGGACACAAATTTGTCCGGAGTTTTTCTCAGTCGTTTTTTAATCATTTTCCGTAAACTTGGCACAAACATCAACCACCATGGGAACCTGTGATTTCAATGTTGGTCAGACTTATTTTCGCAGAGTTATTGGCCTTCTTGACAGAATACAATAAACGCCCCATTAGACCTGGTTTGGCTGGACCGTCAATATAGGTTTAAACTGAGATGAAGCGTGTGGCCTTAGACCTGCCGTCTCAGTAGTTTAACCTATGGTTTGAGTTCTCAAACGGGGTTTTAAACCTAGATGTTTCCGTAAACCCGGTTTAAACTTGAAATGACAAATCCGGCCTACGTAGGTTGTTGCATTTGCGTCGAGGGGCCATCGATATATTGGCCTGTATGTGAGTTGAATAAATCAAACAAGAACTGGCTATAAAATGACGATCATTTGGAGTTATCGGGGTTTCATATGCCTCCGTTGCGTGTCGGGAAGTCTTAGCGGATATCCGATTTGGCGTACGGGGGATATGTTAGCTATTAGCGAACACTGGTCACTGGTGCCGATAAATCGCACAAATGATTCTACACGAGGGAGTGATTACATTGCTGTATGGGTAGTATCATGCAAACTAATTTGTAGTTATGTGTAATTGTCAGTGGTCAACGCCAGACACGCTTAACCGTGAGTAAATGTGTTGGAGTACCAATTTTAATGATAACCGTTTCGGTCCCAGCATCGCCTGGTAGTTATGACGGAACATGTTATATTTCAAGCTATTTGTAGCAGAGAATTAACGATTTAAATAAAAGAAGTCGTTCTTCAAAAGCTGACGGCATTAGGCCTTCTTCTATTGATATTATTCAGACGTATTCCCATGATGGCATTCAGGTAAACATGCATGTCTAAATAATGTTAGAAAGTATCCGCCATTTTCATTTATACATATATGTTTATCTAAATGCCATAATGAGTTATTGTCTTTATATAGCTGACTCATGCACGTCCTAGCGCTTCTCAGTTCCAACTTAGAGCTCTCCCGAAGAAGGCCGAAAACTTTTGAAGAGCGACTCTTATTTTTTTCTTTCAAAACCTATACAGGGTCCCTCGTCTCCTAGACCATTGCTATGCTAATATTGAATATTAAAGTTCGAATATCGGTTTAAAACAAAACTATGTCGACATTTTATTTCGTTGGTCCATTAATTATCTGTGAGGTGGTATCAATATATCGCATTGTGTTTTTACACGAGTATGTGGAAATGTGTACGCACACTGGAGTAGTTTACAGGAATTTCGTCATAGCAAACCAGAATATAGTGCCATAATATGAACGACAACATGCGTATGAAGCATCTTTACCAAAGGTAACGACATGAGAAGTAACATTTCTGTTGTTCCACATGTAACGGTGATACTAACATTTGCCTGTATGCTTGATTCTTCTGAGATAATTTCATGCAATTTACAGACATTTCGGTAGCATGGTCACAGATGGAACTACGTATTTTTGTTTACTTCTCATGTAGTTAGCTGTGGTACAGATGCGTTTTATAAGCATTTCTGCGTTCGTTTTCTAACTCATTGTAGATTGCTGTATCGAAATGCCTGCAAAACAAGTCAGTCAGATTGGTGAGTGTGTAAACGCAGCCTTCGATATATCACACGTCGGAGTGCATGGAACACATAGGTCGGAGTCGTTATCTCCAGTATAAACCTCGAGTTTAAAGCCACATGGCGGTTTGCGCTCCATGATAAACCTAATAGTATTCACTTTTCAATTTATCCCGGTATCGAAATAGGTCGATAAATATTTAACTACCTTTCTACTGGCATCATATGTCCCAGAAAGACGGATTGAAGTCATCAAAAATACAACATTGAACACGGTGTTTGGGTCACAAACAAGCAACAGACATGTGCAAGGCATGGTAAAAAAAAAAAGAACGTTCCGTGTTAGTCTACGTCAGATATGTTATAAATAAAGAGCGCGTGTTTCACTTATTTACGAAAAATTGAAAACGGCTGGAAATTGACATTGCCCATGACGATTATTCGATATATCAATATTTCGTGTTTGTCAAACTCTTGTACCTCCTTCCAAATTACAGAGTCCAATTTGGAATGAGCCGTGTCCGTATGAACCACGTTCAAACCCATAGCAATGGTCAAGTTAACACCAATTCTAAGGGGAGTTTGTGGTCGGTCGGTGACCAGTTGATTAAAACGCTATGCAGTGAGGGGAAAGTATTCATTTCAAATTATACATTGTCCCATAGGCCGGCATGGTGGTTCTCGAAACGCTATATTAACATGAATTGCGCGATATGCACATCCACAGTCGACTGGTCCGCCAATTTAACTTATTTAATTGTTTAACAATTGATGTCAATGGTTCACAAATGACGGATTCGCCATCTCGATGGTATTGCAAAAGCGGGTTTTGTTGGTCCAGTGACTGGTTTGTTTTAGGATGCCGTTTCGTCGTGCAACAAAATGATCACAATCGTTACAAATCTTATTTCCATACCATTTACACGTGTAAGAGTTCTCACTTATAGAAGTCTGAAATTGGGTATGCGAGTTTGCTAGCCCAAATTACACGTAAAGTTCAAATTGGGTTCCGCCCACTAATTTCCACCAGAGTGGAATTACCACGGGGGTATTTAGCTAAGCCCTAGCAATGCTCTTTGTTATCTAAGTAATGTGATTCCGTGTTTTATGTTCTCGAATATCATACCCAGTTCGATAGTCTGGGTTCAATCTGACTGTCGTTTTGGAGAATGAATCCATGATAATTCGTAGCCACGGTCTACTTCAGATATTCACTTTTCCTGGCAGGGCCACACATGCTATAAACACAGTCCTAACAGAAATACTGATAAATATGACATTTATTTAAAGCGACATACATTTCATAATTAAAAATGAAATTAATAAGTAAAAGGAAACAATATACAATTTTGCTTCACAAAAATTGGCGATATTATTCAGTCGCTGTATGTTTTTGCCCTTGTTTAGAGTCAACCTTCAACGAGGCCACATTTACTTTTATTCGCCGGATCTTGTTCACCAATTGTGTTAAACTTTCAATTGCGTTGTAATCCACCGTGAGAGTTGTCGGGACTGATCTGACAGGGTCGACGCTGGACTAGACACTGACTCTATGAGGCGGTACGTCGTTGTAATTTGCCTACCGCAATATCTAAACAATTCAAGTTTCAGATACCAATTGAGAAGAAATTTCTATAATTAACATGTCATTAGATAGGTAGAATTTATCAATATCCGGGTATTTGTATTGCAAACATCAAGAGTGTTAAATGAGGGGTAATTAATGGCAATTTAATGCTAAGGCCAGTTCTGAAAACACCAAATTATTCTAACAATTCGTTTTCTTGCTCAAAATATGATATCAGCATTTCTTCGACAGCCATAGTTATTCTATTTGAAGGGGTAAATGCTATATCCATGCTCTCATTCAATCGAATGCATATGTGAGACACATGTCTTCTCACAGTTGTCACAACAATCATGATGCAAGCTGGGAGGAGATAATTCAGTCAAAATATTGGCATATAAATTTCATGCGACATTCATCTGAAATGCAGAATTCCGTCATTCCAGGAACAATTATGGAGACATGAGCCATTTTGAAGCACATGGATGCCTTGGCAGGATTTCCATCTCGGTCTGCTCGACCAATCTCTTGAACATAAGCTGTAAATGAAAATTAAGAGATGAGAGAAGTTCATGATGGGAGAAATATAGTATCTTATCCTAAAGACTAGAATATTCTTAAGTTACATGTTAGAAATAACAAGATTTGCAGATATTATTCAAAAATTATTTTATGGTATAGACCATCGAATTTCCAATTTTTGAAAACTATGGTCGCCACTGGGAGGGGTCACCCCTATTACTACATGTACGTCACTGGATGGAGGATCTTTAATGATTAACCTTGAGCATTACTAATAACTTATTACAATGTATCTCTTAAATGGTTGTATTTTATGTTGTTATACTAACTAACTTTCCATTGTAGTGGGAACACCAACATTGACGAGTCTCCGAATATCAGGACAATCAGTCCCCATACTGAATGCTTCACTAGCAAATAACAGTTTTACTCTGACATCACCGGCCATCCCAGATATAACATCAGGTCGCGTCTGGAAGAAATTTGCTATTTTCTGGTTTCTTGTGTTCTGGAAACATACTTATAGAAGGTTGGCTGATCTCATGTTAGCTGCAGTCCCCGCTACTTGTACAAAAGGAAGATTGAATGATATATGTACAAAATGGCAATTGGTGTCTTTTTTAATTGTATAGTTGTTACATGTGATTGTATTAGACCAATTTGCGTTTATTTATGATCACCGGTGTTCATGGTATTAAATTTTTGATTATTTTGATAAATGTTTTCTTATAAGCAAATATTGCACTTTCTCTTGGAAAGTCCCATGTGTACATTATAGATAGGGAGTGCAAATCTGGGTGATCTAATCTTGCTGCGGTACTCTTAGTTAAGATTTATTCAAATTATAAAAAACAAGTGAGGTTTGGCAAAATGAGAAACACATGCAATTACATTCCCCTACCTTTGGTGTACATGACCCGTGATATTGGGACACAAGCGACTTTATTGATTCATCTAATTTTACGAAGACCACACCATGCCAATTTGGAGAAATTTTCCCCTTCTCTCGCCAATTGTTCAATAATCCCACACAGCATTCGTGTATTGCAACTCCGACCGGTTTGTTGTTTTTTCCACACTTAACTTGTATGTTCGGTCTGTCAATTGAGGTTTTGGTGATTTTGACATTTTATTTAGATATAGCTCCTTCTCAATATATCTGGCAAATCATGATGAAATTGTCCAACAACTGGAATATGGAAATATTGACCTCAAGGTAAAGAGTTCGGCAAACTTTGGCCGGAAATCTCCCCCCCCCCCCCAAGTGCTAACACAATGCACTTCATCAATAACTATAGCTACCATTCTCTCTCACTCCTCTCTCTTTAAAGCACTGATTAAACTTCGGTCTAGGAAGCACTCGGGTGGCTACTTAGGTATTTAGCAGAATATTGTTTCCAGTCAAAAGCTGACTGATGACATTCATGTCCATGTGCACCGCGTCCTCTCATAACCTCTCAGTCTGCTCCTCTATTGTGTAGTTGAGAGGGGAGATCATTCGGATATCCATGAAATATAATGCATGTGCGTGGACAGTTTTTGGTATGAGCTATACTATATATATGTGTGTCCGGATATAAATCATCACTGTTTTCTCATATCGATAATGATTATTCCAATGTAAATGCATACTCTTGAGGAAACCATTATAACAAAATTAATACACGTTCTGTTCGATCTTCGTCTGTTTCTCCACTTTTGGCCCGGAGACATTCGGCCAATATACCCAGTAATCATCGTTCCACCGGGTCGTGATTCGCTCCGAGTGTTTTCCCGCTGCAGCAACACGAGGTGTTATGCTCTCCTCGACTCTAACGTCTTGGTAGTTCTTGGAGAGGACAATCCTCCTCTAATGTTCCAATTGTTAATACATTGTATGCTACCAGCTCCCTGGTTCACCAGGTTTCTCGTAACCACGACCTGCTTCTGGTGTAGTTCATTATCCCAGTTCAGGAATACACCGGATTACGGCACGTTTTTCCATATCACCATTCTTATAATCTACTTCGAAGGTAGCCTTCTACTATAGGTAGCCTTCATGTCCTTCCAATACGTGACAAAATGCTCAATCAAAGATAAGATACGACGACATATGAAGAAAAGCACAGTAAATATATAGAAAAGCACAGTAAATATATAGAAAAGTACAGGAAATATATAGAAAAGCACAGTAAATATAAAGCACAGTAAATATATAGAAAGGCACAGGAAATATTCGAAACACGTCTGATTAAGAAAGAAACTTATTCTGAAAAGGATAACGTCGCATTGGGTAAGCCAAGGCGTGATGCGATTGTAACGTCGGTTGCATTCGAGCTCGTCGTCGCCTGGGATCTTTAGACGTTATTGATAGCTGGTGCTAATATAATGAATTTTTACAAACACACATGGACAAACGAACCACTTAATGATAGAATTTACACATATTTCGCGGTGGATTATCAGTAATCTTGGTTTTAACCTTATATGGTCCTTCTCAAGATTTAATCAACTTCGGACTCAATCCTTTTCTCCGTTTAGGATTAAAGACATAGTCAGTCATATGATACGTTTGGTGATTTATAGTTTTGTCATGCTGCTTCTTCATGGCGTTAGTGGCTATATCTCAAATTTTCCTGGCAATTTCATAGATTTCATCCATTCTTCTGGCCAAGTTAATCACATAATTAGATTGAAATTCTTACATTAATTCATCTGGACGGCCGATTATCACATCAATGGGTAATGTCACGTTCCTCACAAATAATATCTCATATGGAGATATGTCAGTAGCTTCGTGTATCGGTGAATTGTTTGACATCAACACCTAGGGAAGATAATTTACTGTCCCAATCGTTTTGGTTATGGGACACATATGGAGTGACAATTATCTGTATTGTTCGGTTTGGACGGTCCACTACTCCATCCGACTGTGGGTGGTATGGTATAGTTGTTGACTTTCACACATTTCTTTGAAAAGCTTTGGTTGAAAACACGGCCCTTCATCACTATGTATGAAGTTTGGAACACCAAAGAAGGCGATAAACCGATCTATTAGTTTATTTGCCACTGTTGTTGGTTCTCTGGTCCTTATATAAACTATTGCAGCATATAGGGTGAATGACTAATATGTATTTATTCCCATATTTCGTTAGGGGAAGTGGTCCCAATATGTCAAGAGCAACACGTTCAAATGGTACACCCACCCTGAACCTTTTCATCGCCGCTTTGGGTGTATTGTGTGCCCTCTTCATTGATGTAGATATATCGCATGTTTTGAAATAGTGTTCTACGTCACTGCATAGTCTATACGAGAAATATCTGGTTCTTATTTTTCCCAGACTTTTCTTGAATGCCAAGTGTCCCGCTGTTGGATTGTTATGTCAAAATATCCTTGCGAAAATACGCACATAATTGACCTATAATTTGTGAAATATGTACATAATGTGATTCTGAAATAAGCAGATAATGGAGTCATAGCCATTATTTCGTTTTATGGCGCGGCCCACAGTAGTACAGGCCTGGAAATCTCATGTCGGGCTGCCCGCCTAGAATTTTCCAAGGCATGAATTTTATAGCCAGCCTCGTCTACAATAGGAAATTTATTTTATTGTGTTTTATCAGGTTTTATGAGAAAAATACTGTCTTGAACTCGTAAATAATTATATTGTACAGTGTGCGCACGAGCGACGTCGGCAACTGATTATAATGTCATATGGTGGAATCATTAAATTCCGAAACGAACTGTTCCGTAAATCAGATCTTATGATCGATTTTCACACATTTAAAGAACAAAATAAATTATTTCTCTTCATAACATATATTTCATTTGATAAAATCAACATATGTTTGTGGATAGTGAGAACCAAATGTCACTGTCTCATTGAGTTCAACCGTTCGCTCCGTTTCCGGTTCCTATCAGAGAAAATTGTATAGCACTAAAATTGGTGGCGTCATTCGTTTTCTCGCTTCGATTGACAACCTTTTAATACAAGAAAACCATAGTCAAAAATCAACATTATTGACATAATGTAAGCGCCAAAAAAAGAAATTGAAATTCTCAACTACACCTTTAACCGGGCTCGTGTTGGGGTCGCACTACAACTTTTAATGTGTCCCAATAATTAACATTCTATAAATAGAACCCCCATTTGCTATGGCAGCGCCCAGGCAAAACAAGAATTTGTACATTAGTATACACGCGGCGCGCGTAATAATGAGCTAATGTCTCTAATTTATCATTCACTGTGGTGAATATTCTTGTTACTTGCGCCAGTCCATACTGGACGCAAGTAATGTTTTCGGTCCGGATCTTTGTCTGTCCTTCCGGGAATATGTTACGTCATGACCGAGATAACGGAAGCAGAAAAAGAGGCAACGCGCATGCGTTATTGTTCCAGTAATTTTTATGAAGCGTTGAAGTTGGAAATTTCAATCATATCCGATGCTGAATGAGTGTGAATTACTGATTATGTCTGATAATATGAAATGGTTGCATCAATTGTAGTTTAAATCCACATATATACATAATTTGCATTGTTATCTGGTTTTATTTTGGTAATAAATCGTTCATAAATGAACAATATTGAAAAATTTCAAAAACACTTAGTAATTTTTATAGGCGCCAAATTACCATCCAAGACGTATACCCTTATAAACTGCGGGTCAGTCCTAGTAACGCGCACGTCAACTTGTTTGAAGTTTTTGAAGTTTTCAATGCGAATGTCACTTTAACATTATCCTACAGTGAGTGCCTAGTGTCACTTTAACATTCATCCATAGTGAGTGCCTTGTGTCACTTTAACAATCATCCCCCGTGAGCGCCTATTGTCCCTTTAATATTCAAATACTGAGTGCATTTTGTCCCTTTAATATTCAGGGCGGAAGCTGCCCATCGTTCATCGAGGTCATCACGTGATATACATGTAGATAATACATCATTCACAAGGAGAGACTTCGTTCAGCGAGCGCAGTGTGTCACTTTAACATTCAAGACTGAAGCTATCCCCATCAAGGTCCTCACGTAATATACATCATGTAGATAATACACCATGCATCGGAGTGGCCTAAATCTGATAGTTGGTTAACATGTAAAAAACACTACCAATATGTCTCACCTGTAATTAGATAGAGTTATCGTTCCTAATATGCAGCCAACTGGGGTCCATATCATCATAACAGGGATATTATATCCGTACACACAACTATTTCAGCGATGGATGAACAGAGATTTGATATCTAGATTTTTGTTATCGATCTCTCAAACGAGGGGCCAGCACCCGTGGTTCAAACTGTTGTTGGCAGGACACCACACAACATACCAAATGTGTGATGGGCGCAAGTATAGGCAGCTCCAGTGAGTGCATTCTAGTTTACAATGTTATTCAATTATTAAAGTTGAGAAACTATTCTCTTTGTCCCCAATTGCAAACAGCCACTAAATCTGTACAGAGAGACTTGACCGCTGGAAGCAGCAATCAGTTACAATACAATAAATGATTTGCATAGGCCTCAGTGTTAACAAATCCCGCTGGCCTGTTCACAGGAAAGATTTGACTCTGCTAGAGTATTAAACATTAAAGAACGTCCTTTTAGACACGAAAATGTGCCCAAAAGTACTTGTCAACGTATTGCATCACATTACAGTTTTGACAAACTTCACACTACCGTTAAAATGGAGAAAAAAATGACATCGAAAAAAAAACCACAAACCCCTCGCATAAATTATTCGCCAATTGGACAGCCCTAACCGTTCACCATGTGGCTATATTTGATGTTTCTCGTCGGGAAACACGTTTGTGCATTTTTTCGTGCACTTTTCATCCATGTGTCATTGACCATTCAGCTGCCAGGATTTTGTTATGCTGATCCTATATTGGGGGTCTCAAGGGAAATCACTCTACTAATTTGTATTTAGGCGGAAGATAACCGAAAGAAGAAGTTAATTGAAAAATAGCAGTAAACAGGAGAGAAACGCTGTACAAACTCCATGCGGAACATCGGGAGGAGCGATTGTATGAAAAGAATCAGTTATTGCGGCAAAATACAAAGAAAATAGAACATGGCTATAGCAAATTCCATGAGGGGCGAAGGGTTAACAGGAAAAAATGAACACAAATATATGTATATATATTATATGCTCCTCCTGAAAACTAATATCATGCATTCTGGTGAACACTCTAAACATTGTTCCATGCTTCGGCATGAACACAAATATATGTATATATATTATATGCTCCTACTTGAAACTTATATCATGCATTCTGGTGAGCACTCTAAGCGTTGTTCCATGCTTCGGCATGAACACAAATATATGTATATATATTACATGCTCCTCCTGGAAACTTATATCATGCATTCTGGTGAACACTCTAAACATTGTTCCATGCTTCGGCATGAACACAAATACATGTATATATATTAAATGCTCCTCCTGGAAACTAATATCATGCATTCTGGTGAACACTCTAAACATTGTTCCATGCTTCGGCATGAACAGAAATATATGTATATATATTATATGCTCCTCCTGGAATCTTATATCATGCATTCTGGTGAACACTGTAAACATTGTCCCATGCTTCGGCATGAACACAAATATATGTATATATATATATTATATGCTCCTCCTGGAAACTTATATAATGCATTCTGGCGAACACCCTAAACATTGTTCCATGCTTCGGCATGAACACAAATATATGTATATATATTATATGCGCCTCCTGGAAACTTATATCATGCATTCTGGTGAACACTCTAAACATTGTTCCATGCTTTGCTTACCATAATTCTTTGCTGGTTATGGAGATGACTTCCAAATACCAAGTGTGCTATGCTGATACATGCCCTCTCCCCACACAGGTGACTGCACTCTTGGCCCTCCTGGCCACCATGCACAGGAACCTGGTTCCTTGGCAATCGATGCTGGATTATATAATTCAGGCGGTGGGTTGGATGTGTAGCACAATCATTTTCTCTTTTCCAAATTGCTGGCCAAGTCACCCGAATTTTCCCATAGCCATCGCTCTCTTTACTACCTTTCCATAAATGGCACCCAACCCCACTGAATTTCGGTTTACTCATAAAGCCTGCGATTATACCCATAGTAGAAAGTCAATTTTATTATATTAACCTTTATTGAAGTTATTCAATGAACTACAGCTTCAAATTCTGGGAATATAGCATTCTTGAAATGGACACCATCTGTAGCTATAGGTTACACACAACTAAATATTTTCCATAGGCGACATTACTAACGTTTGTATCATTTGTGTCGAAACTTGACCTATTTTCACCAAAACCTCTCACTCAGCATGAAGTGAGTCTCAAGCCTGATAAATTCATACCATGCAACAGACAGGTTTCGGTATTTTTCCCCATTCAAACTAATGACTTTCTCAGTCCCATTCTCTAGACAGCACCGCACCTGCCGCAAAATTGCTAGCATCACAGTCAAATACGAATATGTCATCTCTGGTTAGATAGCTCAAAATAGGAGCTTATGTTAAAGCTTATTTCAACTGTTCAAATGCCCATTTGGCATTCACTCGACCATGTACATTTGTTCCCCTTTTCCGTTAATTTGTGTAAGGGTCTTGCATTGACACAGTCTTTTAACACATTTCATGTAATAGGAGCATAAGCCAAGACAACTTCTTATTTGTTTAACTGTTCTAGGCATAGGCCAGTCTATGACAGTCCGAATCTCGGCTGGGTCTGTAGCCACTCCATTCTTACTGACTCTATGGTCCAGGAATGAAACTCTTTTTTGAAACAATACACATTTCTTTGGACTGAGGCGAATGTTGCTTATCTCCAATCGTTCGATAATTTGAGGCATGTAATCAAACATTGACTCAATTGAAGATGAAAACGTCAGCACGTCGTCAACATATAGAACACGTATTTTCCCAGATAATCCGACAAGGACGTGCTCCATCAATCTCTCATAGCTAGCAGGTGCATTACACAATTCGAAGCTTAAAACTTAAGTCCATGGTTCAGCATTACTAATGCGTTTTGGTGACGGTCTTCCTCATTGACCGGAATTACCCAGTACACCGATTTAAAATAAATGGATGAGTACCATTCGGTCCCTGATAATTTGTCAAGGCATTTGTCAATTCGTGTGAGTCATTGATCATTACTTCACTAAAAAGTCGATAGTCCACACAAAACGGTGGTAGAATCAGATAATTGTACAAGGCATATTGGTGAACCTCATGGCCAATTCGATTTCCCAATAATATCAATGTCAGCCATACTTTTTAATTCAGCTTCTTCCAGCTTAGCTAGAGGTGTACATCTGGGCAGTTGACGTATTGGCTTGGCATCACCGCTGTTAAACTAAATCTGTTCTTCCGAAATCAACAGACGATCTGGAGAATACAGACTATTGTATCACCAATAGTTCGACTTCTGATACCGAGAGTTCAGATTTGCTCCTCTCAAACACATCTGTGTGTTCTGGCAAGACTTTATATTTCCAGTCACAGGAAATCACTGTTTGATTCACTCTGTGGTGAATCAGACACTTGTACATATACATATGTGATGCGCTCAAATGTAACTACCGCTGCATTCTCATAGAGAGTCTGGTTTGTTCTCCAGATGTATTATCCTGAGGGGTATTAATCCTCTCTTTGTATCAACCAAAGCCCTTGAAACCAACATAATATTGTTTTGGGTAAATTGTTCTGCAAGAATGCGTTCATTAAAAACTAGGAATGGCATCTATGATATAAACTTCCCTGAGGAAGTAGTGAACCCACTTTGGCCAACCCTACATTCCTTTGTGATATCTTCTAAATGTCGCACACTGGAATTTTCTTCCCATGCATGGACAATAAATTTTTACATAAATTTACATCACACCCAATGTCTGAGAGGAAATCCATTCACAGGATTCCGTCACAAGAAGTATCTTGTGATCACCAATGGTGATTGGTGAACTCACACAGCCATGGAAGGGTGAAGCTCCACCGGTGGCTGTTATTAGTGTGTTTTAACGGGACGGCAAATTGGTCTCGTGTTTCATCCCATTGTCCATAGCAATCTTGTTTCAAAATTATCACATTAGCCAGTGTCAACCGGCATGGTGATTGGTTGTCCACTGATTTGAGCTGATACACAAAACCCTACGTCTTCCTACCAGGAAGACCGGATTTCCACTGGTTTGGAATTTTGTACTTAGTAGGACCTCGATTTGGACACCAAGCTTTGGCCCTCCAACCAAGTCTGAGTTTAGTGTGCATGTCGTTTGCAGAATGAGGTTCACAGAGTGTGAATTTAGTGACGCTATCCCACATAGTGGGCTAGTATCACTAAATTCACCGTCTGAAACCTAATTTAACTCTTCTATCTCTTTAAATGGTATGCATATGGTGCATATTGAAATATATACATTATTTCCAGTAGTATTGTATGATGTTTATCCTTGAGTAGACATGTGTGGGACCTCCTCATAATAATAGTATGAATAATTGAACATAACTTGCTCGTTATTACAAAACAAGTACTCATCTTTGTGAGGATAACAACATTTGATGTCGGGATTCTCGTTTCTGTCATTGCAAAGAGTACATGTGTTGTTGGTGCGTTCTTCAATATTCTACTTGTTATTGTAGTGGAGTTGCGAAATGCCAAAAGTGGTCGGACACCCAAACCCTCGGTAGAAGTTGAAACCAACTTTTTCTGGAAGGTAAATCTGTATAATTTATGAAATTATTCTTGGCCTTGTCTGAATTGGTCGCAGCTGTGTATGGTAAGACTATCTGTGAAGGTATCCCACCGGAAAATTAGCCTATTTTCAGAGGTTGACCAGCAATACACAATTGATTAAAAGATAATCAAATCACAATAAACAGAATGATCACTTTGTTGTTATGGGGAACATGGTGAGTGCTAGAAGTCTTCAACAACCGTTCAATGGTTTGTTCGCTCTATATAGTAGTTGATTGTAGATGCCCCGCGATAATTTCACTTTTCAATAATAATAATATTATGGAATGGAATAGCATCGATATATATTTATCTAGAAATTTCTAATTGCCACATTGTCATTGAATATAAGTCATGCAATGTGGATCTATGCATTAACAGCAATTTGGAATTTGATCATGGCACTTCTAGGTTTTCTGGGGAAACGCAAAGGACTCTAACTCTACTGCGAACACAACACATATCAGTGGTTTTCAGTTGATAACCATCACTCTAACTTATACTTGTATCCCATAAAATACTCCAGCAATGACAAAGGTGTTAATGAGCTGCCGTGGTTATGGATATCATCGAAAGGCAAATATAAATAGAGCACCAACGTGCGTGTTTCAGTAGATTATCGCATGTCACCAATGTATTAATAAATGATTGATTGATTGATTTATTTTTTATATAAAGACATACATGTATACTGTTTTAACAGGTTACAAATATAATAAATTACAAGCAAATAAAAAGGAGTTTTTAACATAATTTCAGTTGTTAGGCTATATAAGAAATCGCAAATTTTGAAACAAAAATGAGGCTGTAAATAAATCAAAGTGAATACCAATGGTATGATGGCTGAAATTTAGAAAAATCGTAGAGTACATGTACGGCTAGATATCGGGGATGGCACAAAAAGCACTCGAAGGCTTAATTCCATTGTGGTCCCCTGATATGCTACCGGCCACGAGGCAGACAATATAGTTACCACGAAATTCTCCATTTTGATACTAAAAAATAATGGTAATGACATCAATGTTAATATATTGATATTTTACATTGATAAAGCCATCAAATGTATTGGAATGAGCCGAACCCATGTTATTCATTTATTCTAGCCCGGGAACTCAATATCTTCTATTTGCAAGTGTGACATATATGAATCATATGGACAATCACAAAAATTTAACGCGCATATTACTCGAGACTAAAATATTTGTCAACATATGGCGATAACAACGTATATCAATAGGTTTGCAGTATTGCTATCTTATTGGACACTGGGCCGAAAACTCGGACAATTATACAAGCTGCAAGCTCTCGACCACTATAAATAATATGTGTAATGTTGATCGTCATTTTGGTCACATGTTATTCTATTAAAGAGCATTTCGTGTGTGTGCGATGATGAATTCCGTGTTACGTTAATAAGTAGTTACTATGATGTGCCAAATTTGATTGCTCGTGGACTCATATCCCACTTTCTGAAAGCGCGAGAACAATTAGATATCTTATTAGTCGTATTTCAAAATATATGCCATTTATGCGTTGCTGCATATAACAATAGATAGTGATTCTTTTATTTAATGTTTCATTTTGGCCAAAACTGTTGCAAGACTAGTTAGCGATGACCTCTCTAAAAATGTTGGTGGAAAGTCAAAAGCGCATGTTAACGAGGAATGCTCATTCTAGACTATCACCATCGTTTAATGAAAGTTATTTGTTCTCAAGTAATTGAACATTACAACATCACTTCTTACCGTATCGAATGCATGATTACTTGTACCGGTTGATGACCACCCTCTATTACTACCAGATGCCTACATATTGTCAATGTTTTACTACCAGATGCCTACATAATGTCAATGCTTTCATGAATTCCACGAAAAAGCGGCCATGGATACCGATAATGGGTATTTGCATCATAAGCATGTCATCGGGGAATGTTGTTGCTTCTTCTGTATTTCATTATTACTATCCAATGAATATATTTTGGAATGGTCATTGCCCTCACTATACAATCTCTTAAACACCAGACATTGTGTGACTGTGGATCAATGATGCGCACATGCGCAGTCAACGCATATTTTCATATTTTGCCAAATAAGGTCAAATGAACCAAAATATCATTTTCAAGCAGCTCAAGGGTCATTCTAGGTTAATAGTGAGGCATGTGCGGAAATGTTATTTTTGTCACATTTCCCATATCACAATCTGCCTCAATTACCATAGTATCCCCTTTTTGCACATATATTTTAGTAAAATGACGGTTTAACTTCTAAGGTAAAAACAGTCGCATAGCAACCGTTGCCATGGAAAGTATTTTCGTGATTACCCCCATATCTGAAAATAATACATGGAATCTAATATACACATGTGCCAAGTTTTATGCTTTTATGACAATGTCCGCACTTGTTACACAAAAAACTATACCTAAAAAAATCGCACGATGATTCCGTCACGCCCGTTGTGTGATTCAGTCACGGCGAACAAACCGAGTTAACTAGTAATATACACACAAGTGTGTGACAATGCGGTTTTTTTTAAGCAAGTATAATGTATCTACTTTGCTCATTGAGAACTTTTTCCAGGTCAGCTTGGCTGAATGAGCAGGGTTCTTCAATAGTACGGACCTACCCTCATATTGATGGCACTTTTTTTGGTGATTCCGTCACGGACACAATTTGACCCAGAGTGAGATGATACTTAAATACACATAATTGTATATAACTAAACAACTTAGTACAGTATGTACAATGTTTTTCATTTTAAGCGGTACCCTACTGGTCATAATTTTAGATTTTATAGGCCACAGAAAAGTGAAATTCCGTAAAATTTGGTGATTCCGTCACGCTGGCATTCATGTTTACTACTATAGATGCCTACATAGTGTCAATGTTTTACTGACTTAACGTCTCAAAATGACACATTCCAGATCGATACACGATTAATCTATTTACTTGACATATCTATATCACCCGACTGCCGTTGGTACACTAATTCTGCCAATTAAACTATTTAAAGGCACGTGCGGCCTTAATTGTCGAAAATATTCATATTGTTCCAAACACCGTAAACAGAAAAACATTAAAACGCATACAGTTCCGTTCATATATACCATGACCATCGCATAAACAGCATGTTATCATAAAGACCTATTATATTTTACCTAAGCAAGAGCCTGATTGTGTTACAGAGGACAGCACAATGCTACTGGTTAATCACACACAAATGGCATAAACGCTCTTTATTAGTTCCATATCAGGTATTCACCAACAAAGAACGCTCTTTATGTTTACCATCATAATATAAACAAACACCAGAACAGTAATTTTTATTATGCTTTTGTTTACATAACAATGGTCAAACAAATGACCATAACATACCGGTACTGTTTATGCGATATTTCATATTTGTATACGGACAAAGTCTATCTACATTTTGATGTTCTTTCTGTTTTTGACGGGTGGAGATATTTTCACAATATACCCACCGCCAAGGCCAACCGTGTCTTTAAAGGCACGGTTGGCCTTAGTTGTCGAAAATATTCATATCTTTTCCAAACACTGTAAACAGACAAACATTAAAACGCATACAGTTTCGTTCATATATACCATAACCATCACGTAAACAGCATGCTATCATAAAGACTTACTATATTTAACCTAAGCAAGAGCCTGATTGTGTTACAAAAGACAGCCAGTGACAATCACACACAAATGATATAAACGCTCTTTATTAGTTCCATATCAGGAATTCAGCAACAAAGAACGCTCTTTATGTTTACCATCATAATATAAACAAACTCCAGAAAAGTAACTTTTATGCTTTTGTTTACATAACAATGGTCAAACAAATGACAATAACATACTGTTTATGCGATATTTCTTATTTGTATACGGACAAAGTCTGTCTACATTTTGATGTTCTTTCTGTTTGTGGCGGTTTTTGATAGGTGGAAATATTTTCACAGGATACCCACCGCCAAGGCCAACCGTACCTTTAAGTTTTTGTTTACTAATTCTCCAATTGATAAGATGGGACTAATGGTGAACCTACTATTCGATATGAAATATCTTTCTATGTAGTCACTGCAATGATATACAATATGCCACAGAGTTCGATCGTATGTCCGTTAAAATTAAAATTGGACGCCATATTGGAGTTTGACACTCTTCTAATAGTGAATAGGGATGGAAATCCATACATGTCACTTCGTATGTGTGTTCTACAATATACAAAGACCAAATGCTGCTCATTGTTTTATCATTCTTGGACCCCAATTCCAAGCGATGGCTTTATTTCGAATTTTATGACATTGCGGGAGGGTTATGGTTTTGACGATTATTTCACTTGTTATGCTCTACATTAAATAAAAAGCAAACACTACGCATTATTCTATCAATCTTGGATCCAATCTCCGGCGATGGCTATATTTTGAATTTTATGACAATGGTGGTAGGGTTAAGTTTTTGCCTATTAATTCAATGTTTGAAGGGACTAGAAAATAACGTTAACAATTCCCGGTAGCAAATACTTAACTCCTTCAAAACAATAAATGACAGAATGGGCTTGATCCAGTGTGCTATTTTTGCACAGAGTTGACGGGCGACAGTTTATCTGAATCGTCATGATTTTTTGACGCAGAACGTCAACATTCTATACCATGACGTCGCGAAATCTCATAAAAACCAGAAAAAAAAGTAAAAACGTTCGGATCTAGTATCACCATAAATAGATCGTTCTGTTTATTGTGATTTGATTATCGTTTAACGAATTATGTATTACTGGTCAACCTCTGAAAATAGGCCAATTTGTCCAAGGGTATACCTTCACAAATATTCTTACCATACATAGCTGCAACCAAGGCCGAGAATGATTTTCGTACATAATATAGATTTACCTTCAAGGAAAAGTTGGTTTCAACTTGTTCTACTGATGGTGGGGTATATCGAAAACTAAGGACCTGTTTGGATTTGGTCGCTCCACTATTGGTAATTGGAACGGACTACAGATGGAAAATGATATCATTAAACATAGAGTGTGCAATCATCTCGTCAACTTGCCGGGGCTAGTCACAACGTTAGAGAATGCACTGCTGTGCATACACATATGTGTTGCATATATACTGGTGATATCGGTAACCTAGCTGCGGGTATATACCTGGACGTTGAACCATTTTTGACATATACATGGATGTTGAACCATTTTTGACAAGTTTAATTAGCGAGTGTTAAGTGATTTTCTGAGATTGCTGGTGCTTTTCGTTAAGGTCGCATGATTGGCATGTATACCATCCGGATAGTTATTTTAAACATTCCACACCCATTGTCTGCCTTATCCTGCTATTTTCACCTTTTCTCATCAAACTTTGGGGGTTGTTTCCCAATTGGCCTTGGGGAAAAAAAAACTTGCGTTGGAGGGGTGGGTTTCCAACAATGGACAGGAATAACAACTCGCGTTCCCGGGGTGGTGGGTCCCAAAAAAATCAACCCTATATCCTGGAATGTTTGTCTGACCCCTCTGGTATCTCAAACCGTTGATCAAACTGTTGATATCCAGTCTTGTTCGTAGAACGATAGCTACCAATGTGATCGTCGTTGAAATGCTGGGTATCCGATTAATGTGATTGGTGCCTTGTGGACATTACCTCTATAGATTCAGCCTAATCACGAGGTCCATTGTTTACCATCACGCGCGTGTCATGTATCAAATCCAATGTAATCAACACCAAGATGTGACCATATGACCCATGAATGGGACCGAAGAGTTAATTCGTGCAATGTATGGCAATTCTCAGACTAATAACATCTTATTGACGCATGACCTGCTTAATTAGGGCTAGTCATCAACTCCAGGTCTCTATTAATTAGTTTGTTTCAGTTTCTTCTAGCCATCGGCAGGCGAACACAGTGGATGGCCACGCACCCCTGCAGTAATGCAAGTCCTCAATAAAGTCCAATGCTAGAACTCAGTATAAACAACCCATCTTGTACTAACCCATTTCATGCAAAATCCGCACTATCGACCGCCTAACAAGACTAACAATAATATCAAAACCTAGGGTAGCGGGCTCATGCCACAGATGGCTCCTTGGGCGCTGATGAATGTCCTCGGGCGGCATAGATACGCTTGTCGTGGCCATAGTATAAGCCATTGAGTAATTATCTCCATCAAAAAACCTGCTAACCTTGTAAAATAATTACACAGAACAACTACATATACAAACTTGCAAATACACGCTTTCACCCGCGCCCGTGCACAGGGGAAGACGGTGGGACATAATAATTACAAACACTACTTGGCACTCCAAACCTTCAGAGACACACCAACCAAGACAGTCTGACCTCAGCTGCTTCCTCGTCTGAGACTGCACTTCACAACCAGGCCAACGGGTTCTGATACTCGCACAGGAGTGGAAGGCGAGCATTGCACCATCGAGAGTTGAGGAGCCCAACCGACCTTAAGTCAACCGGCTAGCATTGCACCCTCTTCCTAGAGTTGAGCCCGTAGTACAAGCCCGGAATACAACAGGCTAAGGCAACTGGAGTCCATGCAAGCACTAAATAGGACATTATGTACAACTATTCACAACTCGAAACAATATATTTACATATCAACGCACAAAACCAACACAGATAAATCAAGGTAAGTCTTCTCCGCTGGTCCTGGTTCGGAATGGGGGTGGGGCTTTGCTTCTTGCTTTGGTGGCATCCACCCCATGCACAGTAGGCAAACACCTACTGTGCATGGGCATATATCAATCTCACAAACCCTACAAACGCTCTTCAGCGGAATTACGGCATTCAAAAGTGGGTTGTAGGAGAGGGCCGACGACCCTTTCAAATCTTCCGGGGTATCATCCCAAACTCCAAACTTGTTGTTGTCTTCTAGCTGGGAAATTTGGCCCTATATTTATGCGAGATCGTGACTTTTCTTTCTCGTTTTTTTTCCACTGAATCATTTCAACATCAGCAGGACCCACCATTGCAACATCGCAGCATGGGCCTAATTTAGGTTATCAACTAATTCAACCATTGATACATTATGAGTCATAATGGATTATAGAATTCGTCAGTAGTGTCTTATATTAAAGAGGTATATCTCTTCCTATATACGCTTTATATAGTCTCCGGGGTATAAAATAATAAATATGAATCGAAGACCCCTGTCCAGAAACGCTTCTATCAATATAGTTTTTGTCGAATTTTCTGGTATAATACTTTCGACCAATTTGGTACATTTCACGGCTCTCGGAACGAAGCAAACGGGAAAACTATATCTCTATCTGAAATAGCCGTCTTGACAATCTGTTAAAAAAAACAGTAACGAAAAAATACCCCAATTGATTATCGCATTATGTAAGAACATATCGATAAAAAAAATCAATATTGATTGCTAGAGGCGTTCCCGGACAGGGGTCTTCGGCTCATCTTTATTATTTTATACCCCAGAACAATATATAAAGCGTCTTTAAATAGTGATCACGGCCAATTTCTGAAAGTGTTCCCGTTTAAATTCTTTAGGATGACACCACATTTGTAGCCAAATAGTTTATGCGCGGGGTATCCTTAATCACATTGGTAATAGCACATCTAGTTTCCACTAGTTTATCTGCACGAAGTGGGAATAGTGCCAGCGAGTTCTAAAATTTGTTAATAAATTTCGTTATCATTAACTACGTGTCTAAAAAGACCATGTTCTACATTGTCTTACCAACCCTATCCAATACTCAAATCAAATCACCCCACGTTGAGGTGATGCTGTATCCATGAATCACATGCACCGCTACACAGTTGACGCCATATTGGAAACTTGCAAATAAAAAAGTCTGTCATTGATGATAAATCTGCTTTTGTTGTGAAATCATGCTGATTGAGTTATCAATGTTATATGTAACAAGGTTGTGTAACTGTTTGTGAAAGGTGTGTCTCTTACACTTTTGGCTTGTTGCTTAGTAGTTTTAATTATGCTAGACAGCGCCAGAGTAATGGTATGAACGGCTCTGCTCCGTAATTTCATAGACTGGCGGATGGCCCACTATTAAACAAAGAATCGTTCTTTAAATCTAGTTTTCCATTAATTCGGTCTGCCTTACATGTATACATATAGAAGAACCTCTATGAGTTTGCCTCCACCCGTGCAGTGATCGCACAGGACTACATTCTTTAACCGTATCTATACTAAATGGTTCTCCCAGTCAGTTGAAAAGTGTACGTCGGAATAGTCTATTATTAATTTGGAGGGATGTTAATGTTATAAAAGATGACGACAGATAAATAAAGTGCAGAAGGAACCCTATTTATTGAGGGAAATGCGTAGATAACAAGTTCAACAAACGGCCTATCATTTGTTGAACTTATTGCCTGAACATTTCCTAAGGTATAACAACTAAGCAATGATGCTTTAGTATAAAATGGTTAATTTAAGGGGACTCGATGCCTTTATGGCGAAAACTCTTAAAAGTATCCTGATGGAAAAGTAGATAGATTACTTATGTTCATTTTGAATAGCTACCATTACATAGACATTTGTTCTTATTGTCATTATTAATAGTTGCCCAATATTGAGAGTGTACATGTTGAACTCACTGTTTTGTAAATAAAAACTTCACAGTTCGGTCAACAAACATCCCATATGGCAATAGTGATACATATATCTTATTGCAAATCTGTGTTTTGCCAAACATTTACGACAATATCTGTTGTACCAATGCGAGTTTTCTAAACCTCTCTACCGACTTGGGACATGTACAATGGTGCCATTAGAAATCACAAGACAAGTTAATGGCTACTGTCCAGCACACGAACAATGTATCTATTGTTAGCTAATGGAAGTTCTACGATATATGTAGTGGAACTACAGTCGACTACATTAACGGAAAACAAGGGCGAATCGCCCACCGAAGCCTGGCAATTAGCCCTCAAAATGCCGCCATCGTCGAAATTGTTTGCCACTGATGAAGCCCCGAGCGCCTCTGTGGCCTCTATGTGTGATTTTAATGGCCATATCATTGCGTGTGTGTCATGGAAACCCACACACGCACGGACGGTGATCACGTCCGGGCAGAAGTGATGATATTAACTCCTAACTTGCCAGAATTACAATACTGTGCCCAGGATAACAAGACTTCCCACCAGTCTGCTGATGGGCCCCCGTGTCGCCCTCGTACGCTGATAACTCCACACATATTTGTATCGAAACTACCGTCGACTACATTCTCGAAGAAACAAGGACGAATCGCCCACCGAAGCCTGGCAAGTAACTCTCGAAATGCCGCCATCATCATGTTTGCCATGACAACCGCGCACTGCTATGGTCACTAGCATCTCCCCTGTACGCTACAAGTGTGAACCGGACTGTTTGCTCTATTCGCGTCATAACATTCGGCGATGGTTGTATTTTGTGTGTTAATAGCGGCACTTCTGTGTGACCGCGACCCCCGTCCGTTCGTGGGTGGCTTTCCATGACACCGCCGCAGTTATTGCCACTAAAAACACCCCTATACACCCCAGGGGCGCGTCGTGGCAGTGTTTGACTTAGTCACACCGATATTTCATTATGGAATTTCTCTAAATCAGTCAGGAATTTCTTTGTTAAATTTGATACAAACGATTATTGTCACACAATATTTACGAACCATCGACCCATTAGATATTATAACCTCATTTACAAGTATTAAAACTTTCAGTTTTCCTGTACCAAGAACTTCTGTAAAATATATTTCTTTTAAAAGTGCAGTTCATATATCGGAGTATTTGACAATCAAAACATTGATGCTCCCAAATCGGGTTCATCTGACCGGAAGCGTATGGGCTGGAACAATTAGGTAAACTGCAAAGAGAGGATGCTGATATAGGTCCTTTGTATGAGGCGAAAAACAAGGGTACCAAACCACCCCACACAAATATGATTACAGAGAGCCCAGCAACGAGGCGTTGTTGGCTTAATTGGGACGACATAGAGGTGAACAATTGTGTTATCTGACGAATACTTACAACTTCTGGTTCACAGGTCTCTGAAAGAGGACATCATCAGACAAATCATGATACGATTATTTCTGAACATTTGGGAATGAAGAAAACAGTGCAGAAACTCTTGCAGAAATATTACTGGTATGAGTGTATAGTAGATGTGGCAAATTGGATAAGATCCTGTCACACATGTGGAACCATCAACTAAAAACCCGAAAGCACCTCTGGGGAAAATGCTAGTGGGAGCTCCCCTTGATAGACTGCATGCTGACATTTTGGGTCCATTACCTCGTATACTAACGGGAAACAGATATATCCTGGTGTTTGTGGGTGCATATACAAAGTGGCTAGTGGTCCCAGTTCCAGATCAATCAGCTATAACATGTGCGGAACGAATACTTAATGAGGTCATTGCAAGGTTTGGGACCTGTCTTAGTCTCCATTCCGATCAAGGGAGGAACTACAAGAGTTTAATATTTAAGGAGTTTTGCAATGTCTTAGATATTAGGAAAACTGATACGACAACCAGCAATCCTAAAGGAAATGGACAAGCAGAACGCATGAAAAAAACCATAATGAGAATGGTAAGAGTCGAGCAAACTGACTGGGACCTGAACTTGTGTTGCCTTGCCGCGGCATACAGGGCCACTCCAAACGAGAGCACTGGGTTCTCCCCAAATATGCTAATGTTGGGACGCGAGCTCAGGTTGCCATGCGAATTAATGTTGGACTTCACCACGTACGTAACGGGCAGTGAAGTTTTCTCTTCCTATGGGGAGTATGTGGGGAAAGTACGTGAAGGATTACACAAATGGCACCATTTAGCGAGGAAAAACTTCAACCATTCGTTTGAGCGACAGAAAGCAAAACTTGACGCCAATGCAGTCAGTGTACAAAATAAAATAGGGAATACTGTTTGGTTCCGGGACGAAAGGATATCAGTTGATGAAACTGCCATATTGAACTATATACTGGGCCATATCTAGTGGTGACAAAATTCAACGACATAGTTTATTAGATCCAATGGTCAGGGAGGGTCATAGGAGGATAGTAAATATAAATAAACTGAAACCATATCACGGGGGGGGGGTAAATTTACCAATTTGGCCCAAGCATGATATTGCAAAAATTCAAAAAAAAAAGAAGAAGAGGAAACAGCGCATAAGCAGACCAATCCTAAATAGTGCTTCGGTAATTCACTATAGCTGTCTTTCTATTTTAGATTAACCATGCCAAGAGGACCAGCATACAAATGCACTAAATGGGACTACAAAGATGAACTTGAGAGGGCCAAACGCCATTACTTGATTAGACATGTGGAACCGGACCAGGTGACATTTGTCTAGGTTGTGTGCCTATCGGGCGATAACCAGAAAGGACTTCATCCAACTTGACTATGCTATGCACATAAAACGCATGCGAAAAATGGAGAAGTTGGGGGAGATCGACGAGGCTAGCTACATGGTAGAATCAAGTAACCAGGACATGATCTTTAAAACAAGAGCACTGATCCAATTGGACAAGGAGGACAGTAAGAGGGAATGGGAATAGAGGAAGAATGTGAAGGTCAGATATGTGGTGTCAAAAGTCATAAAAGGTTGTCGAGGTTATAACACCAAGTAAGGTGGTTGAACCAACTAAGGTCGTCGAACCAAGTGATGTGGTTCTTGAGGTGGAAAGGACCGTTGCGAGTGAGACGGTGTTTGAAAGTCGTATGGACTTGGATAACTTCCCTGATTTCTCATCACTAGTACGCGAGAACAATGAGTCAACAGACTTTTTAACTAAATACATAGAGGAACTACATGTAGTTCGGCTGAATCCAGTGCCGGTGAAATCGACATATGAGGTCCAAACAGATGCTATGCTGGTGTCTTACAAGGAGGTGAACGTTCTTGCATTAAGTATGGAAGTAGCATACTTACGAGCCAGGGTTGATGGGTTGGAAAAAAGGCTGGACGGGTTAGAGGGGAGGATCCCGGTAAAAAGAGTCATATCAAAGAAGTTCAAAAAATAGCAGAGAAGCTTCAAGCCGTCAAACTAATCCGAAGAAAACATGTGGATAATTGTTTCGTTTTGTGCTGTTAATGTTCTAGTCATTTGTGGGATACAACTTTTTTTAACGAGGGGGTAGTGAGGAAATGCATTTTTTTTTTACAAATACAATTCCCCAAAGTAAATATTTCCAAACTTTATATTCACAAATATCTCGGGGAAAAAGTTAATAAAACCCGGTCTTACTTTCACACCTTATTTAAAAGGTAGTCCAATTCAAGGGGTGTTATATATAATAACTTCATATTCAGTAATTGTTAATTTATAAGCGCAAATCACTTTGCGATCGGCTATGTTTTGCTTTCTCATGGGCGCCGCCATCATGCCGTAGTTCAGCTTTGGCGTTCTTGGTATCACTTCATCGTATCCTCACATAATATATGACGCATATTTATCATGGAATACATAAAAATCACTCATATATAAATGATTTCTAAATAGTGCATACAAATTATGTATCATTTATTGATTTTTGATGACGCCATTGGTGTTTTAACTACGCACTATTTCTTCTGCAAAGAGAAATCTCGCAGAAGCTGTTTCGTTGGTTTTTTAACTCTGCAGAATTTTCTAGGCTAAAAAATCATGAAGAATTTGATAAGTTGATAATTAAGGTTCTGCATCAGTTACAATTTCTTGATCATCTTCCATATTATTCTTACGTATTCTTAGGACTTGGACTTTGTTTTATTCTAGGTTTCGTTATCTATTCCAAATTAATAGGTAAATTTTCTAAGTCATTATTTAATAACTTATCTGCACTTTAACTATTTTTAAAACAAACTTCTATATATTTTCTATGTGAGGTTGTTTTCCAAAATATGAATGTTAGTTAAATCTGTATTGTTGGCTACTTGTATGTTTCAAACAGGTATGAGTAATTTTGACTCCATGACAAGGGGATTACTAAAATAGCCAATTTAGTGGAATTGTCTGAAGTGACAGACTAAAATTGGACCATGCAATGCCACCCAAATGAACATGTTTCCATTAGGGGAAACTGGGGCTCAACTTCCATATGAGGATAACTCTCGAGGACAAAATGGCGATAAACAAAGTGGAGACCATTCAAACACCAAACGAGAGCAGCTATGCATGTACCAAAGTGGTTACGTCATGAGCTCTACTATATATACTATATGGGCCTATTTAATTTGTACTCAATTATGTGGAAATAGTTATATCTACCTAAATAGTTTTTTCCTGTAGGTTTGGGAGAATTTTGGTTTCTCTCCACACGCCTTTTAGTTTCATAAGTTGTATATCAAGTAGGCATTATTCGATGCAGAACCCTGGGATGGAACTGATCTTGGCCTGATTAGTTCTGTTCCAGTCACTTCATACATGGGTAAGAAAATATTCTCATTATGGCACTAAATGTGACTCAATTGTCAATTTCGTTATGCAAGTAAAATAGTTATTTACATTATAAGTGAAATAAGTTATGCAAATAAAATATTCTGCTTCTTGGAGTAAATAGCATTTCCTATTTGCTAAGTCTATACTCTTAAGTAACTAAGTTGTGCTTTGGCAGGTAATTGTGCCAAATAAAACTAAGTCCAATTTTCGGGAGCTCTGCAATATAATTATTATTTACTCTTAAGCTAAATTTCCCACTTAGCCAGACTTAGCGGGTAATTTCGCTAGAGTCTAAATATTTAGTCACAATACACTTTGACGCTTGGGGTGTTAAATCCAATAAATAATAATTCTATTTTTATAGTAATTTATATAACATTTTTGGATTTCAAATTGTGCAAGTCAAATGCATTATTTCAAATCTAAATGTTTCATATTACTTTAATTTATTAGCCTGTGTGGGTGGTAGTGGCCTGTGTGGACTGTTTAATATTATTATATTCATAAATATTTTATTAAAGTCATTCATAGTAAAATATTCTAGAATTAAAATCTGCTCAAAATTACCTCAGCTACATGTGTATCATATATATAATGTTGTTAGAAATGTTTTCATAAATTGTTAATGTTAAAAGTTTAATAATTGCAAAGTTTAAAACAAATAAAATTTATACTTGTACAAATAACTCCTTCTTTATTGCAAAGACAGTTCTGCTGTCTTTGTTACATCTAATCAGGCTAATAGCCTCCTCACATTATTTTTCCTGGTTTTTTTTTCATAAATACTACTTGGTTAATCCTGGCTTATTTATCAGCACCTGGTGATAGGCATGTTCAAGTGTGACTTCCTTGCCTTCGTGGTGTTGCAGGAGACACTCCGTGAGACGTTCCGTTGGAAAGTCTCATGGAGCTGGTCATCTCGCCAGTCTCGGGGTGGGAAGACCACATGTGGGTGTGCTTACCACTTGGGCGTTACAATATGCAACGTCAGACATTGTTGAATAATCGTTTCTTATCGAAGTTGTTTCCGCTACCTGTTACGGTCGTTCCCCTATTTTGATTTGTCGTATTATTTTGTGTAAAACAGTTTGTTGTATAATTGCCGAAATTAAATTACAACTTCTGCAAATGATACCCGATGTCTTGATTATATTACTAATCTTGGAAAGTACCCACATAAAAACATTGGATGTCACGGTTTGTGTTATATTGTGGGAATAGAACATTAATCTTCGTTCTACTATAATTTCCTAAATTAACTCGCATCGTGTGAAACCAGAACTGTGCTGTTACGCGAAATATCCCCATAGCTCATGTCATCTTGCCAAAACAGCGGTACGATATACACCCGGAGGGCGTAATAAATGTTGTAATGGGGGAATCGGCATTTTGCATTCGGATCTTTATTCAGTGAACTCGAATGAGACTTTCAGCCTAACAAACTTGGTATCTGACCTACATGTAGTTCTGATTTTTTTTGTCAGAATACCCTGACCAGGTTGCGATCCCCGGTCCGCTGGAACGAGAGGCCAGTTCGCTACCTCTCGGCTACCGAACTCCCTCGCGTGTTCACGTGACCTTGGTCTATTTACACAATGGCCTGCTAATGGTTGTCGGAATTCTGTCTACATTGGACACTTCTCCAATTTCGGTCATTTAATCTCACGAGAAGATATCTCGAGAACATCAACTTGGTTCGTTAGCTTCGACTTCTATCCATGGATTATTTGATTAGTATAGCGCCATTTATCAGCATCACAAAAACTAACCATTGTCGAAATCGGATTCTTTTGTTTGAACAGCCTGATTGATAATATTCTGTAAATTACGAAGAAACATCATAAATGGCGTTTGTACGATTATTCTGTGATTCAATTTATCCGGGCTATTGAATGGAATTGCATCGTCATCAGATTACACGACCAATGCTCCCTGCACAGGTCATGTGTGTGGGTTCACATGAAATGAGAAAATTAGTTTTGCAATGGTATAATTTAGTCAATGGTGTTAAAGGCACGGGCGGCGTTCGTTGCATAAATATTCATATTCGTTCAAATCGCCATCAACAGAAGGAATATTCAAATATATATAGTTTTGTTCATATGCCAAACATAATCAGCGCGTAAATAGTATATTGTCATCAAGACGTACGATGGTGTACGTAAACAAGAACCTACTCGTGTTACAGTTTTGCTTCTGTTTACATAACATCGCGCAATTCTATTGGTTAATCACACACGAATGATATAAACGCTCTTTATTATGTCCATATCAGGAAAACAATAACAAATAACGCTCTTTATGTTTACCATATCCGGATCTAAACAAAAGCCAGGTTCTGTAACGTTTTTTTGCTTTTGTTTACGTAACAAAGGAAAAAACATTTGACAATAACATATTGTTTATGCCATATTTCTGATTGGTATAAGAACAAGGTCTGTCTATATTTTACTATTATTTCTGTTTATGGCGGTTTTTGACGGAGGTATTTTAACAGCATACCCACCGCCAACACCGCCCGTATCTTTAAAGCAAACATGTATGGGAAGCCAAATTGACATCTAATAAATAATTGAGCTTAAGCGCAATAAGAATATTTCTTATTGTGCTTGAGCACAATAAGAATATTCCTTATTGCGCTTAAAGGTACGGTTGGCTTTGGCGGTGGGTATCCTGTGAAAATATTTCCACCCGTCAAAAACCGCCACAAACAGAAAGAACAACAAAATGTAGACAGACTTTGTCCGTATACAAATAAGAAATATCGCATAAACAGTATGTTATTGTCATATCTTTGACCATTGTTATGTAAACAAAAGCATAAAAAGTTACTTTTCTGGTGTTTGTTTATATTATGATGGTGAACATAAAGAGCGTTCTTTGTTGGTGAATTCCTGATATGGAACGCATAAAGAGCGTTTATGCCTTTTGTGTGCGATTAGCCAGCAGCATTGTGCTGTCTTCTGTAACACAATCAGGCTCTTGCTTATGTAAAATATAGTAAATCTTTATGATAACATGCTGTTTACGCGATGGTCATGGTATATATGAACGAAACTGTATGCGTTTTAATGTTTTTCTGTTTACGGTGATTGGAACAAATATGAATATTTTCGACAACTAAGGCCTCACGTGCCTTTAAGCACGATTAGAGATTGCGCAATAAGTTATTCATTATTGAGCTTAAGCGCAATTAGATATTCCTTATTGCGCTTAAGCACAATAAGATCTTCTCTTATTGCGCTTAAGCTCAATTAGATTATCCCTTATTAAGCACAATTAGGGATTCCTTATTAAGCGCAATAAGATATTCCTTATTGCGCTTAAAGGTACGGTTGGCCTTGGCGGTGGGTATCCTGTGAAAATATTTCCACCCGTCAAAAACCGCCACAAACAGAAAGAACATCAAAATGTAGACAGACTTTGTCCGTATACAAATAAGAAATATCGCATAAACAGTATGTTATTGTCAAATGTTTTACCATTGTTATGTAAACAAAAGCATAAAAAGTTACTTTTATGGTGTTTGTTTATATTATGATGGTAAACATAAAGAGCGTTCTTTGTTGGTGAATTCCTGATATGGAACTAATAAAGAGCGTTTATGCCATTTGTGTGTGATTAGCCAGTAGCATTGTGCTGTCTTCTGTAACACAATCAGACTCTTGCTTAGGTACAATATAGTAGGTCTTTATGATAACATGCTGTTTACATGATGGTCATGGTATATATGAACGAAACTGTATGCGTTTTAATGTTTTTCTGTTTACGGTGATTAGAACAAATATGAATATTTTCGACAACTAAGGCCTCACGTGCCTTTAAGCAAATAGTAGAATCCGAATAAGCCTACATATGGACAGTCACCAGGTCACCTCACCAATAAACTCCACCCACCGCACTATGGGCAATACCATTTGAATAACAGGGAGTTTATGTAATGTGGCTTATTGCGCTTAAGCGCAATAAGAATATTCCTTATTGAGCTTCAGCGCAATTAGAGATTCCTTATTGCGCGTAAGCACAATAAGATATTCCTTATTGCATTTAAGCGCAATAAGATATTGAAATAGGTCCATAAATATCCGAACTACCTTTCTGCGATCATTATGTAACCCCAAAAAAGACGCATTTAAGTAATGATAAATACAACTGTCAATACAGCCATTTGCGCGACATGGAACAGAAAAGAGCGTTCCGTGGTAGTCTATTCCTGGTATGGTAACAATAAAGAGCGTTTGTCTTACTTCTGGCGAAAAGTTGAAAACGGCTGAAAAATGGCTGTGGCTTTCGCAAGTGTTTTTTGGGGTATATGAAGCCGGTAGATAAATAGTTCGTTTATTTGTCGACCTATCGTATCCGTCGCTCCAAATTACGTAGAAAACATTTTGGAGGTTCGATTGAGCCATGTCCGTTTAATTTTTCCCGAAATCGAAATGGATCGATAATTACTTGAACTACCTTTCGACGTACATCATGTCACATAAAGAAGCCATACAACTTTAAACACGGTGTTTGAGTCTCAAACAAACAACAGCCATGTGCACGGCATGGAATAAAAAAGAGCGTTCCGTTTTAATCTGTTCCTGATATGGCAGAAATAAAGAGCGTTTATTTCACGTGCATGCGAAAAAAAATTAACAGCTGGAAAATAGCTTTGACCATGACAAGTATTTTCAGACCATTATTATGAAGCCGGTATAAACAATAATAATTAAGAATGTAACACCATGTCTATAATATATACACGAACTCCGTGGTGTAAATATAGTCAACGTCTTCCTTGTGTAGCAATATCTTCATCACCATCATCATAATCATCAATATAATATCATTATCATCATCGTCATCATCATTGTAGTAAATCATTATAACACCATCATCATTATCATCATCATCATCGTCGTCGTCCTCTGCGACAACAACAAGAGCAACAACAACCATATCTTCCAAATTCAGATTCTCATCTAAAGTGTCAATAGTTGCATGCTCTATGCTGGTATATTTACTAGGCAAGATACGATTTCTTTCCTCGCTAAAACATTCTAATAGATAATGCAGTTCAACTCCGAGCTGTCGTTTATTACACAAGGGACAGAGTCCATTTAGTAAGTTTGTATCATTCCATCGACCTTTCTCTATTGGCAAGCGATGGTTACAAGTACGGAATTGGTCAAAAGTTATTCTGTACAATACGCAAGTTGATAGTATCCTCTATGGGTAGTCTACCACTCAACGGAGTCTCAGCGTATAACATATAATTAGGGGTAGATGATTTAGGATGGAGAACGTGTTTCAACAATCTTGATTTTGGTTTTCTCGACGTTGACATTCAATTTCCACTTCCGGTAAAACTGTTAAGTGCCGTCCGCAGTTTTAAAGGTTTTTAATCATAAGAACTGTGTCCATCTGCGTATAAAATAATGAATAGCTTGACGTACATCTTCAAGTGAGTTTCTATACCCCGTGACATTTTAACCCTTTCATGATTGGAGCTGCGCTGGCGCAACATTAAAGACCCTATGGCAATGCATTCTCTTATATATGCGAGTCGACCATAGGTCGCCTCGCATATATAAGAGAATGTATTGCCATAACAATTTTGTATCATTATTTATCAATTTGTCTTACATTCTTTAACAATTGTTATCATTTTTTATAATGTGTTCTTACATTCTTTAACAATTTTTATCATTTTTTTTATAATTTGTTCTTACATTTCGTGTTCCGAAGTATAACAATTTTTATAATTTTTTCTTATATTCTTTAATATACATGTATATGGGTATCCTGTGAAAATATCTCCACCCGTCAAAAACCGCCACAAACAGAAAGAACATCAAAATGTAGATATACTTTGTCCGGATACAAATAAGAAATATCGCATAAACAGTATGTTATGGTCATTTGTTTTTACCATTGTTATGTAAACAAAAGCATAAACAGTTACTTTTCTGGTGTTTGTTTATATTATGATGGTAAACATTGTTGGTGAATACCTGACATGGAACTAATAAAGAGCATTTATGCCATTTGTGTGTGATTAGCCAGTAGCATTGTGCTGTCTTCTGTAACACAATCGGGCTCTTGCTTAGGTAAAATATAGTAGGTCTTTATGATAACATGCTGTTTACGCGATGGTCATGGTATATATGAACGGAACTGTATGCGTTTTAATGTTTTTCTGTTTACGGTGTTTGGAACAAATATGAATATTTTCGACAATTAAGGTCGCACGTGCCTTTAACACTTTTTATCATTTTTAATATTTTTTCTTACATTCTTTAACAATTTTTATCATTTATTCAGATTTATTATAAATTTTTCTTACATTCTTTAACAATTTTTTATCCTTATTTCTTACATTCTTTAACATTTTTATATCATGTTTTTCTTAAATTCCTTAATAATTATAAAAAATAATATAAAATTTGTTAGGCCAATGAATTCTCTTATATATGCGAGGCGACCTATGGTCGACTCGCATATATAAGAGAATGCATTGGCACAGGGTTTTCGCAACAATTAAGGAAGCTCCCGTCATGAAAGGGTTAAAGCAGCAACTCCGAAGACTTGTATGTGGGCATTATTTATTCACCCACGTTATATATGGAGATATATTATACAGCGAACACGAAGAAAATGTTTCAGTAAGTGATTTGGTGAGTTAGTGAGAACAAACTACATAGATACAACAAATTGACATCAGATAACGAGGAATTCATTTACATACACCATAAATGTTTTGTGTGGATTGTGTATAAGACATTCGGATCGAAGAACGCGGCCAGATTTATATATACGAGTGGGTGATGATAAGGTCATACCTATCAGGACCAGGAAGGAAGTTTCATATTCCAGGACAGCGCTGATTCTGCGATAATAAAAGGTGTTCGGTTTATTGAAGAGCATCAAAGATGCATTATCCGAGTTGACACCATGGGGCCACCATTAGTATGTTTTATACCAGAAAATACATGAACCGATTATATCGCACCCATGAGCCCAGTAACGGAGCCTTTGATGGTCTGGTTACGACATTCAAAATAGGAAGTTTTAACGTCCATGATAAAGATCGTCTATGCTTTAGTTTCCCCAAAAGCTTTAGAGAATAAAGAGCGTTATCTTACACGTAAATTACTGATTGACGTTTTTTTTTAAATTGTATTTGCGTCATACCAATGGCAGGCGATTGCCAGTATTTTCCGTGTTTCTTCTGCCTTGTAAGATGAAAATTATACGGTCATATTTATAAATATTACAAGATAAGAACAACAGTAAAATGTGCAGTCTCATTTTTTAGCCTGTTTAATTGACATAAATACAAATTTACATCCACTGACTACCGATTCCAGCAAAACTAATCTACTGGTTAAGAGAAAACTCGTTCTAAGTTTGAACAGCTCTTTAATAGTTTCCCCAACGAGAATGTCAGCGGTTTTGAATACGTTGTTCCATAAAACTGTCCAGATTCACCGATCAATAACCGACTGACAAAGTTTTAATTGATTAATTGATGCGGTCGAACGTAATCAGGCGTACAATATACCCCGTGACTGCATCGATGAATGGGCGGAACACTCAACTACATTTCCTAAACCTCCAGTGATTCGGGGACATAAGAATCCATCGATGGAACAAAATATCGATTTCCGAGGAAATCATTAATGTGACAACCAGCCTCACAGGCGCCTTGGAGCGGAGGGGGGGGGGGGGGTAGTACAAAATTTGCAGGAAGGTATGCCGTTTTTTTGCATCTGGCATTTTCGGGGACCCACCACCCCCAAACCTGCAAAAAAAAAACAAACTATTTTACTCCCAATATTTTGACAACCGAATTGGTCTAAAACGCATACAACTCTACAGATATAACTCATATGACTGGGAATTATCTCAATTAGTTCAAATAACAGTTTACCTGTTTCAGAAGCTGTTTAATTGGAACAAAATGTTTTATAAATTGCTGATCATCTGTAAACCTAGGTCATTGTCCAGAATACACAAAATTTCATAATTTCAAACTATTTCCTGATTAGTCTGTCAACCAGCCCATTATCTAACATATTCCATACCACTTATGTTAGTCTACTCGAGCAACTTACTTCTATTATACTGAACTAGCTGAAACAGGCTCCCTTTGGGAACCTATATTCAGCATCGGAGATACCTGTGGCCCCTTTTGTGGGACTTCGCACTCATTTTGATCTTAGACAGAGCCTTCATTTAGCGGCAGCCCCTTTGTGCGCTTCTAGCTTATTTGGTCATTGAAACATTTTGATTCATATATATTGTTTTAATATATTTTTTTTTAAAGATTGAATTCCTTGCTCAATTTAACAAAACCAATTTTATTTTATTTTTTTTCATTAAAACTTTTGAAAAACTAATACAATTATAACATCAGCCAGGGTACCCCGAGTCACCACACCAAATTTGGTTGAACTCGGTCCAGGGGTCTGAGAGAAAAATCCGGACAGATCCTACTCGTTTATATATATACTAGAAGGTGACCCGACTTCGTCCGGGCTTTGACCTTGAATTGTCCATTTTGAAGGTCAAGTGTGGTCACGATTTGACCAGTCCAAAACACTGCCCGGACAAAAGTACCCGTCGAAATCCATCCTGTTTTACCCGATTTGACCTCGAATTGATCATTTTGAAGGTCAAGGTCAGGGTCACGACTCGACCCGTCCAAAACACTCAGTGGACAAAAGTAACCCCACGTATCAAATATCGTCGAAATCCCATCAAAATTCGCGATTTGACCTTGAATTGACCCGATTTCAAGGTCAAGGTCAAGTCGCACGAGCAAATGAATATCCCTAGACACTAATTTTCATCGAAATTCCGTGATATTCGGGCGTTTGACCTTGAAATGATTCGATTTCAAGGTCAAGGTGACGTCGCACGGGCAAATTAATAGGCATATGCCACTCCCCTGCCGAAAGAACCCCCACATACCAAGTTTCATCGAAATCCCGGGATATTCGGGCGTTTGACCTTGAAATTACCCGATTTCAAGGTCAAGGTGATGTCGCACGGACAAATTAATATGACTATGTCACTCCCCGGCCGAAAATACCCCCACATACCAAGTTTTATCAAAATCGGGTCGGCCGTTTTTGAGTTCATCGATTACACACACACACACAGAGAGACAGACATATCTTCCAAAATATATAATAGATTTATAAACCGGTTCACACCCATCGGCCAATCAAATTGTTCCAATTCATGAACAATATTTCTTGTATGAATCTGTATTTCAACGGGGCCAAATTACAGACTTGAGCTAAAATAGCACACATAAATTGACATTAATTGGATAGTAAGCTGAAAGGAGATCGGTGCGGTAGGTGTGAAATTCTAACAATGCGCCATGGATAATGATCGCACCAGTCACTTGGGAAGTTAAACACGGATCATTCCACTGGAATGGCATTATTAGCGGACATACCTATATAGGGGTGGTCTGCATGGGTGGGGGCCCAACACTTTCGGTTGAATATGTTATGGTTTGTCGGGAGGGGCGGGTGATTGGAAATAAACTGAACGAGATCCAAACCTGTTTCGAATGTATAATCCACAATAATCACGTAATGATCTTTTGACTGGTACATTGCGAAAATTTCACAAACTGTTCACATTTACATGCATGTGTGCGGAAAATACACGGCAGACACTATACACAGGTTTGCTTACGTCTTTTGTTATGAATGCCGGTGATATTTCATCACACAAACTTTATGCAATGTGGAATAGTTTCACTTCCGAGTCCGAACACAACCAGCACATTGTCTTCTGAACGATAATTCCATTATGGCAACAAGGCGAAAAATAACATAAACAGCTGAAACAGTTTTTTGTCACAAGGAATATTTTTTTATCAAGAAACACGTTATCAGTATAAAACGTTCTCAAATTCGGACACAAAATGGTGTATCAATGCTGATATATAATGCAGACGCATGCAAGTGAGCCGATTGTCAACGGACATTTGACTGATTATTCAACAGGAGTGGCGAACACCACAATCCATTCAATTAACTTTTGATTAGGTAATCATCGACTATAATGTGGCTCAATTGTGTTTGCCTTGGGGTGTGAACCGTTTTATAAATATGTCATAACCCCCTTGGCTATCTGTACAAGGAATACAGACCGCAGCCGCTTCGCGGCTTTGGTCTATATTCCTTGTATAGATAGGCAAGGGGGTTATAACCTATACATATAGATGACAAGCAGTCACGGTACTATACCAGACTTGGATACTTTAGGTCTTGTGAGAGATCATCTGAGTTGAAAGACATGCAAATAATTCACTGATTGGCTTGATGCACTGATGGCAGATATTTTCTACCCATTGATAGTCACATTAATGTTTGAGACAGTTGCTCGCTCTTTTTACATGCACTCAATGATCTAGGCATTAGTTACATCAGGACAAGTTTACTTATATATGCAAACTTATGTCATTGTACAGGATACACACAATTCCATCATTTCTAACCATTTCCCGATTAGTCTGTCAACCAGCCCATTATCTAGCATTATGCCTTAACACTTTTGTTAGTCTACTGGAGCAACCTCTGTTATAATAATATGAGTTGATAGACATGCAAATATTTCACTGGTTGGCTTGATGCACTGATGAACAGTGTGATGACAGTTATATTCTAGCCATTGATAGTCAAATTAATGTTTGAGACAGTTGATCGCTCTTTTTCCATGCACACAATGATCTAGGCTTTAGTTACATCAAGACACGTTTATTTATTTCAGTTTTACATTTCTCGAAGCTTCTTTCCGAAGGGTGTCGGGAAGGATTTTTTTTTTCACCCCACCGCCCCATATTCAACATGCCATAACTTAATGGCATCTCCACTAAGGCTCATATGAGGTCCCAGTAACATTAATATGGTGTTTTTGCAGTTATAAATTCTTATAATATGTTTTAAACTGTTAGAAATGTCAAATAAGGTCTTTAGTAAAAAAGTTGCATGAGGTTGTAAAAAACGCGTTTTTTTGCCCCTCGGGTCACCCACCCACCCGGCATACCTTCCTGCAAATTTGTTACTACCCCCCCCCAGCTTGAAGCGTATAAATAATACAATGACAATATGTCGCATGTATAATTTCTAAAAAAAAATATGTACAATTTATTTTTGAAATTTGGTACATATACGTGTATGATTAATGTGCCACAATATTTAAGAACCATCTGGAATTTTTAAGCCAACTTTCTATACACGTTATGGCATGAAAACTCTTTGGAAAATGTCACTATTTCTAGGCACCAACTGAAGGACTTCCACAAACTTTTACTTTTTCACCATCTAGAACAGTATATATATCCACGAATAATGATATATTTCATATAAAAAGATAGTGATATGAAACTGATTATTTCTTGATTAAATATTTTTAATAATTTAAGAAAGACCGGTCATAAATAATTTTCAGTTCATGCCTGTTGATCAATACACATTAGTCTGAGACGAGTTATCTATATATAACGTATATAATACCGTTCTATATGCTCTCGCTCAAATATGCTTATTAGAAAGTTTTACAAATGTTCGCCTAATGTGAAAATGTATTTATTTCAAATTTTCGTATCTCCATTATATTGGGCTCATCTTTGGATGAACTATACCAAACGATGTTATAGAAAACTTACAGTTTGTAATAATAATAATGCATACAGAACATTTATGGGTTATGAGAGATCATGTAGTGCAAGTGGGATGTTTGTAGGTGACAGAATGTGCTCTCTGACAGTGTTGATTCGAAAGGGTGTGTGTGGATATCGTGTAAGAATTTATAAATCTTTAAACAGTAATTTGAATACTATTTGTAACTCAGATCTGATCTATCGGTCTAATTTATTCAATCATTGGAATCGACTTCTTTATATTTAATTTGTAATTATATGTTGTATGTATGACTATATATGGGCATATCTTGCCTGAAATAAACACATTACAATATATAAAAGAGTAGGATATGTCTATCCGTCCGTCTGTCTGTCTGTCCGGGTTTTTCTCCGGGACCCCAGGACCGATTTAAACCAATTTTATATTTAAAATATGTTTTATTCAGATCTCAATATATAACATCTCAAATACATGGACAAATACACTATATAATCAGTGATGTGTCAATTTGTTTATATAATCCAGGGTGAGTTATTTCTCTCTTTGTTAAATAGTATTGGTGGGGGCAGAATCTAAAAATGTTATTTTATGTCTGGGTTTGTCTCATTTTGGGGATTCCTCAGATCACAGTAATTTTGCAAAAGTAGTCAGGGACCACTCTGAGAGACTTCCAAACCCCCATCCTAGCCCACGCACCACCGGTTCACATAACTCTTTGAAACCGATTTGACAAATGAGACTACTAAGTAGAACAAGAGATAGAAAAAGTTAAAAACAGATCTAAGCATCACAGAAATAAAAAAAAATTAGGATGGTATTACTCGCACAAAAGCTAGGTAGAAAGTAGAAGGTGAAAAGTCAACAAAATATTTTTTGCAATTTGGAGAAGAGAAGTTTGACTGAAAAATCAATACCAAAGTTGATCAAAAGCAATGGAACGGAAACATAACTTCGCCGAAATACTAGAAGAACAACATCACTTTTACAACGATTTATATAGCTCAAAATTAAAACCAGATAAAAATCTCGATTAATAAATTTTTGGGGATGAAAACAATCCATTCTTATTACTTAAGATTACATGTACTAGAAGAAGGTCTACTTGACCGATCAGGATTGTTATACAGCATAGAAAAACATAAAAAATAAATCTCCTGGGTCAGATGGATACACAGTTGATTTTTATAAACTATTCTGGAAAATCTTAGGAAAATTTGTAATAAATTCATTAAACTGCGGCTTTAGATCACAAATGCTCTCAGTGACACAAAGAGTTGGGATAATAACATGTATCCCAAAAGAACATAGAATTTATATTAAAATTGGCGACCCATCTCATTACTAAATGTGAATGCCAAGATAGGATCCTCAGTACTCGAAAATCGAATAAAAAAACTCGACGTAATTTAATATCGGATAGACAACTTGGCTTCCTTTTTGGACGTTACATAGGAGAATCTACCAGACTCAGTTTTGATTTGATCAATTGGTGTGAACGTGACAATATTCCAGGATTCCTCATAATACTATACTTTGAAAAAGCATTTGGTTGCCTAGAATGGAATTTTATAGACAAATGCCTTCAATTCTCAGCGCCGCATTTAAGTATATCCCATATATTAAAGGGATAAAACTATTCTGCATTTATTTTAACTCAGTATGCTAATGACATAAGCCTTTTTGTCCCCCGAATTTTTTTCTTTCGGGGGACTATTAAAATAGCCGGTGCCCGTCCGTCCATCCGTCCGTCCGGAAATGGTTTCCGGATGATAACTTTAGTTTCGGTTATTAGATCAAAAGCAGATTTCAGAGGTGAGTTTATCAGACCAAAATACAGGTCAAGTTCGAATATGGGTTTGCTTCGCCCATTTTTGCGATAGTTGTGACCCTTTTCGACTTGGAATCATGTCAATTTCTGGTTTCCGGATGATAACTTCAGTTTGTGTGATCATATCTGAACCAAATTTGGAATGTGCGTTTATCAGCTCGAAATACATGTCAATTTCGAATATTGGTTTGCTACGCCCATTTTTATTAGTTATGGCCCTTTTACGACTTATAATCCTGTCAATTTCTGGTTTCCGGATGATAACTTTAGTTTGTGTGATCATATCTGAATCAAATTTGGTATACGAGTTTATCAGCTCGAAAGAGGATCAAGTTCGAATATGGGTACGATCCACCCATTTTGTTCTAAAATTTAGTATCGGATTTAGGGTCCTTGTTATTTTTTTCAGAAAAGCTGATGCCCCCAATGAAGCCACTTTTTCGGGGGACACTGTGGCCGGACGGCCGTTTATTATTTTTAGTAATGGGGTCAACCTGGAACTAATTGCAACACAAATGCCTTTTAGTTTACTGGATAGCTGATGATGTACTTCATTATAATATATATATATATATATTTTAGGAAAATCCAATTGGGACAAATTTTATAAATTTGTGTTTCCATGGCAACGATGGTTAATAATCGGGTATTTGGAAATTTACATTAAATAGTGCCTATCGTGAATAATTTAATAACTACCTAAAAGTTTACATTGGTTCATGGAAACACTTGTAATGGCCGACATTTCCATATATCCATGATGACCTTGAAGTGTCAAGGTCATGCATAAAGGTCAAGATCATTGTTAAAAATCAGGATTTTTATCATTTAGCAGTCACTTTTTCGACCGTCCTGGTTATGATTTATTACAAATATTGCCCTTGTCCTCTACTGGCCGCTCACTTATATAACCTTGTCTCTGCAGGGGGGGGGGGGTGGGAAAAAAATTCCGGGCACGTATGCCGGGGTGGGTGGGTGGATGGTCGATAGGACCAACAAACAAAATTTTCCGCAACTCAAAAATATTTTTCCTGCAAGTCTTTTAAACACAAGCTAAACCAGCGCACGCCAGAAACGAAACGAGCCAAATAAGAAGTGCCTTGCCACTGGAAAATGCTTTAACATTCTATATCATGAAACCGATCTGTCTGAGCATCACCACCACTTAAGCGAAATATCAACTATTTTATGAATCAAGATTTATATGTCAATTTATTTGCATAGGACAGCTATACAAAATTTGTGTTTTATGTTTTCAGCAATCCCAGAACACATATACGAGAAGAAATTACGCGGTTCAACTCGGTCTCGTGCGGAAAGGTCACTGTGGATGAAACCGACGCCTCCCGGTTGACCGTCCCATCTTCGTACCTCAGATTCGAGCTCCGGAGCACGTCGATCCTGCCAGATCAGTCCCGACAACTCCCACGGTGGATGATGACGCATCTGGTGAGCACGATCCGGTGGTTACATTAAGTGTGGCCTCGGTGGACGTTGACTCTGAAACAAAGGGATACATTGTTATCGAAGCTAGTTCCTCATGCTCTGGCAGTAATGATACAGCCCATTCAGAGAAATGCATCGAGGCGCCCAATAAATACTTATTGAGGCGTGCTGCGAGGTGTGCAATAAAAGCACTATCTGCCATATTTTGTTGCACAAGACAGCAAAAGACAACAACTGAGCAATATCGCCAAAGTTGGTGGCGCAAAAGCCAAGGTGGCTGTGTTCCAGTTCGCTCTTTTAGTTTTCCGTCAGCTTGCAGAGTTGGTTGACGCCTACGTTGTATGACTGTATTCTCTTTTATTTATTTAGTTAAGTTCTTATTATGAAATATGTGTCAATAAAGGCCCACTTCATTTTCGAATCCCCAGATAACATTATATACAACATATTCCATAATATATACCATTTGAAAGAGGAAGTGCCAAAACATTAAATTATCAACTTATCCGGTCGAATAGACTGTGAATATGTTGTTTATGTCAAGATACCGACGTGTGCTTAAATTAATGTCTGGTCTGCACTGCCAGTCTATTATTCTCAATGGAAGGGGATAACTCTAACTCTTAGTTGTGAATAAAAGGGGAAGTCTTTGTGTGAATCTGATAATCTCCATCCCTTGGCGACACTACTATAAGTCCACAGCCACATTCTGGTGGAATATGGATGCTCTTGGTTCTTTTTCCAAATTATATATACTATGGAATATGTTGTATATAATGTGATCTGGGGATTCGAAAATTAAGTGGGCATTTCAGTTTTAACAATGTGACAGATATGATTTGTATTTTTTTGACAGTAGTTTTGTTATGACTGTCTTTATAGCATGTGTATCCCTGTCCAGGAAAGTAGATCTCTGAATGAATTCAGAATGAATATATTCGATACATTTGTATGAATGATTTCAACAACAACAATATATATATATATATATATTTTCCCCTACGTTTCCGGAACATCACCATTTCTGTTATGCCTATTAACCAACACATTATTTCATAATTGACATGTAACATGGTGTCAACCCAGTAAGACGGTACACCGTGTTTGCCATGGACATACAAGTTGATCGGGAAGTTGACGGGAACATTCAACATACCATTATTCTCATTATCGGCTGACATGACCTCAGTAGTCTGTACAGTATTACACACAGATGGGCCTGGAAGCTGATCTGGAATAGCACCTATTGCCACTGGCATTTTTTTAGAACCAGATATCTTGCGAGACCGACGTGCTTTCCTCCACCTCCGTTTGTTACAATCAAAATATGTCCGTGTGTGGTTTAATTTATACACCATTTTTCTAAAAAGAAAAGAGTAGAAAGTGAAGTGAATATTATGCCTTTGATCATGGTGGAGCAAATTTCAAAACAATACACCAATAATATCATACAACATTTCTTTATTTTAAAGGTACTCAATCCGATCATACGGTCCCCATATCATCAAGATACAACAACAACAACAACAACAATATTTCTTCAAAATACGCTTTAGTTATCAGAGTCGATTAATTGCAACAAATTAATGCTAACCACCGTCGACTATGGTATCAAATTTCCCAAAATGGCTTGAACGGTTGCTGGAAATAAGGATTCTGTTTATGTTTTCTCTGGCAGAGCTGGGCGATACTGTCTATGTCAGTATGTGATAGATTATCGAAAGTTTTGATTAAATTTAATTCTTTTTTAAATCAGTCTGACATCTCTACTAAAGACATGACACAAATTCCACGAAACCTACGCCAATTACTCGAAGGTGCATAATAATAGTGTCGACATTAATATTATAATATTATTTTTGGAGAAAACTTCCTACAAATCACGCTCTCTTATTATTTCGCAAAGATACAGAGTGAAATGGATATTACTATTATTAATTTTGCCAAAAAAATACCGATTCCATAACACCCATTCTATCATACAAGAATTGGTTATTTGGACGTACCAAATATATATCCAGATCGCGTACCAAACAATCTGGTACGAAACATCCAGATGGTATGAAACGACCATGTGGTACAAAACGTCTAGAATTTAGAAGCCCCGGTGATTGGTCTAAATTTCATTGAGCCGTACTGGCCTTAGGCTTAGATAGACCAACCCCTATAAAGTCTAAACAAAATACTGATGTTTCCGGCAACAGAGGGGGGGGGGGGGATTTAGGGGCGGGCACACGGAAATTAAATTAATTTAATTTAATTTTATGTTTTTTTGTTTGTTTGTTGGAAACATCCATATATGGAATATATTCATTCTGAACATATGCATGGCCCTGGCACCACAAATGATATGACAGGACATAATAAGCACATTGTTGTAGGTATTGGAAGAGATAATTAAGCCTTGGTAGTATTTTTAATAATAAAAAACTATCACGACATCAACCTCTTGTTGCAATATTAGCCTGCATACACAAGGGTGCGGTCATCTTAAAACCCCACTGCTGGTGTACATACAAGGGTGTGGCCATCTTACAACCCCACTGCTGGTGTACATACAAGGGTGTGGCCATCTTAAAACCCCACTGCTGGTGTACATAGAAGGGTGCGGTCATATTAAAACCCCACTGCTGATGTACATACAAGGGTGCGGTCATCTTAAAACCCCACTGCTGGTGTACATACAAGGGTGCGGTCATCTTAAAACCCCACTGCTGGTGTACATACACAGGGGTGCGGCCATCTTAAAACCCCACTGCTGGTGTACATACACAAGGATGCAGCCATATTAAAACCCCACTGATGGTGTACATACAAGGATGCGGCCATCTTAAAACCCCACTGCTGGTGTACATACAAGGATGCGTCCATCTTAAAACCCGACTGCTGGTGTACATACACAAGGGTGTGGCCATCTTAAAACCCCACTGCTGGTGTACATACAAGGGTGCGGTCATCTTAAAACCCCACTGCTGGTGTACATACAAGGATGCGGCCATCTTAAAACCCCACTGCTGGTGTACATACAAGGATGCGGCCATCTTAAAACACCACTGCTGGTGTACATACAAGGGTGCGTCCATCTTAAAACCCGACTGCTGGTGTACATACACAGGGGTGCGGCCATCTTAAAACCCCACTGCTGGTGTACATACACAAGGGTGCAGCCATATTAAAACCCCACTGCTCATGTACATACACAAGGATGCGGCCATCTTAAAACCCGACTGCTGGTGTACATACACAAGGGTGCGGCCATCTTACAACCCGACTGCTGGTGTACATACACAGGGGTGCGGCCATCTTACAACCCGACTGCTGGTGTACGTACACACGGGTGCGGCCATCTTACAACCCGACTGCTGGTGTACATACACAGGGGTGCGGCCATCTTACAACCCGACTGCTGGTGTACATACACAAGGGTGCGGCCATCTTACTGCTGGTGTACATACACAAGGGTGCGGCCATCTTACAACCGGACTGCTGGTGTACATACTGTAGACTGGCCACTGATCCTCATATTTTACTACTCTCGCGATCCAAATAACAGCAGGGACGTGGCCAGAGGGTCTCCGTTGGGGGGGGGTCCATCTTGGGAAATTCTAACTGCACCCCCCTTAAATCAGACCAAACACAAGTTTTGCATAATTCCATTTGCACCCCCTCATTGCACCTCAGAGCTCAGGCCTAATATCTTCTAATATATAGTTTGGGACTTCTGTTTGTCTGTTAGCTATGGCCGGGAATACTGCCGGACGGATTGAGTCCAAACTTCCTATCTAATGGTAAAATACCAGATGGAGTGTCATCGCACCGGTTCTGAGAACGTCAGAGCACGCATTCTCCAACCCCCTGCCACAGCAATGGAAATTCATGGGTTAATCGCGTGATAGTTAAAGAGCGTTCGTATCCGCAGTGTCGTTGATAAAGAGCGTATATGTGTCAGGCATGAGCGTGTTGTGTCTGTGTACAGACATGAGCGTGTTGTGTGATTTTTATGTCTGTGATCGCACTTAGGGGTTCCTGGGAATGGGGGAGATTTTCATCGGGTCAGTTTTTCCGCCCGATGTGACCTTCACCTTGAAACGGGTACCCACAAATGATCTAATATATATTTTGGGACTTCTGTCTGATTGTTTGTCTGTTTAACTATGGCCGGGAAAACTGCTGGACGGATTTCGACGAAATTTGATACCTACGGGTGATTTTGTCCGGGGAGTGTTTTGGACGGGTCAAATAGTGACTCCGACCTGACCTTGACCTTCAAAATGGTCAATTCAAGGTCAAAGCCCGGACGAAGTCGGGTCACCTGCTAGTCCTATATATTCGTAAACAATGGTTCTATATATTCCCGGTATGAGAGCAATAAAATATTTTAACCTGAAAAATTGCATAAATCCTAACATCTAGCGGTCTATAAACTCCAGGTGTGAGAACATTTTGAAAACTATGCAAGAACATCGCAAATCCTAGCATCTAGACTGGCCTCAACTGAAGCTTTCCTAGTGTTAGAAATTTCAAACCTCATACTCCCCCTCAGGTTGGAAAATTCTCCAACTGATGACCATTTCAGTCCACAAGTTTGACCAAATGTAGTAAAATACTGTTTTGTTAAACTAATTAGCAGTTTTGTATTGGCCAAGGGGGAGGGACAGTGACACGTCGGTCCGACCAAATGTATGACAATATTGTTTTCTTAAATTAACTAGCAGTTTTTGACTGGCCACGGGGGAGGGACCAGGACACAAGCTTTCCAAGTGTTGGAAATTTCCTACCTGTCACCCCCCCCCCCCCCTAAGGTTGGAAAATTTCCAACTGATGACCATTTCAGTCCAACTAATGTTTTGGCAGGTATGAAATTTCCAACTGTTGAAATTTTTGTCCAAAGTTGGGGGGTGAGACACCCCCAAAACCCCTCCTGTCTCTGAATAACAGTAGGGGGCACAACTATAGTACATAGTCAAATTTCATTAAAAATTAAAAAAGTAGAGGGTAGCAATGATAGTATGGGATGATTTTCAAGTATGGTACTAAATGTTGGTTCATATCTGTTCGCACTTCCTGTTTAAATTATGGTAGAATACTCAAATCAGAATGCTATGGGTTTTTTTTTCTAATTTCGGAAGTTTTTATTTTTATTTAATTTTGTTTTAACTACATGTCGCGACTCTGAGCTAAATAATGGAATCGACCCCGCAAGTATGTCGCCAACGGTTTGCCCATCATGGTTCGGATGCATCCATGTTGACCAGTCTATAGGGACATAGGATATAACAGAGGGTTTCCAATACCCGTTGCCATTAACAGTTTGCATTTTGAAACCCTTCAAATGCTTGAACAGGCTGATGTATGTCATTACAGTCATTGTGAATACCTCTAAAACAAAAGTAGATGTGTCGATAACTATTAACCCATCTGCTTTCCTGAAGACTGTTCCATGCAGGTACTGAGTTAGGCATTCAAGGCTAATACTGGTTTACTGACAGTGATTATTGTCCCCCGACGTTCTGCAAGAAAAGGGGGACTATAGGAACGGACTCAGTCTGTCACACTTTTGAGTACCTTCATGGTGTAATCATCTCCTACTACAGATTTCATCACAGAGATTTTAAACTTCAGAATATTGTTGCCCAAATGTGTGCAACATGTATATAGATGACGGAAAAAATATTTTTTAACGGAGCTATTAACCCTTTTCGACTTAGAAAATTTCAATATTTTTTATAATTTTCTTTATGAGGGTACCTTCATGGTGTAATCAACTCCTCCTACAGTTTTGATCGTAGATATTTGAAACTTCAGAGTATTGTTGCCCACATATTGGAGATGTGCAACATGTATATAGATGACAAAAAAAAATTGACGGAATTATTAACCCTTTCGACTTAGAACATTTCAACATTTTTTTGTATTTCTTTAACAAAGCGGCATCGACTTGCCACGTTGTCGGGGGACACCGTGGTCGGCTGTCCTTTTATTAGCCACTAAGATAGATAGATAAATATTTTATTCGATGACACCTGTTAGTACAATATAAATAAGTACATATACAATATAAATAAGTACATGTATGTACAATATACAATATTTTATTTAATATATACTAAGTAATGGTTAGAGCACAAGAATAGTTCTTTACCAGAATAAATCGAGTCGGAGACGAGATTTATTCTGGTAAAGAACTATTCGCGTGCTCTGACCTACTTAGAGCACAATTGACCGCACATAATGCGATTATCTCGAAATACGCAATTGATCGTGCGTTGAACACGACGTACAATCCGTGCGCTGGCCCAGATGAACACAATGACCCGTTAGCCACACCAATCATCGTGATTACCCATGCAGTGAATGTGAATATATATGTCCGAAGCGACACGGATTAACGTGTGACGCGTTTTTCACAAAACAATTAGTCACTCGCAGATGTGTTTGGAAAGTCAAATGTGGAAGTCGCATGATTGTGTCTTACTATTATTATATACATTGTATAAGTGGATAATGAATTCCGAAGAAGTCTGTGTGCCAGAATGATGACATGGAATTTGGACCTGTAACCAACAACCAACTACTTTTTGCCAAAGGTAATGCTGCACATCATTATTATGTGACAAACGTGTCGCCTTTTCAAGAAACTGTTTCGAAATTACTACCATAATAGTCCATTGGTTCCTCCATATTCTCCAGATACAAGTTCTGTTGTTTGTTATATCGGATATATGGAGCGCTATAATGTGAAGTGGTGATTCTGTTGGATTATTGGATATATTTGTGGTAAATTACACCCAATTCCCAAGGCTGACAAACTAATATTTCAGTGATATCCCATTGTTCGAGACGCGCCACTCTTAACAAACAAATCGCGCGGTCGTTTCAATGTAGCTTCAGTTATTATACAAGAGGACGTGCATCCCCCACCCGCACTCCCCTTATACGCCGTCCCTATATATGTGCCTGCTTATTATATTAGAGGTTCATAAATAGTAACGGCGTATAATGGCAGTGTGTTTGGGGGAAGCAGAGCGCTGTTCGTGCCCCTGTCGCCTCTGCATGGTAATTGAAGCTACTTCGAAGCGACCGTGCGATTTGTCTGTTGTGAGTTGAGTGTGCCTAACAATGGGGTAATCATTGAACTATTCATTCGCCAGCCTTGGGAATCGGTGTGCTTTACCAAAAATCAGGGAACGATTGCAACAATGGGATTGTGCTCTAACATATGTTAGAGCACAATCCCATTGTTGCAATCGTTCCCTGATTTTTGGTAAAGCACACCGATTCCCAAGGCTGGCGAATGAATAGTTCAATGATTACCCCATTGTTAGGCACACTCAACTCACTCACAACAGACAAATCGCACGGTCGCTTCGAAGTAGCTTCAATTACCAGAGGCCACAGGGGCACGAACAGCGCTCTGCTTCCCCCAAACACACTGCCATTATACGCCGTTACTATTTATGCACCTCTAATATACTAAGCAGGCACATATATAGGGACGGCGTATAAGGGGAGTGCGGGTGGGGGATGCACGTCCTCTTGTATAATAACTGAAGCTACATTGAAACGACCGCGCGATTTGTTTGTTAAGAGTGGCGCGTCTCGAACAATGGGATATCACTGAAATATTAGTTTGCCAGCCTTGGGAATTGGATGTAATTTACCAAAAATACAATATATATATATATATACATCAACAGGACGAACGGAGGGGTGGCAATAGTAACACATGCATTGGTTGAATTATTTATTAACTAGTAGCATAATTACATTTATTATAATTATTCCACAATACTAATCCAGTTCCGAAAATATTCTCAGGACAGGACCACTAATCCAACGATGAAACTAAACGAATTAACATTTACATTTAGAACCACTAAATAGTGATATATCCAATAATCCAACAGAATCACCACTTCACCATATAGCGCTCCACATATCCGATATAACAAACAACAGAACTTGTATCTGGAGAATCTGGAGGAACCAATGGACTATTATGGTAGTAATTTCGAAACAGTTTCTTGAAAAGGCGACACGTTTGTCACATAATAATGATGTGCAGCATTACCTTTGGCAAAAAGTAGTTGGTTGTTAGTTACAGGTCCAAATTCCATGTCATCATTCTGGCACACAGACTTCTTCGGAATTCATGATCCACTTATACAATGTATATAATAATAGTAAGACATAATCATGCGACTTCCACATTTGACTTTCCAAACACATCTGCGAGTGACTTGATTTGTGAAAACGCGTCACACGTTAATCCGTGTCGCTTCGGACATATTTATTCACATTCAACGGCGATCACTGCATGGGTAATCACGATGATTGGTGTGGCTAACGGGTCATTGTGTTCATCTCGGCCAGCGCACGGATTGTACGTCGTGTTCAACGCACGATAAATTGCGTATTTCGAGATAATCGCATTATGTGCGGTCAATTGTGCTCTAAGTAGGTCAGAGCACGCGAATAGTTCTTTACCAGAATAAATCTCGTCTCCGACTCGATTTATTCTGGTAAAGAACTATTCTTGTACTCTAACCATTACGTAGATAGTTGGCTCAACTGCATGTTACATGTATTTGTACATGTCTCCGACACATGACGAGCGGTGCCCTTTGTACATGTCCGAGACCATATAACACACAATGCGCCGATTTGAGACAGCGCAATTTTTATTTTTATATAAGAACAATTTAAGGAGATAAAAGAAAGGATAGCTGACTGTGAAAATGATATATCTATGCATGGGATATATATCATACTAGAAGGTGACCCGACTTCGTCCGGGTTTGACCTTGAATTGTCTATTTTGAAGGCCAAGGTCAAGTGGGGTCACGATTTGACCCGTCCAAAACACAGTGCCCGAACAAAAGTACCCGACAAAAGTACACGTCGAAATCCATCCGGTTTTACCCGATTTTACCTTGAATTGACCATTTTGAAGGTCATGTGGGGTCAAACACCAACACCCCAAAAATGGTGGCCTATGTTACTCCTGACCCGAAAATACCCCCACGTACCAAGTTTCATCGAAATCGGGTCGGCCGTTTTCGAGTTCATCGATTACACACACAAACAAACAAACAGATCTTCCAAAATATATAATAGACTAGAAGGTGACCCGACTTCGTCCGGGCTATTCAAAAACCAAATTTCAAGTCGATTGCTCCACCCGTTTCCGAGATCTGGTCTGCGCATGCGCGAAGCTGGCGTCGCACGGGCTCGGCGACCCGATAAAATTCGTATCCGGGGCAAGATACATTCACATACCAAATTTCAAGTCGATAGCTCCACCCGTTTTCGAGATATATAGCCCAATGTCATTTGCGGATACCTCGGCCGGTGATGAGTTAACGCGACATCGGCCGGGTAAGAGTTAACGCGAACACGTCACGATATGTTGATGGCGTAATATATTTTACGCAATGATTTTCGATGATCGAAGCATGTTCCTGCGTTCTTCCCGATAATTAAGGTAGAAACTTTAAACGTACACAGGCGTGTGATACATCATTGGAAAGATGAAGAGCCACAGATTCTAACCGTGCAAATTATATGACTGGCAATTTATTATTCGCGCTATATCGAATCGATTTGTGAGCACCGAACTGAAATATATTAGCGCAAAACGGCGTAAAAACAGATTTGACCTCGGCACGTGAAAAGTTGACCTCGGATCTGAAAATTAATAGGCCTATGTTGCTCCTGGCCCGAAAATACCCCCACATACCAAGTTTCATCGAAATCGGCTGGGCCATTTTCGAGTCCATCGATTACAAACACACAAACACACAAACAAACAGATCTTCCAAAATATATAATAGATGTGGGAGTAATGTACTATGACAATACTCGGCCATTCACATATACACACGACCACCATGTATGGTCGGTTGTGAACGGATATAGCTGTCCGTGACCAAGATATGGCATTCCTAAATATATAGGTAGTGGCGTCAATATTTATAGCTAAATACTGCCATCATCCCTTAATCATATTAAATGGAGAATCCAAGAATCCCCCCATGTTAGATGATGTTAAAAATTCAGAGGTTAGAATCATAAAATAAGTTGAGATTGCTCTATATCATGCGGAATCGGGAGGAATGCACAAAAAGTGGATCGAGATCAGCTTATTTCGATTGTGCCCCCCCCCCCCCCTCGGTGTAACTTGATCACGTGAGAGACAAACGTTGCATGACATTGTACAACTCTGAGAGAGTGTGATTCGTTTGTGTTTAATTAAAAACCAATTAATTACAAAAATAAATATATATTATAAATACTTATAAAATATTATCATTTCCCTTATTCTCATGTACATCCTATTCCATTCTTTAATTAATCTACTTTAGGATTTAATTCTTTGGTGTATTGGAACCATAGCTGGATGGCTGTAAAATGGAAACTGTCTCCTCCAGAGGGCCCTGTGGACGGCAAGTGATATTTGAAAAGTCCTGATCTAAGTCCATATGGAGAATAGTTACCGTACTAACAGGAGTGAATCTGTGACAAAAGTACGAAGTTATTGTATTTAATATCTTACACCTTTTTCATCAGGGATAGATTTCTGAAGATAGATAGATAGATAGATTTATTACTCTTTTCGTCGACAAGATATATGAGCACGAACAAAAGGAATTAAACATTGGCAAATGTGTCATGATCAATATTAGAAATTAACTATATTATGTTTGTTATTATGTTGTTTATGATATATATGTTCGTTATTTTCAATTGTGCAACTGCCATAAATTGGTGTATTGCAATAAATATATCTATCTATCTATCTATATGTTATGCACATGAAAGCTGCCCTTACGAAACGTTCCTGTGGTACTGGGGTTCAACGATTCCTGCAGTGTTGTATCTAATACAATTTCGGTTCCGACTCTAGCACGACTTTAATGGTGATTTTTCAAGAAAACAACTGGAACATCGTGAATAAGGCCAATTATTAGTGTGATTTTCTTAATTGGTTCTTTAAATTCATTGTGGAATCAGTTTGTAGCAAGCACAGTGTTGTTCATTTAGCATCAGACGAAGGTTGACGCTATTGGTTTTCTCAATCGGCGCCTTGAGCAGTCAAGAATTCGCGAAAACAGATCAAACTTCCTCCAACAAATGCTTTTGAGTGAAATTTTAAGCTTTAGGCACAAAATCGAGCCAAAAATGATATATGACTGTTCGGACCCACGCTGAGAAGTGTCAGCTGCAGCTGGTATTGACTTTTTTTTTATCATAAAACTCCACATTAGAAGTGTTTCATTGGCTCCGACTCTTAATTTCCGATGGCTCCAACCCTTATCCTTGGATTCGGTCTCTAACACAGTGATGTTGCTTTGTATTTCCCGGTAGAGTCTATTGCCATTAACACCCCACCGTTATCATTTCGCATCGTATTCACGGATAAATAAAATTGCAACATCGAATCAACCAAGCGGAGCATATATAAACCCAGCGATATATAACCTGAAAGTCTACAATCTATATGGAAAGTTCCCATGATGATGTAGGCCTATAAGTACATGCAATTCAGTAGAACATGTATGTGACCTAGGATTAAAATAACTGTTTCAGTGTATGGAAGACATGCAATCAAGTTTCCCTACATATCTTCAATCGCCATTTCAAGAGAAAGAATTATGATGGTAAGTATACGATATGTTGTGACATGCATAGGAATGGCGCAGTTATTCAAGTATATATGTGTGAAATTATAGCATGGGGGCAAATATAGTGACACGGACATAAAATAATACCATCGCGGCCATGAAATAGCTGTCAAAATGGCTGCAACTCCAAGACATGCCAAGAACATATTGGATAACCAAATAGGAGTGAAAATACATTATTAATATAAAAGTATGTTGTTTAGTATCTTTAAAGGTACACAGATCATTAAAACAGATCCATCTGAATGATTTATTGGTCACTGCTACCCAAGTCAACCCCAATGTATTTTCTGCTTTATATCCAACATCCAACTGTCCGGCCAAAATATAATAATTTTGGTCATGCACCACACAAAGTAATGTTTTGCCACGCAGTGCATGGTAGTTTAATTTGGCATTGTGATTAATTATATTGAATGTACCACATAAACTCAAGTGCACACCCTTGTGTTAAAAAGACTAGTTACATTTATATAATTTGCTACACTCTCCATGATAATATACCATACAAAAATGACCCAATGCTTTATAATATCATACTGCAAAGAAATACTCATCTCTTCATTAGATTAGCGTCATATCTCAAAAGATGAAAGAGATAATTTTTATGCTGCTATCAAACCGGTTTATTAGAAGACAATTTTATTCAAATTACTTCAGTCCCCACTTTACAACTGGAATATACTATACTACCACGCAATGCACAATATTAATTTTCAGTATCGTCTTGTTTTAAATATCTTACCAACATTGTGCTAAATAGCAGGGGATCATCGATTAAAGCTGTTATGTCAGCGTTGAACATTGGCTAAATGTTGCTATTTGTGGTTTTGTGTACAACAACTATCAACAACTATATGTAACATTAGGGATAAGGGGTAAACGCGGTTGCAGAAATCGTAGTACATGTACTTTTCGCGTATATTTGGCTTTGGTGAATATAACCAAATATAATTTACAGCGACAAACAGTTTGTCACAGAATATGTAAACCATATTGGTCAAGTTTAGAATTTATTGGAGATATGCTATGGTATTCTTTTGTGTTTTGATAAATTTGTTCATAATATACCACCATGCGTTCTTGTGATAAAAGGGAAATATTCGTATTTTAATTGTCACCTGGTTGGAGGCAACTACATGTATGATTGCTATTGTGAGACATACTGACATAGACAATAGGATCTTCACATTTTACCCAGTACTATATGGATATCTCTTATATTGTTCTATAGCAGTGCATTTTGAAAGGGTTGATGTTGTAGATATCAAAATAAATGATGATCGGTCACATTCGCGAGACTGCTCCGACTACATATATTTCTAGAAAAGATCACAGAATCAATACATCCATAACAAATCACATTTAACTGTTAATTACGCATATAGTCACACGATTCAACATAAAAAGTACATATAAAACTGCATTATTGTTCCGTTTCTGGGCGCCCAAAAGTCAAGATTTAACCGTTGCATGAGACCTGCTTTCGATTGCTCTCTCGTGAGATTCCTTAGGAGAATTCTTACATCTCTGATCAAACGTTTCTCGTATACTCTGCAATGAATATTCTCGAATAATTCGAGCGTGTGTTCACTCTTGTAGGACTCTATAGCAGAAAGTGTAAATTTCATTCAGTTTTGTCCATTTTGGGAAAGACATTCTACAAATATGGTTTACGACTAAGCATTGTGTCAATATTTAAATTTATTTTTGGCATTAATTGTTGCACTTACTGCAGAACTTCAGAAATTCAACAATTTCCGAAACTAACCATCATCTTGGGCACCATGCATCTTGATTAGAGAATTTTCCCCAAAGCGGATTTTGGATATGTTGTTCCCCAGATTGTGCCCGACAAAATGACACCAAAAGTAGCTCGTTAATAATTGTTTCTGGGTCCAATGCTTCCAAGGACCAAACTACATGTGGAGATCCTTTCCACAATGCTGGTCTACCGGCATACCAAAGGACATCCAACTTGAATCGGACTATCGATACTTGACCTGTGATGTGAAATGTTAGTTACCGACGGACAGATGTCTCCGGTCGGCCACTATATACCCCCCCCCCGAATCCTCATTAGGAAGGTGGCGGGCATAATAAACATCAGCCTACATGTATGTGTTATAATTTGATCAAATAAATAAAAAAAAACTCACCTGAATTTATATGTCACAACAGTAATATATTCCAAACATAAAGAAATAAACTATTGAGAGTCACTTCCTTTGTGTACAGATGAGTGCTCTGAAGTGAAATTTGATAAATGATACCATCTGCTCTAGTTATTTTGGGGAAGCATTGGTCAGGGATTATGTAACACTGGTGCTTATAGCCATGTGTCTCCGGAAGTAACGGTTGTGCAGCCAGTGCAGGTGTTGGGCAGATTGATTTCAATGTTAACAAACTTATAGTGGCTGCTTCAGATAACAGCTTAGCTGCTTAAGGTCTCGATCTCACAAGCGCCAAATCTTACAAGAATACATCACCGACCATCCACCAGATATAATCGCCATTAATGAGACCAAGCTCGACGACAATAGCCGGATCACCTTCACTAATTACAAAATCGCGCGCCGAGACCGGAACTCCCAGGTGGGAGGTGTTGCATTACTCATACACAAAGACCTGAAACACGCCATGCTGAACACAGAAGACATAGACGAAGAGACCCTGGCAGTTGAGATAACCATACGTGGCATCAAGACTGCCATTGTAGCTACATACAACCCACCATCCACAGAACTCCACAGATCCTCCTTCAACCGCTTCACATCTACACATCGACAATGCATTTTCATCGGAGATTACAACGCGAAACACACCATCTACGGCTGCAACCTGACGAACACTAACGGCGACCGAATGTTTGACATCATCGAAGACTTAGATCTAATCATATTGAACCACGAAGATGAACCAACACATTGCCACGCTCCAACCAACACATGGGACATCCTCGACCTAGCCATCGCCACCCCATCCATCACCACAAAAGGATTCCAGTGCCAAGTAGGAGACGACATCTCCAGCGACCATCTACCCCTCCACATCAAGATCAGCAACGCCAGCGTAGATCGCCATCAGAAAACTATGCGCCGCAACCTCAAAAAAGCCAACTGGGACCTCTTCCGACAACACATCACCGACAACATAGACACCCCATCCATCACGACAACAACCAACATCGACACTACATGCCAACAGCTCTCAAAAACCATAGACTCCGCCCTAGACATAGCATGCCCGAAACAACAAGTCAACACCACAGCATGGCGAGTCTCCCCGGAAACCCTCAACATGATCCGACTAAAACGAAGACTCCAGCAGAAAAATCCAGGAGACCCCCACTACAAACATCTCTACAACTCAATGAACAAACAAGTCAAAGCAGCAGTGAAAAAAGAAAAATCTGAATCCTGGCAGCGAGCAACAACAGAACTCGGCAACATGAAAATGAACAAAAACTTCTGGAAAACATTCAAAACCCTAACCGGCACCGGAATAACCAACAACAAAACAGAAAAACCCCTAAAAAAATCAGACGGAAACCTTACCTCAGGAGACAACGAAAAAGCAGAGACCTTCGCTGAAAATCTAAAAATGATCCACAACACCCACCAAGGCACAGCATACGACGACAACTTCAAAACGACCGTTGAAAACCATATCAAAGACAATCCAGACCTCTTCCAACCACTAAACAACACCGACAGCGACCCGGATGAAGTCTTTCCCATTGCATCACCCATCACACACGAAGAGATAATATCCAATCTAAAGAAGGGAAAAAACAATTCAGCTCCAGGCAACGACAGCATCACATACTCAATACTTCGACAAGCTCCACCAGCCTTCTTCGCCAGACTACTGTTACTCTTCAACGCATGCCTAACCATTGGATACTTCCCAACAGCATGGAAAACAGCAGTAGGAGTAATGATCCCAAAGCCAGACAAAGACCGATCCATCCCCAGCAACTACCGACCCATCAGCCTCCTCCAATGTACGGGAAAACTCTTCGAGAGAATAATCAGCAGCAGACTCCGAGACCACCTAGATTCCTCCAACTTTTTCAATCCATGGCAGCGCGGTTACCGACAAGGAAAAGAGGGCATAGAACACATCATTAGAATAGCAGAAGACGTCAGACTATCACTAGGAAAAAACTGGACAACAGCCGCAGTCTTCCTAGACGTAGAAAAAGCCTTCGACTCAGTATGGCACGACGGCCTCCGATACAAGATCAGCCACCTCAACCTTGCAAGAAAATACACACGCCTCATCTCTTCATTCCTTCAAGACCGTCAACTCAGCGTCCGCATCAACAACGAAACATCAAACCCAGTCCACCTACGCACCGGAACACCACAAGGATCTGTACTAAGCCCACTCCTCTTCTTAATCTACGCCAACGACCTACCCATAGACAAGAGAAACAACGTTGAAATATCACAGTTCGCCGACGACCTAGGACTCTGGACGACTCATACAAACCCCCGAATCCTACAGAAAAGACTACAAAAGACACTCGACGACCTATCAACATGGTGCTCAAAATGGAGAATTAAACTCAACGCCAAAAAGACCCAACTCATCATATTCCACAGAAGAAAAACAACACAATCCATCAACATCAAGATAGACAACGAGACAATCCAACCAAGCGATCCTACTAGGAATAACACTAGACCAGCAAATGACCTTCATCCCTCACATCAACAAGATAGCCGATAAAGCTCGAAAAAGAACAAATCTACTACGATGCCTCCTGGGAACAGACTGGGGAACCAACAGCCAAACCCTCATCAACCTCTACCAAATCTACGTCCGACCAGTCATGGAGTACGGTGCTGCCGTCCTCACAGCAGCCCCAAAGACATACATTGAAAAACTACAGAAAGTCCAAAACCTAGCCCTCCGCATCGCGCTCCGCCAACCACCATGGACACCGATCAACGCCCTCCACGACGCAGCGAACATACCTACAATCAAGCAAAGACTGATGGATCTCAGAAACATGACACTATCCCGACTAGACAACAGCCCACTCCTCCTAGAACTACAAGTCAGAAATCAACTACTCACCACGAAAAAGACAAAGTCCATCCTACAACTAGACGCAACAGACAGACCCATATAACCTCGACAGCACATGACGACTCCACCATGCTTCCGCCGCTTTGCCTCCAACCACAGTAACCACGACAGCCACAAGATCGATCCCCATCGAAAAATCAAGAAAGGGTGAAGGGACTTGCACACTGCAGTCCGACCACCCTACCCGGCCTTCGGCCGGAAACGACTCAACAACAAGTCTCGATCTCAAATCCAGGCACTGTGAATCAGTGTAATAGCTGGATTGCACCATGCAGATCCAAAATTATACATTTAAATGGTATATTCTTCGTTTGTGGGGATAGTCTGATAATATGAGAAGTCATGAAGAGAAAACACCCATGAGATTTCCCAATCATTAATTTGTAGGGATGTTCAGATAATAATTAAGTTCAAAATAAGGCTATTTAATTTATTATCTGAATATCCCTATAAAGAATGAATGGAAATCAAGTAACTACTCAGTCTCTACTCACGCCACTGAGTGTGAGTGTGGTCCCTACAGTTCAGCACATGTTTTAACCATCCTGAGATGGAAGTCGGTCTTTGCAATTTTTCTCCCAGACACCTGGACCGATTTCAACCAAATTTGTTGTGGCGACTCGCAGATTTTATAACAGTGTTAGATTTTCAAAATTATGATATAAAAAAATTGATTTATTTTTAAAAACAATTTAATTTTTGTTTTAAATATAAAATATTTAAACCATCAAAATGTGTGCAAAGGGGCTGAATAAAGGCTCTGTAATCTCAAAATGTGCACAAAGGGGCTGCTGTGGCCACAGACCCCTCCTGACGCTCAATAAAGGCTCCCTCAACATTCTTTTTGCTATCCATGGCAATATTGTCATATAGGATGCACGTCATCATGCACCTAGGTATTCTGAAAAAAATCCTATAAATTCCCCCTAGGAAATAAGGTCCTATAATTTTCCTATAGTGAATCATCGTTTCCTATAGGATTCCTTTAAGACATTTCCATACGGGTAACCTTTGTTCAACTAGAACCATCGTTGCTTTATAAAATTCATTGAAATCAACAGGGCACAAGCTAGGGGTTGAAAACAGGGCGAATTGACTTCTCCCTCTGGAGATTTTAGGGAGACTTCAAATCAACCAGTTCCCTTCCCAAACTTGCTCACTTATTTAATATTCCAGTAATGGTCGGTAAATGTTCTAACAATGAAGACCGTAACAAAACACATATATCCTTAGTGATCTGACAACTGGAACTGTAAGACTAGTTGAAATCTGAACATTAAAGACATATTATGTACTTGTTCGGGTGCGTGAAACTGGTAAGTTAGTATTCAGGTACTACGTGTATACCAACAGGAGGAATGTAGCATTCTACTAACATCACTGAAATCTCAAGCAAATCGACCATATAGAAATCGATTCCATAGAATACATTGTCTGAACTATGCTAAATTGTAAATATTTACTACTCGAATCGGGACGCTTCTATCGGTGATAAACTTACAAAAACGATTTCGCCATCGGCAGTCACTGCATTTAATTAAATATAAGAATGACGGTGTGTGTCGTCAATTTAGATATATTTGTAAAAATAACTACTCTGAACAAGATTATTCTCCATTTCTATTTGATCACCCTACCAGAGTGTTTCACATCACTTTAAGGAATCTTAGGATCATCAGAGTGGTAACATAACAATAGATTCTTCGCTCAGAACACTAAGCCATATCTTAGTGATCCAAACCAATGATTGTAACCTGATGCTGAGGTCATGGGTAAACCCAACTTAATTTGCATGTGATGATCAAACAGTTTATTTGAATGTCTTTGTACAGAAGTGTGTAACTGTATCGAACACAAATCAACCCCAAGGATGTACAGAGATAATTCAAATCTATAGTTGTCACTATTTTTAAAACAGGCATATTAGTACAGCATTAATTAGGGAAAATTGTGCATTTTGTGATAAAAGTGCCATATAACCATATGAGTATATACTTGAGATGAAAGTAATCGAAATTCAGAAGTGCCAAGACAGAAATTGCCCCAGGTTAGACATGGTAGTTGGGGAGGGGTACTCTAGATTCTTTTGGTGTATGGTGTAATGTTTTTGTGTAATATGTTGGCAAAGTAACTATGAACTTCAGCTTTGATTTGGGCCTCAGGGAATGGCGCATTGTTAGTGATGGAATGGTATATTGGGGTGATAGTCACTATAGTGGATCTCATTATTGGCACACATGTGCATGCTTAGCTGCCCATCTGTTGAAGAGGTGATATGTGAAATTCAAACTTGTTCACCAGATAGATCCATAGAAATTCTTTGTTGAAAATCTGGGTGCTGGCATACCCCCCCCCACAGTGCAAAATTGAATAATGGGCAGAACAGAAACCAAATTTAAAATAGACTAAGGAGGATAACTCTAGAATGGAAAATGCAAACAAGCAGACATGGCGGTGAATCTCCATACCAAATTTCATTCAGATTAGATAATCCATGGCTGAGATATCTGCTGGGATGAAAAAAAATAAAGATTTCAAGATATTTAAAGCAAAGTATAATCTAGAATGGGAATATAAGTCCAGCAAATAAGGTGCCGGACATTTGCAGAATGAGGTTCCCAGAGGATGAATTTAGTGACGCTATCCCACAGTGGGCTAGCATCACCAAATTCATCCTCATGGCCTCATCTGCTATTGGAGACCAAGACTCAGATTTAAATTCCCAGATGGTGAATATTGTGATATGCACCCATTTGGAATCTCGATTATGCAATGTGCAAATTTGTGGATGTAGAGAAACTAAACTAAAAAAAAAAAAGTATCGTTGCGAAGAAGTTTCTAAAGAAACTAATATGATAATAAAGATACTTTCCAGAGAAGATGAGGCCTAAGCAGAATGAGGTCCACAGAGGATGAATTTAGTGATGCAGCTTTTTCAGGCCTGCACTGAAGGGACAAAGTCAATCCAGTATATCTCCCACTTTGTTGAATTTTCCTTAATAATTGGGGGTATCAAAATATATCTGAAGTTACCATTACAACTCCCTTCACATATCAGGAAGTAAAAAGAAACAAAGCATCAACAATGACATATTTTCTTCAAAATAACCAAACAGTCTCAATATTACAATCAACAGAATACATTTAAATGTACACAACAGTTTTGATCCAGGACGAAACCAATATAACTGAACAATAGATATCGGAATGGTGATGAAAGTAAGAGGTGTCATGAAAATAAGTGTAGAGTAAAACCACCATGATAAATGATGAAAAATAAAACAATAAAGAATAAAAGTTGGTTTCTTTGTCATGATAGAGAAAAATAAATTAATTTCAAAGGTCTTGTCAATAGTGACATAGTGTTGATAGTGACATAGATAACTGAATTTTCATTTGCCATGCATGATTTTAACATTTTGCTTTAAACCGTTCTTTACTGAATACGCATTAATGAGTTGTTCCCTCCAGAAATGTTCAGATAATAAGTTCAACAAATGTTTGTTGAACTTATTATCTAAAAATTTCCATCAAATGAATAGGAATCCTTCTGCATTTGTATTATTTGTTGTTTGCTTATATTTCCTCAGCATCCCTTCAGATGTATAATAGACCATTCCAATGTGCACTTTTATAACTAATGGGAGAATCCATTTAGTGAAGAAAGGGTTATAGATGGTGTATCTCCCATTCGTTGAACAGCCCTTATGAGAATACAGTATAGAAACTGTTTATGTAGCCCTTGTTTATAATTGTTTCCATTATAAGGTTTTCTAATTGACTTGATTTACTGAATTTCACAGCTATTGTAATGGTAATGGTGAAGGACAGACCAGATTTTGGGGTAACTTTTTTTACTTTCATCAATGGAGTCTTAAGTGTTAACATATTTCTTCAGTGTCGCATATCAACACCATCATTTAAGTCTATGTTAAAATTATTTTCGCTGATGTCTTGCAATTTTTTTTACTACAAACTACTTATGAAGTATAAAATTGGTTGCATGATTGTCTTCCCAACTGTTGCAAGTAAGAAACAGCTAGGTCATGTTGTAGGCACAAAAAAATCACCCCCTACTTTACTTCTTTATTAAATGGATTATCCCATTCAATTATAAACCTATACATTGGAATGGTCTATTATTCATTTGGAGGGGTGTTCAGGAAATATAAGCCATAAGCAAACGACTGGCAGATATAGTCTTATTCGTTGGTGAGAAATGTTTGGATAATAACTAATAAGTTCAACAAACTATCTTTGTTGCACTTATTTTCTTAACATTTCCTAAGGGAACTACTCGTCAATGAGTATTTGGTATAGAAATGGTTAAATATCCATAAATATAATGACCAGCAATGACAATCACTGATTTAGCAAATATTAAATACATCCACTGCATGTAGCGCTTCACATCTTTAAAAGTTGATGAAAATCCTTTTAGATCAACATCACTAAAAATCAGAGGCAGACACATTTCTATTAAGAAAGAGAGCTTTCACTGTATCAGCATAATAAGCTATCTTTACCGGTCACAATCTCACTACAAGTTATCCATAGCAGCTATCTACGTCACATGGAAAAATCATAAAGTAAGATAGTAGAAAGTTACCAAATATGTGTGCCTGTGCCAATGCATTCTCTTATATATGCGAGTCGACCATAGGTCGCCTCGCATATATAAGAGAATGCATTGGCCTAACAATTTTTTACAATTTTAATAATTTTTTCTTGTATTCTTTAACAATTTTATAATTTCACCCATACAGAGCCCCAGACAAACATGAGCAGACAACACTCTTATATATGCTTCTATATATGTGTGGGGCTCCCTGCAGGGTAATGGATGTTTTTTATTTTATGTCCTAAAAATTGCAAGAAACATTTATTTAAAAAAAATGATAAAAAAGTGTTAGGCCAATGCATTCTCTTATATATGCGAGGCGACCTATGGTCGACTCGCATATATTAGAGAATGCATTGGCACAGGGTAAAACAATATGAGCCTAATAAAAATGTCTACAGCTGTGATGGTTATTATGGTAGAAATTCATTGAATATCACTAATATTACTTAATGGAAGCTCGTCATCGATACCCAGGCCTGAGAATATGGTACTGGACATTTGTAGAATGAGGTCCCCAGAGGGTGAATTTAGTGACGATAGCCCACACAGTGAGCTAGCATCACCAAATTCATCATCTGGGGACCTCATTCTGCAGACTCATCTGCTATCGGAGACCTCAACTCAGATTTAAGTGCCCAGATGGTGAATATTTTTATGTGCACCCTTTGGGCACCTCAATTATGCAATGTGACATCTGCCAATTTGGGGATATAGAGAAACTAAACTTAAAAAGAAATAGAATCTTTGTGAAGTTTCTAAAAAATTTTTTTTTTAAATTGATAATAAAGATACTTTCCAGAGAAGATGAGGCCGAAGCAGAATGATGTCCCCAGAGGGTGAATTTATTGATGTTAGCCTGCAGTGTGGGGTATCGTCACTAAATTCACCCTCTGGGGACCTCATCCTGCAAATGTTCGGTACCATATTTTCAGGACTGTCGATACCTAGTTTTTTGTATAAACACAATCCTACAGGTATACTAACTTTCTTCAAAGCTACATATAGCTAGCAGTATCTACAATAACCCCTTCCACAAAACACAAAAGAGGAGATATTCTGATTTCGGAGGAGGTTTGTGACATAACATTTAACATGTTTACGTTATTTTATCACTTAATTTCTTTAAATTTCGTTAAAAAAGTAAAGTAATTTTTTACTGTACTTATCTACCATCTAAGTGAAATTTTCCTGTCCAAAAAATAAAAATAATGATACCAGCAAGGATACATGGTTGGCATTAACCCTTTACCCAACAGAAGGGCCCTGTGCCAATGCATTCTCTTATATATGCGAGTCGACCATAGGTCGCCTCGCATATATAAGAGAATGCATTGGCTTAACACATTACAAATTATAAAATTGTTAAAGAATGTAAGAAAAAATGGTAAAAAGTGTTAAAAAAAGTTTTTTTTTAGGCCAATGCATTCTCTTATATATGCGAGGCGACCTATGGTCGACTCGCATATATAAGAGAATGCATTGGCACAGGGCATAACTGAAACTATCAGAATGTGGTCAATGAGCCGGTTCCAATGATATCCATATTTGTATGGTTCTATTGAGACAGACCGAAGATATTTTAGGCTGTTGAAGCTTTATTTGGCCGGTTTGTTGGGTAAAGGGTTAATGCTGTACATATCTATAATCATGTTATTGGACAGATCATGCATGAAACAGATCCATTTGATAACACAATATAAACAATACAGTAATGCCCTAATTAATTGACTCCTTAACCACAGCAGAATTATGGGTAACTTTTCAGGATTTAGTCGGAAATGTGGCTTGTTGCCATTCATCGGAAAGCTCTCCCTGAGAGCTTTCCGATGAATGGCAACAAGCCACATTTCCGACTAAATCCTGAAAAGTTACCCATAATTCTGCTGTGGTTAAGGAGTCCATTAATTAGGGCATTACTGTATATGGCTTGATATCAGGAAATGTAGCCTTCTTGCAGATTTATAAATGCATGTACATTTTTTTTATGTAAAATAATGTATTAACTATAGTATCTCGGCATAGAAACTGTATGTTAAAATAATAATGATACTTAGGCCTATGTGCATATTTTGACTACTGTGCTTTTTAACCCTTTCATGACAGGAGCTGTGCTGGTGCAGCATTAAAGATCCTGTGCCAGTACATTATTTTATATATATGAGTCCCCCATAGGGAGTCTCACATATATAAGAGAATGAATTGGCTTACAAGGTCAAGGTAAAATATTGTTAGGCCAATGCATTCTCTTATATATGAGAGGTGCCCTATGGGCGACTCGCATATATAAAAGAATGCTTTGGCACAGGGTTTTCAGGAAGCTCCAGTCATGATAGGGTTAAGGGGGAAATAATTGATATTAGCATCAAATCAGTATAAACAAGAAATCAGGTAAATGCATAATGATAAATGCAATGATTTAATATGAGGTAAAATTAACCCACACAATATTCTTGGACATGTGTCTGGAATATCTTAGCCAAGATAAAGAAAATAGTTCATTTCTCATGGAATTTATTTTTCAAAGTAATGCGGCCTGGAGATTTCTTTTTATTATTTATGTGAAGTAACTTTTGTGATGAGGCATGTATTTATACATATAATATTTGAGTCAGATGTTCAGCAAAGACACTGAAAATAGGCAATATATGCCGATTCAGGACTGCTGCACGTTTGATTCGGTCATTTCCCTGACATATTCACCAACAAGCCTTGAAGTAACTTGAGAATATCCTGACATAACAAGGTCAAATAATTTCATGACCATCATATTTACCCTTGATTTTAATCCCAAGATTTGTCATAAAAGTCAAATGGATAAAATATTACTGATGCATGTACAGAAGAAACTTATCTGTAAAATGAGGCTTTCCCTCAGAAGTAAACTATTTAGTTTATCTGGCTTTACCAGGAGAACAACATGTACATCGTGGCTGAGAGAGTGTAGAAGAAATCATCTGAGGCCCTGCGAATAATCGAGATCGATTCAATGTCGATAACGGTATCGACACTGAATCGCAGGTAGATTCAAATATTTTTAAATATCCAATTTATGCCGATCATTGTCAGAATGGTTGATTCATTTATATATGTAACGTCAGAAAGTGAGAAAGAAACGAGCTGTCACAAAGGCCTCTTGTTTTATGAGAAATCGTTTAATTGGTGGTTAATTGCGGTAACAGGATAGGTTAGCTATAGATCTGTATAAAACATGTTCATGTGACTTATCTTCTGATTGCGCAAACTAAACAATTGTGGGTTTACAGGTATATATATATCATATAGTTAGTGTCATGTGCAAGCTCACGACACAAATATAGAAATGTTGATCTGGAGATTATATGGTAATAATATCAACAGAATGATTAAGTGCTAACTCCATAATAATATAGTTTCATTACTAACTTATAAACTATAAATTACACAACTGGAAATTTGCACATGCCATGCTATTTTCTTTCAACATACTTTAAGAACTGAAATTTCCCTGCCATCATAATTATAGGGAAAAAAACATTCAACTTTAAGGACCTATGCCATGCACAGGTGGCTAGCCTGTTCGATTTGAGATTTATCAATATCAGCCTCGTTATTCGATATCGGATTTTGAATATATGAAAAAGCGTGTATTCGCAGGGCCTTAATATCATCCCACATTTGAGACATGTGAATTTAAATGATGAAACAGACAGCGTATTGAGCCTTTGAAATGAGAAAATGACAATAGAGTTAGACAATCAGCATGTGTATAAATATATGGATATGTATACATGTTTTTTTGTATAAAATATAATTCACCTTCTTACAAATAGTCCAAACAATATATCTTTCATACAAAACAATAAAGATGTTAACCCTTTGAGTGCCAAGTCCGATTTTTGTATCAACCCATATTTCCTTGATCATTTTTCAAATTTATTGGTTATAATAATGTGATACATTGATGGAAAGAGCTCTAAGAGCTCTTTCCATCAATGTATCACATTATTATAATCAATAAATTAGAAAAATGATCAAGGAAATATGGGTTGATACAAAAATCGGACTTGGCACTCAAAGGGTTAATTAATGGGGACTGTACACTAAATCTGGACATTTATGGGACCATCTCCTTTTATACTCGAGTCATAAACTCATTTTCATTATGATTACCATGTTGTTTGTATCGTTCATAGAGCACATGAGTGTATTTTGCAAAAATCCATGGCTCAAATTTATTCATTTGTAGCTTATATTCTGTTGAGTATAAAAGGAGATGGTCCCATGAATAGACGGATTTAGTGTACAGTCCCCCTTTAACAGTAACAACCATCAGTCAATAACATGCTATATTTATAGCGAATTTGCAATAACACCAGTTTGTCTGTGGCTTTGTGTCTGGAAAGGATTGAATAAGGATTACAAAGCACCTATATCATTGGCAGCTTAGTACATATGTTCGTGTTCATTACAATTCAAGGATATATATTTTTTTCAAACATTGAATAGTAAAATGTTTTTGATAAATGTACATGTATATAATATAGAGGCCATAATTCCACAGTAATTCATCTTGCACACAGAAGTCTGTGCTATTCTAAAATTGCTATCTATGATAAATTCTCATTGATGAGTGCTTTCCTTAGAAAATGTTCCGATAATAAGTTCAACATTTGACCATCGGTTGTTTGTTGAACTTATTATCTGAACATTTCCCACCAATTAATAGGAACCTTCGGCATCTTATCGCCTATCTGCTTATAGTTTCGGAAAGTCATAGATTTAAGGCCTATGGCTATATTTACGGTGCCTTAAATCGAGCCAAAACCTGAAGGTCAGGTTCGTAATGTAGGGTGTTCCTATATGTATATATATATATCACTGTAATATGCTTTTTGGAATACCAGACACAGGAGGCTAACTGCACCCGTAATATTTTGAGGAAGCCATTTATATTATTCTCTCCTGATTGATTTAAAATGCCAAGTCTTAACCCTATTCAAATACTCATCGACGAGTAGTTATCTTATATGAAATGTTCAAATATTAAGTTCAACATATGACCATAGGTTGTTAGTAGACCTTATTATCTGAACATTTCCTCTGGGATAACTACTCGATTTGAATGAGTGTTTAGTATAGAAACGGTTAAACTGACTGAATATAAAAAAAGATTAGTTCAAGGATCCAAACAGTGATAGACCAATCACACAGAAAACCTCACTGAAAATCAGAGCACATGCTTCTACGTTATCAGCAGCACTTTCTCGAACTCATTGCAAGACATCACAATCATCAAAATTTATAACATTTTCACAATTTCCAGGATCAAGGTTGACATTATTTAATTTCATAATGAATAATGGTGTTATGATAGAAATAAAATAGTTCAGTACTTTTGATTGCTCATAGATTAACCAACCTACATCCGTAAGATATCAAATTGTATTCCCTAATATATAATTTTTACAATATCAACGTCATATTGTACACTCCATCAAAAACTATCAGATACAGTAATACCCTAAATAGTCAATTATTTAGGGATTACTGTAGTTCTGGCAACATCTTGTTCATTATGTAGTGTTATATTCATAAGCCAGGTATCGAGTATAAACTAATTCCATTTACAGGTTACATGACTACCTTTTCAAAACACTAGCTCAAATAATGGTAGACAGAAGACCAAGAGCACCGCTGGGGCATGGCTAAATATACCCCTGTGTTTGCCCATAAAAATGTTATAAAATCGGGAAATTTTAAGTGGATTAGCTCATGCAAAAATCACTGGGCCAAACCCATATTCGAACTTGACCTGTATTTGTTTGTAGAGAAACAAACATCAGCTCCGAGCAAATAACACATTCTAGAGTTATTGAACCGAAACCAAAATCAACTCATGTATTTTCTAAGTTAAAAAAGGGCCTTAGCTCCTATTAGCTCATGAACAAATCATTGGACCCATATTCGAACTTGGCCTGTATCATTCGAACTTGGCCTGTATCATTAGTTGCTAATCACACACACCATCTTTGATTCTAATCCAAACTAGAATTATCTTTGGATACCAAAATGTTAACATATGAACTGATAACATAAAATGACAGGGCGTATAAAAAGACAAGATTGAAGATTGACCTATACCATTAAATATTCCATAAATTTGACCTAAATTGTATGGATACACTAACCTGCCTATGTGACAGGTAATTATTTCCAAATAAGTTCAATAGCCTTAGATTTTATAACCTGTCTAATAAAAATAATAAACTAATCATGTGGCATGACAAAAATCCAAAGTTAAAGTGATGTGAAACCCTCCGGTAGGGTGATCAAATAGAAATGGTGAATTATCTTGCTCAAAGTAGTCATTTTTATTAATATTAACCCAAATTTACAACACACACCATCAGTCTTATATATTTATTAAATGCAATGAGTATCGATGGCGAAATCATTTGCATTAGTTTATCGCCGATTGTTGCATCCCAAATCTAGATGTAAATATTTACAATTGAGGTAGTTCAGACAGTGTTTTCTATGGAGTTGTATGGTCGATTTTGGGCAATGTTAGTAGAATGCTACATTCCCCCAGTTAATATGTCTTTAAAAAAGAAGAAGATATAACGCTTAATAATGCTGCCAAATAAAATATTAAGGAGATTACAATATGACATCAATAAGATAATAAATTTGAATACCACCATTTTGACACAGATCCAAAAAGTCAACATTTTTCACAAATTCACTCTATAATCAGCAGATGACTAGATTCTATATTTCTTTCCATTTATATTTTATACAAGTACTAATATAATATACAGGTTAAATCTGTCTTGTAAGTTTAGAAAGCAGATGATTTACAGATCTTCATATAATGTACTATATACAGGTATGAGCTGGCATGAAAATATGGTGCTGGATATTTGCAGAATGAGGTCCGCGAGGTTGATTTTAGTGACCCTACCATGCAAAGCGGGCAAGCATCACTAAATTCACCCTCTGTGGACCTTATTCTGCTTTGGCCTCATTTTCTCTGGAAATTATCTTTATTATCAAATTAACAAGTTTTTTTTAGAAACTTCTTTGGAAAGTTTCTTTTTTTTTACGTTTAGTTTCTCTATATCCTCAAATTGGCAGACGACACAATGCATAATCAAGGTGTCAAATGGGTACACATCACCATCTTCACAATCTGGGAACTTTAATCTGTGTCTAGGTCTCCCATAGTAGATTTTGGTGACGCAAGCCTGCTGTGCAGGGTAGTGTCACTAAATTCACCCTCTGGGGACCTCATTCTGCAAATGTCCGGCACCATATTTTCCGGCCTGTGTATGAGGTGATAAATGCATATGACTCTCCAATGATGGAAGGATGTCAGGACCCATTAGATTCATGTTAGATCAGTTTAACACGTTTAACCCATTCTTTACTATGGTAAAATTATACTCAATGATGAGTATAGTTCCCTTAGGAAATGTTCCAACAATCCGTTAATGCCCCAAATAATCGACTCCTTAACCACAGCAGAATTATGGGTAATTCTGCTGTGGTTAAGGAGTCGATTATTTAGGGCATTACTGTAGGTCGTTAGTTGAATTTATTATCTAAAAATTTCCTCCAATTATTAGGACTCCTTATGTACTTGTATTTTCTGTCATCTGGTTCTTTTTTCTGAAAAAACATCCAGATGAATAAAAGACGATTCCAATGTATTCATTTAGAACTGACGGGAAAATCCATTCAGTATAGAATCAAGGAAGAGCCAGCAGTTTACTGGTTTATTATTATGGTTTGAAGAGCTATGACCAATCAAGCCTGAGTTTAGTGTGCCTGTCATTTGCAGAATGAGGTCCCCAGAGGGTGAATTTAGGGATGCCATCCCGCTTAGCAGGCTAGGATCACTAAATTCGCCCTCTGGGGACCTCATTCTGCTTAGGCCTCATATTCTCTGGAAAGTTTCTTCATTATCAAATTTCTATAGAAACTTCTTCACATTGATTCTATTTCTTTTTTAGTTTAGTTTCTCTATATCCCCAAATTGGCAGACGACACATTGCTTAATCGAGGTTCCCAATGGGTGTACATCACAATATTCACCATTTGGGAACTTTATACTGAGTCAAAATATCCAATAGCAGATGAGGCCATGTAGAATAAGGTCCCCAGAGGATGAATTTAGTGATGCTAGCCCGCTATGGGGGATAGCGTCACTAAATTCACCCTCTGGGGACCTCATTCTGCAAATGACAGGCCCACTAAACTCAGGCTTGTGACCAATTAATACCGGACAATCCTGGAACACATCCTCCACCACTGGGCATCAAATGAGACAAGCTTAAGGCAAAGTGGTCAAAAAATCACAGACTGTTTAAATATCCGTCACCTGAAGATTGTCCAGATTGCGAGAATTCAGAATCTGGCTCTCGAATATGTGCCCATTCGATATGGGGTTGTCGATTCGCTGTTTATCTTGCATTGAATTATGGGTAAGATGCTCATCAATAGCTGCTGTCAAGTATATGTCTGGCGACGGCACATGGTTCGGAGATGTTTTGTTTTCATGGTACATGCTAATGGCGATTTGTTGCTCATCGAAGTCACGTTGGTACATGCTGTCAACAGCGTTTACATCCAATGATTCCTCTTGGCTGAAAATAATAGAACAGATAGCCAATAGTAAAATTTGTTACTTGTATCCCATTGATTCATTTATGGGAATGTTCAATTAACACCGGTGACTTGGGAACCATAACACAGAACAAGCCTTCGATGATGACCTCTGTTTTGTGGTCGTAATAAAGCATAACTTCATTCCGTTCAGTCCACATTAAAGATGCATAATCAGAATTAACACTAGCAAGTTATTATTTCCTTGGCTTCGGGGTAAAAAATATTTGATTCGGGTCGAGGAACCCACCCATCAAAGCTCATCACCACTGATAATTTTAAGTGGCCCAGTAAACAGTCGAGGAGAAGTCTTTTTCTGACCAAATTGCAGATGAAGTTGGATAACTCTAAAATCAAGTGGCTTTTTTGTGTCAGATATTTGCCAACCTGCAAAATTTCGTTGAACAAAATGTTGATAGATAACAGGTTTTGGGCAATTTTATACCATAGTTGACTGTGGTTAGCATTATTTTTGGGCAATCACTCGATTCTGATAACTGAAGCGGCATTTTATTGTTGTTGGAATCTGATGATATGGGGACCATCAAATTGGATTGAGTACCTTTAATTGGAGCCATCATTCAGAAATTAAAATAGAGCCCAAAATGCCACAAGACCATAGCAATTTTACTACTAGTAGTTGGTTTACGAACATCAGGGAAAAAAATATCTCAAAGAGGACAGCTGTAGAGGAGGGGAAAAAATAAAAATAAAAAACAGAATATCTCAATTATTCTTATTTTTCATGCTATTATGACTGATAGAAATATTATGACAGATAGAATGGTTTGGTGAGTCTAATACAAACTGAACATAATAGACCAAAAAAAATAAATTCTGTTATTTTTGGTCAAAAAGTTGTTCGCGGGTTCATAAATAAACGAATTAAATTGGTGTTAACTAACTATGGAAAAAAATGGGCATGCAGAACCAGAAATTACACTTGACCTGTATTTAAGGCAGTGAATCACATTTCATTACATTAAGTCATCTAGAACAAAAGCTATCATCCAAATACATGTACGAACAAACAGTAGCCAATGGCAGTATCCCCCGCCCAGGTGGACAAAGTTGGGGATGGGCATTTTCAAAATATGTAAAAATTTGGCAGTGAATGAAACAGCACAAATTTCGATCCCTTCCAATTTTTAACCAGCCAAATTCTCAACTCTGGAGAATTCAGTTAGAATTTTCCAGCTGGTATTCTCAGAACTTAAACAAATTCCAACTTAACACATCACCTTTCAACTCAGGTGATTCCAGTCTAAAATTTGACTGAAGTATAGGGAAATATTTTAATCTTGATTTAAATTTAAAAAAAACCCACTAAATTTAAGTCAACGAAAAAAAAGTTCCATTTTCTAATTTCCAACAACTGTTTTCCAGACATAAGAGAGCCCACACTGTTGTTACGTTGACCAAGCAGAGAAGGCCAGCTTTCACTGGGTATGACAGCCGGTATTACATAGGCGATACAATAGCTATAAGATACTCAAGTGCAAATGAACGGCATGCATTTGTTTCCATTATTTTATTAACTAAAAAGAGGGAAGAAAATCTGCTTCTGTATACATTTTACCAGTAACTATCACAACCAATAAGATTTCCCATTCTTTATAGCCATGCTCCACAACCAAAACAAATATCTGGCTTCTATAGATTCCTGTCATCAGATTATAGTTAGTCCAAGTTTTTCTTATCTCATGCATCACAGAAATTCCACTGCACCAATGTAAGGACGCTTGTCCCCCAAAGAAGTACACACGACCTAGAGATATCTGTTCTCTAGCTGTGCACGTAAAACTTTTTAACCCTATACTAAATGGATTCTCCAATCACTTATAAAAGTATACATTGGAACAGTCCCTCCCACCAGGAAAACACAGGAGAGCAATTATTTGCTATCACGATTCAGAAGACAGGTGTAATTGTGCCCGTAATATAATTGAAAGTTGGGTTTTTCTCAAACAAAATGTCATTGTGGGATAGACCAATGTCCAGTTACACTTTCACATGCCCATAATTTAACTGAGATGGGAAAGGTTTTAAATATACCTTCAAATAGTTTAAAATTGAGTCAATGATTACAGTGACCATAGACATTTTGACAAGAGGGATATTTTTGACAAGAGGGATATGTGTGTTTTCAAGAAAAATAAGCAGACAAAAGAAATACAAGTACAGATGGAGTCATATTTTTTGTAGGGAAATGTTCAAATAATAAGTTCAAAAAGCGACCTATGGTTATTTAGTATAGCAAAGGTTAACAGCAGTGTAAAATTTTGATCATAAAGCTGCTGTGTAATTCTAAGGCCAAAAGACCATATTAAAGCACAGCTATTAAAGTATTTGAACTTTATTATACTAAATTAAAGCTTCACACTCCTGTTTTGTTATGACCTGCCGATTTAAATATGACCCAAAAATTAATACTTTATCAAGATAGGTCACTTCTATGACCTTAGAGTGTCTACCATGTTATAGACATCGGTTAACCCTTCAATGACTGGAGCTTCCTGAAATTTTGCAAAAATCCTGTGCCAATGTATTCTTTTATATAGGCGAGTCTCCCATAGGGAGCCTCGCAAATATAAGAGATTGGCCTAACAATATTTACCTTGATCTTGTAAGCCAGTGCATTCTCTTATACATGTATATGCGATGCTCCCTATGACTCACATATATAAAAGAATGCACATGCACAGGATCTTCAATGCTGCATCAGCACAGCTCCCATCATGAAAGGGTTAAGCTCTTGCCTGCTGTACATCCATACTTAGTACAGACCTACTTCAGCACAATAGCAGTCGGCCATTTCTCATAACTGTGATACAGACATCTGTGTATCAGAACTATACATCATAAATGTTTGAAATAGTGTATGATGTTCCAGGAATATGAATGACAATAACTTTTCAATTAAATCAGTTTTATGGTTTTTGGGATATTTCCGTTATATTATTCCAATGGAAAATAGTCATAATGGCCCAGTACATGACGTAATGATGTCATTCAGCAACGAAGAGGCTAACTAACCATTTTTTGAACTGACTTATGGAAAATTTGGTTTCTGCATGATCATGGTCAGAGATAATAGAGGATCAGTGATTTGAAAATGGTATATTGCGAGTCAAATCTCACAACCTTTGGCAATACAATCACATTAGGACTTATTTTAATAAACACTGTCCTGGTTAGCATCCTCTAAAATTTCTATTTGTCGATCAAAAAATAAACATAAAATTGCATGTTGAAACATCAAAACGGTTTGAAATATATTTACAGCTCAAAACAGTTAAAGGTACTCAATACGATTCGATAGTCCCCATATAATCAGATTGCAAAAACGACAACATTTTTTGAAAAGCTGCTTCAGTTACCAGAATCAATTAATTGCCCGAATATAATGCTAACCAGAGTCAACGATAGTATAAAATTGCCAAAAACCTGTTATTTATCAATATTTTGTTGAATGAAATTTGGTCGGATTGTCAAATATTTAAGAACCAAAGCCACTTGATTTTAGAGTTATCCATCTTCATCCGCAAATTGGTCAGAGTCTCAGAGACCGTCGGCTCCTTAACTTTTTGCTAGGCCGCCAAAAATTACAGGTGGTGAAAAATAATAGATTAAAATTTTTTATATCTGATCACTCTAAGCTTTGATGGGTAGGTACCTCGACTAGAATCAAATATTTTTTACCCCCGAAGCCAAAGAAATAGTAATTTGGGAGCGTTAATTTGGATTATGCATCTCTTTAACCCTTTGGCGAGTAAAACGACATATATGTCGTCTATCGGTTGAGGAGTAGAACGACATATATGTCGTTTCAGGAACTGTTATTTTACATAGACATAACTTCAATAAATCATCTGATTTATAAATGATTTGTATAGGAGTTATTTTGATTAATATAATGTCCCAAATGTATAAGTGCAATCGATTATGATAACACACGTTAACAAAAAATGCACATAAATTAAAACGAATTATTGGACCTTTTTGACCCGAACTTGTTAATAATTATTGCTATGACGTTGACGTTAAATTTACTCATGACGTCATGTATATGACGTTACAGATACTCTCCAAAGGGTTAAGGCTTCAGTTGTGTTGGTTTTGTAGCATTCAACATGCAGCTATGCATCAGAAAATTATAAAAAAAACACACTTTTGAAACACTAATCAATAAGTCAATACAACAATGAAACAAAATGTCTCTGGTTTGTCCATAAGATAATCAGTTTTGTTTTCATGACATGAGATTCATAGCTCTGATTAATTTACTTGGGAGCAGCAGACACATTAAAGTTCATGTTTCTGCCCACTCTCATATCCAACAGGCAGAAAGATAGAGGCCCACCAATGTTAAGGGCGGACTAACAAAACAGTTCGTTTCTAAGGGAATATTTTGTTCAAAGTGATGAGGGAAGCATATATTTTTATTCATTATTTATTTCACATTATTTTCATGACGAGGTAGGTACATGTATTTAGATATGAAATATTTATTTTAGTCCCATGTTTACCAAAGACACTATATATGGGCAATGTACCTAATCAGGACAGATATGCATCACATTTACGCTTATTTCAAACCTGCAGATTTGTAATAAAAGTTTTTTAAGACAAGGAAATTTCATCCATATATTTAACCTTTATTCAACATGTAAAACATGATTACAGGGTTGTATGTGTTTTTATTCCATTCAATAAACCCATTCAATAAATTGTGATAATAAACATTCTTTTAATAACAGGAAATAGTGCCAGTTGACCTTTGACTTCCAGTTTATCGTCTGTTTACATTCTGTATGCTATGTCTCAAAATACTATGGCTTCCAATATTTTTCCAACAAACTATAATGAATGATGAGCTCAAAAAGTTATGTCATTAATTATACGCCATTAAACACGCCAAAGAGTCTTTATTTATCTGGGACTATTTCTCTACGTGGGCAAAAACAACTAGAGGTGTGACTCCCAATGGGACTAAGGATACCCCCCATGTTTTTAAAATACTAAGATGTTTCACATGTCAGTAAACATTTAGTTCAAATAATAAAATAACAGTTCCCATTACAGGTGCACAACCCTAATCTTAAACATATTGACCGAAAAATGTAGGAATAAACCTCGGACAAAATTATGCATGTTGCGAAAATGTTCTAAGTCGAAAAAGGGGGATAACTCCACCAAAAAATATTGGACAGACGTCATAATCGCAGGTGCACAGGTTCCCATGGTACTAAATATCTGTGCAAAGTTAAAATAAAATTGACCTAAATATGTAGGAATAAAAGCTCGGACAATATTATACATGTTGCGAAAAATTTCTAAGACTAAAAATGGCAGATAACTCCACCAAAAAAAGTTTGACAGACGTCATAATCGCAGGTGCACAGGTTCCCATGGTGGTTGATGTCTGTGCCAAGTTTCACGGAAATTGATCGAAAAACGACTGAGAAAAATCCGGACAAATTTGTGTCCACGGACGGACGACGGACGGACAAGCTGATTCCAGTATACCCCCCTAACTTCGTTGCGGGGGGGGGTATAAATATACATTGTAGTTAAGTGACACGTCATTGCATGCCTTATTGAAGCCGATGTTAGTTTCGCGCGTCCCATTTGTTGAATTTAGTAAGTTTTGGACCATGTAATAAATAGAATCTACAACTCGTCCCCAGTTTATAGCAGATTTTACAAAACTAGTCCAGTAAATTTGCCAAAGGCTCGGTCCAGACCTAATTTACTGGACTCATTTTGTAAATTCCGCTATAAACTGGGGACTCGCTATAAACTGGGGACTCGATTATATAGGAATTCATGTTCATATGCCATGAACATGAATTCCTATCTAAAATGATGACTTGTCAGATGGCGATTCATTTTGATAGAAATAAGGCACTTGTGCATTTTGAGTGTTGTCGACTTTTGAATAATATGGATGGACAGTATTGATATATTAACTTACTTATGGGAGGTCATAAATATGCCTAATTAACCTTTCAGTGCCAAGTCCGATTTTTGTATCAACCCATATTCCCTTGATCATGATTATTGATTATAATAATGTGATACATTGATGGAAAGAGCTCTAAGGGTTAAGGAACAGGTTCTTTTTGAGACAAGATTTTCCCAGAGAAATGAACTATTTTGTTAATCTGGCCTATGTAAGTACATATGGTCTCTCTGGCAGACGTATTGGTAAAGACAGTGAGCTTGGGAATTATAAAGGATAGGAACACAGTTATTATTCGCCCATTGAGTCCATTAATAGAGCCGCACACTGATCAGGGATGCAGCCATGAATGTCACCAGGAATTTATGGCACCAAATTCAATTTGCATTCATAACACATTTGGTCAAAATTATGAATATCAATAAAGGAAGTATTCCCTGGAATAATGTAATTCTAAGCTTTTATTGACTTTATACACAGACTTTATATCTCTTTGCATTCCCACAAAATTGGTCGCAAATATTAATAGCAAGCATCTGGCCAAATAAAGCAGTGTCTTGTGTTTGCTGAGGAGAGTAAATCCTCCACTTAACCTAGATCATGCCATGAATCTCTACTCTCAAATGCCCATATATAGAGATCATATTCCACCAGTTCAGAACCTGGGGAGCTTTTTGATGTTCTGATGGGGAACATTATAACATTGAAAAAATTACACAGGTAATATATTTCTTTGTTATAATCTATTCCGTAATTATGTACTTCACAGCAGATGGTCTTTGCTTGAGATTACATCATTTAGCTGACTTTTGTTAGCCAATTTCGCAATAAACACGAAGTAATGGGGGGGAATTGTATGGATTTTCATGATCTTCGACAAGATTTAGATAAGATTGACTATGCTGAAGCTAAATTTTCGTGGTATAAACTGAATTAAACACAATGTTTTGACAGAAAACATCACATTCTGAGACATTGAAAAATATTGTTATTAAAATTTTAATGGTATTGTTTGGACAAAACCTGTTGCATACAAGCTTACTAAAATGACTATTATAACATGATCTATGATTACTATGAGGTATTTGGGGGGGGTGGGAGGGATGGGAATTGTAATGTATAATCGTAAGCGATGTTATGAGAAATTAGATAATTTTCAATGTTATAAAGTTCCCAGGTTTTGAACTGGCAGAATATGATCTCCATGGACGTAGCCAGATTAGAGATTCATGGCATGATCTAGGTTTGCTGAGGAGAGGAAAACCTCCATTCAACCAAGTGAAGTTATCTCTACAAGACATAATAAGGCCAAAGAAAATTGTGTCTCGTATGGATTACAAGTCGGAAAGAACAAGAAGTTCCAACTCGGGTGCTGGGATAAAATAACCCAAACTAAAGTTATCATCTGGAAACCAAAACTGCTGACGGATGGACAGACAGATGGATGGACATAATATGGCTGTTTTTTCAAATGGATGTATAAAAAGCGAACGGACAGACAGACGGGCGGACAGGCAAACCAATCACATAATACGTTCCATTTTTTTTAAACGGGCGTATAAAAAGCAAATACAGGCATGATACTCTTGCAATCTTAGGACTTTCATTGAGACCAGGAAAGGTCAATCTTGCAGAAGTGAATATGGCACTCAATCAAAGAAAGTTGATGGGTGGCATTTATGAAGGAATTATCTATTGATAAGGAGGATCCTCATGCCAGACCTAATATTGTTTGCATGAATGCATTTTATTCATGAAGGATAGAAACTAACTTTTTTGGGAACCAAATTGTATTATTGAAGTTGTCATGTGTAATTGGCCAATACTTGGTTTGTACTGATATAATTGAATAACAGACACAAGGTGCTTTATCAGGGAGACAAGTGCTTCTAAATTTACAATCACAACTAAGTTTTGTTCCAGTATTAAATTGGATAGTGTTGCACTCATAATGTATTTGTCTTATAACTGTTCACCCTCTGTTTCTCAAACCAGTAGATCGTACATTACAATTAACCCTTTGATCCTGAATGGTTTCTCCAAATCAAATCTAGAAGTATACAGTAATGCCCTAAATAATCGACTCCTTAACCACAGCAGAATTATGGGTAACTTTTCAGGATTTAGTTGGAAATATGGCTTGTTGCCATTCATCGGAAAGCTCTCACTGAGAGCTTTCCGATGAATGTCAACAAGCTATATATAATTCCGACTAAATCCTGAAAAGTTACCCGTAATTCTGCTGTGGTTAAGGAGTCGATTATTTAGGGCATTAATGTACTGTGTAGAGCCGCGTTTAGAACCTTGCCTGCTATTAGTCCACCCCCAATTTTTTGACAAATATTTGTTCAAGGGCCTTATCATCGTTTAGACCAACCCCAATTTTTCAGACTTTGTAAGATGATAGGTACATGTATACACACCATATGTGATGACAATGTCCTATATTAAGACGATGCCGTGGGAATAACGACACAATGATCACAATTAATCTACCCAATATAGATTGCTATTTATGATAAAAAAAAAGACACTGTAAATTATGTGTTTATTTATAAGTCAATAAATCCCTAAATGAGTCCTGAATGGTATATATTGAAAACTGTAGGCAAGAAAATTATCTACATGTAAGTGCTAGCTGCGAAGGACATCGTAATTGGAATGACTGTCTGGTGTAGAAAAAAATAAATAAAATAAATTTAGTTCTAACTTTGAATTGATCAATTTAATTAATGATCTCTGTTAAAGTGATGTGAAACACTCCGGTTGGGTGATCAAATAGAAATGGAGAATAATTATGCTCAAAGTAGTTAGTTTATGAATATTAATCCAAATTTCCAGCACACACCGTCATTCTTATATATTAATTAAATGCAATGACTCTCAATGCCAAAGTCATTTGCGTTAGTTTATCGCCGATTGTTTGGTCCCGAATCAAGATGGAAATATTTACAATTATACGTAGTTCAGACGATGATATCTAATGAGTGGTATGGTCGATTTCTTTGAGATTTTCGGTGATGTTTGTAGAATGCTACATGCCCAAGTTGGCATAGCGCTTGAGTACTAACTTGTCATTTTCACGCACCCGAACGAGTCCATAATATGTTTTAAACCACTAAGACTGTATTAACAAAGGCAGCAATGAGTGTCAAGTGACAAATCATGTGTGACATACGTGTCCAACAGTGAGCTCATTTATATTTTTATTCTAGAATAGGAAATATTCCGTTAAGGTTAGTGTATAACGCGTCCGCCGGTGGACAATCGCCTCCGTAACAGTGGCTTGGTCAGATTAAGCGGTGTTTGTGCTGTAGAGCCAGATGCTGTTTCAAATATCGCGCCAGGTTGTGTCCCGTGGGCAAGGTAACTTCTACTGTGCTCGCTTTGTCATACCTAGACGACAAATAGGGACCTGGTTGTTGGGAAAAGGTAAGCCGCTCTGTGAAGCGCCTGTAAAATGGCAGCTAGCACGCACAAGAGTCAAGATTATTATATTGTGATTTGAGATAAAAAGGAGGCTCATATAAAGACAATCATTTGCATTTGCACGTCGATAAAGACCGTGATGGCTTTGGATAGTGAATTTTTAATCTTCTGTATAAATTACCAATATCTTTTAAAGGAAATCCCAGAAGTCCCCTTTCCTCAAATTATAGTCTCAATATGAATCTTACCCTTCGTCTGCCTCGGCCACCTTCACTTGTTCCAGGAAGATTGGATTTGCACTGAAATTTCAAACATAACAACAAATTATCCAAATTCTAACACAACAGACCAACTATAAATCAATTAGTATAATGCATTCTCCGAATTCCAGGGAGAGAATATGGAGCTGAGATTGAAAATATGGTGATCTCAGGGTAATAGAGTCATCAAGTAGCACACTAACGAGGTCTGTATTTGATTTATCTGGCTGTTGTTGCCAGGACACTGGAATTATACGAAGTACATCTGACCTCAGGTATTTCTGTTGAACTTGGAGAGTATAACAGACATTACAATGATATAATTTTTGGCATGGTCATAGAGTTCAGTACATAGGTTTGCATAATGTACTAAATGAAAATATAATTTGCAATACATGTATAATTGAAAAGCATCAGACTGACGAATCAACTTTAGACCCTACTGGGAGCAAGCCTGAGTTTAATGGCCTGTCATTTGCAGAATGAGGTCCCCAGAGGGTGAATTTAGTGACGCTATCCTGTATAGTGGGCTAGCATCACTAAATTCACCCTCTGGGGACCTCATTATGCTTACGCCTCATCTTCTCTGGAAAGTTTCTTTATTGTCACATTTCTATAGAAACTTCTTCACATATATTCTATTTCTTTATTAGTTTAGTTTCTCTGTATCCCCAAGTTGGCAGATGACACATTGCATAATCAAGGTTCCCAATGGGTGTACATCACAATATTCACCATTTGGGAACTTCAATCTGAGTCTATGTCTCCCATACTTTATGAGGCCATGCAGAAAGAGATACCCAGAGGGTGAATTTGGTGATGCTAGCCCGCTATGTGGGATGGCATCACTAAATTTACCCTCTGGGGACCTCATTCTTCAAATGACAGACATGCTAAACTCAGACCCTAATGGGAGCCTTTATAACCCTTTGATAACTCAGGCCCAGAAACCTACATCATCAATCAAGTCTTTAACCCAAAGCTATTTTAATTTTGTTCAAAATATATATAAACGTTTGTCTGACAGGATAAACTCTAGTTCATGAGATGTGGAAATTCACATTGAACATTCAAAAATCAATAATTGTGACAAATTCGTATTTGTAACAGACATTTACAAGGAAAATAGATATTGATTGTGTCCAGATTTTGAACATCAAACACACGTCAACCATTTAATAAATGTTTGTCAAATGCACATAACCCCTTTCTCTCGTACGTATAATAATAACTCCTGAGACAAAGATCTAAAGATCTAGCTCAACCGCTGCATGAAATCCAGATAGCAGCTCTCCGAAAGTCTGAAGCGACGGTTTATAGAGATTATAATAGTGACGTAAAGTGATGTCCTAAATAATCAACCCCTAACCAGAGCAGAAATATTTGAAGTTTTTCAGGATTTAGTCAGAAATATGGCTTAATTGCAGCATTTATCAGAAAGTTCTCAGTGATAAGAGACTGCACTGGTTTGCCAGGTCAGGGTATATTGTTAGGCCCTTGCATTCTCTTATATATGTAAGGCTTCCTATGGTCGACTCGCATATATAAAAGAATGCATTGGCACAGGGTTTTCGCAAAATTTCAGGCATGGAAGGGTTAATAATCAAGACTAAATTTAACACAAAGACTTTAATCCTAACAAAAATGGAAAGAAAGCCAGTATGATTATTAAAACTGTTTGGGCGATTGTGCACAATCCAATTCAAATTGGATTAAATAGTCTCCAGGAACAGTCAAAGGCTATTTTTGACAACATCAGATGTGGCAAATTTATTCTAATTTTTTTCATTCTATAAAAGAACTCAAATTTAAAGAACACATCATAACTATCCAAGAAGAAACACAAGTGCCAGATGCTTTAGACTCTGATTCTTGGAATCCTGTTTATAGGAAATAAAGCTTCATGAACATGATACAGTAATGCCCTAAGTAATCGACTCCTTAACCACAGCCGAATTATGGGTAACTTTTCAGGATTTAGTCGGAGATATGGCTTGTTGCCATTCATCGGAAGGATCTCGGGGAGAGCTTTCAGATGAATGGCAACAAGCCAGGGCCACCGGAGAGGGGGGCATGGGGGGCAATTGCACCCCCCCCCCCCCGCCCTCAAGGCAGGGGGGCAAGCGTGCCCTTCCAATATCAAGATGCCCCTTGAAACTCTCATGTATATACAGGAGTATAACTCTCAATTTTAGAGCAATGTGTTGGAGAACATTAAAAGATGTCAGTAGATATCAGCTGTTCATTACAAATCTGCCACTACAAACTAAGCAGTCCCACTGGGAGGTAATTAAACACACCTGTTGTTCCTGACCATTGGCCTAATCTCACAACACAAACTGGAGATGGCCTTATCATGGGCACTTCCTGTCTTACCAGATGGTTTTCACTAAGAAGCAAGCAGGTTGCATTTGATCAATAGTGCCATGGAGAATAAGGCAAATAAAAATGCAATAAATCATGAAATGCCTTCTTTGAACAGTCACATAGCTGGCACCTGATTTCACATTTCCATGTTGCCACATGGAGCTGATAATGTTACATAGGCATGGAGTTACAACAAAACAATTCCGAAAGTGTTAGTTGCGAACTTGCGAAAATATCTCAGAAAATGTCGAAATCTGAATGAAATAAAAAAGAAGCCGAGAAGGCGAGGGCACAGGCAGCGGCCAAACCAGGACAGGCAAAATTGACAGCGTTTTTGTCGAAATTGGCCACTGATAACAGAGACGCAACAAAAGTGTCCATTGACGACCAGCCATCTAATAACGAGACAGTCGGATCGCCATTCGAATTTTCACAACCACTGAACGGGGATGTTCAAACAGAAGGACAAAGACTTGGTTTCTCTGAACTAGTACGAACACCAGAACACTTCACTCCAGATGACAAGGAACAGAGCAGAAAAGGCAATCGACAGTTCAACACAGACTGGTTTAAGATGTTTGGGTGGCTGATTTATCACCGGGAGCTGCAAAAAGCATTCTGTGATACATGTTCCACATATGGAGAAGAAAGCTGAAGAAGGAGAGCAAATCGAATCAGTCAATACTAGAGGAGCGGTCTTGACCAGAATTGAATTTTTTTAATTTTTTATTTTACACACGTAAAAAATTATATATCATAATAAAGTAGAAGATGTCGGCTTCATGTTCCGCCCTGCTGTAAAATGTGAAAGTGGTGCCGTTGCCATGGAAACTGAATGTAAACAATGTAGACACATTTTGAGATAAAACTTTTTCAGCAAATGGTAAAAACTAATTTAATCCCATTTTAGGACAGGAACAGACGTTGAAGATCATTTGTTGATTATTTGTCCATTATAACCATGTTCCAACTATTCCAGTATTAAATAAGATGCACATGTATGTTATAAGGGTCTTTATTGCCATTTTGGGGTGAAAATTTATAATTTATGCATAATATGATGGCATCATATGTGTTCTTAAAATAAATCTGGATAAAACTGCCAAAAAGGCCCAATACCCTGAGAAATACCTGTTACCATGGAAACGATATTTAAAAATACAAAAAATGCCGTTATTGGAAAGAAATGAAGTCCTATAACCCTTGCAACACAATATAACTTTTTGAAATTTGTTTCTATGACATGCAATTATAATCCGGACTTCTGTGTTGTGTAATTGTTGCAGTTTATTCAGCTGTTGTCATGGAAACGGACCAAATTTCGTCAAATAATGATGTTTTTTCAATAAAGCTGACATTTAAAGCATGTAATTTTATGAAGCAAAGCGTATTATGACAACCCGTTATAGATGTCTCAAAACCTGTTTCAACGATAACTATGTTCCAACTATTCAAGTAGTAAATATGAATCACATATAAGTTCTGAGGGTTTTAAAGCCATTTTGAGGTGAAAAATGATGATTTTTCCAAAAAATGTGATAATTTGGGAATTGAAACATTTATTAGATACTACATTGGTTACAGGAATAATTTATACATATTATGATGGCTTCTTACGTTTGCTTCAATCTAATTTTGATAAAACTGCCGAACAAGCTCAATACCCTGAGAAATACCTATTACCATGGAAACGATATTGAAAAATACCAAACAATTTCATTATTGGAAAGAAATGCGACACAAATGAACTTTTTGAATGTTTTGTTTGATGACATGCACAATTAATCCAGACTTCTTTGTCGGATCACTGTTGCGGTTTATTCAGTTGTCATGGAAATGGACCAAATTTTGTCAAATAATGATATTTTCTCCTATAAACCGGATATTTAATGTGTTCAATTTTATAAAGCAAAACAAATTTACCATTATGTGAATGCACCCTGACATATAATACTCATCATTTTATTCCCAATTTCTCAGGTGTTTCTTTGGATTTGGACAAAAATTGTCTAAATAGTGATATGTTTTGCACAATTTTATTTTATTTTATCGGAAATTGTGTGAAAAATTAAGGGTATATTTAAAAACCAACATCACGTATCAGGAAAATGCAATAATAGGATTTCAAAAGATTCTCAGGTAATATATCCGGTTAATATATCAATATGTGGTTAGTTAGTCAATAGATGCAGCTTCTTTGCAATTACTAGTATATGGAGCTACTTTGTCAAATATAATAGGTTAGTTAGTCAATATATGCAGCTAATTTGTCAATATATATTGTTAGTTAAGTCAATATATGCAGCTACTTTGCAATTATATGCAATATTTGTCAATATATGTGGTTCGTTAGTCAATATATGCAGCTAATTTGTCAATATTTGTGGTTAGTTAGTCAATATGTGTAGCTCCTGTGCCATTATATGCAGCTAATTTGTCAATATATGCAGCTACTTTGCAATTATATGCAGCTACGTTATCAATATATGTGGTTAGGTAGTCAATATATGCAGCTAATTTGTCCATTAATTTGGTTAGTTAGTCAATAGATGCAACTTCTTTGTCAATATATTCGGTTAGTTAGTCAATATATACATCTACATTGTCAAAACGTGCAATAATATTGCTTTGACAATATATGCAACTACTTTATGAATATATGTGGTTAATTAGTCATTATATGCAGCTACTTAGTCAATATATGTGGTTAGTTAGTCAATATATTCAGTTAATTTGTCAATATTTGTAGTTACTTAGTCGATATATGCAGCTAATTTGTCAATATTTGTGGTTAGTTAGTCAATATATGCAGCTACTTTGTTGACTGATTTTGTTAGTTATAGTCAATATATGGAGTTTTTTTGTCAATATATGTGGTCAGTTTGTCAATATATACATCTACTTTGTCAAAATATGCAATTGCGTTGACAATATATGCAGCTACGTTATAGGCTCCTGCGAATATTCGATATTCGAATCGAGATTCGATTCGAAAGTCAAATTCGATTCGAATTCGAGTCGAAATTGCCAACTCGAAATTTCGAATATACTATGACGGAAAAGTAGGCTGTTTCAGGACTGGTACACATGTCGATCTTAGCTGTTTGTGGCATTTAATTCCAGAAAATTATGTATATATGCACATTATAATTCTTATTGTACATAGCCAACAATTAGCCACGATAGGACAACTAAATACGTCTGAATTATATAGCTTTAAAATGGTAGCAAAAGCTAGCAGATAGCCAATGGACCGACGACGCGGTAAATTATAATAGCTATGAGACTGGGCTACCGATAGCGTTATCCATCGTCTATTCGATTACGCGTTATGTAATATGGGTGAGAATGTAAACAACACATGTTCCTGGTGTCGAAAAGTGCATTTTGGCACTGTTCTCTTTTGAAGTTGACTTTCAGTTTCAGAGTTTTCTTTTACAATGGACAAAATGTCATCCATCATTCATGTTTATTTTAAACATGATAAAGCTGCAGGCACGTGTGATGAATGCAACATGCATGGTGTATAATTCGCAAGCATCTGGGACAATGACCCATCTATGGAATCATCTGTTCAAGAAGCATCAACCAATACATGAAGAGGCTACACTGCGACTGTTGTTGCGTCTTCAAGTTTATAACAACGGGTGTTTCCGAATGCCGATTTGCAATTTTGCATGTACATGCAAACTGTAGAAATTTCGTGTGATTTTAGTTTGATAATCCATTTAGTGGTAATATATTAATCGTTGTGATGGCCGCATGGACGTTTTAATCTGCTTTGTTTTCTTGACAATTATAAATTGAAGTTAATAGTATATCAAACGACGGTTTATCGCCACATAAGTTCTGATGGAACTTCATGCATGTAGTTCACAGAACGTTTCACAAATAATCTAATCGTTGACAAAACATACCTAATTGAGAATGCAACACACAGATATGATTCGATTCGATATTCGATTCGATTTCATGAATTCGATTAGATATTCGATTCGATCAAAATATCCAATTCGCAGGACCCTACTACGTTATCAATATATATGGTAAGTTAGTCATTATGTGGAGCTACTTAGTCAATATATGTGGTTAGTTGGTCAATATATGCATCTACTTTGTTAAAATGTGCAATTGCTTTGACAATATATGCAGCTACTTTATCAATATATGTGATTAATTAGTCATTATATGCAGCTACTTAGTCAATATATGTGGTTAGTTAGTCAATATATGCAGCTCATTTGCCATTATATGCAGCTAATTTGTCAATACATGCAGATAACTTGTCAATATAAACAGCTATTCAATTATATGCAGCTACGTTATAAATATATGTGGTTAGTTAGTCATTATATGTAGTGATGTTCCGATAATGAAAAAGCTTATCGGACCGATTTCCGATAACTGGAGGCACAATCGGCCGATTTCCGATTCCGATGTTTATATATATTGTGCGTTTGTTCCTATAATGGACCAATGCACCCAATGCACTCCCTATCCCGCAGAGTTTCAAAGCCAAAGACATCAAAGAAATATATACACACTGTCGCCACAGTATTTCTGCCGACGTTGGTTGTGTGTTTTCTTTGATGTATACCGGTAGTTGTTTTGACAAAAAGATCAAAGGTGACGACTCAGAGTAACGTTATGACCGTGTGTGGAACACTTGCATGCGGTGTAAAAGTCTTGATTGAATACTTGTAAGTTGCAACAATGTATGGAATGGCGATGATTATTAACTAAATTTAGATTGATGGATAATAATTGCTGTCATATTTGTCTGAGATTTCCCAAGTTTCCATTGGTCACACCTTTTATCTTTTAACAACTCGGAAGCTTTTATAGTTCCGCCTGCTCAATTTTTGTTTCGCGAGACCGAGTTCAACCAAGTTCAATGTGGATCTAAGCGTATTTCATAGCATACGTTGTACAGACGAAAAAGCTAATTATGCCCCTACTCACGTTGGTCGTTATTGAAGACAGTTCTGATCACGACTGTACTAATTAATTCAGTGTGCTTCAAGTTATTGACATAGCATGTGACGTCACATGGCACGTGCTCTACAGGAAGCTACACTGTATCGAGGTCAGCTGTTTAATTAAAGCTTTCTTTGAATCTATTTCGTGTTAACGCGATTGAACCAATAACTTCATATTACACGGGATGTCGGGCATGTGTATTGCCATTCTTATAATATATAATCATATCAGACTGTTTGGATAATGCGAATGGCTTCTTTTTAGGCTGTTACAACTGCGTTTTACATTAAATACTACAGTTGTATTGCGTACGTTTATTAAAGCGTGCACATTGCGCTTAGATACTAGAACGTTTTTATTTGTTTTGACAATCGGTGAGGTACGATTAATTTCCGATGGGCTATTATCGGCCATCGGCCGATTCCGATACCGATTATCAGAACATCACTAATTATATGCAGTTACTTAGTCAATATATGCGGTTAGTTAGTCAATATATGCAGTTAGTTGGTCAATATATACATCTAATTTGTCAAAATATGAAATTGCATTGCCAATATATGTAGCTACTAGTACTTTATTAATATATGTCGTTAGTTAGTCATTATATGCAGCTACTTAGTCAATATATGTGGTTAGTTAGTCATTATATGCAGCTACTTAGTCAATATATGCGGTTCGTTGGTCAATATCTACATCTACTTTGTCAAAATATGAAATTGCGTTGACAATATATGCAGCTACTTTATCAATATATATGGTTAGTTAGTCATTATATGCAGCTACTTAGTCAATATATGTGGTTAGTTAGTCAATATATGCAGCTAATTTGTCAATATTTGTGGTTAGTTAGTCAACATATGCAGCTCATTTGTCAATATATGTGGTTAGTTAGTCAACATATGCAGCTCATTTGTCAATATTTGTGGTTAGTTAGTCAATATATGCAGCTACTTTGTCGACTAATTTTGTTAGTTAGTCAATATATGCAGTTTTTTGGTCAATATATGTGGTTAGGTTGTCAATATATACATCTACTTTGTCAAAATATGCAATTGCGTTGACAATATATGCAGCTACGTTATTAATATATATGGTAAGTTAGTCATTATGTGCAGCTACATCGTCCAATAATTTGGTTAGTTAGTCAATATATGCAGCTTCTTTGTCAATATATGTGGTCATTTAGTCAATATATGCAGCTACTTTGCCTCTATAAGCAGCTAATTTGTCAATACATGTATTTGCGGTTAGATAGTCAATAATATCAAACATACCAGAGGTCCGCTGAACAAAGCCTTGTTTTCTGGAGAATTTTGATTTGTCGCGCTATCATAAAATATATGTAAACAGTATATTAAACGATTGTATCATCACTTTATCTTTTTGTATCACAGTAAATTATATAGCATTTTGAAGACAGATTAATCGCGGACATGTCAGATGATTAATCACATTCAGGGGCTCCACATGTAAATGTAGTACGTCTCTTAAATGAAAGTCTGTTATAGACTAGTAACGGGACGGGACTCTGTCCGAAACAGCATCAAATCAACCGATATCCCAACTGTTGTGGACCGAGAAGACTTGGTCTACAGTATATCCAGCTCATTGCTCTTGTCAATATATGTGGTTGGTTAGTCAATATATGAGGTTACTTCGTCAATATATGCTGTTACTTCGCCAATATCAGCAGTGCATTGCTCTTGCCAATATGTGTAAACAATTAGTCAATATATGCAGTTAATTCGTCATTATATAGACCCCAACAATTTTTTCGGAGGACAGTCAGAAATATGAGGAAGATATACATTGTATATATGCAACTCGCGATGTCCCGTTCTTTATAATGATATATTCACAAGAGAATATATGCAGCTCATTGCTCTTGTCAATATATAATAAAAGGCCGTCCGGCCACAGTGTCCTCCGAAAAGGTGGCTTCATTTGGGGCATCAATTTGATTCAGATATGACCTGTATTTTCGGCTGATAAACTATCATACTAAATTTGATTCAGATATGATCACACAAACTAAAGTTATCATCCGGAAACCAGAAATTGACAGGATTCTAAGTCGAAACAGGGCCATAACTCTAGCAAAAATAGGCGGGACAAACCCATTTTCGAAGTTGACCTGTATATAGGGCTGATAAACTAACATACCAAATTTGGTTCAGATGTGATGACACAAACTGAAGTTATCATCCGGAAACTAGAAAATTACAGTAAAAAAAGGGCCATAACTCTCGCAAACCCATATTCGAACTTGACCTGTATTTTGGTCAGATAAACTCAACTATAAAATTAGCTTTTGATCTAATAAACGAAACTAAAGTTATCATCTGGAAACCATTTCCGGACGCACACACAGACGGCTAGACGGACGGGCGGTACGACAGACGGATGGACCCCGGCTATTTTAATAGTCCCCCGAATTTTTTTTCGGGTGACAATTATATATAATGGAACATCGCGAGCAGTGTATAATCATGAACTAACAACATATATTGAAAAGAACAATGCGCTGCATACATTGGCAAAGTAACAGCATATAATGACGAACTGACTGCATTTATTGACTAACTAACGGCATATACATGTATTGACACAACTTAGCTGCATATATTGACCAAATAACCACATATATTGACAAAGTAGCTGCATACAATGGCAAATGAGCTATATATTGATATATCAATCAGATATATTCCATGAGCTTAAAGATGCACAATCCGAATTAATGCTCCTAGATTACTATTTCTTTGGCTTCAGGGGTGAAAAATATTTGATTCGAGTCGAGGAACCATGATCCATCAAAGCTCAGAGTTAACAGATATCAATTGTTGAAATCTGTTAGTTTTCACCACCTGGTATATTTAAGGCCTGGCAAATATTCAACGAATGCCGACTGACATACTCTCGATACCAAATTGCTTCGGAACAAAATGTTGATATATAACACTTTTTGCTGCTTTTGGGGCAATGTTATACTGTAGTTGACAGTGGTTAGCATTATGTTTTGTCAATTAGTCGATTCTGATAACTGAAGCGTCATTTCAAGAAATGTTGTTGTTTTTGTTGGAATTTGATGATATGGGGACACTTGAATCGGATTGTGCGCCTTTAACATAAGGCAGCTGTGGCGTTCCATTGCTATGATAATGTTCTGATGGCGGTGACGATGACGGGCGGCAATGATGGTAATGGTGACAATAATGATGCAGATGATGTGGTGGTGATGGCGGTGATGATGATGATGATGCTGATGGTTATATTGTGTCGCAAGGATTATAGGACTTCATTTCTATCCAATAATGCCATTTTTTAGTATATTTTTCAATATCGTTTCCATGGTAACAGGTATTTCTCACGGTATCGGGCATTTTCGGCAGTTTAATCAAAATGCATTTTAAGTAGACGTATGCAGCTGTTTCAGTACGCATAAATTATTACTGTTACCAATGTAGTACATGTACCTAATAAATGTTCCAATTGCAAAATTATCGCATTTTTGGTAAAAATCACCATTTTCACCACAAAATGGCAATAAAACCCTTATAACCTATATGTGCATCCTGTTTAATACTGGTTGGAACATACTTATGGTTGAAAAAGGGTTTGAGACATCTATAATGCGTTGCCATAATATGTTTTGCTTCATTACACGCTTTAAATGTCCGATTTATGGACAAAATTTCATTATTTCTGATTATTTGACGAAATTTGGTCCGTTTCCATGACAACATCTGAATAAACCTCAACAGTGACCCTATGAAGAAGTCTGGATTAAAAGTGCATGTCATAGAAAACAAATTTCAGAAAGTTATATCGTGTTGCAAGGGTTATTGGACTTCCCTAGTAGAAATGGAATGATTCCCAAACCATGATCACAGTCATATTCGCAACCATGTCCGCAATCATCTGAGGATGGTTGCATTTGGAACGATTCCCAACCTCCAAGTTAGAGTAATTCATTTCTTTCCAATAATGCCATTTTTTGTATTTTTTCAATATCGTTTCCATGGTAACAGTTATTTCTCAGGGTATTGTGCCTTTTCAACAGTTTTATCCAAATTAGTTTGAAGTACCCGTATGAAGCTATCGCAATATGCATAAATTATTACTGTAACCAATGTAGTATCTAATAAATGTTCCAATTCCAAAATTATCGCATTTTTTGCAAAAATCAACAGTTTTTACCACAAAATGGCAATAAAACCTTCATACCCTATATGGGCATCCTAGTAACTACTGGAGTAGTTGGAAAATAGTTTATATCGTGGAAAAATAATATCAAGAAATTATCTTCAACATATGTTTCTGTCCTGGAATGTGCTTAAATTCTTTTTAACCGTCTGCTGAAGGGTTTTATCTCAAAATGTGTCTACATTGTTTACATGCCGTTTCCATGACAACGGCACCACTTTCAAAGTTTACAGCAGGGCGGAACATGAAGCTGACATCTTCTACTTTCATATGATCTATAATTTTTCCGTGTGTAAAACAAAAATTTAACTCGAAAAATAAGCCCCGTTGGGGCCAAGACCGCTCCTCTAACATGCTATTATCAGTTCGGAGCACATGGGAAAACAGGAGTTACGACGGAATGGACTGGTTTCCCACCTGAATACACTTAAAACACTTCTGAGACAGGGAATTCCGATCAGAGGGGACTCGGACAATGAATCAAAAAATTTCCAGTTTGATTTGGATAAAGCAAAAAATGACTGTGGCCTGAAGATGCTCCTAGATGAGAAGCATTACACGACAGCCCATGACATACTCGATGAACAGAGGCAAATGCTAGTGCTCAGCGCTCGCAGGATGCTGATAGAAAAGCTTAAAGACTCCAAATGTTTTTCTGTCTTAGCGGATGAATCATGTATCCAAAAAGGAGCAGCTCACATTCTCGGTTAGAACGTGCGACGACGATTACCAGGTATAACCGACGACTTTGTGGGATTGTATGAATGCCAAGAAGGACTTTCATCTGATGCTCTTCTTAAATATGTTAAGGACATCATGATTCGGTGTGGGCTCAATGGCGACAGGATGGCTGCTATGTGTTTCGATGGTGCAGCGGCCATGAAGTCTTTGGCCAGGAAGATGCAGAGCGATATGGCACCACATGCTGTGTATGTACACTGCCTAGCACATTGCAACAAATTAATCGTCAAAGATGCCATCGACGTATCTGAGTTGCTTTCAACGGCACTAGATTTGTGTCAGTCCCTATATGCTGTTGTATACCCGAAGCATGTCCTTCTATTCGAAAACATCCAAAAGGACATTATTAATGAAAACGGTGACAAATCTGTAATTCGCCTTCAGAGTCTCTCGGCGACACGGTGGACGACGAGAGTGAATGCAGTCGACGTCGTCATTAAGAAAATTCCGAAATTACTGAAAACCATGACGGAAATAAGAAGTGATGCCACAACTAAAGCTGACACAAAAGCAAAAATAGATGGACTGATGAAACAGTTGAGGTCATTCCGGGACATTTTTCGGCTCACAGTATCAAAAAGACTCATTTGTATCCTTGAAAAACTTTCCAAAGAGCTACAGGGAGTTGATATGTCAGCGGATTATGTGTCATTTTCTGTGGGATTATCTCGCCAACGCCTCCAAGAAATGCGGGGTGAAATTGAATTTATAAAAATTGTGAAAGAAACAGAATCGCTGACTGGTTTGAATTTGCTAGTAGATGTGAAAACCCCACGAGCAAGAAAAGTCCCCAAAAGATTGCATGACGGGTCTATGTTATTGACTGAACAATTACCAACCAACAGCCAGAAGTGTGCCAGTGAAGCAACCCTGAGGGCATCATACTTTGAAGCCATTGATGCCATCCTGCAAAGCATGGATGGGCGGTTTCATCAAGAAAGTCTGAGTGTGATTAAGGACATGGAGCATGTGCTGATCAGATCAATTACACAGCGGGATGTTCCTATGGATAATTTGGATATTATCAGCTTTATCGACAAAGACAAATTAGCTGTTCAGTTAAATGAATTACCGTCGGTGTTTGGATTATACAACGCCCATCAGATGTTGCCGATTAAGTCTGTGACCAAGGTCAGCACTATTGTTCAAATGTTTGAGGCGATGCCAGTGGCGAAACAACGATGCAGTGAAGTGCACGAACTTCTAAAACTTTATTATACAATGCCAATAAGTTCTGCGTCGAGCGAGCGTTCCTTCAGTGCCATGAGAAGGTTAAAAAATTGGCTCTGTGCGACGTCAGGAGGAAACCACCTTAATGACATGATGTTTGCGACAATTCAAAAGCAGCTAATGGACAAAGTGAACATTCAAAGTATAGCAGACAATTTTGCGAGCAAGATGGCAAACCGCAGAGCATATTTCGGTGCATTTGAGTTGTGTATCTAAAGGTGGATTATGTGTCATTCAAGGTTGTATCGTTATGTCCATTATGGTTTATTGCTGTCTCTTTAAATGCCGATGTAATCTTACATCTTCGAATTATTTATCAGTCCCCATTTCCTAATCTGCACACGACAGTTCGTGTCATGCATCAACTATGATCTCAGCAGACCTTAAAATTATTTCTGGTAGCTCCTGTCTCCGGAAAAAAACTTATATGATTTATTGAAACATTCAGCTTGTTTTTCACAACGCAAAATCATGCTAGTAAAATATGTTATACATTGCCTGACTAAATTTTATGGGGTGCGTTCTATTAACTTGATAAAATAGAGTATTGCACTTTTAGTAGAGTCGTCTTTCTTGGACACGCGCTGTTGGCGAATGTTAAGGTCAGACTGATGTGAATGGAGATTCCTGAGACCTAAATCGAAGATTCGAGATTGCGTCGGCTTTTAAAGAAACTGAGTTTATTGTTGTATAATTTGCTGAACTCTGATTATTTTTTTTTACATAAAGTATATGAACATTGACGCATCATACGTGCTAGCATTCGCGATATCCCGGTCATTGTGAAGTCATTGCTAATGCTATATGCATTTTACCGGTGACTGTACGTGTACTGTACATCTTCACAAAATGTGCCCCCAATAATAGGTTTGCCCCCCCTGCCCTTCAGTCCTTCCGGTGGCTCTGCAACAAGCCATATTTCCGACTAAATCCTGAAAAGTTACCCATAATTCTGCTGTGGTTAAGGAGTCTATTACTGAGGGTATTACTGTACCTTAACCTCACAGAACACTAAAGATCAATGATTTCAGCAGATATTTGGAATACCGTCAATTAGGTATCTGCCAGACTTTCAAGAGAAAAAGAGGATTGAAAGTCTATGCGAAACAACCCATTCAGTCAGTCAAAAGATATGGTCCTTGATCAGAGCTCATTTTATATTATTATTATACAAGGCCACAGCAATTGTATTAGTTAATTGGTTTGCGAACATCAGAGAAAAAAATCTGTTGATGGAAGAGGGGAGAAAAACTGGAAAACTAGCAAGGACTTGACATACCGATTGGCGATTCCACTGAATGCAATTCACTTTAAATCATTTATTGCAAACAAATAAAAAACAACACTTTAACAGATCCACTGCTGACTACGAGTTATCTCATACCTTTTGCATGTGATTGAATGGGCATTGGCAGTGAACGTGTTAATATCTCAATTATTCTCATCTTTCCATGCTATTATGACTGATATAACGGTTTGGTGAGAAGTCTCACATAAACTGAACACCATGGGCAAAAAATTTAAATGTATTTTTTGGCATTTTCAGTAAAAAGATGTGGGCGAGTTCATAAACAAACTAATTAAATTGGCATCACATATTAAAGATATAAAACATTTGTCATGAATAAAAGCCACAGAAAAAGTCAGACAAAATATGTGGAAGTACTATTGTGTACAGCTAGACTTGCAGTCTGTAGACTTCATGCTGAGGAAAGGGTGAAAATGTATTATAATTTCCATTCTATATCAGGCCGAGACAAATGCTACATATTTTTAAAAAACAATTAAAAAGTCATTTTGATGCATAAACAGTTGGGAGTAACTACATGAAGAAATTAGTTTTAAGATTAACGCTGAATATAAGGAGTATAAATAAAGTACTATACTTCAAAGTATCTCGGAAAACAAATTACTGTGTGATAAATTAGTTCATCTCACATAATAGTCGCAACATGATTCTTTCACCACACAATAATCTTTTGTATCAAAAACAATTTCAACATCATTAAAAGATAATGTTAGCAGGAAATGAAGATGATGGGAGAGACGACATTACCGAGATGAAAGCATGCATGATTGGAACATGATATTAATATGTTGGTTGAATACCAGAAAGGAAAAGGTTTAATGTAATTGCCTGCATGCAGATAGAAGAAACACCCAAAGTCATCCAAGGGTACATATATGTTAAAGACAATATTTAATAGCATTTATGACCTTCAGAGTCAAACTTGATTGCTCAAATTATTAAGCTCATTTAATTTAACATTTGCTGACTTTTGGTGATCGTAAACAATAATAGAAGGGGTGGTTCAACCCCCCCCCCCCACGGGTAACCTGGCGATGATGACTTAGGTGATGGGAACATGAACACAGCTCATGCAAACCAAAAATAACACAAACATTGAATTAAATGAAAAACCCAGGAAAATAAACTAAGTATGCAACACAAATGTAAACCACAAATAAACTTTGAAGCATATAGACCTGTTTTTTCTCCTTTTCAGTAAAAGATGTAGAAATGGAGCAACTCAATTACATGAAACACTATGATGCTCTATCAGTTTGGATTCATTTCCTGTATTCTGACGAAAGATAGATAACTCTATATATCAACCAATTATGGATTAGGCCATGTATCAATTTCCTGTTTCTCAGGTCAAACAGATTTGAATGGCTTGCTCGCGCATAGATATAATAGAATTTTTTATTATTACTCTAACAGATGTCCAAAAAAGTTAGTTGGTAGATTTCATGTGATTTATTTCATCTAAAATCACCCAATAAAGTGATACATCACATGTAAAACACATGTTTGTACATAGTAACCAACCAATTCAGAAATCTGAATTGGAGAAATGACTCTATTCAATCTCACTTTGACTAAAAAACGTTACACAATTACCGGTATACCGAGTAAAAAAAATTCCAACAATTTGAACATGAATAAAAAGGTTTGCACTGACGGGTTTTGTGACCATGCATGCAAGCCTGAGAAACTGGAATTCGATTTTGTTTGGCCCTACCAGCTTTCTTTATATCTTAATTATAGAATGTGAAATGAAGCCTGGCACAAATTATGTTGGTAAGATTTATTTAAACCATTTCCCGAGCCCGTAGTTTGTTATATCCTAATAAGACTTTAATGCATATCAAGGACTTTAATAATTGGGATAGGTCAATTTAAAATTTCTTTTGACTTATACCAGCTTGTGATATTGTTTGTTCTAGATATGCTGGCTTTATAGTCAAAAATCCACTCTATTACTCTCCTATAGCATAATTTACATTCAGACGCTAGGGTGGGATTTTCCGTCAATTGTAATAGGCTTATTCCTACATATCAATACAGAATGCTAGATTTATCGGAAACAGTGATATATATCCTATGGTCCACAATGATGTGCAATAATATAGATTATATTTTAAGCATTAAAGATCCTGTGCCATTGCATTCTCTTATATATGCGAGACTAGCATATATAAGAGAATGTACTGGCTTACAAGGTCAAGGTAAATATTGTTAGGCTGATGTATTCTCAGATATATGCGAGGCTCCCTATGGGAGACTCGCATTTATAAGAGAATGCATTGGCACAGGGCCTTCGCACAAATTTCAGAAAGCTCCAGTCATGGAAGGGTAAAAATACATACTGATTAATTATACTGTGAAACTACAAGTCATCTTGTTTGTTTATGTTGGTAAAAGACGAGGTCAAATTCTTCATAATTAATATAAACAATGTGATAAGTTACGATTCTTCGTGTATTTTTTCCTATTAAATTTCCGTTTTGATTTTACAATTCATGTAGAGTTCAGAACAAATAATATCTTACATAGAATAAACCGGTTAGTTGGTTAGTAGTGACATCTTACAGAATTAGCAATTTCAAATGAGTGGGTCACTTGGCTTAACCCTTTACCCAACAGAAGGGCCCTGTGCCAATGCATTCTCTTATATATGCGAGTCGACCATAGGTCGCCTCGCATATATAAGAGAATGCATTGGCTTAACACATTAAAAAATTATAAAATTGTTAAAGAATGTAAGAAAAAATGGTAAAAAAAGATTTTTTTTAGGCCAATGCATTCTCTTATATATGCGAGGCGACCTATGGTCGACTCGCATATATAAGAGAATGCATTGGCACAGGGTATAACTAACTATCACAATGTGGTCAAGGAGCCGGTTCCAATGATATCCATATTTGTATGGTTCTATTGAGACAGACCGAAGATAGTTTAGGCTGTTGAAGCTTTATTTGGCCGGTTTTGGCCGGTTTGTTGGGTAAAGGGTTAAACTCCACTACATGAGAGGAATAATGGAATGAATCTTTGACATAAATGAGCATCTGAAACAACAACATGCCCTTATATCCCCCCCAAATTCAAGTTGGTAGAGGATAAACATGAGAATGAAATGTATTTACACTGTATACAGTACTGAGAAACTCTGAAATTATCTCATATTGATATCAAAGAAAAATGTTCCTGGAATTGATCATTCTCGGACAATGAATGCAAGGATTTAAAGTGTTTTGGCTTAAATTTCTAAATTTTATCCTACCAGGCAAACCATGGTGAACCCTGATGTGCCCAAATTACACTATATAGTCTAAAGGCTTGAACAACTGATATCACAAGCTAGTCCGAAGGAACTTGTACCATAATTATACATATAAATTTAATCTGTAAAATATTTTCCAAATTCAGCACACATTTCAAGACTTAATTATCCCAATTCAATTTGCTCTCGAAATTTTCACAAATATGCGGAAAAAATATCCACACAAATAATGGAAATTTTTTTTCTTCTGAGATGAAATACGCATGTTCTCAGTTAAATTTCCCAGGTAATTTGATCTGTACCTGGCATATCTTTAAAAATGTTTTCCACAGAGCTCAATTAACCCTGTCTATACTAAATACTCATTAACGAGCAGTTCCCTTAGGAAATGTTTATATAATAAGTTCAACAAACAACCATAGTTGTTGAACTTATTACCTGAACATTTCCCACCAATTAATAGACATCGTTCTGCTCTTATATTATCTGTTGTCTGCCTATATTTCCTGAACAACCCTCCAAATGAATAATAGACCATTCCAATGTATACGTTTATAACTGAATGGGATAATCCATTTAATAAAGAAGTAAAGTAGGGGGTAATTTTGTTGTGCCTACAACATGATCTAGCTGTTTCTTACTTGCAACAGTTGGGAAGACAATCATGCAACCAATTATAAACTTCATAAGTAGTTTGTAGTAAAAAAATTGCAAGACATCAGCGAAAATAATTTTAACATAGACTTAAATGATGGTGTTGATAATGCGACACTGAAGAAATATGTTAACACTTAAGACTCCATTGATGAAAGTAAAAAAAGTTACCCTAAAATCTGGTCTGTCCTTCACCATTACCATTACAATAGCTGTGAAATTCAGTAAATCAAGTCAATTAGAAAACCTTATAATGGAAACAATTATAAACAAGGGCTACATAAACAGTTTCTATACTGTATTCTCATAAGGGCTGTTCCACGAGCACCAATAGCAAGGGGGCAAAACTCCCAAAAGGCACATTTTTGTTCAAAGATATTAGCATAAATGTTGAAAAGTCAAAATATTATAAAGCTGAAACAGTATTTGTTAGCATATTCAAGAAAAAAACATATACTGGGCTATTTAATACTATGGGTGCACTTTGCTCTCATGAAAATATAATTGTTCATGTTTCTGTTGATATGTGAGTTATTTATTGCAAAATAACATTTGATGCCTCTCTACCACCCTCCCCACCCTTGGTGAAGGGCAGTATGTAAAAAGGATCAGCCCCTGACTAGTATAAATCATCAAATTCAGGAGTGCTTCTAAATGTTTGAATAGAATTAAATATCACTTCTAATTTAGTTGACAAAACTGTGCAAACTATAGAGACAGAAATTGTGGTGACAATTATCTATTGCATCTTCGATAAATTGTCTGCCAATCACAAGATAATGATGTGGAACTAGAATTGTATGTGAATCAACCAATATCAAATGTTTAAACAGAGAAATATTCTGAATTTAAGTCACGAATGAGACTATGAATCCAGATGGAAACAAGTGTTTTTCCATTAAATTTAACTTCAATACTTCTGTTTAGTTCAGAGTTCAGACAATCATACTAAATTCTATGATGAGTAATAAATAATTAATAATAGTCTCAAACTGAAATAAAATAATGAAATAATTTATTTATTTGTGTATGTAATTAGACAGAAGTATTTCGGAAAAATAACTTTGAGGAATAAAATAAGGAAAGCATGTAAAACCTAGCTGTGTGTCAAATTGAAACTAAATGTTAGTGTGATACATAGGATTCTAACTTAAATTAGAACAAGCTGAAAAAAATATCAAAGAAATTCTTGGGTGAATATATATTAAAGCTGACCTCGGGTGAATATACATTAAAGCAGACAACTTTCCTTTAATTTTGGTCAACATGATGAATTATATTTCAAGTAGAACATATTCAAACATTCATATCCCGTGTTATTACTATAATATAATTACATCCAATATGCTTACATGTTTAAAAAGGATAATTACATTAAAAGCAGAAGTGAACATCGAGTGTAGGAATGTCGTCATAGCACACAATGTTGCAGAATTGTCACTATATAGATCCCAATATTTAATTATATTTCTAAGACAAAATTAATTTTCAGGTTGATATATTTCACTGGGATGTAATTATTAGTAATATTATCAGTTTTCTAATTTAATTATATAGTTCAAAGGCATCGTGCCGGATCACAAACTGTTCATAAATACATTAGGAAACCAACATTATTCCTTAATTCACTCAATAGTAAAATTAGTCTTTCAAAGCTGTAAGAAGAATCAGTGAGCATGGAATTAAACTGCAGATGAAGTCAGAAGAAAGCCTGATCTTGAGTCTTTACAACCAAATTAACACTTTGATGATGGGAGCTGAGCTGGTGCAGCATTAAAGATCCTGTGCCAGTGCATTCTCTTACTAGTATATAAATGCAAGTCTCCCACAGGGAGCCTCGCATATTATAAGAGAACGCACTATCTTACAAGGTCAAGGTAAATATTGTTAGGCCAATGTATTCTCTTATATATGTGCGGCTCCCTATGGGAGATTCGCATATACATGTATAAGAGAATGCATTGGCACATAGTTTTCATAAAATTTCAGGAAGCTTCAGTCATGGAAGGGTTAATCAGGATAGAATCCTTCAACATTAACAACCTGAATGTATGTTGTGTATTTTTTGTTCCAATATAAGTGAAATTAATGATATAATTAAAAAAAATATTTCATTTTCCTAAATAATGCTCTGGGTATGTTAAGATTCTGTCATTTTTACTTTGACAATGGGGCAGTTTTATCATTATAATCACTGTTTACTGATGATAAACTTTATCTAAATGATGCCAATCTATTTGTGACAATTTATGATAACATTAAGATGTTCCAAGTAATGCAGAATAGTCTATAAATCAAACTTCTGACTCCATATGCTGAAATTTGAAGCATGTGGTAGAAATGACATACTCTGCTTCCCCAATTATAAAGTATTTCCATAGAACATTCCAAATTGAACAGACTATGTCAAATCGTGGCAAGAAGCATCTGAATATATGTGTTTGTAACAACGTCCTATTTGGAAAGCGGCAGGGTTTATGAAAATGGAGCATTACTGATCATGTGTCATTGGAAACTTATAGTGTAGGCGATAACTCAATGTTCTTCATTTTGTATCTAAAGTATATGTATTAATTGATAATTAAGTTAGGTCATTTCATTCTAGGTACCTGCAGTGTACATAGGCGATAACTCAATGTTACTATTTTTTTATCTAAATTTTATGTATAAATTCATAATTGAGTGGGGTCATTTAGTTCCAGGCACATGTGGTGTAGGCGATAACTCAATGTTATTACTTTTTCATCCAAATTATATGTTCTAATTCACCGAACTACCCATTAGCATACAAGGAATTTTATAATGCAATGCTTTCACTCCAAGGATAAGCTATAGCAACAGAAGTCCAAAGTTTTCATATCTAAACCCAGCTAATATCTGCTATCTATAGGGCACAAGTTATATCCTTCTGCGATGGCACAAGTGCCTTATCTACAAACCCAATCACACAGGTGTTGTTCCGTGTTTATTACACGCCACTCATCCTAGAATCCATTAATTGAAAACAAAAAAGACTTACAAAGTGTTTTTCAGAAAAAGACAGGACTTTATAGTTAGAGTTTCATGGTCAAGGTGAACACCATTTAAGTTGTGTGTGTGGATTCGCTTGAAAAAGATGACAGTGCCTAAGATGACGGAACGTTTTTTTTTTTTGAGGAACAGGTGTGTAGTTAATAAACTGAATCGCATAGTGCATGAATGTAGTATTATCGCTCAAGTTTTTTAAACAAATAAGTGCGTTAAAGTTCACCTACTTCACATGCCAAATGGTTCTGTATTTATTATACACCAGCAGTCATTATTCTTTCGTATCAAACATTGTTTTTGTCTGGTTTACATGCTAGTTTGTCATCTATTTAACACAATACGAGGTTGAATCATTATTGTAGTACCAGTTGGATTTTCATGCATGACGTCATTTACGTCAAGCAAGTTATCGATATCGCTCTTGTGCATTTGGGTGAAATTACCACACAGGTTGAAGTAATGCAATCCAATTGAAATATAGAAGAAATATGTGTGTAATTAATTGTGATTTTACACATGATAAGTATTCTCCATTTTCAATAAAACACCATAGAGTGTGCATGTGTTGAGCCTTATGATAGTCTGAAGCCCCCAGGATTAATTATCACTCACACAGCCGCTGCGCTACAATTTATTAATAATTTAGATTAAGTTAGGGAACTGTGGGAAACTGTCGACACTGACTCTAATTCAACCAAATAACAATCATGTGATTGACCTTTGTCCAAAAGGTTTTGCAATCAATTTATGTTGAGAAGTCGCTAGATATTTTGTGACATATTCACCTGACTACGTGTATATGATATAGCATATGACTGAATTAATAGTTGATGTTGTTTTTGAAGTCTTGGTGTCATCAGAAGATGTCAAATCAGAGGGAGGACGGAGATGCATTCAGGGCAAGCCTTTAAATAGTGTGCCTGTCATTTGCAGAATGAGGTCCCCAGAGGGTGAATTTAGTGATGATACCCCACATAGCTGGCTAGCATCACCAAATTCACCCTCTGGGAACCTCATTCTGCTGAGTTGTAAGCAGAATGAGGTCCCCAGAGGGTGAATTTGGTGATGCTAGCCCGCTATGCGGGGTAGCATCACTAAATTCACCCTCTGGGGACCTCATTCTGCAAATGACAGACACACTATTTCAAGGCTTGATTCAGGGTCACCAACTTTTCACATAATTTCACAAATATACAGAGATAGTACATAGCAATGTGGCGACGCAACAGTTGAACACATTCCTGATCAGAAAGCCACATCTAGAACCTTGGATGAAGCAATGGAGGGGTTATGATTAAAAACTTCTAACTTCTCCATCAAGGTCACATAATGAATACCCTTGGTGGGAAACTATTATCCAAAAGTGTGACAGCTCTGTTCTATTTCCCAACGAGGTCCGTGCAATATTCCTCAGTGGTATAATTTGCCGTCAGTGATGCACAAAATGTATAATATAGACGGTCGTGCTTGACAGGTGAAGTTAGAAGTGTTTTATCTGAACATGTCCATTGACATGATCCAACCTTACAGTCTATGTATTCATATGACATGTCAAAGACCAACTTATTGTCAGTAAATAAGCTGGAATTATGTAACGCCTGGTTAACATCAATGAGCTTGTATAACATTGAAGCTCCCAAAAATATAAATTGAGAATCGACACAAACACTAATTTTGTCTAGAAATAACATTGACATCATGATGATCTTTTATGTCACAAGCGTCAAATAGAAATTAATTTTTAACAAATATTTTTTATGATTGAGGAGCAAGACAGATTTTGCTGTAGATTACATTATAGAACTAACAATGAACAGCAAGTTTTTAAAGATTTTAGTGTTTAAATTTTTCCATGAGTTAAAGTTTATCTTTGTCACTCAAGAGTTAGGATGCAGTATCATCCATTCACATCCCTTCAAACTGCTCAACCAACTAGAGTCATTTTAACCATTTATTTAATACCCATTGATGAGTAGTTCCCTTAGGAAATGTTCAGATAATAAGTTCAACAAACAACCATAGGCCATTTGTCAAACTTATTATTTAAACATTTTGCACAAAAGAATGAATTTTTCTGCACTTGTATTAGCTTTTATTTATCTATCATCTGCATTTATTACCTAAACATCCCTCCAGAAGAATAATAGACCATTCCAATGAATACTGTTATAACTTGGTGGAAGAATCCATTTGGTAAAGAAAGGGTTAAAGGTACACATATGACATCTTTGAAGTTTTGAACACAATATCCTGAATGGTCTTGATATGATAATTTAGAAAACAATTTTGCCAACATAAAAAAAAAATTCAAGCATTTGAAATGTTCACAATATATTTTATGAATTCAAATCTGCAAAAATGTGTTAAGCATCATGATGGCACACAAAAACAATGTTTTAGAAGCTCACCAATGTTTAGTATTATAGATATATATTTGATGGATATACAATACAATATCAAGATATATAAACCATTAGGGAATCTCAGTGAAATGAAATGTGTTGTTTTGTGATATGGACGGGAAAGGACTGTCAAGCAGGGAAACTCATACACCGGGAATGACATACTTTTAGGGGCATTGAGACTCAGTGGGTTGGGTTAACACTTGACACTTTTAGTAAACAATGTGTTATTAGAAATGACATCTATAAGTTTTCATCAACACCCATTCTACCCCAGTAAGAATTACAACATAAAATGAGGCCATGCAATATCCCAGTTCCACAGACTGCCTAAGACAGATGAGTTACGTCATAGATCATACCAGAATCTCTACTCTGGCTAACATCCGTAGAGATCATATTCCACCAGTACAAAACCTGGAAACTTTTTTAAGTTTTGACAGGGAACCTTATAAAGCCGAAAAATAATGCGGGGAATATATTTCTTAGTTATTATCTGTTCCTTAATAATGTACATCACTGTAGGTGAATGTCCCCAGAGCGATTTTGCGTTGAGTCACTTACAATTATGGCATTTCTCCTGGGTAATTAATTTGGTGTTTATTGCGATAACGGCTCACACAAGTAAGAGAAAGGCACGCAATTTAGAGTTGGGACATTCACCTACAGTGAGGTATATTATTAAGAAACAATTAACAACTAAGAAATATATTCCTAATGTTATTTTTTCGACTTTATAAGGTTCCCTGTCAAAACTTCAAAAGTATCAAGGGTTTTGTACTGGTGGAATATGATCTCTACGGGCGTTAGCCAGAGTAGAGATTCATGGCATGATCTAAGTTCTGCCTAAGACAGATGAGTTACGTCCATGATGTCGGTACGAGGTGATACCTTTATTCTGCCTGCTTCGATTTCTTAACCCTGTATTTGTAAGAGTTGATTGGTCTTCTTCATATTCCAATAGCAAATGAGAAACAGAAAATAATATAAACAAAAGTCTGATTATATAAGCAAGAAGTTAAGTATTCAGGAATTTCATGAATCACAGAAGATTCAGATAGCAAAAAAATAAAAATAAAATTGAGGTGGATATCATGGGACAGATTTTATATATGGCAAAATGGCAGTAGATAATAGTTTAGTAAGCATTACAATAATTGTGAAGCAAAGCTGTTTGTAGTATGATCATGTGAACACGCTCCCTGAAAACCAAGTTAATCCTCCATTATATTCCTCCCAAGCTGTTATATCATAAGGCTCCAACTTACCAATGACAAATCAGAAAATTATTGTCTTGATGTCACTTGGACTATCTCCATAGCTGATGAATTTATCGTATTGTTAATTTTTATGTCGCATCAGTGTATGAATTGTGAATGATGAAGACTGCACAAAAAAAGTTACTCGATCAGTACAAGTTTTTGCATGTAAACTCTGCTAAGTATCTGAGCTGACTTTTTGGGCTATATCGAAACCAAGCTAGACAGTGATCTACCAAAAAATGTGTGGCCCAAGTCTGAGTTTAGTGTGTCTGTCATTTGCAGAATGAGGTCCTAAGTGGGCTAGCATCATTAAATTCACCCTCTGGGACCTCATTCTGTTTAGGCCTCATCTTCTCAGGAAAGTTTCTTTATTATCAAATTTCTACAGAAACTTCTTCACATAGATTCTATTTCTTTTTCAGTTAGTATCTCTATATCCCCAAATTGACCGACGACACATTGCATAATCGAGGTTCCCAATGGGAATACATCATAATATTCAGTATTTGGGAACTTTAATCTGAGTCTAAGTCTTTCATAGCATATGGGGCCATGCAGAATGAGGTCCTCAGATGGTGAATTTGGTGATGCTACCCCTCTATGCGGGATAGCTTCACTAAATTCACCCTCTGGGGACCTCATTCTGCAAATGACAGGCACATTAAACTCAGGCTTTCTACTAGGTAACCTTAGCCTGGACCAACTTACATCACAACATTTATTTTCAGCCATCATGGGCTGATTTGGTCCAGAAAATAACACGGTCGTCTATGGATTTTATGGTTATGAAAAAAGGGTTAATCTGCCATCAAAGAAATAGAGCTGTCTGATGCATAACACAGGTGCCAACTTGATCATACATTCACTTTTGAGTCAAAGTTCAAAATTTTGGTAAAATCAGAAATAATTTGATTACTCTACTGTGTGTTTGAAGGTTTAAGCTCACTTCCATAGTAACAAACAAGAGTATCTTTGTAGCTAAATACATCTGTTAGCTTACATGTAAAATTAAACCACTAGCTTACATGTAAAATTGTTATTAAATGACGTGAATTCTCAGTCAGAAAAAAGGATATAAAAATAATTTGACAGAACCCATATTCGAACTTGGCCTGTATTTTTGGCTGTGAAACACACAAACCAACTTTGTTCTGATAAAATAATCCAAACGGAGTTATCGGTCAGAAACCGAAATGTTATAAAATAGGGCAAATTCTATGTCGAAAAAGGGCAGTTACTTATGTAGAAATAATATTCAAACTTGGCCTGTATTTTTGGCTGTGAAATGGACATACGCTCTTTGGTTCTAATCAAATAATCCAATCTGGAGTTATCAGTTGGAAACAAAATTATTTAACAGACTGATTATATGATTATATGATATGACCGTTTTTTCAAATGGGCACATACAAAAATGACAGATGTGAAAGTACAAGCATTGACAATAAAAGTGAACATATTTTCAGATAACTCCTAACTTAATATGACCATGTTTTCCTAGTTATAACTCAGCCTCATTCCCAGAAACTATTTTCATTAAAAAAATTCAAAATCCTATACTTTCTACCATCCCCAATAATGAAAATATATTTTGATATTGTATTGATAGGATAAAACTATATTGTATTGATATAATAAAACTATTAAATATGTATAATTTTTCAGCACTAACTATTAAAACAGATCTGAGCATCTAGTTAGCAGTATTGCAATGAACTAGCTAAATGTGGGTAGAGCAGCCAGAATATTAAATGAGGTGTTAATAATGGGTACGTACTTTTCATATGCATGCTTGTTCGTCCCTGGGAAGTCTATTTTATGAAGATCGGATTCCTCTGACCCTGAAAAACCAAGACAGAAGACAATGAGTTGGGAAATTTAAATTTATAACAATGCTCTGCTGAAAAAGGGTGCATTTATTTTAAAAGCATATACAGTTTATAGATCCACTTAAAGTAATAATGTCAAATGGATGATCATGATGCAAACTAACTTTTTGTTTTGCACAGCATATATGCTATAAAAGAAAATTCTGAAATGCAGATCTATTTCCCAAAGAACCAATTGATGAACAAACTTATAATGTTATTTTTATTTGCAAGAAACACACACAAAAAAGAAAGAATTATGTATGTACATTCAAGACATATATAATAAATTTATCTTTTCGAAACACAAGCCACATACCAACCAAGAGACTTAAACATATCAAATGTACTCAGAATAAGCTTATCAATGGTTTGTAATACTCAACCAGGCCCATGGAAAGTTGGAACAAGTTTCATGAAATTCGGTCAAATATGGGACAACAGAAATAAACAGCAAATTCTAAGTCGAAAAGGGGCATAACTGTCAGAAATGGTTGAACTGGACCCAAATTTGAATGTACAGTAATGCTCTAATTAATCGACTCCTTAACCACAGCAGAATTATGGGTAACTTTTCAGGATTTTGTCTGAAATATGGCTTGTTGCCATTCCTCGGAAAGCTCTCCCTGAATTTCTTCCGCTAAATCTCCAACTAACACCCTTAACTTGTGGAATATATTACACTTGTGCTGATTTAACTTGTGACATCTCCGTGTATCTTACGTCAAACGAGAAAAACACGACGAAGTGTATTTCTTGGTTGGAGTTTCCCCCCAGTGGCAGCCATTTTTTCTGGGTTTTTCACGTTCTAAAAATAGAAAGTCGTAAATAGTGCGGACGTGAAGGCAGCGATAATTCGCAGTTTGCGATCAATCATCAATTGCGGACAATTTAGGTTAGAGGTTGCATTAAAATTACATTTATAGGTCCTGTATACGGAACGGATCATTAACATGTTTTCGGTAAAACGCGTTGTAATGGTGAGGGGATTTGATATTTAATTGAATGTCTTTGCCGCGGATAATACATCTACTTGTTGTTTTCCCTTTAATTATATATTTTTTGTGAAGATAATGGGCGCCGTACAAACTGACGGACGATAATAAGGCGGCGCCGGTCATCGGTGTATTTGGCTCGGTCAATGACCGTGTCCGACCTCTTATATCCAGGCTTGGTGCAGTGATTGTGGGAAAATACAAGAAATTGGGAGAATCTTAAATCATCGGCCCACATCATGACGCCATTTGAAACAATGTCCATAGCTTCGCATAATTATACAGTATGTTTTTTGGCATCGACATATATATATGTCCAGAGATGCATCAAAAACGCCGTTTATTGCATATAAGGAAATGTAAATTGCAGTAGAAATAGATTTTTATGGATCTTCTTATAAAGGGTAGCACTATTCTTAAAATCATCATTATTCATGTCATTTTTCTAAAAGAGCCTTTTCAATTGAATTTGACATATAATATCATGAAATTTGAAAAAGTTAAAATAATATAATGCCATATACCAAACAAAAAAAAGTTTAGAACATAATAAGGAAGAAAGCGAACACAAAATTTAACCAAAATCTATCACTGTTGAATAAATAAAATATAATTTTCTTGTGAAACACAAGGAATATTAATGATATAAATAAGACTATTTCTGCAGTTTCCAAAGGTGTGACTGAAGCGAGATATAAGATGATACAATAATAAACACATATATACCCAAAACGAGAGAAAGTAAGTTATAAAAAGGCGTACATGTGTTATCAAATATGAAAGGCAATGGTGCCGATATAAGATATTTTAAGAATAAAATGACTGAAAATCCATCTTCATTCAGTCTTGATTTGGAGCTGTGCTGTATATCGCTCAAATACTATTCAAGTGAGACACACTATTCTCAGTCAAACATGAGCCCAAACAGTGAAAAAATTATGTTATAACCCTTTCAGTGCCAGGGGCCGATCTCATTGGCCCTAATTTACGGTCTGTAAAATCGGCCTTAAACAAAATTAAAAATTAAAACTTAAAAAAAAAAATGTTTTTGGGTTTAATTTTTTTTGGGTATGCTTAAGCATGCTATATCGAATTTAAAAACAAACTGGATAAAACCTTAGGGGCATGTTATAACTCAAAACTATCACCAAGTATTCATAGTAATAATTTTTATGCCCATGAAAAACGTAAGATTCCCTGGCACTAAACCTACAATATACTGAAAGAGTTAAAGAAATATATGAAAAAATTATTAAAATTGTAAAAAATTGTAAAAAATAATAAAAAATGATGAAAAATTGTTATGCCAATGCATATATATGCGAGGCGACCTATGGTCGACTCGCATATACAAGAGAATGCATTGGCACAGGGTATATGGGTTGATACAAAAATCGGACCTGGCACTCAAAGGGATAAAACATCAACTTCTCACCTTGGAACTCAGTATATTATCAAGAAAGTTTGATGCATTCTTTGATCACACTCTTTATGTCAAATTTGGTTTGAATTATTTGAATTATTCTTCTAGCTTGGTGAGTCAAGTTGACCATTTGATTTGAACAAAACACATGAGCAAAATGACAAAGAGTATCGTTGGATTTTAAGTTCGCAAAGTTAAGCCAATAGTCTTTAGATTATTAAAATAATTATTGGAGTGTATTTTCAAATATGATCCTTTTCATGCAGCAGATACTTATCGAATAGTGGGCGAAGCCATGTTGCGAACTTGCTGAAGATAAAAATTGTCGGAGCGATGTTGCACAAAACAGCTTGCCATGAAATCGAAAGACTCTCTACTTGCTGTATCCATGAAATTGATAAAAATATGATGCATGAACCAAAATTTATCAGTTTAGTTATTGGTTTCTTTATATTTGCTTATTTTTCAAGCAGCATGTAATCACACTAGAACATTTATGTCAAGTTGAGCTAAAAATGACTCGTAAAGATCACAATTAAAGATACATGAAGATGGACTTCCATATAACCACAGCCACCACATTAAACACTTCAGGACGTGACTGTACGAACCTGAACCTCGGTTAACTAAAAATCAAATACGAAAATTATAAGCAAAATTATTACGTCACTATATCTTTACGTCATTATTTATAGTACATTGCCTTTAGTTCTGGTTCTTAACCCTTTCATGACAGGAGCTTCCTGAATTTTACCGAAAAAACCCTCTGCCAATGCATTATCTTATATATGCGAGTCTCCCAAAGGAACCTCACATATAAAAGAGAATGCATTGGCCTAACAATAGTTACTGTGACCGCCTAAGCCAGTGCATTCTCTTATATATGCAAGGTTCCTATGGGATACTCGCATATATAAGAGAATGCATGAGCAGAGAATCTATTAGTGCTGCACCAGCGCAGCTCCCGTCATGGAAGGGTTAAAAGCTAATCTTTAATAATCATATCAAGGACAAAATGAACTTTGAGTGTAGGAATTTTCATCAAGAGTCAACATGGCAGTTTTGTCACTATAAGTTTCCAGATATTCCATGATATTTCCAACTTTAAATGAATATATTATGATTGCCACATTCCAGTTGTAATTAATAAAAATAATTTTTGTTTTCTAACATGATTACACAGTATATACACCTAGTATAGAAAGTGTTACAAAGTATATGCACCTAGTATAGATAGGGTTAAAGAAAAATCACATCGGGGGAAAAAGAATCAGGCTAGACCAAATATATTTAGAAATTGTTCTTCCATAGTTGTCAAGGATCATCAGTCGCTTCATTATTTTATAAACATGACAGAATAAAGTTTTGAGATTATTAGTTTGCCTGACTTCTTTTGACTTTATTGCGTGCTCAGCAAATCGAAACCAGCCTGTCATTTAGTCTATATTTTGTGCTTAAAAATGTGATAACCGACAAATTAGCTCATTCCTTCACATAAAGCTAGTAATATAAATAACATATCCAGGAAAGATTAAAGAAAAACACAATGCTTAACTTTCTGACAAATTGTCAGGCAGGATTTAATAATTGACATACTTTCTATTATTTAAGTGTTACAATGTCTCAGACATAGCCATAAAATAAGATACTAGTATTGAAAAGATCTACAAAACTGTGACTAAACAACAGACTGCAAGATTGGGCACAAAGTAAAATATTGGAAATATCTTGGTAATCAAAATGACATTGGCTACGATAGCTACTTAAAAGATTCATACAGTTGCAAAACAAGCTTGTGCCTATAACATGATGTTGGGAAGATTTCTCAAATCAAACTTATGTAACCATGACTATAATTAAACTATTGGAAACATTTAAATTATTGTGTCAGTGGCAAGTTAGAGGTATGTTTAGGTATGTATTAATTTTAAAACAACAATACTATATTAATAGTGACAGATTGAAATATACATTCATTAATACTGTCAGACTTGTCTACAATAATGCCCTAAATCTACAGTAATGCCCTAAATAATCGACTCCACTGCTGTGGTTAAAGAGTTGATTATTTAGGGCCTGATTCCTGTATTGAGACTCACCAAAGGCTAAAGCTGTTGCAGCTTTTAGTTTCCTTTTATATCTGAAAATAGAAATGAAGAACATATTGAAAATTTGTCAGAATTCCAAGAATATTTTGGTGTTGCATGTTAACATCTGAACTTCTACCAAGTGAACTACTCGTCATTAAGTGAATATAGCCATCAACAAATTAAATGGACTCAAGGCCTTCGAAATGGATTCATATGAAATAATACAAAAGTCTGTAAAACATTACTACTATAAACAATTACATGTAAAAAAAAGAGTGACTTTATTCTCATTATTATTATTGCTAACTAGCAGATGTGCTCGACTTCGCCTGGGCTATTTAGGGATTTCAACGTTGAAAAGTATTAGGAGAAAGAAAAAAACTATTGTTCAATCGGTCCAGAAACATGCCTATATGAGCGAGGTAAAGGTCAAGGTCAAGGACATGGTCGCACGTGAAATTGGACCTGCCCATATTGTTCCCGGGATCAAACTTAAGGCCTACATATCAAATATGAGTCGGATCGGTCGAGCAGTTTACAAGTCTATAACACACACATAGACACATACAGACAGAATTTTCCAAAATATATAATAGACTACCCAATAATGAGATTTCGCATGTCAAAACCAATGTTATGTAAATAGTGGAATTACTGACAAAAGACCAATCAATCCAATAAGATACCATAGTTTAATCAAAATTGACAGTAAAAATTGGAAATGGTCAAAGAATCTACAAATATTCTAAAAATCATATGCTGACTAAAATATTTGACCTAGCGATGTTTGTTGACAAAACACTGTAACAGTTTTGTTTATATAACAATGGTTTAAACACACAAAATTCAATTATTGTTTTTTTACAGACTTTTACATTTATTCCCATTTACCCTCTGCAAGACATCACACAAAATCACATTGCTGCACCTGGCTGCACAGGATAATAATTCTACTTAAACCAACAGGCCTTTAAATTTGTTGAACTTAACATCCTGCAAAATGACTGGATAGCAATTCTACGTCTTTTGTTATCAAAAAGAAAAAGAAACATTCGAAGGAAATTTGTAAAGAAATTAAAAACTGATAATAAAGATACTTTCCAGAGAAGATGAGGCCTAAGCAGAATGAGGTCCCCAGAGGGTGAGTTTGGTAACGTTAGCCCACTGTGTGGGGTAGCGTCACTAAATTCACCCTTTGGGGACCTCATTATGTAAATGTCTGGCATCATATTTTGAGGCCTGTATGAAGTTGAACGGAGAAGAGAGCATTGAAAAAAATATGGCTGTACTCACCTTCGTCTACTCAAGTAGAAACTAATACCTAATATGGCAACTAACAACCCCAGCACCACTGCAGTAAGTATGAGCGCCATTTTTAAGACGCGCTCATTGTCATCATCTGGCACTGGTTGTATGGAAAGCTAAAAATAAATGTGTTATATAATTTATGAAGCGAAATGCAACATGGTTACTCGATTCAGAACAAAAATGGTGGATGTTTGAACAGTACTAAAAATATTCTAGTGCCCCCTCTCTCTCTCACCTCAAAATTATCATACACCCCTTCAGTAAGTTAAAGCTCTTATTGGCAAGAATCTGGGTGAATACTACTTAAAATTCATTTGCCATCTTCCATGCTATTGCTAGTTCATTTCCTGGCAAACCAAAACATTTAAATAGAATCTACAGAGCACCAGACCTGACAGAGAGACCAATAACAGCTAGAAATTAGTAGTTAAAAAATGTCTTGGGGGGGGGGGGGTGGTGAGAAAGAAATCAAATTTCAAATAACTGAAAACTTAATATTTTATATAAACAGACATGTTTTGATTACATGTCGTGTTAATTCATTATTAAAGGTGGTCATTAAGGCAAAGCTAGCTGCTTTTGATAGTAAACCACTTATTATATTGAATAATTAACTAGACCTATATATAAACACCAAAGAATATATCATATTGAATAAATAGTCAGTCAATTGTTTCATAAAAAATTGCCTAGAGCTCTGAATACATCTTTAACCCTTTGAGTGCCAGGGGCCGAAATTATCGGCCCTAAACCTACACAACAAGTCTGTTAAAGAATATAATAAAATATATTAAAATTGTAAAAAATTGTAAAAAAAACAAACAATTTTAGGCCAATGCATTCTCTTATATATGCGAGGCGACCTATGGTATATGGGTATATGGGTTGATACAAAAATCGGGCCTGGCACTCAAAGGGTTAATCATCCTATTCTTGTCTGTAATATGGTAACTCACCACTATCTTTTCTATATTAAATTCATTGAGCAACGACACCAAATCTTTAGCATTATAGTCAATAGCTCTGAAATAAAGAGAAATAGCGATAAGCAGAATGCAGGATTAATTAAAATGACACATCATGATATCTGCCAAGAAATACAAATATTTTGGTCATTTACAACCAAAATAAAACATAAAAGTGTTGGCTCCAGGTGTATCAAAGCCAAAACTAAACATAACAAGAGCATCACTAAGTGTGACAAAATACGCCAGTGGTATTTCCAACAAATGGCCATAACTCTGGTGAAAATTGGCGGGCTGAACCCAAATTCGAACTTGACCTGTATTTTGGGCTAGTAAACTCACACATCAAATTTAATTCCATTCATCCTAAAGTTATCATCTGGAAACGAAAAAAGCAAACGGTAAGTGGAACGAATGGACAGACCAATGACATAAGAACTGATGAAAAAAAATAATTTGCTACAAACATGCCCAAACCTTGGAAATAATAAATGACCTACTAATAGTTTCTGCACAGGGCATCTCACAGCCAGTTTAACTCCGGGTTCCATTTCAACTATCAACACCCACCAATCTTGGTTGGTCCTACCAAATTAGGTCAGATGTTGGTAGAACAAACTGGTGTTGACAAAAAATATTTGTCCTTAAAATTGTCTTTTTACATGTCTTTGGTTACTTGGGAAACCAAGAAGTGATAATTGCGGACTTACTTTAATAAAACGGAAGCATCAACAACTCGACCTGTAGCTCTGTCTTCTCCATGAATAAACATATCAGTCCTGAAAACAGACAGTGAATACAATGACAGGAATTCTCCGGTTACAAAATAACAGAAAACAAAGTCATCTGTAATTAACCCTTTCCATACTCAATAGTTCTCTTAGGAAATGTTCAGATTATAAGTTCAACAAACGACCTATGATCTGAACATTTCCCTTCCAATAGATATGACTCCTTCCGCACTTTCATTATCTACGTCTGCTTATTTATCATAAAAACCCCTCCAGATAAATAATAGACCATTCCAATGTATACATTTATAATTGAATGGAAGAACCCATTATATATAAAAAGGGTTAACCTCATCTGAACAATAAAAAGTTAATACTGTAGTGTTTACTGGGCATGATTAATACAAATCATAGTCACAGATCTTTAGACATTTTTGAAAATGAATAATGAAATCAATCTGGGATCAGAAATGGGTGATCTTAACTCTTTTACTGTCAATCGGTCCTAACATAACATAGAACGCCAGGGTTAGGAATTTAAATCTGAACATCAGCCGTATCTATGTTTGCGAGATAATTACTTGTGAAATCTCTTTGTCAAAAGTCTATAATAGCAGTATAATACGATATTAAAAATATGACAGATGGTTGGAATTAAATTGTTGAAACATCAAGTTTTTAAAATGTATAAAATATTGCTGAGAACATCACTAGAGAGACACTGACTGAATGGTGAATGGAAAGAAATGTGTGCAGAGACCCAAATATGTTGAAACTGAAAGAGTCATTATCGCAACATTTTGATGTGTTGGGTACCCAGCTTTGGGAATCGGTATTTTGAGTACTTAACTTAACCTTTGTAAGTTTATGTAATAGAAAATATCACCTTTCTTAATGTTATGTCGCCAAATAAAAAAGCAAATATGAGGCAGGAATAACAGTTTGAAAGATAACTATACCCATGTGATCGGTTGCAAGATCAAGGTGTGAATTGTTTGCTGAAAACACAATGGTCAAGCTGGGTACCCAAAACAACTTTACATAACCCTTTGAGTGCCAGGTCGATTTTTGTATCAACCCATATACCCTGTGCCAATGCATTCTCTTATATATGCGAGTCGACCATAGGTAGCCTCGCATATATAAGAGAATGCATTGGCCTAACAATTATTTTTTTTACAATTATTTTTTTTACAATTATTTTTTTTACAATTATTTTACAATTTTAATAATTTATTCTTATATTCTTTAACAGACTTATTTTGTAGGTTTAGGGCCGATGAGATCGGGCCCTGGCACTCAAAGGGTTAAAGCTGGGTTCACAACACACCAAAATATGGCGACTATGACCCCTTCAGCGACAGTACATCACATGAGCATGAAAAATGTGCGAACAACAATTTGCTGCTGCGATATCAATCACAAGTGAGAAGATTAGACTCATAACCTTTTAACCCTTTAGGTGCCAGGGGCCGATCTCATCGGCCCTAAACCTACAATATAAGTCTGTTAAAGAATATAAGAATAAATTATTAAAATTGTAAAAAAAATTGTAAAAAAAAAAAAAAAAAATGTTAGGCCAATGCATTCTCTTATATATGCGAGGCGACCTATGGTCGACTCGCATATATAAGAGAATGCATTGGCACATGGGTTGATACAAAAATCGACCTGGCACTCAAAGGGTTAAAAGATCGGCTTCTGAATCTGAAAACTACAGGAGCACATGATAAATCATATCGGTTTGCTTAGTTGATACCAGTTTGCTTAGTCGATACCATACTCGTAATTAATTTGGTGCAGTACTATTTTTCGCTCAGTTTTGAATTCGCGCACTTTGACAAAGATATTTTTCATAAGAATCTTATATCTGATGACAGCATCACGACAAAACTTTACATCGAATATAACATAACTGCGTCATAATGTTGTTGTGAAGTTACGTCCAAATAATCATTCTGATAGTTAAAATAGTTATGGACATCATTGATTTGAACTTGAAAGAAGTACAATCACAACCGTGTAGGTTGCCAACTTCAGAAAAATCAACTCTTGGCTACTGGCAAATAGTTGTGTTGACATAACAAAGTCAAGACTGTTTGACCACGGTGTCACCCCTACAGGGTTGTTAATATATAAGTAGATGAGCTTTCGCAATATTTGTATTACTTGGAAGCAATTCAGCATCGTGGTTATTTGACGCAAGTTTTGGGGTATATGACGGGTACTTTTTTTTGCTTAGTTTTAAACTCAGGTGTGCACGAAAAAAGTTACTTCACAAATTTAAATACGAGTAATTAAGGTATGCTAAATCCAACAAAATAGTATGAGATAAATACAATTTATCACATAAGTAGTCCCTAAACCCGGCCTCATATTTTGTAGTAAGACACATGTGTATTATCGGCACTCACAGTGATGTAAGAGCTTAGTGCAATGGTATTGATCAATATTATTATTATGTTAATTAGAATATAATTATGATAAACATGGGTGATAAGGGTGGTCGAACATTTTGTCAACATGAAAAGACACATTCAAAATGGAAAATATATTTTTTCTTGAACGTGTCTTGATTTTCTCTTTGGTTGTGATAAGGAAATCAATATTAATTTTCTTTTAACCCCAGCCGTTTTGAGATAGTTTTTTCCTTGCTAAAATGTGATTATGTGATAAAAAGGATCTCAAATTCGTCCACTCAAGCTCAGCTCGAATAAAACTTAATAAATTTTTAATAGAATTGCGACTCTTTAGAGATTCTCTATTTGCAGTTTGATCTTCTTCATATAACTACAAGCTAATTTTGTTTTTAGAGGTTAGAAATTATGAAGAAAGGTTAAACCCCAGAAAGATTTATTTCTACCAAAGTGTTTCCAATGGAACTATCGGAAATCTATGATTTATTTCTAACAAAGTGTTTCCATGGAAACTATCGGAAATATACAAACACTGTATAAATTAGAATAAACTAACTGTGAATATTTCCAAAGCAACAATACTGCAAAGGAGCTGAAATAAGCTGCATGTTAAATAAGATAAGGGTGAATTAGGTGAATCCAAACCAATTCTAAGGTGGATTAGAAAAGTTTAGTACCCTAGGTCATAATATATGCTGTTCCATCAAATAAATCAAGGAATGTGTTAATTCATTTAAAAAACAAGCTGCAGTTTTATAAATATTCTCAAATAGCATTCATTTTAGTACCATTTATAGCAGAATATTTATTTATCAGTAGAAATGAATAAATAGATTTCCTTGAATATATGGAATTATTCTGTTGAATACATGATTATTGAAAATACTATACATATTTCTCTAGAATTAATAAAAAACATTACTGCACTTTAATTGTAAAAAAAAATCCCGGATTTTATTGATGGAACAGGTAAACCCTTGTATTTGTGAGTATTAAAAAGAGTTAAAAGTTGGTGACCAGTGAGTGATTAACCTTACCATCCCGAGTCAGCATTAATCCTAGAATTGTAGGTGTCAGATAAATAATCTAAATCAATTTATAGCTATTAATTAGTTATAGAAAAATGGCTTCATCTTTTTAGACAAAGGAAATACAACTGCAAACATGTTGTATAATTCGGACAAAGTAGATATGTTTAACGGAACCAAGTCTGCAAATAGCATGTCTGTCATTTGCGGAATGAGGTCCCCAGAGGGTGAATTTAGTGACGCTATCCCGCAGTGGGCTAGCATCACCAAATTCACCCTCTGGGAGCCTCATTCTGCAAATGACAGACACATTATAATCAGGCTTGAATGGTTGTGCTGGGATTAAACAGAATGCTGGTGAAAACGTATGTCAACTGAGCACAAAGTTCATCTATTTCTCCATGTTCTTCGTAGTGGTGATGTTTTTACAGACTTTTATCATTTATGAACATTGACACATTGTGAATGCATTGGGTCCCTTTAACAAGAACTGTTTTAAAATTTAACTGTGGACTACTCAATAGAAAACTTGTGGAAGAGGCATAGATTTAGTAATATAAGCAGTTCTAATTTAAGTAACGAATAAATGAGTAATAAATTACATAAACCAATAAACGTAATGAGACAGGGCACTCAAACAGGGGACATATTTACAGACATATGTGACTACAAATGAATACACACATCCTACAAAACATTCAAAGGTTACAGATCAGAAGAACATATCAACAGAAAGATGTTCATCGTCGATTAGGCAAATATACCTCCAGAATAGTGGAATATTAGGAAAATGTATTCTATTCATAAACTTTTTCGTCTACTATTATACTATGTAGATAATGGCTGCCAAATAAACCACAGCTCCGAAAGAAATTCCCCATTAATTTCCTAATTAAACAAATTTAATAAACCTTAATGATTTTAAACAATAGTTGGCGATGGATAAAAAATACCGATATAGTTTGACAAGACACAAAGCATATTTTGCTTGTATGATTCAGCAAATGCCCAGAGACATTCCTAAAGCTTGGTCCCCCATTTACTGAATCATACTTGTTAAAATAAACCTTGTATCTTGTTAAACTGTATGTTTATTCTATATATCTGCCATATTACTGCTGGTGTCTAATGATGAAACTTAGCATCAGCTTGACTAAAAGTGACATGATACAGTAATGTCCTAAATAATCGACCCCTAAACCACAGAAGAATTATGGGAAATTTTTCAGGATTTAGTCGGAAATATGGCTTGTTGCCATTCATCGGAAAGCTCTCGGTGAGAACTTTCCGATGATGGCGAAAAGCCATATTTCCGACTAAATCCTGAAAAATTTCCCATAATTCTGCTGTGGTTAAAGGGTCATATACTTTGGGCATTACTGTATGGGTATTTATTTATAAGCAACTCGACAGATAATTTTTCTGCTTGATCTTGATCCATAGCATTCCAAAGTAAATTCAGAACAAATGCTATATCTACCATTCACAATCTATAAACATAATATCAAGACTGAGAGTTATTAGTTTATCAAATTAGTTATATATTACATGCACATGCATTAGGATATCTGAGTTTTAGTTGTGATGTGCATAAAATTTTGACAGCTACCTGTAAAAATATTTCATGCGAACAGCAAAAGTTATATGAATATATGAGAGTCACTATAAACTACTCTTAACACTAATAAAAATCACATGATAAGGAAGTCAACTGACATTCAATTGGTCTAAATAATGTTAAGAAGGACGATTGTGTCATTTAGAAAGGCTTATTCTCACTTTGCCGACGAGCCTGCAAAAATGTCGCCGGCAAGGTGTGATCGTCGCACCTATAGTCAGTATTAATTAAATATCAGTTTTCCCGGCTCCCGTTTGCAATGTTGTTTTAGCATGCCGCTAAACGAATTTCACATGAGTCGTCATCAGATGAGCAATTTTCATGTTCACTCAGTGAAATAGTAGTAAACTGTTATTCGTATTGAGGCAAACAGCTGGTCTTCAACGACTTCAAATTCCGCATCAAATCACGTCGATCCGAGAATGTCCACTGGGTGTGTTGTAAGAATGGCTATGGTGCCACCATCAACACATAGAACGAGATAGTTAGTTCTTCAATGAGTCACCAAAACCATCTAGCCGATTCTGACCAGGTACGACACATGCATTTTCTTATTTCAAATTCATATAAAGAGCATCCATTCTTCTCTAAACAAAACGCCAGACAATAAAGAGCGTTCTAATTTATAATCATATTTAACTGATATATCTATATACAAAAAATAGACATCAAATCTAATTTTGCCACTTGTTTATGGATTCCTGTCGAACAAGAATCAGGCGACATACACCAGATTCTTCCAGACACTAAAACAAAAGTCCAACGATGTCAACATCCAGCTTAATCCACCAACCGTGTTCACAGACTACGAGAAAGCGGCACAGAACGCGATTAAAGACATATATCCAACAACGCAACTCAAAGGGTGCATGTTTCACTACAGCCAGTGCATATATAAGTATGCTACAGGCACGTGTCATATGAAGGCAGAGTATGACGAACCAGATTCAGAGATATGGAACTTAATTCGACGTGCCATCGCCTTACCATTCGTCCCCGTCGACCAGTTGAGCGATGCTTGTCTCAATGTACTAGAAGAATGGGAAGAATGTATGGAAACAACAGACCGCCCAATCGACGACCGCGTGACAAAGTTTTCCGATTATGTGACTATGCAGTGGATTGAAGGTGACGAAGGCCGTACCATGTGGAATCACTATAATACAACCGGCCCCCGGACCACGTCTTCAAAACCAAATATATTCGACATGATCGACCACATTAAAAAAGAACAAGCCTATACAGAATCAACAATACTTCAACTGACTGGTGGCGGCAGAGTTCAACCACAGAGAAGAAAATATCGGGCGGTCAACGCATCTCTTAGACATTTCAAGAGAATATTCAGGGAAAACGAGATCGACGTTGTAGAATACTTAGATTCAATCGCTAAATTAGTTCGCCATTGAGCTTTTTGTTGAAGTATTGTCGTGTATTTGTTATATGTTTGTTATCTCCCTGTATTTTATTAATTATTTTGCATCAATAAATAAATAAAACATGACATAGATTATTTCCTGACATCAACATTGAATCAGCACCAAAGGTTCCAAAACCCTCGTTCCCAAATTGACAAATCATTAAAAACCTACAAAAAGAGAGGACAAACCATTAAAACACCAAAAGAAAAGAGGAATAGACTATAAGCGGCAAATGATTGAAGTAAGGGATTATTGCCACCTCGTGCAGGTACCCCCGGAAACAATAGCCGTCGGCAAAGTGAGATGCTCCCATTTAGAAATGCATACTTGTGCCCAGGGTTGCCAATAGGTACTGGTACCGGTACCGGAGGTAATCAGGAATTAAATCGGTACCGGTTCTGATGTCGATTACCGACGGTTCTCGGTACTGATTGTTGATTTCTATTAATATACCTCTCAACGAATATAAAGGGTTAATTAAGCAGCTCAACATAACGCAAAACACAACTGCGATGGGTTAATGTGATATCGTCAGCACATTCAAACATCAAAGGCACAGTATGCCGCACTATGACCAGTTTCAGACACAGAGTGTATTTGACTATTTTCTCTCAAAATCTATTCCAAATTTTCGAACTAGCCAATTACAATTAGGCTTACTGGTAACGACTTTGGTTTCATTGGGCAACATCATATATGAAGTTACAAAATGCGAGTAATATGGCCGATTAGTGAGTTCTCTAATTAATTACCATACAAATAATACCGTGTATCCATACAAGCCTACAATGTTAGCCGGCCCAGTAGTCAAACAGTACATGTCTACATTCGTTCCACTCTGTATTCCGTCTTTTAAAAAAATCCTCCCTTTGCGACTTGCCGAAAATCGCCGCAGATAACAACTTAACGAATAATTGATGATGGAACCCCACGAAACCAAAGTTATTTGCAGTATAAAAGTCCACTCGATGAGAACCGATACCGACCCGGTTTGCTGTACTGAAGATCAGTATGGAACCGGTACCGAAAGTTGTGGTTCCGTCGGTACTTTGGCAACCCTGCTTGTGCCATAATTCAATAAAATAAGCTGACGCAAAACGAATTTGATCTGCAAACTGCTCATTTGTTGCAATATATGACCCGCCATATCAAATCCAGTTGTAAGTCATGATTTTTTACCCTATGCCAATGCATTATCTTATATATGCGAGTCGACCATCCTCGCATATATAAGAGAATGCATTGGCCTAACAATTTTTTACAATATTAATAATTTTTTCTTGTATTCTTTAACAATTTTATAATTTCACCCATACAGAGCCCCAGACAAACATGAGCAGACGACACTCTTCTATATGCTTCTATATATGTGTGGGGCTCCCTGCAGGGTAATGGATGTTTTTTATTTTATGTCCTAAAAATTTTAAGAAACATTTATTTAAAAAAAATGATAAAAAATTGTTAGGCCAATGCATTCTCTTATATATGCGAGGCGACCTATGGTCGACTCGCATATATAAGAGAATGCATTGGCACAGGGTAAAAAAATCCCGACTTACGACTGGATTTGATATGGCGGGTCACATATTGTTATGAGTGCAATTTGGCTGCACTGAGTTGCGTGATCCCATAGTTTCCAAATAAACAGGGAAATAGTGGATTTAGTACGGTAAAAATCAACTATAATAGTTAAATATAGCTGTAATAGTTGAATTCAGAATGTGCCTGAGATGTTTCAAGTTGGATTCATTAGATATCTCTTACTTACTTGGTGGGCTCAGCTTTACCCAAATCAGATAAATGTGTTTGGACCTTGTCCACTATAATCTTGTATCCTGTATTGTCTTCTAATGTTCTGAAAAACAGTTTAGAGATGGGACTCACAAACACTGGACAATCATGTGGTCATTTTTACACAAATTTGTGAGAAAGAATACAATACTAATTATTTGAAAATTACTATTTACAAGCTATGAATATATGCAGCAAGAAAAAAAGTTAGCAATATGGCAATATATCTCCTGAGATATGTTTTGAAATTCAGTATATATTTAGTACTAACTAATACCAATATTCAACTGTCATAAATAGGAATCAGAAATTTGTGTCTGTCATTTGCAGAATGATGTCCCACAGCGGGTTAGCATCACCAAATTCACCATCTAGAGACATGTCATACTGCTTAGGCCTCATTTTCTGGGAAGTATCTAAAGTATTCAAATTAACATTGTTTTTAGTTATGTTTTCCCTTCTGGGAAGTTGCTATATCCACTAATTTGCAGAAGATAAAATTCATAATCGAGGTGACCAATGGGTGAACATCACCAACTTCAACTGGGAAACTTCAATCTGATCCTAGGTCTACCATAGCAGTTGAGAGCCAAAGCAGAATGAGGTCCCCAGAGGGTGAATTTAGCGGTGCTAGCACACTATGCAGGATAGCATCACTAAATTCACCATCTGGGGACCTCATTCTGCAAATGACAGACAAGCTATTTGCAGACTTGGGTCTAATTGAAAAGGGGACCTCATTCTGCAGATATTTTAAGGCCTGCTGTGTGGACATTTTATTCTGACAATGACTTACTGGATGAATATGCTTTTCTTTGCTATCACGTCTGTCATATTTTTCCGGAAGATAACCTTTACTCTTTGGTTATCATTAACCAGTGAAATCTGTAAAGAATGTTTTAAACGTCAATTTTTAAGAATGTTTTAAACGTCAATTTAATACATGGAATATTGAAACATTTGACAAAGACGATATCTATATATATATACATGATATAACAGTCTGCATGCCATCACATGAAATTTAGGTAAAAAACAGGCTGCACCGCCGGTGCTGGCATACCCCACCATGCAAATTCAAACATGGGCAGGTAGGAACCCAAATAGTGAAGTGACCAACCGGAAACTCCAATATCAGCAAAGTTTCCTTCAGAATTTGTTTTATGCTGTACGCATGAGAAAACTCCTGAGCAGACAGCTAGTATACCAAAAATTATGGAGTTAGCATTCTATCAGTCTTAAAATTATGAAAAAGGGCCATACAAAATCAGGAAACTAAGGGCCATAACTCAGGCAAAATAATGGGGACAAACCTGGTTTACTCACTAATTTCAGATACTGTGGTAAGCAACTAGTACAATTAATCCCGCTTTATCACATAGCCTCGGTGAAAGAGGAATTTATGATAATAAGCGTGTATGTTTATGTGCGGGATTCCGATATTTGACCCATTTTGTGTGTACTTTGTATGGACATTTGACCACGTTTTCCGTCGCCATCATCAATCATTGAATATGGCGGTTGTTTTATTAATTTTTCTATTATTCTACTTTTTATGTCACCAAAATTAACTTGACACAACATAACTTTGATGAATGATTGTAGAATCAATCTTAATGCATGTATTATGCATGAAAAAGAACCAGAAACAAATTAAATTTAGCGCCGCGAGTCGGCTTCCATTTTCACTAAATTCGACATCCGGTTACAAGTCAGGAGGAGTAACTCTATCTGTAGGCATTGGAGTGAATAGGGGATTTCCCGCTGGGAATTCCACAAAATAAAACAAGCTTTAGTTTCATTTTTATTATGAGTCAAACAGACAGTAAAACATGAACAATAAAACCGTTGTTTCATACTTTACGTTTAGACATTTTGGACGGTTATGATGAGAGTTTTATATGATATGAATCAGACAGCGTGGGACTATGTCACCGGGTTTAAGTAAACATACTCATCCGTTTCCTATCCATACAAATTAGGTTCTTATTTTAAGCGTGATCGCGGTGATGCAATGTCGCGACATTGGAACGTTTCGGACAAGGAATTCGAAGCCCTGTCAAAGTACATTAAAGTCCCATTGTAAATGGATTAAAAAGAGCACACATGCTGGATTGTAAGTGATAAAAACTAATTAGCTGACAGGCCTATCAGTATTTTAAGCGCCCATGTGGTCGTTAACAGCTTGTTTCTCTTTGTTTGCTGTCTTTGCATTGATTGAATTACATAATTAACTATAATGGTCTCTCGTTTAAGTGGCATCTGGGCATAGTTTCACCGGCATGGCTAACATGTTATTGCATATTTCTATGTTTATAACCGGTGGTCTATCAAAATCTTATGTTATTAGAGCGTAGAAATTAACATATAATACAGTATAATACAGTGTAAATGGTTTGGTGCAGGAACATAATATGGTTATAAACGGGATATGTTTTTATCCGTTATGTTAATAAGTGGGATCGTCTGTATACCAAAAGTTATTGAAATTGATTGATATCAGTTTAAGTTTAATCAAGTTGGACGGACAGACTGAAAAACCCCCCCACTCTCTTTGAGAGCACTTTGGGAGAATAATGACTGGTACTCCATACATTAACTATATATACACATTCCCATCTGTTAGTTAACTACTGATAAAGAAAAAGCAATCACACTGATATAAGATATGAAAGTGTCGATGACAATATAGCTCAACTTGGGGCAGTCAATAGAATGATAAAGAAGGAAAGTCAAAAAGTTTCAGTAAATGAATTGAATTGTGTAATTGAAATTTAATTTAATTTCAAACATTTCTCCACTAAATGTGGGCTGCAGTGTGTGCCGATGGATTCAAATGTGAAATCCAAGATGGCCACTGGCAGCCACGTTTTTTAGTGAATTTAGGAAAACATCCTTGGCTCCTATCTAGAGTTCACCCCAAAGATCCTTATGAAGTTTGGTGATGATCGGATGAGGGATGTGGCCTGTAGATTGGGCCAAAGGATTTAGTCATGCAAAGAGTAAAATCCAAGATGGCCACTAGCAGCCATGTTTTTAATCGAAAATCGTTCAAATATGACAGCTCCCATCTAGAGGTGATCCTAAACATGCCTCTAAATTTTCAAACCATTTCTCCACTAAATGCGGACTGCAGGGTGTGCCGATGGATTCAAATTTGAAATCCAAGATGGCTGCTGGTGGCCATGTTTTTTTAACAATTTAAGAAATAATAGATGGCTTCCATCTAGAGATCACCCCAAAGATCGGTATGAAGTTTGATGATGATCGAATGATGGATTTGGCCTGCAGGGTGTGCCAAAGGATTCAGTCATGCAAAGATTAAAATCCAAGATGGCTGCTGGCAGCCATGTTTTATAACGAATTTCGGAAATAATCAATGGCTCCCATCTAGAGGTCACCCCGAAGATCCATATGAAGTTTGGGGTCGATTAGAAGAGGAGTGTGGTCTGTAAGATGTGCCAAAGGATTTAGTTATGCAAAGAGTAAAATTCAAGATGGCTGATGGTGGCCATGTATGTCATCGAAAATCGCTAGAATTCGATAGCTCCCATCTAGAGGTGATCCTAAACATGCCTGTGAATTTTCAAAACATTTCCCAGATAAATGCGGGCTGCAGGGTGTGCCAATGGATTCAAATTTGAAATCCAAAATGGCTGCTGGCGGCCATGCTTTTAAAAAAAATTCGTAAAAAATCAATGGCTCTCATCTAGGGGTCTCTCTGAAGATCCATATGATTGGATGAGGGATGCAGCCTGTAGGGTGAGCCAAAGGAAATTGTTGAAAGACAGATGGACACATGCACGGACGGACAACAAACCAAAGCAACAGCTCAAACTTTACAAAGTAAAGTTGAGCTAAAAATATTATTTTTAAAAGTATAATACATTTTTCCTTAAAGAAAGCCTGAACACTGAACTATATGGATAATGTCCTGCTTTTGTAAACCATAGTAGGAAAGGGGTTAACTTTTTGGTCGCCTACGAATGCTCTCATTGGCTTGCTCGGAATCAGTGACGCATGCGCAGTCTCAATATAAATCACTGTACAGATTGAATTCGTCAGTTTATTTTCAACTCAATCAGAAGATTGGCGAGTTGCGGGGTTGGGAATGGCACCGCCATGGGAGGGCCCTATGATAGTTCAGTGTTCAGGCTTTCTTTAAGGAAAAATGTAATATACTTTTAAAAATAATATTTTTCCGCCAAAGGAAGCCTTCACACTGAACTCTATGGATTAGAATGCAAGCCCAGGAGGAGGCACGAGCAATAAAGTTAATAGCCAAATTTTGAGTAAAGGTACTCTTCTAAAACAGATTGTACCATATATGAACTCTTTAATGAATCTGTTAGGATTATTTACGTGAAATAACTCATATAGTTAAGAGTGCTATTGCTCAAATGTGTACCGTCCCCTTTGTTTTGAAGCAAACATCCCATGAGGTGCCATCCAATTATAGTTGCGAGCGAACCGAGCAAGTATAACGGAAGAAGAAACTCTTCGTTCTTCCCTGTGTCATCTTCTTCATCTGTCGGTTCTAAGGTCCCACCCGTCAAGGTCCCATGATGCAGGATCATGAAGGAAGGAGACTAACTCACTCTCCGCATTAGCGACAGAACGACCTTGTTTTTCTTCTACTGATCACATGTCTCTGAGGTACCTATGCATCACAAGATATCAGACAGAAACCCTGTGATACAAATCTTACGCGTATATAAATATATAAAATGATATAAAATATATATCAAGGTGATACATAAGTCAGCAATGAGATCATGTCAGAAGGCCCTACCAAAGCTGCGTCCATCAATCCAATGGCGGAGCCCGAGCACAGATCCCTAGCATGATCCAATGTATCACTAAATATAGAGATATAGCCCCTCAGAGAACATGGCTAACAGCCATAAGCACCGGGAGCTCATGACCAAACACCGCAGGTGACCAGAGCAGCCACCGGGAAAGCAAACCGCTACTCTCAGGAGCCAAATAATAGCGTCTGTACGAGTATTAATTTTGGAGAAAATTCCCAATGATCACCATCATTTGTAATGGAGACATATAGCAAAATTTTCAATCACTACTATGATGTTCAGCCTAAATCCCCACACCATTATTAGGCCCCCACGACCATTAGGCACCTGAGAGAAGTCCACGTTCCCAGTGGAATACCCACCGCAATCTGAATTTAAGAAATTAAGGTGCGCAGACCGTGTCGATATACGAAATAGTCAAATAGTTGTCTCTTCGACAACTGAAATCAGTTCAAATGATGTACAATGTAATCAGATGAAAAACACGGGTAAATTGTCACCATACGGAATATTCAGTTCTGAGCCTCTGCCCAGAACATCATGTCACTTTCCCCCCCAAACATGCAGCAGAACGACCTAGGTGTGTGACAGGTAGGTTAGTGTGAGGCATGCAGCAAACTAGGGGAAGACCCGCTCTAAAATGGCTCGCTGATGAAGGAAACAAATGAAATTATCATCCTCCTAGTAAAGGACACACATCCCTTTATAATGTTGTTACTTATTGAATTTTAAGAGCCATGATAGAGAGGAGCTCCCCCGACCTAAGTGGTCCTGTTGAAGGCATGTTTAAGGAAAATAGGATAAATCCAGCATAGACCGAAGCGAGCAGAGTTGTCAGCATGGCTTCAGGCCCTTATGATTAGGCGGCTGGTGCCATGTGGTTGGGATCCACTCATATGGGTTGGTCCCTGCCTGCAAGGAAAGGTCTGTAATGCTAGTCAATGAGCTTCCTCGAATGCTGAGCTGGACAGCGCAAACGTCTTTGCCTGTTTTATTGTCGAATGTTGATAGGACAAATCCGGCATATACCGAAGCGCGCAGAGTTGGCAGCATTGTTAAGGCCTTATGATCGGGCGTCTGGTGCCATGGGGTTGGGATCCACTCGGACTGGGTGGTCCCCTGCCTGCAAGGCAAGGTCTATAACGCTAGTCAATGAGCTTCCTCGAAAGCTGAGCTGGACAGTGCAAACGTCTTTGCCCGTGTTATTGTCTATTGTCTATAGTACAAATCCAGCATAGACCGAAGCGTGCAGAGCCTTGTTAATTTTATTACTATGTGCCAGATAATCAAATTGATATTGGTAATAGGAGTATGAAGAGCCATGAGATGTACTCTGTCGGCAAGGCCATTGGCAGTGTCGTTGTGGCACGTGACAAGAGAAATGCTTTTCATGTAAATGTGCATCATTCATGTGTGAAGTCTATTGCGTCAGTCGCGGGTCGTGTACCTTACCTATGAAATGTATATCACAGGTAAGATAGATCGAGTTCTCGATACGTTTGAAGATGGTGGTACGAGTGCGCAGGGCGTGCCAGGATGGCTTGAGAGTTCATAGTTCAGTAGGAAGAAGCCTATAGATGAGATAATCCGTGGATAGGAAATCATGATCCGCAGCTTCTGCCTTACCGATGCCAGACTGTGACGACCGAAAAGACCCACAGTCTGACGTATTGTGCGCAGACGGGTCGTCATCGAAAGCCTCAGACGCCTTGGGGTGTAAGGATAGCATGTCGCTCCCTGCCCTAGCGTCGGAACGACCTGCAATGTCCATAATGGACGACAAAACACTAGAGGGAGGCCCATTCCGGCGATGGCGCAATCGAGGTGTAAATACCTCCCATGGAATTTTAAGCTACGGCCAACTGCTTGAGCAAAAGGCTGATAAACTGAGTTCCAATTTTGGAGTTTCCAAAACTAGTTTCTTCTAATAACCGGAGGGGAGGTGGAGCCATCGGACCGGGGTGAGCCCCCCCCCCCCAAATGCAGGTGGTCCCGACCAAGCTGAATGTCCTGTCCAAGCAGAACGATGGGTAGAGGCCATTGCAGCAGAAACCCCAAGACGGCTGAGAGGCAGGCAAGGCCGTGTCTTTAGATAGAGCGTGACCAGGGGGACCGGACCTGCTACCGCAGGGGTAGGTCCACTGCCCTATGCCGAAGTTGCCGTAGGCCGCCCAGCCGGTGTCGTTACATTCGCACGCGATTTGGCAACTTCAGCACACAGAACCACTCGCGCGGGTGTGGGACCAAATGTCCTGGGGGTCCCAAGTACCCCGGCATCGCCACCGGTCGCCTCCCCACTAATTGATTGAATGCCGAGGCATAATCAGGGGAGCGTGAACTGTTCCTGCCCGAGAAGAGATCCGACCGAGAAATACTAGCCGGGAAGGATCCAGAGATGGTGCAAATAAAGGCTCTATATCATAGACTATCTCATCTGATTACAAGTTGTTGAATTATAGAAAAATTCCTTGAAATAATGGAAAACCAACTTGAATAATTACTATCCCCATGGAATTTGAGAACGTTAGGGTCTCCAGAGTTTGAGCGCCCAACCTGTAACAGGTATTAAAACATCCCTGGATCCTTCTCAGAAATTTACAAGCCCACCGGTTCAGACCGGCTTGCTGAACCGGCTGGTGTATAATCGCAGCTATTGTTCATTAGACCTATATACAAGGTAGATTATTAATCGACATACATCTATGACATGGCTGAGATTTATTCATAGTACTACGGTACTACTGTCATATGAAGTTATTGTTAATATGCATGTGACATGATAAACCAAGATGTAATCAACTTTGTAATCAACTTCAAGTTCAAACGTGATTTAACACATCTGGATAATTTGTATTGAAACATAAAACAACATAGTATTATGTGAAAGCACGTTGTTCATAACATGATGATAGATAGCGTCAGTAGCGATGGAATTATTGCTAAATAAATGTCCACGCGTTAAAACGTCACAATTAATAATTCCCACGAAATTAGAATACTTCCGGCCTTAGCGAAGCACGCGGCATTATTCAATCTGACAAATTCTATCATACCTTATAGGAGCTATAATATTTACACAGATGCATTTCTCACAATAATCGATGCGCGTCGTAAGGCCTTGAAATGGCGAAATGTCGATTTTCATAGTCTATAAATCTTTAATGACAATTCACCGCGCACCGCCTGATCGAAAACAAGGAACAAATGTACGTCGGAAGCGAAACGGTCCGTGAATTCGAAACGATAATAAAAATTAACGCGTAGGCGACCAGTAATTATTGTATCGATAAATTGAATTTGTTGTCTAGTTGTTAAACGACAAATTTCGGAAAAATACTCCCTTAGACTTCCGTTCGGTTCTGTAGCAGAAAATAAACTGACGAATTCAATCTGTACAGTGAGTTATATTGAGACTGCGCATGCGTGACGGATTCCGAGCAAGCCAATGAGAGCATTCGTAGGCGACCAAAAAGTTAACCCCTTTCCTACTATAGTTTACAAAAGCAGGACATTATCCATATAGTTCAGTGAGAAGGCTTCCTTTGGCGGAAAAATGGATTTAACACAATATATTTTCACAAATTAGCTAAATGTTCAAATTGATGGGTTCATGTAATAGCTATATAACTCAACTAAAACCAGTATTGCAATGTTCACTCAAAAAGGTACAATTACAACAATTTTTAAACCAAAACGACATGTAATCCAGTAAAGTGTGAAAAAGCACAGAAATAGGTTTGGGCTTTTTATAATCTAGCAAATATCTCACCCTAAGAAGAGCCCAATCTGAAAGCTGGCCCGGGCCAGAATCGAAAGCTGTTATGTTCATGAAGAAGTACCCAAACATGTCAGCTTGAAAATACATGTTAGTTTTCACAGTCCCGTTACTGTAGATAATGAATGGCTTGTCTGTGATTTTTTTGGCTAACTCATCTGGGCTGGCAGTTATCTCACCGCCTGAGAATGTCACCCTTCTGTTGACACCCGAATCCAAATCACTTATCTCCACCTGCAAAGAATAAAAATGATAGTCATTTGGAAAATGCTAATAATCTGGTTATTATCAGTCATTATAGGCAATTCACACAGACAAAAAGTTCTATTTTGAGCAAATTTCACAAAATGATACTACTAAATATTAATTAGGGGTTAACATGTTAGTATTTCAAGGAAGAAGACACATTTTTAATATAGTTTAAGTAAGTAAATAAAATTTGATTTAAACATTTTAAAGCCAATTCTTAAAACTATAACAACTTAAAAGACCATAATGGGTTTTGTTTAAACTATTTACAATGTTTCATATTGAAAAGTGTATGTTGTCTTTTCAACAATTTCTATAATAAAAAACTCATTGACAAGTAGTTAGTTATCCCTTAGGAAATGTTCAGGTAATTATCTTAACATTTCCCACAAATGAATATAGATCCTTTCTTGCACTGCTTTTCAAGCATCATAGTCTTTAGTTTGAACAAGTCTGTATTCAACTGATCTTGACTGAATCCTTGCACCTTCCACTTGCAGAAACAAAGTTTATGCACATTACAAATCATAAATCTAACCTTTTCTTTACTAAATGGATTGTCCCACTCAGTTATAAAAGTATACATTGGAATGGTCTATTAATTATTCATCTCGAGGGGTTTTCAGGTAAAAAGCAGAAGGCAGCTAATAAGAGTACAGAAGGGGTCTATTATTCATCTGAAGGGATGTTCAGGAAAAATAAGCAGATAGCAGATAATAAAAGTGCAGAAAGTAGAAGAGGAGATATACATACACTGAGATCGAAAAGAATAGATCCAAACTGTGTTTCCTTGGTAACACCATAGGCTAGTTCCTTGCTGTAGAAAACTGGTGGATTATCGTTGATATCTTTAATATTGATAATCAGCAACAATAACGTTTGGTTTCCTTTGGTGCATGTTTGCACGGACGCCAAATCAACCGCTACGGGATCCAAATTGTAACAAATGTCTGAAGCCATGATAATTAAATTAGCTTCTTTGACACCGTCCGTGCCATCATAATTCAGACTTTTGATGATCTCTAGATTTCCTGTTCGGGGATCTAGTCTAAAGTTATCCATGTAGTCACCACCTGGAAGTGATTTGAAAGTTATATATTTACAGTATTCATTAAAAATATATAATTTCATATACCAGCCTTGACGTTCAGAGAATGCACTGGCACATGATCTTTAATTCATCACCAGTGTGGCTCCCTTCATGAAAGGGTTAAATGACCCGCCACTGCAGCAAAATGTTATTTATATATGCGATAAGATGATTATTTTGATCAATGATAATTCCATAAAAGTCGTTGACATAACAATATGTTAATCAAGTAAAGATCTATTCAAGTGAAAACAAGACATAAAGTGCTTAAAATCAATAGGATTATGATAAATTGTATTGTTTTGCTGTGTGAAGAATCAAACAAAGTTAACCCTTTCTATACTACAGTAATGCTCCCCGGGAGCTTTCCGATGAATGGCAACAAGCCATATTTCCGACTAAATCCTGAAAAGTTACCCATAATTCTGCTGTGGTTAAGAAGTCGATTACTTAGGGCATTACTGTACTTATTGATGAGTAGTTCCCTTAGGAAATGTCAGACAAGAAGTTCAACAAACGTTTGTTGAACTTATTTTCTGAACATTTCCCTCCAATAAATAGGAATCCTTCTGCACTTTTATTATCTTTTTGTCATACTGTCGTCAGTTTATTTTTCATGAACATCCATCCAATTGAATAATAGAACATTCCATTATTATGGGAGAATCCAATTAGTATAGAAAGGCTTAATCTGGCTATGCTAAACAAATATCCTCAGAGCAAAACAGCATAGTGTCAAGCCTGAATATAGTGTCAGTCATTTGCAGAATGAGGTCCCCAGAGGAATAATTTGGTGATGCTAGCCTGCTGTATGGGATATCATCACTAAATTCACCCTCTGGGGACCTCATTCTGCAAATGATAAGACACGCTATTTGCAGGCTTGAAGAGGGCCTCTCAGTTCTCAGATACAGTAATGCTCTAAATAATCAACTCCTTAACCACAGCAGAAATATGGGTAACTTTTCAGGATTTAGTCGGAAATATGGCTTGTTGCCATTCATCGGAAAGCTCTCACTCGATGAATGGCAACAAGCCATATTTCCGAATAAAGCCATCAAAAATTACCCATAATTCTGCTGTGTATAAGGAGTCGTTTATTTAGGGCATTACTGTACTTACCAACCAAATAGTAGCAAATAACACTGTTATCTTGGTCAGAGTCAACATCAGTCGCAAATCCCTGTAGATTGCTGATGGTGACATTTTCTGTTTCCTCAGCCACTTCTAGCTTCCTTGGAAAATGGTTGCAGTCAAAGACCGGTAACTGATCATTAAGGTCGATAAGATTTATAGTCAAAGTTAAGTCTTGCTCATACTGTTGAGGTGTTCCTTGGTCTGAAGCAATAATCCTGATCTGTGAACAAACATTTGTTAATTTTTAAATTCATTTTGTATTCTGCAAGAACACTAAACAGTAATGCCCTAAGTAATCGACTCCTTAACCACAGCAGAATTATGTGTAACTTTTCAGGATTTAGTTGGAAATATGGCTTGTTGCCATTCATCGGAAAGCTCTCCCCGAGAGCTTTCCGATGAATGGCAACAAGCCATATCCTGAATAGTTACACATAATTCTGCTGTGGTTAAGGAGTCGATTACTTAGGGCATTACTGTAGCTAGGCACTCATCAGTGTAACCAAAAACAATGATTAGATCTGTCATATAAATGAAACAAATCAAATAAACGTACAGGCCTCAAAATATGGTGCTAGACAATTGCAGAATGAGGTCCACAGAGGGTGAATTTAGTGACATTACCCTGCACAGCAGGCTAGCATCAATAAAATTCACCCTCTGGGGACTCATTCTGATTAGGCCTCATCTTTATCTTTATAATAAAATTAACAAGTTTTTTAGTTTCTTTACAAAGTTTCCTTTCTTTTTTACTATAGTCTCTCTATATCCCAAAATTTGCAGAAGACACATTACATAATTGAGGCGTCCAATGGGTGCACATCACCATCTTCACCATCTGGGAACTTAACCCTTTGAGTGCCAGGTCCGATTTTTGTATCAACCCATATACCCTGTGCCAATGCATTCTCTTATATATGCGAGTCGACCATAGGTCGCCTCGCATATATAAGAGAATGCATTGGCCTAACAATTTTTTTTTTTTTTTTTTTTTTTTTTTACAATTTTTTACAATTTTAATATATTTTATTATATTCTTTAACAGACTTATTGTGTAGGTTTAGGGCCGATAATATCGGCCCCTGGCACTCAAAGGGTTAAATCTGAGTCTTTGTCTCCAATAGCAGATGAGACGATGCAGAATGAGGTCCCCAGAGGATGAAGATGGTGATGCTAGTCCATTGTGGGGGGGTGCGCTACTAAATTCACCCTCTGGGACCTCAAAAACGCCAGCCATCGCGTCCCATTTTTCGAAAGGATGTTTGCCAAATTATCTCCCTTCGGCCCGGTAAATATATTAGCCAGTCTATCAGGCTAGATTTGCATCTTACGTGCAACAACTTTCTAGGTAGTCTTCCTTCCAATGAATTGGGAGATGGGCAGTAAATGTATATTAATTTATTTATGGAAGGTCATATGTTCGAGGCACATGGTTTTCGGTGATGAGAAGATCCTGAGAAACGAACTATTTTGTTTATCTGGCCTTATGCTATTTATTTATAGTGTACCTGGTAAGTCTCTTTCTGTTCCTTGTCAAGCCTCTTTTTATTTGTGAGTAATCCAGAAGAGCTATCTAGATCAAAGTACTGCCAGTCTGTCTTCCCGCTCTCCTCTACCAGGCTGTATACTATTTTCCCATTGTTACCAAAATCAGCATCCGTAGCCTGGATTAGAATTATCTCTGTACCTATAGGTTGCTCCTAAATAGAAGAATAACAGACAGTTTGAGCACCTGGGGTATAAAGAACATTTCTCAGTAAATTTGAAAATTTAATACAATCAATAATTGAATATTATTAAGTTTCCATGGCAACCATTATATCATAAAATAAAATGGCTGACAAATTCATGAATCAGGCTTAAAATTTAGCATTTTGTCTGACTGCAATCATATTTAGACATTAAATCATCTATATGTAGAATTAGAATTATTCGTAAAAATAGCAAAAAAAACCTTCAACATCAGATCATGCTATTAGGGCATGAAAAGTAAATTTCCATTTCTGGAGCCAAAAATTCAGAAAAGCATGCATGTGTGCAGTAACTGGGTTTAAAGTCATCCCTGGTGACCTCAGCATCAGTTAGGTCTGGGTTTAATTTCAGTTGTCTGTGGCCATTATTACCCAAACAAATGTTCATAAAAGTTAGTTGATAGATTCCATGTGATTTATTTAGTCAAAAATCACCCAATAAAGTATCATTGATAGATTTTTTACTGAGTTTGCAAACGCGATACATCACCTATTTAACACATGTTTGAACATATATAGTTACCAATAACAGTAATAAGTCAGAGATTTAAATCAGCAAATAGTTTGATCTCACATTCACACATGTTTGTTTAAAAAATACACAACAATTATTTTGTCCCAATAAAAAATTTTCCCCAAAGATCAAACGCGAATAAAAAGGTTGCACGCACGGATTTTCAGGACCATGTGCACAGGCATGAGAAATGAGAAATTTACTTTTTGTGGCCTTATATTTATTACATGATCCTACCTTTATTCCATTCAATAAACCCATTCTATAAATTGTGATATTAAACGTTGTTTCATAAAGAAAATAGTGCCAGGTGACCTTTGACTTCCGGTTTGTCGTCTGTTTACATTCCGTACTCTATGTGTCAAAATACTATGGCTTCCATTATTTTTCTAACAAAACTCTGACGAATGAAGAGTTTGAAAATTTATTTCATTAAATATACACCATTAAATTTTTTCTTTACCTGAACAAACAATGCATAGTTACATGAAACGTCATTGCCGGCCTTATAGAAGCCGATATTAGTTTTCATTTCCCATTTGTTGATTTAAGTATGTTTTATCGAGGTTTTGGATCATGTAATAAATAGAATCTACAACTCGTCCCCAGTTTATAGTGGAATTTATATAAACTCATCCAGTAAATTAGGTCTGGACCTAATTTACTTGACTCGTTTTGTAAATTCCACTATAAACTGGGGACTCGTTGTAGATCCTCTATATACAAAATTAAATCAACATACCTCTTGTCTTGTTATGGTCGCAGGATTTGTAGCCGGGTTTGTAAAGTTGGGTTTATTAGTATTCACGTCCACAATCTCAAAGTAGAATGGCATAGTGCTTGATCGAGCAGAATTCCCATTGTCTGTTGCTTTGATGGTTACATATCTCAATCCAATAGATGATTCCAAAGAATTCTTCACTTTTATTTCACCAATATTTAAACCAGCAAGGGTCCCTATCTTCAAAAGATTTGTAGCATTCGTTGGTTCAACGAGACTGAATGTCACTCTGCCATTATTTCCGTTATCAGCATCTGTGGCCAGAATTTGGGTTAAAACTTCATCAATTTGCTCTGTCTTCAGTATGCTTGGATAATTTGTTTGATTTGTGATAACAGGAGCGTTATCATTGATGTCGACAATGTCGATGTAGATTCTCATCTCTTTTGAACGTTGATTCTTTGGATCGTTGATGTTGTCTGTCGCTGTGATGTATAGTGTATACCTTGGATTATTCTCTCTGTCTAGTGCACCAGAAACAGTAATCCTGCCCTAAAATACATCATAACAGAATTGGATACAAAATGGTTGTAAAGATACAAATGATCTCAAATCTTTGAAATAGATCAGGTAAATCAAATTTGTTGAGAAATGTTCATTCGCATATGTTGCATCAAGACTATGGAATTAGCTAACAAACATTCGTCCAGAGTACTTTCGAAAATTAAAAAAACCTCTTGAAAACACACTTGTTCAGACAAGTTTATGGATAACTTCTATCATTAAAATATCGCGTTTTTACTGCACTTGTTTTCCTGTCAATATGTTTTTAGTAATTATTTTAGTAAACACTGGTCTTAGATAACTTTTAGGTCAATATTTGCTTATGTTTATATGTTTTGGGATAGAATGTAAAGTCTTTCAGAGAATTGTATATGGATTTTTTGCTTCATAAAATAAATTATTGTTATAAATCCTAACATTTGTCACCTTTGTGGATCAAAATAAGTCAATGAATATATGAAATACTCATGTATGACCTATACAAGCCTGTAAGGGTTAAAAAAATATGTTTTTTTCCACTAAATGGTTAGTATATACTGGGTTGTGATAAAGTATTGAAGTATTATCAAATTATACTGAAATTACAGATATCATTTCATGCAGGAACTTTGCATAGAATTACAACTTATACAGAAATAGACATGATTTATTTGTTAAATAACAAAGAATACATACTTTCTTTAGACAAGAGGATCTTTAAGTATTAAAGGCCAATTTATAAAACCTCACACACATGTATTATAAACCTCACACACATGTATTATTACAAACAAAATTCTTCTACTTGTCAAAAATTCTTCTGATTATCCACTTGGCAACCAATGACAACTCACGGTTTGAGGATCGATGCTGAATTCATTCCCATTACCATCATTTTCCACGCTGTATGTCAATGTTCGAAAATCTCCCTGATCATCATCTGTGGCCTCGATTTGAGCAACAAATGTGTCTGTCGTTGCATTCTCATCAACACTATATGTTGTCTGTTGTGTCGTAAATACAGGTTCATTATCATTGATATCTAGCACAGTAACTGTGATTGTTGCTGTGCTTGACAATGCTGGGGAACCATTATCGATGGCTTTGATTGTGAAGGTCATCAAATTCAATGTCTCCCTGTCCAATCGCTTTGCCAGTGAAATAGTACCTAAAAGAAAACATAGTCGTATAAGAGAGATGTATTTTATCCCAAAGGGTTAACCAGATGCGTGGATTTAAACCAGGAAATTTGTAGAAACGCAACATGTTTGGTAGCGAGATATTTCACTGACATAGATCATTACGTCATACCGCATGGAATTCCACAAAAGTAAGCTATATAATGACGTGGCGAAGTACTTAAGAGGAATTTACAACATAATCATGAAGTACAAGAATTTTGGCTATAAATGTTATTTATATTATGAATCAATTGGAATAATTCTCGAGCAAGAATTGGGAATACTATATTTTTACCGGTAGGGATGAGCGATGCGGTTGGTGTTAACTTTCTTTCCAATTAATTGACCAGTGAAGACGGTCCGGATTTTGAAAACCCTCCCTCCCTCCCATTTTCGTTTGTGTTGTTGGAGTCCACACAGGATTTATGTCTTTGCTTTTTTGCTTATAGGCGGTTATTGCACCTCACAAATTGTATATCACATGTTTGTTTTTGTTATTACTACCATCGATTGTATCGGCTTCCTGTAATTACTTGTTTTTTTCTAAACACAGGTTGCTAAAAACGCATTTCCATTGTTTGTCTTTCATTTTAACCCTGTGGGATAAATACAGATGAAAATACACTAAAACACACGAACCCCCACTTTATGACAAAATCATATACTGTGAACAAAGAAATTCAGAAAACAGTTAGCCACATAGCACTAACAAGAACTGTGCAAACTTTCAGTATGGTTGGTTGGGTAGTGTTTAACCCTTTGAGTACCAGGTCGATTTTTTTATCAACCCATATACCCTGTGCCAATGCATTCTCTTATATATGCGAGTCGACCATAGGTCGCCTCGCATATATAAGAGAATGCATTGGCCTAACAATTTTTTTTTACAATTTTAATAATTTATTCTTATATTCTTTAACAGACTTATTTTGTAGGTTTAGGGCCGATGAGATCGGCCCCTGGCACTCAAAGGGTTAATTAGCATTCTTGTAACTGCTCCACTGTTATTTTTTTTCACAAATTACTGAAACTTCTATGTAAAGGTTTCTTTCATTTGTGGTTAGTACAGTATTGCATGGACAGATATATGGTTAAAGATGTTTTGTTTATGCAGAATTATTATGCTGTTATTGTCCCTGAAAATACAGAAAAATATTAAATGAGTGAACAAGAGCATCGCTAGGGCATGGCAAAATAAACCCATGGTAATTTCAACAAAGGGCCATAATGAGTAATCCATATGCCAAATTTGAAAACAAACAGATAACTATAACTAAAGCTGTCACCCGGAAACCAAAATAATCGTCAAATTATAAGTCAACAAGAACCATAACTCCAGTTAAAATAGGCGGAAGGAACCCAAATTCAAACTTGACCTGTATTTTCATATGAGTAATCCATATACCAAATTTGAAAACAATCAGATAACTAAAACTAAAGTTATCACCTGGAAGCCAAAATAATCGGCAAATTCTATGTTGATATGGACCATAACTCAGGCAAAAATTGGCGGGCCAAATCCAAATTTGAACCTGACCTGTATTTTTATGTGGCAAATCCACATACAAATTTTAAAACAGTAAGACAACTAAAATTAAAGTTAACATCCGGAAACTAAAATAATTGGCAAATTCTAAATCGACAAGGACCATAACTCCGGTAGAAATTGACAGGTGGAATCCAAATTTGATCTTGACCTGTATCATGGGCTAGTAAACTCACTTACCAAATTTCATTCTTTTAAGTTCCGACTTACTATACTAATATAAAGTTATCATCCAGAAACGAAAAAAGCGAACAGACAGACAGACAGATGGACCAATAACATAATACATCCGATGAATGGCAACAAGCCCCGAGAGCTTTCCGATGAATGGCAACAAGCCATATTTCCGACTAAATCCTGAAAAGTTACCCATAATTCTGCTGTGGTTAAGAAGTCGATTACTTAGAGCATTACTGTACTCTCTGATCAGCAGTTAATTGATTCCCAAAGAATCCTTATCAGAATATTCAAAAAGCCATAAATATTTTTCAACCATATGAGCTGAAATTCTCTACCAATGAACAGCAGTATGAATACATAGCGTGTTTTTCTGCATTTTGAATGCTTATATTATCTGAACATCCCTCTAAATGATGAAGCATGGAACATTCCAATGTATATGTTTAGAACTGAATGTGTAAACACATTCAGCAATTTAATTAGCCTGGAGTTCCTTTAAAGGGGGACTGTACCCTAAATCAAGCTATTTATGGGACCATCTCCTATTATACTCAACAGAACATATGCAACAAATGAATGAATTTGAGCCATGGATGAGTGCAAAATACACTCATGTTCTCTACGAACAATGCAAACAACATGGTAATTATAATGAAAATGAATTTATGACTGGAGTCAATGGCCGAAATTAGTGCATTATAAACCTCACCTGCTGAGCTCACGGAGAATGAGTTAGTGGCATCTGAGTCCATCTCAAACACGATCTGGTTATTGTCGGCATCAGTCGCAGAAACCCTCAGCACCTCAGCGTTCTCCAATAATCCCTCCGAGACATAGATTGTATATGTGTCATTTGGTAGAAACCGTGGTGAATTATCATTATAATCCAGTATGGTGATTGACAAAGTTCCTGAAATATGCATGAAAATTCGTTAATAATAATAATTGATCCTTTGATGCATAATCCGAATTAATGTTCCCAAATGACTATTTCTTTGGCTTCGTGGGTGAAAAATATTTGATTTGAGTCGAGGAACCCACCACCCACCAAAGCTCAGATATCGATTATTGAAATATGTTATTTCTCGAAATGTGTAATTATTTGTGGCCCAGAAAAGAGTCGTCATACCCGATGGTCTTGGAGAAAATTGCAGATGAAGATGGATAACTATAAAACCAAGTGGTAATATGGCCAAATTTTGTGATACACAAGTGATAATACGGCTATATTTCGTTGAACAACATATTGATAAACAACACGTTTTGGGAAATTTTATAACAAAAGTTGACATCAGTTAGCATTATTTTGTTGTAATTAATTGATTCTGATAACAAAAGCGTATTTTAAAATGTTGTTGTTGTAACTTGATGATATGGGGACCTTTTGATCGGATTGAGTACCTTTAAACAAATTTTGCAGCAGTTAGTTACAATGTGTGGAACAATCATTTACCCGAAACCGACATGCTGCTAGCATGGGGCGCAACTTCCGATCGAGCATTTCTGCTCCAAGCCAGATACTTGGGTTACGGCTAAGTTTCTCACAACAATTGCAGTACTAAGTCATGATGTTACGAGTTGAGCATGCTAACCAATCGATCACCGCAACACTATATATACTAGACGAGGTTGGCGTAGGTACATCAAGCCTGATCTGAGTTGAGTGACATCTCAATGTGCCATTCCGATCAATACATGGCCATTTGATAAGAAATGAGAATTTGTTTGTGATGACTGAACCAAGCATATTAGAAGCAATGAACCAGGGTTTCTGCTAGAGTAAAATTATTGGGTCCGTTGGATATGACTGGCCAACCATGGTTCGGCTAGTCATAGTTGATTTTTTTTAATTTAATGGCCAAAAAAAACTCATTTCCTTGTGACTGGGAAGATCTAGATACTTTTTCTAAGTAATAAATTCATTAGAAAGCTGTATTTGTCTATATATCCCCTAAATAGATTGAAATTTCCCATAGACTGGAGTCGGGACAAGGCAAGCTGCTAAAATCAACCTTATCGAGTCGCTGCGTGTAATAAAAACCAATAGAGTGTTCCTTTATGAATTTTCAGCTTACATATGTACATGTAAATTGCAATTGGCCACAACAAGCGCAAGCTTATCATATGGAAGGTGCAAGAATCACATGTAATAAACACCTACGGAGGGTCTAAGACACATTATACTGAGGTGCCCAATCAGGATAGACAATAGATCACACCAACATCGACGAAATCTCGGCCGTGACGAGAATGAGACTTACAAAATGTTACCAATGGAAAACTTATGAAATAAATGTTTGTCTTTACATCTATTTGCCCAAACCATTAGATGAGATGAGGGTTGTGGGGTATAGGCGGGTATTGAGGATCAAATCGGCAGACTAATGTGCACAGCGGGAGATTAAACTGGTCTGTCGGCATGCTAATTTACCGGTACGAGGAAATACTGACTCCAATTATATTTTTTAGTCATCAAAAGTGGTAAACCCTGAATGAACACTCATACTGAGTCTGGGCTTCCATTAATCTTATATATATACGCCAGTACCAGTGATCATATATGGTCACATATACAATGTTGGAGGAAGAGCATTGTGCTGCTCGAAATAGAATGACAGATCTGTTCTGTGTCAATATTTGAACCCATGTTCAGACTAATACAATTCCCAGTACTCGGTGAAAGGGCTTCCTTCCTTCCCTGTAGCCGTGGTGGTAAAAAATAAGTCATGGATAAGATCATCGCAGTCTGGGCTAGACGAGGTTGGCACGGGCTCGAACCCCGACATGGGCAAAAATCAAGACTGATTTTCAAGCTTGATCTGAGTTGAGGGACATCTCAATGTGCTATTTCAATTGCTACATATCGCCATTTCGATAAAAAATGAGAATTTGTTGATGCTCAATGAACCAAGGACATTTGAAGCAATTGCTTCCTCCTTAGAGAATGGATTGTATTTTTTTTTATAGAATAACAATACATGGAATATCACACACATACATATTAGCATCAGATATTTCAAGAGTGGGAGGGGAAACTAACACACAGTCGTAAGTAAACATTCTCACACTCTTCATTTGACCTGGTGTCATCATCTGAGGTGTCGTGTTTATATGTCAAATAATATGGAAGATTGGGCACGATCCAAAACACAACGCTGTGAACAGTCAGGATATGTCAAACAGATATATATGTTGGCACTGTTAAGATATTTATTGTTCCATATTTATATTGGTGGCATGGAGGTATAATACAGCCTGGATGCCAGGGGGAGACCTATGTTAATAGAGTTGTTACCCTTTGTTCTAGTGTGAAAGTAATTCATTGCCAACAAAATATTTCATTAATTACGAAACATCAATCAATGGTTCGCGATATTTAGACTTTATATTCTAGCGGTAGTATATTCGATATATATTCAACCGGCTTTTAAAGTGTTGTATCTACTATCGGGTTTCATTTCCAAATGCTCTATTCATTAGAAGCCATTTGGTATCGAACATATTATGTTCAAGTCTGCAGTATGCATCATATTTTTCGCAATTATACCAAAAGTTGAGCTCTGCAATTAAACCATTCATAGATAGTTGGTTCGTTGTAAATTCTGTTCTACATAAATAGTTTTTAATAATAAAATTTAAATAATTTGTTCACTTACTCATGTTTCTGAGAATCATTGTCGTTTTTGTTAAAGGAATGAATTTTTTTGTTGAAATTATCCATTTGGAAACTTTGTCTAGGAATGATTGAACATGCGGACATTCCCAGTATATGTGCCATATCGTTTCTTATGAATGGATTATATTTATGTCATACCTGTAGCTGTTTGATCTGCTGGTTCATAAGCTTTTGTGTCTCTAGCTTCAATCTTAATCACCACTCTCTCAGCTGCTTCTCTATTCAGCTCCGATTGCACAAACACCTGAGCTGATGCTGGTTCAATCCCAAAGTAATTCTGTTAAAAAAAAAAGTTATCAAATAAATAACCCTTTCATTATGGGAGCTGCTCTGGTGCAGCATTAAAGATCCTGTCCTATAGGGAGCCTCCCATTTATATAAGACAATGCACTGGCTTCCAGGGTCAATGTAAATATTGTTCGGCCAATGCATTCTCTTATATATGCGAGGCTCACTATGTGAGACTAGCATATACAAGAGAATGCATTGGCACAAGGTTTTCGCAAAATTTCAGGAAGCTCCAGTCATGGAAGGGTTAAGCAAGACAAATGTGACAATATTAGTAACCAAATTGTAATTTCAATCACAGTTCTTCAGGTTATTTTGTTGATCATAATAACCACAAAATCATCAACCCACTAGAAGCACACCATGCATCTGATGACCTGGCAGTATGTTGTACACTAGATCATGCAATGAATCTCTACTCCAGCAATGCACCGTAGAGATCTTATTCCACAAGACCAAAACCCTTTTTTTATTATTTTTTATTGATTAAGAAGAATAACAACAAAGAAAGAGACAAAATACATTCACTCATTCATGCTCTCAGTCCAAGACATGGAAGAGTTTTGCTCTTCCATGCCCTAGCCTACTTTCTTACCTGTGACGTGCAATTAAAAATATTTAAAGCCACACAGTGTGTAAGGACAATTTTAACAATCATCGTTCAACTTAAAAGCAAGACCAATAACCGATACTAGGTACTACATTGATATATTTTTCTGAAATGGACTTTCTTTAGCAACAACAATGGTGATAAAAAACAATAGATTATTTTTTTGTCTTCAGAATAACATATTTTCTTAATTATAATACCTGTTCCTTAGTAAATGTAGTTCACTGTAGGTGAACGTACCAACTTGAAGTTGCATGATTAATTGGGCTTCGTGGGCAATCATGGAATTTTCCCCGGGTAATCAATTCCATGTTTATTGCCATATCGACTGAAAAAAAGTTACCAAAAAGCATCTCGAGCTGGGACCACACACTGCTGTCAAGTAGTTTACTGAGGAAGAAATATTAACAAGGAAATATATTCTCTGCCTTGTTTGTTCAATGTTATAAAGTTCCCTGTCAGAACACAAAACAGTTCCCAGGTTTTGTACTGGTAGAATATGATCTCTACAGGCATAGCCATGCAAAGGAGATTTTCATGGCATGATTTACTTATATGCATACTTGAAATGAGAGGTATATATTGTCCTCTTATTTTCTTGTTTCAAATTGACAGTTCAGCACTGCGTCATAATTCCCTCTTGAAGAAAACTCTAAATTGGGTAAAATGTAAATATTATTTCTTTCATTAAGACCGATCTAACCATATAATCTTTTTTTATTTGTTTTTATTTTTATTGAAGACAGATATAAGAGGAAGATGACACAGAAGGACATATTAGAGTAAAGATGTAAAGATACATTGAAACATTGAATATTTATTCACTCACATTTGCACACTCACATGTGATGTAGAGCCTCAATAAACAGAAAAATATATCCCAAACTTTATGTTGCCACTATGTATACACAGAGTTTCCGCCAGGCCGGCTGCGGGTCCGTCACACAGACCCATTCCCCTCGCAGATGATCTGTTTGATTCATGCATGTACCAAATTTCAGTAGCAATATGTCGTAAAAAAAATCTGGCTGCAACGGGAGTTAAACAGAATACTGGTGAAAAAGCGGGTCAAATAGCGACATTAGATACAGCGTAATACATGTCGCGGTAACATCAAAGAATGCCGGACTGTTGAGTACGGATGTTTTTGTGCACGGGATTCCATGGATGAAACTACTCAGGCTCGAAGACCCATGTGCTATCGTACGATTACATAATTGGATCAAAGAACACCCAATTGCTGAGTCGGGACATTTTTATGCACTGGATTTTCGTGGATGAAACTACTCAATGTTGATCATTTATCTTATTGCTGTATTATCATTTGTTTTGAGTTTGATGTCAGTGGGATTTTGTTGAGTATGCATGGCAATATACGCATAATAATCAACATTGCTGCACAAACCCTGCAGTATGACGTCACAGCGCACAAAGAGTTTTACGATTGACAGAATACATAATCTGTCAGTTTCATTTTCACGGACGCTACTTGAAATTCTAAAAAATACTTTATTCAATTCTCCTGAAAAATACATGTGATTCTCTACGTGTTGATTATTATGTGTATATTGCCATGCATACTCAACAAAATCCCAAAGTGATTTATTTCACAATAATACGGAACCTGTCCTGTCTTTATAGCGGGAATTCATAATGACAACACCATTCATTTGAGCCATATTACACGCATGGAGGATAAACACAAACACATACCCCCCCCCCCCCCCCCCCCAATATGGAGATAAAGTCAAAGTACGGTCAATAATAGTTTCGTTGTCCCGCCTGGGTCCCCAAGCACAATCAACGACGCACATGTTCACATTTCCCGCCGAAACTCAATTATATTTTATAAAACGTTGGCTAAAACTCTGTTCTATAGCTGCGGTCGATTGTCAGTTGTTGGCCTATACAGACTATTGAACAAGCTACACGTTCCGAGTGAAAGGCTTCGCTACCATTCGTATTTCGCGGTATAAAAATATACTCCAGACAAACCCTGTAGTATGACGTCACAGCGCACAAAGAGTTTTACGATTGACAGAATACATAATCCTGTCAGTTTCATTTCCACGGACGCTACTTGAAATTCTAAAAAATACTTTATTCAATTCTCCTTGCGTGGTATTATTGGTCAATGCGTAGATGCTTTTTAGTGTTTATATTCATTATATCTTATTGTAAGTTATAAATGTGTAAACACTGTATCTCGTAGCTCGTTCATTTATATTGCATTCAATCAGACGGCAGTCCTATACGTACGTAATTATATGATTAATTATTTGTATACCATCAACAGAATTAATGCACCCACAGAAATGATCGACTTGCATAATATACGTAGCTTTGGATTGCTTTGTGGGACACTCAGGTGCAAGGAAATGGCTACCCACGGAAATGATCGACTTGCATAATATACGTAGCTTTGGATTGCTTTGTGGGACACTCAGGTGCAAGGAAATGGCTACTTTTAAGAGTCAAATAACAAAATTTTCGCCCGACAGGACGAACCATGGTCGTCCCGTCGCGTTATGTGTTTCCCCAATACTGACTCATTAATTCCCCCCTGGCGGAAACCCTGGTATACAACATTTGTAAAAATAATTACTTTGAGTAAGGGTATTCACATTGCATGTAATAAGAAGACAACAGCTTTGAAGCCAAAACATATTTGCTATGCATAACTTTAACCATTACTCATCAGCAAGTAGCTCCCTCAGGGAATGTTAAGATAATATCTGAACATTTCCCACCAATGAATATGAGTAACTCTGCACTTGTATTATCTGTTTTTCTGTCTGTCTTATGCTTTTATTTCAGAACACTGCTCTAACTGAATAATAGACCATTCCAATATATACTTTAACCCTTTCAGTGCCAGGTCCGATTTTTGTATCAACCCATATACCCTGTGCCAATGCATTCTCTTATATACGCGAGTTGACCACAGGTCGCCTTGCATATATTAGAGAATGCATTGGCCTAACAATTTTTCATCATTTGTTATTATTTTTTACAATTTTTTCTTATATTCTTTAACAGACTTATTTTGTAGGTTTAGTGCCAGGGAATCAAATTCAACCCAAAAAAATCTAAAAAATATCTTTAAAAAAAACAAATTTTTTTTTTTTTAGGGCAGATTTTACAGACCGTAAATTAGGGCCGATGAGATCGGCCCCTGGCACTGAAAGGGTTAATAGCTGAATGGGAGAATGCATTGAGTATAGGAAGGGTTAGGATAACTATTACAAACTCTTCTTCATCCAATCATCCTTACCTTAATGTTATTTGTATTCACATCAACAGACTTCCCATTTTCATCAAAAGCTTCAGTCTGGTCAATCAGTATTCTGTAGGTCAACTCATGGTCAAGGTCATTATCAGCAGCAGTAAATAGCCGAACAGGTGTCGAAACAATACTGTTCTCAGCAACAGAGACCAACTGGATAGGATGCTCAAATATTGGAAGCTCATCGTTAACATCCTCGATTATAATCGTCAGAGAACACTGGCTTTTTGGACCAAAACTGTTTCCTGTTGAAACTTTTTCGACAGCAGATATGTCAAGTGTGTACTGAGATTTTGTTTCCCTATCCAACTGTGCACCAATTTCGACAGTGACGTCACCATTTTCGTAGTTAATTCTGAATTTGTCATGAGCACCGCTGTCTATCCTATACAGAAACTGATTGTTGGGTGCAGTCCCATCACCGTCTGTCGCTCGTAACTGTATCACAAGAGAGCCTGAAATTAAAAAAATATTGCATGACTAACAAGGACTATGAACATTAATATACATATTATTTTTATTACATGTTTGTTTCTAGAATTACAGTGTTCTTGCTGTGCCATATCTACAAATCTGTGTGACCCACCGTTGATGTCACATGATGTAAAAGATGTTTGCCTCAACCATGAAACTGGAACTATAAAATAAAACTATCATCACACATGACAAAATAAGCCATGTACGTGCCTGAATAAACATAAGATTTTATTTAATTCTCTGATTCTAGGAAGGGTGGTGGGTAATAAACACAAAATGACACGTGTGTTAATGGGTTTGTTGATATCGCGGAAGAATATAACTCAAGCCTCCATTGCTAGTTCTATCCTTCCGCACTGACACTCATATCGTAACAACAAACCCATTAGCCCACTCGTGTCATTCAGGGTATATCCTTTGACGGTTCTGGGGAGATGTAGTGTGTCTAGTTGACAAAACAAGGAATGTCAGCAAACGTAGAAGGTCCAGGTTACATAATGGACAGATTTATTCATTGTGTAGAACGAAGCTTTGTCAGTTGATTAACATCAGTACCGCATGTGGGTTACATAGATGATGGTATCTGAAATGCTGGCTATGAAAACTCCAAACAATATAGTTATATTACATTCCAAAATAGAGAACAACCCATTGAATTAGCTGAACAAAGCCCTGATTTAAATGACATGTACAACACATATATGTGACTATAAAGAATAAAATAAACCAGGTTTTCAGCAAGTGGGGCAGAGCTCCGATTTAGGGTCCATTTCCACCAGCCAATATATTCGTTTAGACACTTTCCCCTGCAAACTCCATGAATAACACATACACAACCCTGATACACCCATCTAAAAATCTCCCCCTAAATAAAACCAATGGAGCTATAAACATAGATAATTTTATTTGCAATGCTGGCCAATAGCAAACCATTTTAATCAGCTCAGTGAAAAATAAAAACACACAAATAGATAATGCATGCATTAAATTGATTATGTCTGTTCATGTCATGATTACTTTGCCGATCATGATTTACAAGTAATGTACTGATGATGAAGCTATTGTTTGGCTTAAATTTGGGGTTCTTTTACTAATTACTATATATTCACAGTTAGATGCATGGACTGGGATCCCCCTTCAGCAGTGGCTAGAGGGATCAAATTCCCCAACCCCTAGCAGAAACCCTGAGTAAACAGTTACCTTCAGTTGAATTCTCTTGGATCCTCGCCATGTATGTTGAGTCTGAGAACTCTGGGAAATTATCATTAACATCCTGAGAATAAAGAGATAAACTAGTTTAAAGAGATAGATTAGATTAATTGTTGTCAAATTTGCATAGAATAACAAATAACAATTAAGTTGTACATGTGTTACCTTTTAATAATCAGTACAAATAAATCTAAATTTCAAATAAATGCTTAGCAATATTACTAGTAAAGCCAAGTTTACAAACATTTGGGTTGGAAAAAAGTAAGGAAGGAAAAAATAATTAAAAGAAATCTTCATAACCACCCCAACAATCGAGAAACAGTAAAACTGTACATATCAGAAATTCAAAAGATTTTTGAAAACATGTGTTTTATTAATAAACACGTGGTATAAGCAGACTTTTTCCTCTAAAAGTTGGGTTGGTCAGTCGTAATAAATTTTTTTTTTTAAATTGCATGATGAAACACCAAATGGTTCTAAATTGATTTATAGCTTAACTCTTTCGCCAACAAGTTTACAGAGGTAAATTATCCAGGACGCCGGGTTTACAGCAGTTTATATGGAAATTCTTTTTATTAAATATCTATCAACGTAATTCGTATGATCGCACGAGGTTCCAGGTGTGTGATAATTCTCAGAATCGCACTATAGTGCAATCTGTCGACGGAACTATTTCATTCAGTGTTGTTAGACTGGTTCTCGCCGTTACTATTTTTAGTTTTTCAACGCAAGGGCGACAACCCACTTGCCGAAATCGCAGCGCGCTGTTTGGGTTATATTTTTGGAAAATCTGGGAAAACCCAATTAACACCTTTGCGCGGGTCAAGTTCACTCGCTGTTAGACAGCCCCCCTGTCTGATTGTTGCGTTAACCCTAAAATGCCATTAAAACTCAATTAAATTCACATTTTCTGTACCGGAGATGTACGATTGTGAGTCAACTTACTATGATACGGAGATATGTAATAAAAATAGAACCGCATGAGTGTCTGGATTTTGACGAATTATCGCACTTGATTTGTTGGCGGAACGCGATACCTCTCGTGCGGGACTGCATCCCGCACTCGAGGTATCGCTCCGCCAACAAATCTCGTGCGATAATTTTCGTCAAAATCCAGACACTCATGCGGTTCTATCTATGTCTCACATGTGGGGCATTCATACTAGTATTTATAGATATGGTAAGTATGGACACCCATATATTGTCATGACCAGTGACAACTGCCCATCAATTTGCACTACCTGCCGATGGATGATGCCATATAACTGTGATTATATCACCATGGTAATGCATGCCATGTGTGAACAGGTGCGTAAATACATTTGAACTGAATATATACTGTTACAGTTAATTTTATTTGCAATATTTCACCACATAAGTATATTGACCAAACTCGCATTCAAATAGTTAGCATTACATGTATATCCATTATGTGTTCTAATATTAGCACATGTGGTGATTAAGAATGTAATTAGAAGGTGTCCAATAAGCATAATGATGAGAACAGACCAAAAGTATGCACAAAAAAGCGTTATTTAATTGAATTAGACTCATTATCCCGAATTTAGACTCATGTGTATTCAACTGTGATTATGCTAATGAATCATGAGTAACTTTCCAAAAACAACTGCCAATGATCTCATTGCATTCCCAAAATGTTTATGCATGTCAATGGCATGCTTTGCAACATGCACTTGCAGCCATTATTATTGAAGTCGCACTATTAAACGGCAGGGTGAATTTCGTAACATTGCATCGAAAATAGGAGACACTAGACGGATACCACAAATAAAACATCGTCAGAAAGGGTAATGATCTTCTTTATTTCATAAACGTGTGTTACCGACAAGTGTTTGTGATAAACAATAACAAACTAAATCAATCGGTACATGTGTACCTGATTAAAAACACAACACCTGTTGGCATTGCTTCATCAACATTTTCGGGAAAACCAAGGGAAACCCCAAAATAGTAATTGTGTCGTCATACATATGCTGTCTATATTTAGGCCGGGAACATCTCATTGCGGCCATATTTGTCAGGTCTGCATATGCAACAATCAATTAGTATTGATACAGAATATCACCCAAATGATATCTAAATCGCCAATCAATAAAATCATTAGCATATCCCTGTAAACATGGTATTATTGTCTGTTATTCCCGACAATTATTCTCTGCCCGCTAAAGTGGGCTGCGGTGGTGAACATAAATTACGTCGTGCCCACTAAAGCGGGCTGTAGTGTTTAAAGAGTTAAAACATGGCTTCGTTGTGTTGTAGCATATGTAACATGCAGCAATGTAATAGCAAATTAAAAAAACACACACTTTTGAAAGACAAATCAATAAAACAATGAAACAGAATGTCTCTTGTATCAGGAACCAATGGACACCATTCAATAAACAATTCTTTCTTATCTACCAGAGATCCATATTTCCACATGTTTACTATAGTATATAAACCTAATACGTGTTAAAATCAAATGGAAACATTTTTACATCACCTATAAACTAAATCTGTTTATTTTCTCCATAAAATTTGTAGTTGTTTTTCTCATATGAGATTTCAAAGAAAAAGGTGAGATAAAAAATTAGATGAAGTATTTTTATTCCCCCCACCCCCCAAATCAGAATTTTGGGTCCGTCGGGTCAGCTAACCAGGTTATAACCCTTTCTGCACCTGTGCATTCTCTTATATATTCCAGTCTCCCATAGTGAACCTCACATATATAAGAGAATGCACTGGGTTACAAGGTCAAGGTAAATATTGTTAGGCGAATGTAATTTCTTATATATGTGAGGCTCCCAATGGGAGACTTGCATATATAAGAGAATGCATTGGCAAAAGGTTTTCGCAAAATTTCAGGAAGCTCCAGTCATGGAAGGGTTAAAAAAGTCCATTTCAGAGCATTCAACTCACAAGCCTGCAAATAGCGTTTCTGTCATTTGCAGAGTGAGGTCCCCAGAGGGTGAATTTAGTGACGCTACCCCACATAGCGGGCTAGCATCACTAAATTCACCCTCTGGGGGCCTCATTCTGCTAGGCCCTCAACTGCTGTGGCAGACCTAGGATCAAATTGAAGTTCCCCAGTTGAAGTTGGTGATGTTCACCCATTGGGCGCCTCGATTATGGATTTTATCTTCTGCAAATTAGGGGATATAGAAACTTCCCAGATGGGAAAACGTAACTAAAAACAATATTAATTTGATACCATAGATACTTCCCTGAAGAAGATGAGGCCTAAGCAGAATGAGGTCCCCAGAGGGTGAATTTGGTGATGCTAGCCCACTATGCGGGATAGCGTTACTAAATTCACCCTCTGGGGACCTCATTCTGCAAATGACAGACACGCTATTTGTAGGCTTGTCAACTCACCTCAACAATTATAGAGACATTGACTGTTGATGTGAGAGAAGGAGAGCCCTGATCATAGGCCTTCACTACAAGCCGCACTATCCCATGTAGATTCGGGTCCAGTTTCTCATAGTCGAGTGGTTCTGTTGGAGTGATGATCCCAGTTGACTGTGAGATAGTGAAGTTTAGTTCTAATCCAGATGGTGTTTGTAGTATGTCGTACAAAACAGCACTATTGTCATTGCCACTCAAATCAGCATCACTGGCCTGTGGAAATAATTGTAGGAGAAACATTTTTGAACAAGAAATATGCAAGAATATTCTTATTTAATGCATACCACAATTTTACGTAATGTCACAGCATCGAATGCACTAAAATGTACTAAAAACATAGGCTAAAACTATATCTATTTGATAATCATATTTCAACATGTGCACCACCAGAGTTTGGCTTATTATGCCTGTTGTTTGCTCATAATGATTGACATGAACAAAAACTTTTATCTGAAGTGGTTTGGCCAACAAGGGCTTTTATTCCGGCAAAATGTGTCGAACCAATGTTAAATTCGAACTTGATCTGTGTGTTGTTGTGACTAAACCACATACCTAGTTTTGTGTCAAAAGAAAAAAAATACTAAATTTATCATCCGGAAACCAAAATGTTGAAGGATGGACAGACTGATCACATGATTAATATGACGAGCGTGTAAAAACTGGAATGAGTGCTATATTCATTGTTTCTGGCATGCCAGCCTACCAGGTCATCCAAACTCCTCTCAAACAAACTAAAATGCTAACTTTTATTAGCCAAAAGCAAGTGGAATAAGTACAAACATTGAAAATGATTTCTTAAATTTGATAATCAAAATGTGAAAAAAAAGTTGTACACCCCATTTGTTGCATGAGTAAATATTTGAATCTTTGTAAATATTTATGCAATAACACACCTCAACTTGTAAGGTGTTTTCAAAGGTTGCAGAATTTTCCTTCAGAATCCCTTCATAATGGCTCCTTTTAAACACTGGGGGTTCATCGTTGATGTCAAGCACTTTGATTATAAGTTCGGTGGTATTTCTGAATCCTCCTCCATCTTTAGCCTCGACTGTGAGGAAGTATTGATCTATCTGCTCCCGGTCTATATCACTGGCCACGGAGATCGACCCATTTGACTTGTTAATCACAAACCTGAAATAGAGAGGTACATATATCATCTATTTGTCATACATTAACCCTTTACCCAACAAACCGGCCAAATAAAGCTTCAACAGCCTAAAATATCTTCGGTCTGTCTCAATAGAACCATACAAATATGGATATCATTGGAACCGGCTCCTTGACCACATTGTGATAGTTACAGTTATGCCCTGTGCCAATGCATTCTCTTATATATGCGAGTCGACCATAGGTCGCCTCGCATATATAAGAGAATGCATTGGCCTAAAAAAAATCTTTTTTTAACACTTTTTACCATTTTTTCTTACACTCTTTAACAATTTTATAATTTTTAATGTGTTAAGCCAATGCATTCTCTTATATATGCGAGGCGACCTATGGTCGACTCGCATATATAAGAGAATGCATTGGCACAGGGCCCTTCTGTTGGGTAAAGGGTTAATAGAATTCATCAAAGTCATGAAAAAAGAACATGTACAGCACAAAGCTAAAGCCTGGCATAGGCCCTGGCGTTCAAGGAAATTTATAACTCTGATTCTAATTTAGCAAGGGAAGCCTAACTGTCTTAGTAAAGCATAGGGCATAGGTCTGTATGAAATTAAAACAAACTAGAGGTGTGACTGTCCCAATGGGACTAAGGATACCCCCCCCCCCTGTATGCATGATTATTGAATAATAGATGTCGGCATAAACAAATGCTATACTATAAGGTTATAAAAGCATTTAACGGCATTCATTAGTTTCACGCAAACAATTGTTTTATTTTATGAAAGGGGTCTGGAAACGCCTATGATTTTGCCATAGCACAAAGTATAGCCATGTTGATAGGACTACATTGCACTTTGCACTTTAACTGCCAACAGATTGTAATTCTCTATACGTGTCGAAAGAAAAAATTACCAATTCTAATAATTTAATCACACGCTGTCAATCGACAAAATACAATAAAACCATTGGTTGTCAATCAATTAGCCATTAAAGTTATTTCTCGATAACATAAATTTCTTGATAACTACTGCTATAAAAATGACAGCACTTGTGTTATATGACCACGCCTATAATGCGTTCCTAATATTTACATGAAAACTATTCCGATATAAAACGAGCGTCGCACAGCGACCGCATTTATCCCGTCGGGTCGCTAAAACATGACAGCTAGAGAGACACGTTTGCAGTTGTTTACCAAAACTAAGAATAGAACCAAAACAAGATCACGTGCCCGATTGGGTCAGTTGCTAAATAAAGATTTGATGGATCATGCGGATCGATACACAAATTCCATTGGTGGGATTAACATGCAGTACTATATGATCATTAATAATAAGATTTAATAAGTCAACATCTGCCTGGTAATTTATTCGCAATGTTACCAAAAACTCTCAGCAGCATCAGGGTAATATATAACCAGGGCGCTGATCGTTCTCAGTAATCGGGAGAGCAGAACTATATCGCCGGAGGCACGTGATCAAGTCGTGAGAGGGCCAAGGTCTTTTCGCAAGATTCGAAAATTGGGGAAAGTATGTTTTTGTTTGAAATTAACCCCCCCACCCTCCCCCTTTTTTTTGTTTGTTTGTTTTGTGATCCTGCGGCATTCACTTGGCACTGACCAGCAGACATCATTAACCAGGGGGTCTAGTGTCTCGTTTCAGGTCCGGGTTCCCACGGACTCCGCTTGTTTGCTTGTGACCATGGCGCATTGTGGGCCACAAAAGGAAAACGCGAAGCAAGAAATGGATAACTGGACAGTGAACATCCTACCAATAATTTCACGACTACCTTTTTGATTAATAATTCATTAAATAAAGGTAGTCAATCAGGCAGACCTGTCTTTGTTGTGTTACGACCCTGCGGGATAAATGTAAATTCCGATGTTGCATCATAATTTCTGCAGGTAGGACTGCCCTGCATTAACTTAAATGCTAATTAACCATCAGTACTTCAGTGTATAAATATCTAGAAAAATCAACAAGACTCGATCAAGCTAACATTTGCAAAGACCTTCAGAAACTAACAACTTGTGTCACAGTCAGGCAGAACATTTCTGGAACACCTAGCTGCAGTCACAGTGGACCAGTTGACCAGTGTGTGTACACTGTTTGCTAGCCAATCAAAAGTTAAGAATTGATTACGCCACTTGATCAATCGATAATTGGATGTTTGATTGACAGATTTGGATGCATCTTTTTCATCGAAATTAATCTCAAAGTTTGATAGGCTTCTTTTATACTTATACCTTCTACTTAAGGTGGTTCTCCTGATAAATGACAGATTAAACTATAACAAATAACCCTGTGTTTCGATTAAGGTTATGATGGCAAAACCATAAAGTTTGAAGACAAATTTACTATAATGCACTTCCCACAATTATAAAGTTTGTTCTCAAACTTAACGGTTATATCTACATAACCTTAATGGAAACACAGTTATTTCTTCAATATATAAACAAGTCGGCACAATTTTTAACAGGTTTTTAATCAAAAGCAAAATTTTGTTGTCTGCATAATGCAATGGAGCCCCATGCAAACAACTCACATTTGAACTGGGAAAGTTTTTTCGCCACCGATATAGAATATTTAAATTTGGTCTCTCAATGGGTGAACTTCAAAGTTGGACATAATTTCATTTCAACCTGCCCAATGTATGAATCAGATATTTTTTAAAGTAACACTATATGGGAAATTGTTCATCTAATTTCTACTTTAACTAATAACCCAATAAAGATCTAATAATTGGTTTAACTAAAACCTGACAGATAACAATCTTGAATGTGGGTGGAGAAGATACAATGTGGATCTTCCACGTTATAAGCAGCTATCAATGGGAATTTCAATTGACTATAGGATTTGATTTGCATAACATAATTATTATATGTGATGAGGGACCAAAAGTCCATAAATGACTTGTTTCTGAAATAAATATATACATATTAATAAATAGCTTGATTACATAAATTAATAGACTGTTAATGCTAATATATTGATTGATGAGTAGCTATGACTAGAAAAAAAAAGAAAAAAAGAGACTAGTTATTTTATGCTATTTTTCCTGAAAGAATAATGTCTATTGTTATCTAAGGTAGTAGGGTTGAAACGATTAATCGACTAGTCGTAGACGACGCTGAAATGTCAGAACGTCGACTCTGAATTTTGCCGTCGACTAGTCGGAATATAGTGTATTAGTTTCATGTATAACGTTTTCAAGATCGATTCCGGCATAAACGGTGTTAACTGCGCGTAAGTTATGGTCAGTATAACGTTTGGTGGCACCTGGAATTGGCAGTGTTACTAGTATAGACACACACGGACCGGTGACCCGACTATTAATTGGACAAATGAAATTGACAACACAATGTCTCACTCGTCGTTTGAGGTCAAAGACATGATGGCAATGATTGACGCGGCTTTGTAGTTTGTCCGAGACCGCTTTGATACAGACACTGTGTATATTTCCATTGATCTCGCCCCGTCGGATTATGATGCGACACTGGGTGAAGGTCGCTTAAGGTGACGTCATTTGTGCTACCGTATATAAATGATACGGACATTAAGAACTGGCTATCGTATTCTACAACATAGCCTATACAGTTACTATAGGGCGTATTTAGTCGGAACATTAACATTTTATAGTGACACAGCTCGGCACCGGTTTATTGGTGATCATGTGACTAAACGAAATAATCTCGAACGCTGATATTAAATTTAAAACCTGTATGAATGATCGTGTATCTAATCATTATCCACCATGTCTAATTATATAATTGCATTCAGTGTGTTGGATAAATATCAAGATGTTTACAGTATTATTTCCCAAATAAATTGGTGTGTATGCAGGGAAATGCGCAATGCAATAGACCGTCATTGCATCAGTCATCAGTGTACGCCATGTACGATGAATTTTCCGTACAATGGTATGTTTGAAAGTTTTGATATCGGGTACCGACTAGTCGACGCAACGCGACTTTTGGGCCTCGACTAGTCGACTCTGAAATTCACTAATCGTTTCAACACTATAAGGTAGTGGGTGTTAATCAATATTAGTTGTCAAATGTATATTTATTAGGGATTTTTGGGGATAAATGCATGACTACAATTAAGTTACTCTGGGGTCATATAGTCTCAGATTCAACTCACCTGTGAGGGCTGATAGGAGTACAAAAATAATCAGGTTAATAATGGATTCATGAGGAATGCATGCAAACCAGCAAAAATATGCACGTGAGTAAAAATTGTCGAGTAGTTCCCTTAGGAAATGTTCACCCTCAGGAGATGTTCAGACAATAAGTTCAACAAACATTTGTTGAACTTATTAATTGAACATTTCCCACAAACGAAAAGGATTCCTTTGCACTTTCTATTATCTGTTGTCTGCTTATATTACCTGAAAATCCCTCCTGATGAATAATAGACATATCCAATTTATACTTTAACAACTAATGGGAGAATCCATCTAGTATAGAAATGGTTAATCACAAAATTTAAATCAAATCACTGTGATTTTTGGTATTGAGAATTCACAGAAGTCTTAATTGTATAGGGTGCATTAATTTTAAAGACATATTATGTACTTCTTTGGGTGCGTGAAACTGATATTACATTCTACTAACATTGCCGAAAATTTGAAGCAAATCGGCCGGACCACTCCATAGAAAACATCGTCAGAACTACGCTCAATTGTAAATATTTACTACTCGATTCGGGATGCATCTATCGGCGATAAACTAATGAAAATGATTTTGCCATCAATACAAATGTAGTCACTGCTTTTAATTAATATATAAGAATGACGGTGTGTGCTGTGAATTTTGATACACTATTTGTAAACAATCCTACTTTGAACAAGATTATTCTCCATTTCTGTTTAATCACCATACCAGTGTTTCACATCACTTTAAATGCTAAATGAAAGTCAATATGATGGATGCTAAATACACAGAATGACATGAGAGTGTATTAAAGTGGGTTTGTCAATACGTCATTTATGCCAGCACGGAAGCGGATGTGCAACCACATGTTCTATCCTTCCGTGATGGCACAAGTGTCGTATCGACAATCCCATTAACAAATGTACTATTTTGTGTTTATTACACACCACCCGTCATAAAACCCATTAATTAAAAAAAAAGTCATACAAAGTTTTATCAGAAACAGATAGTGCTTAAAATTTATTGTGTGTGATGATGCTTTTACTTTATAGATCCGGTATCATACAGTCGAAGAAAAGTTATTTACGTAGTGTGATGTTGACGTTGAATTTGACATAGCCCAAGATGATGAAACAGTGTGTGTTTTTCATGAAAAGGCGTGTATCTGTATATTTATGCTGCAGAATCCAATACTGGCATAAATGCAGTGGAAATATTAAAATTATTTTATGCATTCCCAGATTGTCAGTATATAGGCCTTAAACACCATACATGGCCCTTTAATATGAAACAGAACAAACTAGAGGTGTGACTGTCCCAATGGGACTACGGATACCCCCCTTTTAAAAATACTAAGATGTTTCACATGTCAGTAAACATTTAGTTAAAATAATAAAATAACAGTTCCCATTGCAGGTGTACAACCATAACCCTAATCTTAAACCTATTGACCGAAAATTGTAGGAATAAAAGTCGAAAAAGGGGAATAACTCCACACAAAAAATGCCGGACAGACGTCATAATCGCAGGTGCACAGGTTCCCATGGTACTAAATATCAGTTCCAAGATTAAAAAACATTGACCGAAAAATGTAGGAATAAAAGCTTGGACAAAATTATGCATGTTGCAAAAAAAGTTTCTAAGTTGAAAAAGGGGGATAACTCCACCAAAAAATGTCAGACAGATGTCATAATCGCAGGTGCACAAGTTCCAATGGTACTAAATATCTGTGCCAAGTTTTAAAAAAATTGACCGAAAAATGTAGGAATAAAAGATCGGACAAAAGTATACATGTTGCGAAATATTTCTAAGTCGAAAAAGGGGGGATAACTCCAAAAATAAAAGTCCGACAGACGTCATAATCGCAGGTGCACAGGTTCCCATGATGGTTGATGTCTGTGCCAAGTTTCACAGAAATTGATAAAAAAACGACTGAGAAAAACTCCGGACACATGTCAGTAAACATTTAGTTAAATTAATAAAATAACAGTTCCCATTGCAGGTGCACAACCCTAACCCTAATCTTAAACCTATTGACCGAAAAATGTAGGAATAAAAGCTCGGACAAAATTATGCATGTTGCGAAAATGTTCTAAGTCGAAAAAGGGGCATAACTCCACCAAAAAAAGTCCTGACAGACGTCATAATCGCAGGTGCACAGTTTGCCATGGTGGTTGATGTCTGTGCCAAGTTTCACGGAAATTGATTAAAAACGACTGAGAAAAACTCCTGACAAATTTGTGTCCACGGATGGACGACGGACGACGATCAGACGGACGATGGACAAGCTGATTCCTGTATACCCCGCCCACAACTTCGTTGCGGGGGGTATAAAAACATCATCCTCCATCAATGTATGGCTCACCTCAGAAACAGAAGTCGAACAATCTGACACAGATTGGAATCTTTTATTATCCAAAAAATGCAACAAAGCAATCACTTTTTACTTTGAAGCGAACACTTTTGATTCACAGAGAAATGATTGGTAACCATGGACACACCATAACCAAGGTAAATTCACCCTGGGGACAATCAACTCGAATGTTAATCCTTCCCGAATTCATATGACAGTGAATAATCCACTTACATCTGTATCGATAAATACAAGCAATAAGTAACTAAGGGTTTGTTAGGACTTGTCCAATCAAAATCGAGGACAATGAAGGAGAAAAATAGAGGTCTAATTATATAGAGGTCAGGTGCATATTTGAAGAGATGATATACTATTATAGTAAAGTTTTGTGAAAACTCTGATATAAACATATCTTCAATAACCAGACTGAGTATTAATCCAAATATTAAGGGCGGCTGATAACCCAAAAACAATGAATATAATATATATGATCTTACCTGTCATTTCCTCCTCTCAATGTGTATGAAACATCTCCATTCAAACCAGTGTCAAGATCTGTTGCCTGGGAAAATTTAAATATATGATAGGTAATTAGTCAAATATGATTTGACTTTTAAACAAAATTATCCCAATTTTTAATGTGATATAACTTTCACATAAAATAATTCCATTTTCAAATATTATTGCAGTAAGATGCCATATAAAAAATTGCATATAGTTTTCAAGATATCTATAAATTTGAGTACAACATTCTTGTTTTAGCAACATGATTGGTCGCAAATTAATTATGAAATTCTGACATAATACGTTACCTATGCATTTGTTATTTATTGATTTAAAATGTGGGATAATCTTACCTTGACATCTATAACGTGAGTTCCTACAGTAGAATGTTCCTTGACATCGGTTGCATAGGAAGACTGAGTGAATTGTGGAAAGTTGTCATTCATGTCCTGAATTGTCAATGTTACCGTGGCAACACTAGACAGCTGCTGATTGGTCCTACCTTCTCTGGCAACAACCTGCAATAGCGACAAAATTAAACAACATTGGTTGCTGTTCCATTTTCATTTTTTTTTATAAAGGGTATAAAAAACGGCATTATTTCAGATAAATATTATATATTTTGGAACTTCTGTCTGTATGTGTGTTACAGACTCGAAAACTGCTTGACCGATTCGACTCTAATTTGGTATGTAAGCCTACTTTGATCCCGGGAACAATATGGGCTGGTCTAATTTCACATGCGACCGTGTCCTTGAACTTGACCTGGCTCATGTGGGCATGTTTCTGGACCTCGACCAATCTGACTTGAATTTGGTATGTAGGCCTAGTTTGATCCCGGGAACAATATGGGCTGGTCCAATTTCACGTGTGACCGTGTCCTTGACCTTAATTTCGTTCATATATGCTCATATAGGCATGTTTCTGGACCGATCGAACAAGATACTGTCAATTTTTATTTTTGGCGATAATTTTCGTCATATTGTATTCCAAGAATCATTTCCGATCACCAAAGCCAACACTAATCGTGACTGCCCAAACTCTTGTCGGTATATATTTTCAGTGGAATTTTTGCTAGGCTGACAACAAGTGGAGGTGGAGAAAATACATTTCAAAAATCTAAATTGAATAGCTCTGAGCTTTGAAGAGTGGGTTCCATGACTCAAGTCAAATATTTTTACATACACCAAGCCGTGAATAGTGTGGACAAGCCTGAGTTTAGTGTGCCTGTCATTTGCAGAATGAGGTCCCCAGAGGGTGAATTTAGTGACGCTACGCCGCATAGTGGGCTAGCATCACTAAATTCACCCTCTGGGGGCCTTGTTCTGCTTAGGCCTCATCTGGAAAGTTTCTTTATTATCAAATTTCTATAGAAACTTCTTCACATAGATTCTATTTCTTTTCTAGTTTAGTTTCTCTATATCCCCAAATTGGCCGATGACACATTGCATAATCGAGGTTCCCAATGGGTGTACATCACAATATTCACCATTTGGGAACCTCAATCTGAGTCTATGTCTCCCATAGCAGACGAGGCCATGCAGTATGAGGTTCCCAGAGGGTGAATTTAGTGATGCTAGCCCGCTTTAGTGTGGAGATCATGATCACAATCATACTACTTCTATACAACTAGTGCAACACCAAAGAACATACAGTAATGCTCTAATTAATCGACCTCTTAACCAAAGCAGAATTATGGGTAACTTTTCAGGATTTAGTCGGAAATATGGCTTGTTGCCATTCATTGGAAAGCTCTCCCCGAGAGCTTTCCGATGAATGGCAACAAGCCATATTTCCGACTAAATCCTGAAAAGTTACCCATAATTCTGCTTTGGTTAAGAGGTCGATTAATTAGAGCATTACTGTACCAACGGACAACCTGACAATTCACACCGGAAATTACCAAATGAAATCTTGGTAAGGACAGAGCCCTAAACTGTATACCCTGAACCTCAACTAAAGGTCAGAGAAATAATAATCCTTGAATGTTCTATAAATATTTACCTGAAAAATTATTTCTCTGTCTCTCTCGTAATCTAGAGCAGACTGGTTGTTTACTGTTATTAGCACTTGTGTCTTGGCGAAGGCACTGGTTGGTATCGGAGTAAAGTCATCGAATGGCTGACCATCACGCTCAATGCTCAACACAAAGTAACTGCTGTCACCCTGAAAACAGACGATAAAGCACATTGATGAATTATGAGCCCTATAAATACAGTAATGCCCTAAATAATCGACTCCTTAACCACAGCATAATTATGGGTAACTTTTCAGGATTTAGTCGGAAATATGGCTTGTTGCCATTCATCGGAAAGCTCTCAGTGAGAGCTTTCTGATGAATGGCAACAAGCCATATTTCCGACTAAATCCTGAAAAGTTACCCATAATTCTACTGTGGTTAGGGGGATTTTTATTCGGTACAAAATAACCGAGGTACAAGTTTTTTTATACAAATGAGATAGAACAGACCCGAATTAAAATATTCTGAATCATTACTCTAATTGGTAACAATATTCAAACATGTGTTAAACTCAGTAACTCAGTAACAAAAATGTATCAGTCATAATTTATTTGATGATTTTTCACAAAATAAATCACATGGAATCTATCAACTAACTTTTATGCAAATGTAATTAACCCTTTCAGTGCCAGGTCCGATTTAATTATCAACCCATATACCCTGTGCCAATGCATTCTCTTATATATGCGAGTCGACCATAGGTCCCTCGCATATATAAGAGAATGCATTGGCCTAACAAGTTATTTTTAATTAAAACCGAGCGTCCCCATGCATGCATTTCAAAATGTTTTGGCCTGAGAAATCGGAAATTGACTTTGCATGGCCTAAGTTAACCATTGTGTAAATACCTGATCTGAATCTATGACCTCCATGACGGAACCAACGATTGTTACAGGCACTCCTTCTTGCATATTCTCTAGAACGGTAGCTTCATACGCTAATCTGTTGAATTCTGGCTTATTATCATTGATGTCCTGGACAACTATTGTCACAACCGTTGTGTCTGACGTCACTCCACTGTTAGTATCACCAGGTTTTATAACTTCTGAGGCCTGAAGATTGATCAATTAAATAATGAAAGTATTACATAAGCTACCAGAAGAGACCTCTTGAACATTCTCAAATATTTCTACCCAAAAATATATGAGTCTGAGAATTTCTGTTTCAGCAATTTGATCTTATCCTGCAGTCTATATTGAATACAGATGCCTGCATGAATCTAAATTTATCAGATAGCTATGCACTGATCACCTGATAGAATGTTTTAAAACTGTACAGTAATGCTCTAATTAATCGACTCCTTAACAACAGCAGAATTATGGGTAACTTTTCAGGATTTAGTCGGAAATAAGGCTTGTTGCCATTCATCGGAAAGCTCTCGGCGAGAGCTTTCCAATGAATGGAAACAAGCCATATTTCCGACTAAATCCTGAAAAGTTACCCATAATTCTGCTGTGGTTAAGGAGTCGATTAATTAGAGCATTACTGTACCTATGATACTTTGTATTCTCCAAAGCGCTCATTGTTTCTTCTAGGTAGAATCTAGCAAATCCATGAATTCATAAGAGAAATACAAGAGGTTGCATCATGGGTGCTGGGATAACCCAATGGTGAAAATTGAAATATGGGCAGGTCAGAAACTAAATTGTGAAAAAAAAAAGTGATGAACGAACAAATTACTTGAAAATTATAACAAATGACAGACAGAATTCCTACATTTTCAGATAAGCAAAGATGGATAACTCTTTACCCAAAAAGCAAAGATGGATAACTCTTGACCCAAAAATATGAACAACATTAATGAACTCTTTTGAAAGCCCTCCTGATGGCAAACCTGCATACCAAATTTCATTGAGATCCGATCACCCATATTTGAGATATATGATCAGATGGACGCACGGATGCATGGATGGACGGAGGGAGGGACTGATGCATGTAATCGAGTATAGCCCCCATCTTTTGGGATGGGGGTATAATAACGAACCTCGACTGTGGCTGTGTATACCCCCTGCATGAGGTTACTCTTCGCAGTAATGAGACCGGTGTTAGTGTTGATGTCAAACATTGAATAATCACCTGAAAAGATAAACGAGTCAATTAAGGATTCAGAAGGATTCAAACTCATATATGTTGAATGGACATGGCTCATTTAAACTTCCAAATTGTGTCTAAATAATTTGGAATGAGGTATAAGATAGGTTGATAAATACACAAAATATTGATATACAGGTTTCATATGCTCTTAAAAGCACTTGCTAAGGTCACAGCCATTGTCCAACTGTTTTTAATGTTTGAATGTGTGAATTAAACACCCTATATTAACTCGCAATGTCTATCATTTCAACTTTTCAGCAAAATATATTTTTTCCCTTGAAAGCTACACAGAATTACGATCACTGAAAAACTGGTATAATAATCTGCTAATTGAGTAATAATTGTTTTGCAAAAATACTAGGTTCAGGCGATATCAAGGAAAAACGCAACCAATGAAAAAGTGCATGTTTTGTCAACACAAAACACATGATGTTTTTAGTATATCTTGAACACTCATGGTTATAATAATTGAGTTTTTTAAATATTGTTGGTATTTCAAAATTCTAATGGGGGCATGAATAGACAAAACACGTAGCATCTTAATCAAGAATCTGACAGAATAAGCTGTGGATGAGCAAGGATATTGTTCACCAGAGAAAACACTTCAAGTGAAATGTAATAGAATGCCATCAGTAACAGGTTCCATACTAACCAGCGACAAATTGATAAGTCACATCATTTGGTATTCCTCTGTCACCGTCTAATGCTGATACCTGTAACACGCTGGATCCCTGCAAGACAGAACAAAATTTATCCATTAGGCCAAAAAAAAAAAGGGTTTTGGTTCTCGGCAATTTGTTTTTCAAATCAATGAGGGAGGGAGGGTTTTATTTTTATTTTTATTTTTTTCTGCGCGTAGTAAGCATGGACAAAGATACCTTCCTCTGTCTAGTAATAACCAGAAATGTAGAGGGAACTGTTATGCATATAAACTCATTTAGTCTTATATAAAAATGACATTGTACTACCAGTGTATGACTGGGATTACCTAACATTATACAAATGCATAATGCCCCTGACATTAACTACTGTTATTGTTGTCTAAAAACTGATACCTCCCCATTCTAACAAGTGATCCTGAAGTTAGTCCCGTGCCTTTCAATTGTATAAAGTTACAATTAGTGTAAGTTGTTCACAATGACTAATTGTAAGAAGAGCACGAGGATCAGCTAATCATTTTCTTAATTGTAGTCATCTACTTCATGTTGTAAGCCTGCAAGTCACTTTTTAACACATTACATGTTAGAGCTCAATGCACACTAATATTCAACACATATCTGCTATGGACATGTTGATAAAATAAAAAAATAAATGTTTTTTTTTTTTTTTTTCAAATTTTATTTTTCGTAAGTTTTTTTGTCATAACATCAGGCATTGCAATAAAAAGGCCTAATGCGGCCCTTTTTATTCAATGCGGCGGGGCCTGAGAACCAAAACATTTTTTTTGTTTGGCCTTAATGTGTGTTTTTGTTTTGAAAAAATATATAGAGCCCCCAACAATGGCGACAGCCCACTCAGTGCAGGGAGCAAGCGTTCAATGGGTCAAGAAGATATGAGAAATATATAATTTATTTTGATCAAAAAGTTACTGAATTTTATGAAGTTTATGAAGTCCTCATATCAAAGTCATAGTGTTCAAACTCCTAATTATATTATATACCTCTGGAAAGAGAAATCTATATAGCTCAATCATAACAAAATCTATCAAAATTTGATAGTTGGTGGAGAGAAAACTGGGACATTTTCTGTTACCTTTGTGGAGACCTCTGAAGGTCAGAAATGTTCTGTATCTTGATGGCATAGAATATATCATTTTACTCCTTTTTATGATTGGATGATCAATAAAAAGAGAATGTCTACTGTTTTTGAGTGGATACTGAAAATTATTTCTTGAGTGAGGAAGACAAATGTTATTTAGCAAAACAAATGTTTATTTGTCTCATTCAAGAATGACATAAATTTTGGTATCTGCTCAAAAACAGATATTCTTTTTATTATACGCGTTCCAAAGAAATTTGCCGTTTACGATGATAAATGTTCTCACAATCGCATTTAATCGATGTATCAAAGCCAACAGCTGATCGCTGCCTGTTTAGTAAATAGAAGAATACGGGGAATATACTCCTCTATTCTGTGGATGGTGAAGTGAACTTCACATCACCATCCGCAGAATAGAGAAATATAGTTTGTGTATTATTCCGTTTATTTCGTCCATAATTGTGTCAAATTTCAACATAGAATAGATTTTTATTACAACTATAATTATAACAATAAAGGATAACTTTACTGATTCACGAGCTGTACTGGTGCAGCATTAAAGACCATGTGCCAGTGCATTCTCTTATATATGCGAGAATGCACTGGCTTACAAAGTCAAGGTAAATATTGCTAAGCAAATGCATTCTGTTATATATGCGAGGCTCCTTACGGGAGACTCGCATATATAAGAGAATGCATTGGCACAGGGTGTTCACAAAATTTCACGAAGCTCCAGTCACGAAAGGGTTATATATGCAATTGAATATGTCACATGTGCAAGCTAGTGTGAAAGTGAACCACAATTTGTTTGATAAATCATCATTGAGCGTATAATAAAACTGTATTGTAATTACTTTAAAGTATAAATAAGAATTCTATTAGAACTTCTGTAAAGTAATGAGGGATGGAATAGCATTAACCCTGTCATCTATGTTTGACCATGTGACAATAATATGAGATAAGCACTTACTGAAGCGGCATCCTCAGTTATCTCCACATAAGGAGGACTAACGAAGAATGGGGGCGTGTCCTGGATATCCTGTATGGTAACAATGAACTCCGCCAGAGGATCGCCAACTAAACCTTCACCATCCTATAAAATAACAATATTAGGGCCATTAAATACGGTCTATGTTCTCAGGCACCCCCACCCTAACCCATCTACTGCATATTTTATTGCTCTCGAGACATACAGTAATGCCCTAAATAATCGACTTCTTAACCACAGCAGAATTATGGGAATTTTTCAGGATTTAGGCGGAAATATGGCTTGTTGCCATTCATCGGAAAGCTCTCACTGAGAGCTTTCCGATGAATGGCAACAAGCCATATCCTGAAAAGTTACCCATAATTCTGCTGTGGTTAAGGAGTCAATTATTTAGGGCATTACTGTATCAACACATTTTACTGATTATTTTTGCAACCATGCCATCATGCCATTGTATTATTCCTGGTAATCTAGAACATATAATTAGAGCACTGTCTTCGAAGCTCTATACACTCTAACTTTCAAATTATGAGTTCTAATTTCTAGGCTACAGAGATAAAAATAATGATAAAGATTTGCCCTCTCTCATCAAAATGTTGTGAAGTATCAATGTTGACATTTTCTTTGAAAATTTAGCAGGATTGGAAAAAACGATTCCTTTCTTATGTCATGAGGAAACAATACGAAGTACGACACCTGGAGTTTGAACATAGGCGAAAACAATAAGTGACACCTCGGGTGCTAGCATAGCCCCACGGTGACAAACTGAAACATAGGCAGGATGAAAATGAAATTTAAGACAAAGATGCATAACTCTAGAATGGAAAATGCAAAACGCCATTGTGCATACTTTTGAAAGGAGTCATGAAGGCGAATCTGCATACCAAATTTCATTGAGATCTGATAACCCAAGGCTGAGATATTTGCGACAAAAAAACACTATTTCCAGATAAACAAAGAAGGAGAACTCTAGACTAGAACATGTGAACAACATCATTTGCCCCTTTTTTGAAAGCAGTCATGATGGCGAACCTCTCTATCAAATTTCATTCAGATCTGATAACACATGGCTGAGATATCTGACCCGACAGACAAAAAAACGTATTTCCAGATTACAAAGAAGGGATAACTCTATAGAAGTTGGAAACAACGTAATTTGTCCCTCTTTTGAAAAATAAAAAAATTATCTTTCCATTTATTACAAGCATTCCAAAGGTACCCCGTTTCTACGCCCCGGACAATTATTACCCTGATGAGCCTGAACACTCAGTAGCAATCTACTGCTCCCAGGGGACAGGGGGGGTGTTTACAGCCACAATTTGGCTAGCATACTGACAATATCTTTCACGACAATTTCATGTCGATCAATTCGGCCAAGCCACTGCTGTGTGAAACTCACATTAGACCAGTGGTGGGCTGCGAACTCAAATCACTGAGCTGACAGCAAAGGCAAGTCAGACGCGCTAACCAATGGACCACAGAGCTCCATGAAAGCAGTGATGATGGCGAACCATGTCTGAGACGTATGCTTTTTATGGACGGATGGACAGACAGCCAAATTCATTCCAGTATATCCCCCCACTTTTCAAACATTTTCATAGTTATCATCATACTCACAGTTGCCTTGACAGAGAATTGGTAGAAACTATGTTGTTCATAATCAAGTGTCATGTTGACGTACACCTTTCCAGCATCATTAATTCTGAAGGAGTTCCTGTAACTCTCATCCACACTCTGAAAATGATGAATAACAATGTAAGAAATCGAAAAATCTAATCCTATATTAACCCTTTGATAACTGGAACTTCCAGAAATTTTGCGAAAACCATGTGCCAATGCATTCTCTTATATATATATGTGAGTCGCCCATATAGGGTTCCTCGCATATATAAGAAAATGCATTGGCTTAACAAAATTTACCTTGATCTTGTAAGCCAGCACATTCTCTGATATATATGAGGCTCCCTATCGGAGACTCGCATATATAAGAGAATGCACTGGCACATGGGTTTTAATGCTGTACCAGCGCAGCTCCCGTCATGAAAGGATTAAATGTTGCAATCTGCTATTTTTGTCTTATTTTCATTTTTGAAAAGTAATTTATTTATTTACAAAATGTTGTCACAGTTTTCTTAGCCCTCTAGGGTATATAAGTAATACATGTAATGCTGAAGACTACAACAGTTTTCCTATAAAATTTGAATATTTAAATACAAGCCTTGAAATAGGGTGTCTGTCATTTGCAGAATGAGGTCCCAAGAGGGTGAATTTAGTGATGCTACCCCGCATAGCGGGCTAGCATCACCAAATTCACTCTCTGGGGACCTCATTCTGCTTACACCTCAGCAGAATGAGGTTCCCAGAGGGTGAATTTGGTGATGCTAGCCCGCTATGCAGGGCAGCATCACTAAATTCACCCTCTGGGAACCTCATTCTGCAAATGTCAGACACCCTATTTCAAGGCTTGTTTAAATAACACAATAGTCAATGACAAGGGACTCGAGATTCATCCTGCATTTAAATGTCAAATATCAAATTTCTGGGTGTGTGTGCATACATGTATTTCTATCAGTTAGCATTATTCATGCAATATAATAGAAAAAGAATTTTTTAGCCATATAATAATCTACTAATATAAAGCTCTGCTGATAGCCACATGCATTAGTGCTTTCTTTGAATTTGATGCTTAAAAGGGTTTATTATCTCCCGACTCCCTCTAGATCCTTGACACAAGCTTGGACTCAATGGACCATGCCCTGATTTATTATCAAGCCTAATAAGGCCAAAAACAAAAAGTGTTTTGGTTTTCGGGAAATTTTTTTTTCAAATCATTGAGGGAGGGTTTTATTTTTAATTTTTTTCTGCGCATAGTAAGCATGGTCAAAGATACCTTCCTCTGTCTAGTAATAACCAGAAAGGTAGAGGGAACTGTTATGCATATAAACTCATTTAGTCTTATATAAAAATGACATTGTACTACCAGTGTATGACTGGGATTACCTAACAATATATAATGCCCCTGACATTAACTACTGTTATTGTGGTCTAAAAACTGATACCTCCCCATTCTAATATGTGATCCTGAATTTAGTCCTGTGCCTTTCAATTGTATAAAGTTACAATTAGTGTAAGTTGTTCACAATGACTAATTGTAAGAAGAGCATGAGGATCAGCTAATCATTTTCTTAATTGTAGACATCTACTTCATGTTGTAATTAGCCTGCAAGACACTTTTTAACACATTACATGTTAGAGCTCAATGCACACTAATATTCAACACATATCTGCTATGGACATGTTTATAAAATAAAAAAAAATATATTTTGTTTTTTTAATTTATTTTTTCTTAGGTTTTTTTGTCATAACATCAGGCATTGCAATAAAAAGGCCTAATGCAGCCCTTTTTATTCGATGCGGCGCGGCCTGAGAACCAAAACCTTCTTTTTTTTTTGGCCTAACATAACAAACATACAAATCCCTTTTCATTTGTTGTGAAATATTTACAAAAAGACATAACTACCATGTCTCACAATTTATTCTTGCCTCTGTTTGAAACAATTACAAAATAGCAATGTACATAGTTATTTATATTCATGAATTTTAGGATTGCTGTTTTATTAATTTTTGGCTAGTTACCAGATATGTAACCTGAATGTCGGTGTAATTCGCCAAAAAAAGACAGGTAGGCTTTATCCTTGAACACCCCTCCTCCAATTAGGTTACCATTCTCATATTTAACTATTATTCACCATGAAGCAATACTTTACTCTAAAATTTCACAACTGGCAGTAATAAGTTATAACATATAGCCAATGATCAAGGTCTGTCAATTAATAACTTGTCAAGAGTAGTGTTAATAATTTTCATCCTGAAAATTCTAGGAAATCACGATTCAGTCTTACATATTCTGAAAATAAATTTAATTGAAGACTTGTATTGGTAGCATTTTACCCTATGAAGAGCAAAAACAGCACAATCTATCTATAAGTAGATCATACTTTAACAGGGACAGTATTAAAAGCAAGTAGATATACATAAAGACCGATCTGCCAACAAAAATATTCATGCAACAACAAACCATCTTTTGTATACGCTAACCAACACATTCATGCAACAACAAAACCACATTTGGCTTGTAACATCTAGACCAAGTGTTCTCGACCCACACCAGCTTGGGGGATCGGTTGGGTTGATGCTGTTTTGGTCCGAGTCCTGTTCCGTTCCTCTTCTATGGCAAACTTTATGCCCAGAACTGTTCGCGGGAGTTATCTTGCCTGTATGTCTTCGGATTAGGTCAAATGGACGCTTTCATATTCGGACATAGAGCGCAGCCTTTCCCAAGCAACATGATATCAAAATGCATATATCAGAGGACCGTTGAATGTCAAAGCAATGAGATTTATAAGTAAACAAAGCCTTGTTTTCCATAGAATTTGGATTTGTCACGCTATCATAAAATGTATGTAAATAATATATTAAATGATTGTATCATTACTTTACCTTTTTCAATCACGGAATGATATATCAATTTGAAGAAATTAATTGCGGACATGTCAGTTGATTAATCACATTCAGGGGGTCACGTGAATGACCGGGTCCATGTGAAAATGTAATACATCTTTTCAATGAAAGTCTGTTATAGAGGAGTAACGGGAAGGGAATCAGTCCAAAACAGCATCAACCCAACCGATATCCCAAGCTGTTGTGGCCCGAGAAGATTTGGTCTATTAACATCCAATTCAGAACATATATTAACATACACATGTGTGCAGGAATTCATGAATGTTATAAACATATAGAAAGGAAGATGAGCGATGAAGCAGAGATAGGAACTGAGTCACTGTTAGATTTGGTATTTAACAAGGAAGGCATGCATGCAAGTGAATTTAACCCTTCCAGCACTGGAGCTTCCTGATATATTGCGAAAACCCTGTGCCAATGCATTCTCTTATATATGCGAATATATTGGTCAAACAATATTTATCTTGACCGTGTAAGCCAGTGAAATCTTTTATATATAAGGGATATTTACACATATAAGAGAATGTACTGGCACAGGATGTTTAACCATGCACCAGAACAGCTCCTGTCATGAAAGGATTAAAGATACAGCATTACTGCGAGGATACAATGAAGTTAAATATGGTATATCTCTTCATAAGTTTAATATAGTTTCCTGGGTATAAAATAACAAATATGAAGACCCCTCTCTGGAAACCCTTCTATCAAATTAATATTGATTTTATTTCAAATTTTATTATTATATATATGATCAATTTGAGACATGCTATGGCTCGCCAAAACACTCAGAGCATAGAAAGCAGTAGAACCCTTATTTTTTTTTTTTTTTTTTTTTTTTTTCAGATTGTGATACAATCTCATATATATTTTAAAGACCTCTGTTTGTCTGTTTGTTTGTCTGTATGTTTGTTTGTCTGTCATTGATACAAATCTACCTTGTCGTATTGGCGAGCCCATGCGGCGCCCGCTTCGCGCATGCGCAGACGAGATCTCGGAAACGGGTGAAGCTATCGACTTGAAATTTGCTATGTGAATGTATCTTGCCCCGGATACAAATTTTATCGGGTCGCCGAGCCCGTGCGATGCCAGCTACGCGCATGCGCAGACCAGATCTCGGAAACGGGTGGAGCTATCGACTTGAAATTTGGTATGTGAATGTATCTTGCCCCGGATGCGAATTTTATCGGGTCGCTGAGCCCGTTCGACGCCAGCTTCGCGCATGCGCAAACGAGATCTCGGAAACGGGTGGAGCTATCGACTTGAAATTTGGTATGTGAATGTATCTTGCCCCGGATACGAATTTTATCGGGTCGCCGAGCCCGTGCGACGCCAGCTTCGCGCATGCGCAGACCAGATCTCGGAAACGGGTAGAGCTATCGACTTGAAATTTGGTTTTTGAATAGCCCGGACAACGTCTCTTGAAGACCTCTGTTTGTTTGTCTGTATGTATGTTTGTCTGTCATTTATACAAATCTACGATTCTCGACCGATCGGGACGAAACTTGGTACGTGTGTGTAGTTTGACCAGGCGGTCGACCTTGTCGTATTGGCGAGCCCGTGCGCGCCCGTGCAGCGCATGCGCAGACGAGATCTCAGAAACGGGTGGAGCTATCGACTTGAAATTTGCTATGTGAATGTATCTTGCCCCGGATACGAATTTTATCGGGTCGCCGAGCCCGTGCGACGCCAGCTTCGCACATGCGCAGACGAGATCTCGGAAACGGGTGGAGCTATCGACTTAAAATTTGGTATGTGAATGTATCTTGCCCCGGATACAAATTTTATCGGGTCGCCGAGCCCGTGCGATGCCAGCTTCGCGCATGCGCAGACGAGATCTCGGAAACGGGTGGAGCTATCGACTTGAAATGCATGCGAAGACCAGATCTCGGAAACGGGTGGAGCTATCGACTTGAAATTTGGTTTTTGAATAGCCCGGACAACGTCGGGCTCATCGGCTAGTCTCATATATATTTTGAAGACCTCTGTCTGTTTGTTTGTCTGTATGTCATTTATACAAATCTACAATTCTCGACCGATCGGGACAAAACTTGGTACGTGTGTGTAGTTTGACCAGGCGGTCGTCGTTGTCGTATTGGCGAGCCCGTGCGGCGCCCGCTTCGTGCATGCGCAGACGAGATCTCGGAAACGGGTGGAGCTATCGACTTGAAATTTGCTATGTGAATGTATCTTGCCCCGGAAACGAATTTTATCGGGTCGCCGAGCCCGTGCGACGCCAGCTTCGCGCATGCGCAGACCAGATCTCGGAAACGGGTGGAGCTATCGACTTGAAATTTGGTTTTTGAATAGCCCGGACAACGTCGGGCTCATCGGCTAGTATTATATAATTCAGGGCTGACATTTGTGAAGAATAAGCTTTTATTAATATGCCATCAATGGCAATCAAAAATGTATAGTTTGGTTATGAATGCATTCATTTCTGGGATGGGCGAACTAATCAGTTTACAAATAGTTCTAACAATGTAAACTTTGTTCTCTGCAGTCAACTAAAATGGACATTAATTCTCGCCAATAAAAAGTCCACAATTGACAGCTGCGTAACTAATATAGATGTAAAAATGTTAAATATTATTTTTGAGGCAGTTGAATACATATATAGAGGAAATAATAAGAAAGGTACAGAGAGAGAAAGGGATACAAACAATACAGTTCTCCAGTTTATTGCTATATGAAACAGAAAATTTCATTTTTTTAGACAGACTATTATTTTTATTAATTTGATAGAAGTGAAAATAGTTTATTTTTATTGAGAAGAAGTGAATAAATAGACAGAACACAGGTATGAAGCAAAAACAGTTATAGCTTCCACCAACAACAAGTTTCTTACCTGACCCTGAGGCTATATAAAGAGAATATATAACTGTGAATAAACCATTCAATTTTATTGTTTCAAAAATTTTATTAGTTAAAAAAATGCATATTCTTCCAAAATTTAGGAAAGAGTTTAACCCTTTCATGACTGGAGCTTCTTGATTTTTTGCAAAAACCCTGTGCCAATGCATTCTCTTATATATGCGAGTCTCCCATAGGGTGCCTCACATATATAAGAGAATGCATTGGCCTAATAATATGACACCTTGATCTTGTAAGCCAGTGTATTCTCTTATATATGCAAGGCTCCCTATGGGAGACTCACATATATAATAGAATGCACTGGCACAGGGTCTTTAATGCTGCACCAGCGCAGCTCCCATCATGAAAGGGTTAAAGGTCAATAGCCGATCTACATCCACTATTAACAGATACCGAGAAGCTTTTCTGCTAACATATAGATTCTATGGTTTTCTTGGAAAATTGTAAGATTTCATTCCATAAAATTACCTATGCATCCATTAGGCCATGCCAAGTTAATTTCCCGTCTCTCAGGGCAAACAAATTTGAAAAGTATGCTCACAATGGTTTTTAGTTATATTTTTTATTTCAGGGGCAAAGGACAACAAAGTATTCCACCTGATCATCCGGTAGCTCTGAGTTTAATTTAATTTGCCGTTGGTCATTATGACTGGATCAAATGTCTATGAAACTTAGTTGATAGATTCCATGTGATTTATTTCATTTTTTATTACATACTAAGTGTTGTCATCACTAAATCCAGCATTCTGATTGGTCGGCGCCCACGTGGCTAGTTGCAGTTATTTCTCGGTGAATGCGCAACAGAACTCATAACACCATCGATACGTCATTGGATTTGGAAAGACGAACACGTAATGTTTTGGGCGCATTTGGACTCGCGCAGGATTGACTTAATACATCACCGGGTTTCAATATGAAGAGAAATTGTTCCTATTAACTTTTGCCAAGGGTGCTATTGGGTATTTTGGGCTGTTTTTGTCACGATACACTTTTCGATTTAAATACATTTACAAAAGTGGCTTTTTCGCTAAATGTATATAAATATAAGGATTAACTGTCATGTGGACTATATTTATGGAGATGTAACCGTGAGGTAAGTGGTTTTACACAAGTTATGTCCACTTACCTCACGGTTACATCTCCATAAAAACAGTCCACATGACAGTTAATCCTTATTAAACAAGACAGTCAATGACTGTGGGGTCGCTCACCAGACTACAAAGACTGATAAGACTGGGACTCTGGAGACTACAACAGTCAGAACTTTTCATAATTACTTTAAAAGAAATAGCTCTAAACAGTATATGTGGCTAGAGAGATTTCACATATGTAGATTGGTGAAAATCCACCTTGAAATTACCAACTGTATACTACTGATCACCCCCTCCTCCTCCAGCTCAACAAGTCCCCTTTGACCGGTATACAGACTCCCAAGTCTTAGGTTGGAATTTCACAACTGACACCTCAAACTTTCTCAATTGTTGGAAATTTCCAATCTCACAAGCGCCTTTTTCCAAAACCATTTAGACATGTTTGAAGCCCAATTATCCATGGATCCAAAACACAATACATGTAAGTCAGATTAATCAGTCAGGTGGTTCCAAGGTAGATGTTTTAATGAATTTGGCATTTCAATGATTTTATTAGACACAAAAGTGTTAACTCCCCATAGCCCCACCATTTCTTGACAAATTGACCTCATTTTAACAAATCTGAATCTCAGTCACTTAAGGATCCTCCTGATTGCTCCATACTATATGTAAGCTAAATAGTCCAACCTCTCTTGAGAAGACATTTTAAGAATTACTATAGAGACATATAGTTATGTCCCTGGTCCCACCCTATTTAACCTGGTGACCCCATCTGAATAAATTTAAATCCCAGACACCAAAGAACCCTTCATACATATGATAAATATCAGTAAAATAGACCTGATGGTCCTTGTGAAGGAAGCATATTAAGAGGGAAACTGTTCTTCGTTTGGCCCCTATTTGACCAAGTGACCCCATTTAAAAAAAATCTGAATTGCAGTCAAGGAAGAACATTCCATGCTAAATAAGCCAACCAGTTCTTGCAAACATGTAGTGAAATAGTCTCTGGCTCTGCCCTTATTTGACTTTGTGATCCCATTTTCACAAAGGTAATTTCATACCAAATATAAGCAAAATAGGCCATTTGATTATTGCATAGAAGACACATCATGAATTACTATGTAGAGAAAGAGTAATGTAGCTGGCCTTGCACCTACTTGACCTGGTGACCCTGATAGAACAAATCTGAACCACAATCACCAAAGGAGCAAGCCTGCAAATAGTGCACCTATTCCTACATTGTATGTGCCTGGCCTCAAGCAACACAATGTATTATACAATCAAGCCTTGAAATAGTGTGATAGTGTGTCTGTCATTTGCGGAATGAGGTCCCCCAGAGGGTGACTTTAGTGACGCTATCCTGCACAGTGGGCTAGCATCACTAAATTCACCCTCTGGGGACCTCATTCTGCTATTGGCCCTCAACTGCTATGGCAGACCTAGGATAAGATTGAAGTTCCCCAGTTGAAGTTGATGTTCACCCATTGGACACCTCAATTAGGAATTTATATTCTGCAAATTAGGGGATATAGAAACTTCCTAGAAGGGAAATGTAACTAACAACTGTGTGGGATAGCATCACTAAATTCACCCTCTGGGGACCTCATTCTGCAAATGACAGACCTCCTATTTGCCATGTTGAACAATACATGATAGATTGTACCACTTATTAATGATTCTCTGACCTGCAAATGTCAGACACACTAAATTCAGGCAGTTTGTTTAAATTGCTAGCAGTATGTTTTTACAAGCTGTCAGTGACATTGTATTCCTTGATTAATGACCTGTGTTTCTCTCTGTCTATCCACAAAGAGATATCTGCAACTTTAATAGAACAGGTATTAATGTTGGAAGCTGGAAATGATATCCATTGGAAGGGATGTTGGTTGGGTGTAGGCCACCGCAGGGTGGGGGTGCATCTGGGCCATGTGGGAGGGGGATGGGTAATGGAATATTTCTGTAATTTCAGAAGATTAAAGATTAAAGTTTCATAAATCTGCAGATGTTATAATGGTGTCACTTTTTCAAATTTTATAACATGGTTTTTTTTTTTTAGTTATGTCACTGGCTCTGCCCACATTCGACCCAGTGACCTCATTTGAACAAATCTGAATAACAGTCCCCCAAAGACCCTTTGTACCAAATATGAACCCATTCGGACCAATGAAATTTGAGAAGAAGTTGTTGTAAGAATTACAGAGTTATGGCCCTGGCTTCGCAACTATTTGACCCAGTGACCTCATTTGAACAAATCGGAATGAGAGTCACCTAGGGAACATCCACACCAAATATGAACCCATTTGGTCTTACGGTTCCAGAGGAGAAGATGTTCAAAGAATTGTTGACGGACGTGACAGATGGACGGACGGATGGACGGACGGACGGACGACGGACGAGGAGTGATGACTATAGCTCCACCGGAGACTTCGTCTCAGGTGAGCTAAAAACCCAATAAAGTATCATTGACACATTTTTTAAATCAGTTTGTAGATACAATGCATCACATGTTTAGCACATGTTTGAACATAGTTACAAGCCTTGAAATAGTGTGTCTGTCATCTGTAGAATGAGGTCCCCAGAGGTTGAATTTAGTGATGCTACCCCGCATAGCTGAGGTGTGAGCAGAATGAGGTCACAGAGGGTGAATTTGGTGATGCTAACCCGCTATGCGGGGTAGCATCACTAAATTCACCCTCTGGGGACCTCATTCTGCAAATGACAGACACACTATTTCAAGGCTTGCATAGTTACCAATTACAATAATGAATCAGAAATTTTAATTCTGAAACAAGGCTGTTCGATCCCACTTCTATGCATGTCTGTATAAAAAAGTATCATAATTATTTCGTAGAGATTAAAACATTTCCCAACAGATTGAACGCGAATAAATAGGTTGCACATGCAGGGTTTCAGGACCACGCCCCAGAAACAGGAATTTGACCTTGCATGGCCTTAATATGTAAAATGTTTTTAAAACAAAATAAAAGGCCTGCTAAATCAATGTTTTGTTGCATACTTTGCAATAAGTATAGTAATGACATTATTCAATGCTTGTATTATTTCAAATCTCTTTAATTTTGTAATTGTTATCTCTGCTGAAATTATGAAAAACTAGCCCTGTTTTAAGCGAGAATATAACAACGTTGGCTATGAAGGTGATCGCCAGTGAAAAGCTGACTCCAAAAACTATCGACTCCTTGTGACAATGACGCCATCAGCAAAACTGATATCTAGGAAAAGAAGAAATTGTTGGCCGTTGTATAGGTATATGTAAGTTTAATGATTTAAGTGGTTATATAAATGTAACACCATTAAAATCCTATGTATAGTTTTTATTCTTATAAAATATAAGAAGAGAAGACTCTTTCTTAAATTTCATCCAAAATCACGCTCCATAAATATGGGCTGTTTTTCCCCCAACGTTCATATAGACATGGACATAAAGCAGAGATTCAGAACTAAAACCTTCCAATAATGTCTACCTTCAACATAATTATAACTGAACTCACCTCCATTTCATAGGTAACATCACCACCGGGTCCAGTGTCTGGATCATCGGCACTGATCCGCCCATATATCTCTGCACCAACTGCTTCATTCTGGACAAAAGTTAAGACCGAGAAATATATACACAGAATGACATGAGTGTGTTAATGGGTTTGTTGATATGGCATGAGTGCTAGCGCAGAGGGATAGAAAGAGAGGTTTAGCCTCCAGTTCTATCCTTCCTTGCTTAGAGCTGTGAAAAACAGGATTTATTCAGGCACATAGGTGGCTTGTTTTGTCATGTACAGTAATGCTCTAAATAATCGACTCCTTAACCCTTTACCCAACAAACCGGCCAAAAACGCCCAAATAAAGCTTCAACAGCCTAAAATATCTTCGGTCTGTCTCAATAGAACCATACAAATATGGATATCATTGGAACCGGCTCCTTGACCACATTGTGATAGTTACAGTTAGCCCTGTGCCAATGCATTCTTTTATATATGCAAGTCGACCATAGGTCGCCTCGCATATATAAGAGAATGCATTGGCCTAAAAAAAATCTTTTTTTAACACTTTTTACCATTTTTTCTTACATTCTTTAACAATTTTATAATTTTTAATGTGTTAAGCCAATGCATTCTCTTATATATGCGAGGCGACCTATGGTCGACTCGCATATATAAGAGAATGCATTGGCACAGGGCCCTTCTGTTGGGTAAAGGGTTAACCACAGCAGAATTATGGGTAACTTTTCAGGATTTAGTTGGAAATATGGCTTGTTGCCATTCATCGGAAAGCTCTCATAATAGCATCATCATACAGTGATGCCCTAAGTAATCGACCCCTAACAACAGCAGAATTATGGGTAACTTTTCAGGATTTGGTCGGAAATATGGCGTGTTGCCATTCATCGGAAAGCTCTCGGGGAGAGCTTTCCGATGAATGGCAACAAGCCATATTTCCGACTAAATCCAGAAAAGTTACCCATAATTCTGCTGTGGTTAAGGGGTCGATTACATAGGGAATTAATGTATGATGATGCTATTATGGAGCATTAGCTGTAAAGGTCAGGGCATTTACATAAAAATAGTGACTAAAATTTACCGAATCTGAGATAAAAGGTATATCTGCATTGCATCATTATTAGCACAGTTATGCTTGATTGATTAGGGTTTTAATGTCGCTTTCAGCAACTAAGGCCATATCCCGACATTGCCAATTTTAGTGGTGGAGGAAATCCGCACACTTCCAGCTATTCTAACAGTGATTTCAATGGCTGATAAACTCGTGGACTATGTGCAGCAAACCACGGGCAACTCCACCAGATAACGATTTCGAGTTACAAAGTCCATGATGGAAACATCTGGATTTTAACCCTCATCGCCAGTGCTGGCGGGCAAGACGGCTTGGAGTTGTAACCCTAACTGATTAAGCGACTGAGGTCCCCACAAAGTAATGCATTCCCATTTCACAGCATTAATGTTTGAAAACTAACAGAGAGATATAGCCTCCAGGAAGGATGGGATATAATCTATTATGAATGCTCTGTGATACAGTGTGAATGTGTCCATTAGAATGCATAGACTTGGATCTCCCTGACTATTATTGTCACTCCCGGATTATGTAGACAGTGTTTATATGATATTAGCAGCAGCACTAACTTGACTTAATTATCTTCTAACACTGTGCAGCCCTTTCAATTGTATTGAAATTAAACACTTTCTATCGAATAACTACTGAATCAAACGGATGTTTCAAACTATTCCAATTTTCCATTTGTACACCATATAAATAAATAAATAATAGACATAAATAACAGTCTTGTATAGCGTAAAATCCACCGAAGTGCTCTAAAACGCTTGACATGTTAAACATAAAATACAATTGCAAATATAAGACATAATTATGGACATCAACAAAAATGTAGAACTATAAGTGATACGTTACTAAGAAATACAAAAGCGCATAAAATTATTAAAAAGTTACTGGTAAATTGGGGGTGGTAACATGCTAAAAAATGCTAACAGCGAAAAAAGGGGGTAAAATGGCGAACGGGTAACAAGCTAAAAATAACATGAAAAGGGGGGTAAAATTGGGAAAGATCGGGAAACGAGTAAAATTGAATCGAAAAAATATTGATGAGACTAAGGTGCTTAATTAATGATCCAAACAGTATAAAAGATAGAATATTATCAACAGGGAGTATTTGCATTAGTATTTTGTTTGTTTGTTGGTATTTTAAGATAAAAATAAAAACAGTTATCAAACACATATGTACACAAGTTAAGTTCAGCTGGTGTTTTTCTTGGATGATGAGCATGACGATAGCTTTCACCTGGTATAGCCTGGAACACCCTAGCTGACCAAGGCTACTCGCTAACGTGCCTACGGGACTTCTTCTTCTTCGGTTGTAATTCCAAGTCTTAACAATTAACTTCCATTAACTCTCATGATGCCTGTTGTATGATAAATGGTATGACAATTTTGTAATTTTTGAGCAACTAAATTTTCATAATATCTTTGGAGAAATTCAGATTATCACTACATTAATCCAATTATGGTATTGTCATTTCTGCTGAAAATTTCAACTTGAAGTATATAATATACAGCCCTGAGTATATGGTGCCGGACATTTCCAGAATGAGGTACCGAGAGGGTGAATTTAGTGGCCTCCAGTAAGAAAGTGTTTTTGATTGGTCAGTCACTCACCGAACTGCTTTATTTTCATGATATCATCTACGTTGAACAAATTTATGGCAAGATCATATTGCTATTAACCCTTTCAGTGCCAGGGGCCGATCTCATCGGACCTAATTTACGGTCTGTAAAATCAGCCCTAAAAAAATTAAATAATAAAAAAAAAATTTTTTTTAGGTTGAATTTTTTTTGGTATGCTTAAGCATGCTATAGCAAATTTAAAAACAAACTGGATAAAACCTTAGAGGCATGTTATAATTCAAAACTATCACCAAGTATTCATAGTAATAATTTTGATGCCCATGAAAAACGTAAGATTCCCTGGCAAAATAAGTCTGTAAAAAATAATAACAATTGATGAAAAATTGTTAGGCCAATGCAGTCTCTTATATATGCGAGGCGACCTATGGTCGACTCGCATATATAAGAGAATGCATTGGCACAGGGTATATGGGATGATACAAAAATTGGACCTGGCACTGAAAGGGTTAATGACCAGGACTGTCCGCAGAATATAAATGTTGTTGTGGTTGATTGATGGTAACATGGTGTGATATTTTAAGGCTTGGAACATATGTGACCCGCCATATCAAATGCAGTCGTAAGCAGTGTTCGCGCTGTCGGTAGCCAAATTAGCCAATGGCTAATCATTTTTTAATTTGGCTAATAAAAATTTCATTTGGCTAAACTTTTGGCTAAACTTTTTTTGACCCCAAATGGAGACTGAAAGCATGAATTTTTGGCAAGTGGGTTTTCAATTCTGTGATGTGAACGATCTAGTCCGAAAACATCGTAAGTGGGAATATATCGCCGACTGTACAAAGGGAAACCCGATCGCGGACAGTACAAAGGGAAACCCGTCACTCTGCACGAAACAGCAAAAAATCATTATTTACATTTAATCCGCTAACCCCCCATTGTCTGTCTGGTCACTCACGGGACTCCTGCACAATGCATGTTTATGATGACATTGTATTTATGACGATCAAGGTTTATGAGCACCAAGTGTAAGACAATAGCTTAATCAGCCAAATGTGAATCACGACAGATATTTTGTGGCTATTTGTCGTCAATACCGATACATTCAAAATAATATGCATGCTTTTATGACAGATTGCAATTTGATAATGGCGTAACAATATTAAGTTATTAGTTTCCAGATGTCACTTAAATATTTTCGCAAGGATAATTAATATTTAATGATTTAAAAAAAGATATTGATATAAATCAAAAAATTAATGACTTTAAGAAGGACAATCCCGGGTTACCCCCACCCCCCCCCCCCCCCCAAATCACTCACTCTTTCACATAAAGATTGATAAATTTTTAATAAATGATATTTATAAAAATATTTCTAGTTCATCAAAATTAGTTAAATTATTGTGTATTTGACCTGTGTCTGTTAGATTTGACGTTTTAGTCATTAATTGTGAACCGACCAGAAAACGATGATTTAATTTGGCCATAGTTTTTTTTAATTTGGCTAAAAAACATTTGGCTAAAGTTTTTTTCATTTGGCTAATAAAATTTTCATTTGGCTAAACTTTTTGGTCCAGTGCGAACACTGGTCGTAAGTCGGGATTTTTTTACCCTGTGCCAATGCATTCTCTTATATATGCGAGTCGACCATAGGTCGCCTCGCATATATAAGAGAATGCATTGGCCTAACAATTTTTTACAATTTTAATAATTTTTTCTTGTATTCTTTAACAATTTTATAATTTCACCCATACAGAGCCCCAGACAAACATTAGCAGACGACACTCTTCTATATGCTTCTATATATGTGTGGGGCTCCCTGCAGGGTATTGGATGTTTTTTTATTTTATGTCCTAAAAATTGTAAGAAACATTTTTAAAAAATGATAAAAAATTGTTAGGCCAATGCATTCTCTTATATATGCGAGGCGACCTATGGTCGACTCGCATATATAAGAGAATGCATTGGCACAGGGTAAAAAAATGCCGACTTACGACTGGATTTGATATGGCAGGTCACATATAGGTTCAATCTCGTCACTCGTGACTAATTTGAATATAAACTGCAAGCTGTGAATGCTACACCATGTTACCACCAATCCACCATAATAACTTATGATATTCATAAATCTGTTATGGTGATATTATCATTTCTATAATAAATTTCACATAAACAGTCAATAAATACTGTACAAACCTCGAATACGGTGACCTTATATGGCTGGTTTATAAAATGAGGCACTTCATCATTAACATCTGACAAATGTATTGTAACTCTCGCATCGATCTACAAAAAAGAAAAGAAAAAAATAACAAAAGCACATGAACTAGTTTTTAAAACGTGCTTAATTTAATTCAGTGAGGTTTAGTTAGTTACAAATCAGACTGGTAATTGGGCATTGTAGGAACAGTATCCATGCAACAGGTTCTGTCCTTTGATTTTGAAGTTTAGACACATTTTAAGAACATGACACTCTCTGTTTTGGGGGGATTAGTCAATATAGGAACAGAAATGTCAGATTCACTTAAACCTGGTCATAATGAACAGTGATTAAAGTGAACATAATCATTTTACTACAGCCTTTCGATTTGCCAAATAGTCCACCAAACGTTTATCCGGCATTTATTTGGAAAATTTATTTTATTTTAACTCAGCAGAATGAGGTTCCCAGAGGGTGAATTTGGTGATGCTAGCCCGCTATGCGGGGTAGCATCACTAAATTCACCCTCTGGGGACTCATTCTGCAAATGACAGACACCCTATTTCAAGGTTTGTTTTAATGATTAAATCGGACATGGGTTCCTACTAACATTATACAGAGGCTTGTCTTTCAAAAGAACTATGGCCAGATGCTGGTAGCCTGTGTATATTACACATGGTTAGGCGACACCAATTTTTAAGTCTGGTTTACGAACATGTGGGGGAAAAAAAAGTAGATGCAAGAGGGAAAAAAACAAAAAAAAAAACTTTCACAACAGTATATTGGTTAAATTGTGGAGTTCTACCTGAATTTCACAATAATTATATATAAAATATGAATTTGAAATGTGTTTTTAATATTCAAATTTAATATAAACAGACATTTCTTGTCATAAAATAAATAAAAATAGAGACATGTATTAATAGGAAATTAGTGCATACTGCTCCAATCCACAAATTGTCTAGCCAGGCATATGCGAATATAATTTAAAAACCTTACCTTTTAGCTGAGTAACGTTGAACTATTATTCCCCATGCTTAATACTAGTACACTAATAATAAAAAAATAAAAAAAAAATAAAAAAAAAAAAAAAATTATTTTTTTAAATTAATAAAAACATTTTTTTTTTTTTTTTTTCATAGAATGGAACAAAAGTTGTCGGCGGTGTTCGTAAACCAGACTTAAATATTGGTGTCGCCTTATATATGAGATACAGTAATGCTCTAATTAATCGACCCCTTAACCACAGCAGAATTATGCGTAACTTTTCAGGATTTAGTCGGAAATATGGCTTGTTGCCATTCATCGGAGAGCTTTCCGATGAATGGCAACAAGCCATATTTCCGACTAAATCCTGAAAAGTTACCCATAATTCTGCTGTGGTTAAGAGGTCGATTAATTAGAGCATTACTGTATATATGAGATATATACAAGCAAAACATGCTCCATATTTTGCATTGACAAACCAAGTGCTATGTATTATAATGTCGCATTTTTTTGATTTTCAGTTGTCCAAATTAGTTCGACAACACAAGTATTGCCTCAAAAGGGCTTCATGACGTCACCTTGTGTTCAGCACCAGTGCGTATTTATTTATTACTATGTCAGCTCTTGCGATTAGACAATCAGCGTCGATAAATAGTGACAGTAAATGAACTCATATTAGGTCAGTGACTCCTTATGAAATCAATATTAGGTGCTTATCCACCATCTTGTTTTCAGAAACTCTGTCGCCTCGGGAATATTGTTTGGTGTATTTTGGTGCCAAGAAAGGGAATATCTGTCGGAAATTATTTTCTGCAAATTTAAATACATACATGTAGTACAATGTACCAAAACCTGCATGCGATATATTTTATGAATTCTAAAGACTCATAAATTAACTATCAAATTCAACAAGTTGTCCTACTTCTGGTGATTAGCCATGGTGCGTCACTGTGACGTTATATAAGTTAATGACCATAGACGACACATTTAACTAGCCAAATTAAATAAATTACAGCAAAGCTTAATTAAAGGGATATGCCGGATTTTGTCCACTGACATAATTAATTCATTACGGGATACTTAGTGGTCAGATATGGTGTCATGTGAGGCTCAGCGAGATCAATATTAGGCTCGGCCTATGGCCTAGCCTAATATTGTTCTCACATCGCCTCACATGACACCATATCCGACCACTAAGCGTCCCATAACTTATAATGTAAGGTCCATATAGCGGTGAAGTGAACAGTTTATTTTTCAATCAAAAAATGCCAAAAGCAAATTCTTGTATATAAAGTGCATCTAATACAGACATAATTCAAACATAAAACCTGACATGAACATGCACGGCACCAGCAACAATGATCCGCATATGACATAAAAACAGCAAATCCCATTGCCAATCTAACAATGCTAGTAGAATGTGATTACCCTCACCAGTAATGCCTTGAAATTGTCACGGCCAGCCATTGGCGCACAAAAAATGGCTAAACACATTGACAAAATCATGCCTGTTTTGTACAATATATTATGTGAATAAACATATGTATATAATAAACAGTCTACCAGCATCTGGCCGCTAATGTGCTTTGCTTGTGTATATACACAAGTGTATAATACACAAGCTCCATGCATCTCGCTGTTGGTGTTTGAATATCATTAGAGATCATAAGGCAATCTGTTTTTTTCCAATCTGGAGAGATTGTACTTACCTTAATTGCACCATCTGTTACTTTGAAAAATAAAGTTCTTTCACTCGGTTCCTGAAAAATATTTGTGAGAATATTGAGCCCAGTAAAATGAGAACAACAACAAAATTCATATTCAAAAGGCTTTCAATATGTGCAATCAGCTCTTTAGAGTTATTTCGAAAATTGTGCAAATTAATTTTGTGACAAGCTTGAAAAATACTCCAGCAATGTTATAAGTTATTGTTGTTGATTGGAGGTAACATCGTGTGACTGAAATATTCGTCTGAACAAGAAATAAATTGACTTACTATAGAAACATGACTTAAAATTATTTTGTTTTGTACAAAACGTGGTTCCATTTGAAATCATACGATTTAAGAATTTAGACTTCAATAAGAGTAACCATAGAATTAGTTCTAATTTATATCCTTATTTATGAAACTGAATTATTAATGGTACTAAATCTGATTCGATGGTCCCCAAATCATCAGATTCCAACAACAACTTTTTTGAAATGCCGCTTCAGTTATCAGAATCGATTAATTGCCCCAAAATAATGCTGCTAACTACCGTCACTATAGTATAAAATTGCCCAAAACCTGTTATTTATCAACATTTATCAATGAAAGCCACTTTATTTTAGAGTTATCCATCTTCTTCCGCAATTTGGTCCGAGACCATTGGCTCATCAACTTTTTTCCAAGCGGCTAAAAAGTACCGTTGGTGAAAAATATATTATTTTTAAAAGTATAATACATTTTTCCTTAAAGAAAGCCTTTCACACTGAACTATATGGATAAATGTCCTGCTTTGTAAACCACAGTAGGAAAGGGGTTAACTGTTGGTCGCCTCCCAACGCTTATTGTCCTTGCCCAGATTAGTCATGCATGAACTGTCCCAATATAACCGGCTGTACGCGATGGGATTCGTCAGTTTTTATATCCAACTCAATCAGGAGATTGGCGAGTTGCGGGGTTGGGAATGGCACCGCCATGGGAGGGACCTATATGCTAGTTCAGTGCTCAGGCCAGGAGGAGGCACGAGCAATAAAGTTAATAGCCAAATTTAGAGGGAAATGTACTCTTCTAAAACAGATTGCACATAAATATGAACTCTTAATGAATCTGTTATGATTAGTTACGTGAAAATAACTCAAAATGTTAGAGTTCTATATTGCTCAAATGTGTACCTCCCCCCTTGTTTTGGAAGAAACATCGCAGGTGGTGCCATCCAATTCATAGTTGCGAGCGAACCGAGCAACTATAACTGAATAAGATACTCTTTGTTCTTCTTCTCTTTTTCTTCTTCTACTTCTTCATCTTTCAGTTGTAATGGTCCAAGCCGCCATGGGATGCAAGGAAACTAACTCACTCTCCGCCTTAGCGACAGAACGACCTGCACTTGAGGAGGCCCACTCCGAAGATGGCGAGACAACAAACAATAAGAGTTAACTAACTGCTGTTCGCCAAAGCAAATGGCAGATAACCTGATGCCCAATTTGTGGCACAGGGATCAAATTGAGAACCCATTAGCCCAAATGGGTTGGACAACTATAAGTGAGTCAAGCCATCGCATCAAAGGGAGCCCCCACCACCGCATGCTGCAGGTGGTCATGCCCAAGCTAATATCCTGGCCAAGCTGGAGGGTGGGGAGAGGTCATTGTTCTCCGATCCCAAGACGGTTGAGTGGCAGGCAAGGCCGTGTCGGGATGACGAGCGTGGACAGGGGGTCCCGGCTCGTTACCTCTATGGGTACGGCCCCCGCCCTGCGCTTAAGCTGCCGAAGGCCGTCCGGCCAGTGTCGATACATTCGCACGCGATTTGGCAGCTTTAGCGCCCAGATCCGCTAGCGCTGGTGGGGGACAAAACGTCCTGGAGGTCCCAAGTACCCCGACAGCTCCATCAGACGCATCCCCACGAATTGGTTGAACCGTCGAGACGTAACCGGAGGAGCGTGAACTGGTCCTTCCTTCCTTCTTAGAACAGTTATCACATGTCTCTGAGGTATGTATCACAAGATATCATGCAGAAACCCTGTGATACACATTGTGTATATAGATATATAAAATGATATAATAGATATATCAGGGCGATATATAAGTCATCATGAGATCATGTCAGAAGGCCCTACCAAAGCTGGGCCCAATTAATCCAATGGTCGGAGCCAGAGCACAGATCCCTGGCATGATCCAATGTATCACTAAAAAAATATATATAACCCCACAGAGAACATGAATAACAGCCATAAGCACAAGGAGCTTATGACCGAAGACCGTAGGTGACCATAGCAGCCACTGAGAAAGTCAACTACTACTCTCAGGTGCAAAATAATAGTGTCAGTATGATTATTAATTTTGGAGAAAATTCCCAACGATCACTATTATTTGGAATGGAGACATAGAGCGAAAATTGCAATCGCTGTTATTATTTTCAGCCTAAATCCACACACATCACTATTATTAGGCCCTTACGACCATTAGGCACCTGAGAGCAGACCACGTTCCCAGTGGAACACCAACCGCGATCTGATTTCAAGAAATGAAGGTGCACAGATCATGTCTGTGGAATGAACGTAATTAAACGACTGTAGTTAAATATTCAGACAGTGGACAACCGAATTCAGTAAAAATGATGTACAATGCAGTCAGATGATAAAAACACGGTCGGTAAATTGTCACGGTCACCATACGTAATACTCGGCACAGAACATCATGTCACTTTCTCCAAAGATGCAGCAGAACGACCTAGGTGTGTTATAGGTAGGTTAGTATGAAGCATGCAGCAATCTAGGGGAAGACCCGCTCTAAAGATGGCTCCTCTAGGAAGGAAACAAATGATATTATCATACGAATTTCAGTAAAGGACACACATCCCAAATGGTGCGACTTATTGAATTTAATAGCCAGGTTGTAAAAGAAAGAAGCCATATGATAGAGAGGAACTCTCCTACCTAAGTGGTCCTGTTTAAGGAAAATAAGACAAATACAGCATAGACCGAAGCGCGCAGAGTTGGTCGCATGGCAGGCCCCTGTGATCGGGCGACTGGTGCCATGGGTTCTGGATCCACTCATACGGGGTGGTCATCTGCCTGCGGGGAAATGTCTGTAATGCTGGTCAATGAGCTTCCTCGAAAGCGAAGCTGGACAGCGCAAACGTCCCACCTTTTTTATTTGCTATGTGCCAGATAATCAAATTGATATGGGCAATAGAAGTATGAAGAGCCATGTGATGGACTCTTTTCGGAAAGGCTATTGGCAGTGGTCGTGGGGCACGTGACAATATAAATGCTTTCCATGTAAATGTGCTTCATTCGTGTGTGAAGTCTATTCGCCATATCAACAGTACGAAAGGTCTGGACTCGTATATATTTGAAATTCATGTAGACTCCTGCTAGTCAATGAATACATTAAAAACGCCTACCATGCCCTTTATGAACAATGCTCCCTGCATTGTATGCACAGCATGTTCGTGTACCAAGCTCACATTTGATATGGTTACTTTCCATAAATAATGTCTCCCCCTCCTTCTTGGAATACCACTGCTGTTATTTCGCATTGGGGGCCTTCATCCAGGCATCTCACATTTGGTCACGGTATCAAGGAATGCTGCGAGAGAGAAACGTCGCGGCCACATTGGGAATCGAACAGTCCACAGCAGCAATTGACTGTGGGCCAGTTAACTGGAGGGGTCAAGTTACCATGATTCTAAATCTTGTCAGTCTGAGATCATGAATAATTCTATTCAATGAGAGACAATGAGTTGACTGGTATGCAAATAAACCAAGGACGACTTGAAAGCGAAATAGAATCATAAGGAAAGTGATTCGCAACAAGTCATTTTGAGATAGGTCCATCGCAAATTACACTTTCACATTCCCATAATTAAACCAAGATGTGGAAAAAGATCGAAAGAACCTTAAAATTTAGGTAGATAGTGAATCCATGATTACACACCTTTTCAGAATGTCGACAAGAGGGAAGAGTGTAAACCTGAGTGCCCATTATTTGTAATTTGGGTCCCAATCAGAGCCATATCCAGAATCGGAGTAACCGGATACCCTCCGCCTTCTTTAAACCTGTACAGAAAGGATGGCAGTTATGTTTGTATTCCGGAAGGAGACACCATTCAGTCAAGAACCCATCCAGCAATTTTTGAAATGAAGGGTGTACATCGGGATCGGTAGATATATCAGTCACGATTATCATGCACCTGAGAGCAATACAAGCCCACCGCTTTAGACCGGCTTGCGTAGAATCGCAGCTATTGTTCATTAGAGCAGAAACAACTAGATAGATATTAAATCGACATACATGGCTGAGATTTATATCATTAGCTATGATGTCCGGGGGACAAAGGCATGTCATGTTTGCAATCATCAAATGATAGCATTTCTAAATTCTACAGTGAAGTTGATGCTCCATACGTAGAATCGAACCATGAACAGAATTCTGACACTTGTCAGATATCAATCCCAGTCTGAAATTAATAATGACACTACCTATTCTTAGTACTACTACTGTCATATTAAGTAACAAATGAACAAGTATTTGATGAGTAGCGAAGGAATTATTGAAAGAAAATTCCGCTAGTGGAAACGCCACGAGTATAACATTCGCACGAAATTAGGAGACTTTGGGTAGCGAACCACGTGGCATTTACGGTCTGACAAATTCTATCATACCTTATAGGCTCTATAATAAGTCCATAGATGTATTTCGCACAATAATTGGAACATTATGATAGATAAGATCGTCAGTAGTCGTAAGTCAGTGAAACGATGGCCGTTCCATGGCGAATTGGAATGCAAATAATATATCGGCTTTGTCGAAAACACGGAACAATTGTATGTATGAAGGGAAACGGTCCATGAATTCTAAACCGATAATGATAAAAACGAACGAGGAGGCAACCAGAAAGATATATTGTATCGAGAAATTGAATTTGTTGAGTTGGGTGAAACTCCAAATTCAGATACTGCCTTTGATCTTGTTGGTCCGCAGTAGGAATAAAACTGACGAATCCCATCACGTACAGACGGTTATATTGGGACAGTTCATGTGTGACTAATCTGGGCAAGGACAATAAGCATCGGGAGGCGACCAAAAAGTTAACCCCTTTCCTACTGTGGTTTACAAAGCAGGACATACATCCATATAGTTCAGTGTGAAAGGCTTCCTTTAGCGGAAAAATAGATTTAAAAAATTTATATCTGATCACTCTAAGCTTTGATGGATGGGTTCCTTGCCTCGAATCAAATATTTTTTACCCCAAAGCCAAAGAAATAGTTATTTGGGAGCATTAATTCGGATTATTCATATATAAAAACTTACATAGTCCCTGTCGAGAGCTTTGATGAGTATAATATCTACAACGCGCACACCGGGAGAAACATCACGAGGTGCACTAAGATCAACAAGCTCTTGGGCTCCTGCTGTCGCAATAGAAAATGTCACAGGAGATGGTCCATCAGGATCTGTCGACTGGAGTGTTCCCAAGACGGTATCTGAAATTATAAGGGGATTATTCTCAAGTCCTCTTCTACGATATTGTAAACCTTGAATAAGGTGTGAAACACTGCTAGTGTATGTTGTAACTAACTGAGAAATAGGCAAAACTTTAACTTCAAACGCATCGAACAATAATTCTCCGTGCCAGAGGAAATATTATCCAGTAGGCAAACAGCTATGTTCTATTTCAAAATGTCTATGCAACATTCCACAGCAGTTTCATTAGATTTCAATAGGACATGAAGCATGCCATACAATAGTCAGCATTAAATAAGGCACCACTACTATTGTGTGCGTAACTTGCTGTGATGCGGAATTTATCAGCAGCTTATAGTCAAAACTTCCGTGACTGGAGCTTTCCTGAAATTTTGAGAAAACTCTGTGCCAATGCATTATCTTATATATACGAGTCTCCCATAGGGAGCCTAGCATATATAAGAGAATACATTGGCATAACAATTTTACCTTCACCGTGTAAGCCAGTGCATTATCTTATATATGTGAGGCTCCCTATGGGATACTTTCATATATAAGAGAATGCTCTGGTACAGTGTCCTAAATGTTGCACCAGCACAGCTCCCGTCATGAAAGGGTTAAGCTACCTTCAGACATTATCCCAAGCCACACCATGACAAATAATATAGTCTGATGGTGCTTTATGGGAAAAGTTAACCCTTTCTTTACTAAATAATCATTGATGAGTAGTTCCCGTAGGAAATATTCAAATAATAAGTTCAACAAACATTAACTGAATATTTAATGAGGGATAGCTACTCATCAACAAGTATTTAGTATAGAAATGGTTAATAGATAGAAATTTAACTTAGAATCTTAGACTTTTTTATTTACTAGCTTAAACAGGCTCTTTGGGAGCCTTTTTTCAGTATCGGAGAGGGGCTTGTGGCCCATTTGTGCACACATTTTGATCACTTAAACAGTTTGATTAAAAACAAAAATTAAATTTTTTTTTTTAAATTAAATTTTTTTTTAGATTGAGTTCCTTGCTCAAATTAACAGAACATTTGTTTCTTTAATTAAATTTTTTTAAATCATAATTTTGAAAAACAAATTTGGTTGAAATCAGTCTAGGGGTCTGGGAGAAAAATCTGAACAGACAGATGGACAGACAGACAGACAGATAATACTCTTTTATATATATAAATTTCACATCAGCATATCAGACCTTTCAGGAAGACAAGCTTACTCAAGTGCTGTTTATGTAAATATTCATCTTTACATACTTAATGCATTGAATCTGACAAAAGCATATATTCCAATGCAAAAATATATGATAGAAATTACCTTAATTTAATTTAGGTTATTATCGGAACATTTCCTATGGGATAACTACTCATCCATGAGTATTTAGTATAGAAAGGGTTAATACAAACTGTCTGTAGGTGAGTACGTACCTTTTGCAGTGTCCTCAGGTATGATTATGGAAGATGGGTTGATTCTAACCATAGGAGGATCATTGCTAACCGCTGCAAAGAGAAGACAAAGAAGTTAAAAAGATGTTTGTAAATCAGCTGTCACCAAAAACAATATGCTAGTGAAATCTGGTGAAATTGAGACTCAAATACAGTAATGCTCTAAGTAATCGAATTCTTAACCACAGCAGAATTATGGGTAACTTTTCAGGATTTAGTCGGAAATATGGCTTGTTGCCATTCATCGGAAAGCTCTCGGGGAGAGCTTTCCAATGAATGACAACAAGCCATATTTCCGACTAAATCCTGAAGTTACCCATAATTCTGCTGTGGTTAAGAAGTCGATTACTTAGAGCATTACTGTACACAAAGCAATATCATCGTGATCCAGGAACTAAGCCAAGAGGTTTCAAATTAGGTGAAGTCAACTAATTCTTCGTATTTGATTATAAGGAGAACTGTTATCAAGGAAAAGTCACAATCTCTCAAGTTCAATTTAAACCCCAACATTACCATTCTTTGATTCAATTAGAATTACCTATTTATAAAATGATTATAGTAAGTAAGAACACCATTATAATCAGAAAATACAGTTTAAATATACTGCAGGCATACTGGTATATAATTGTTATGAAATCAGGCAAAAAAAAGCCGTAACTCATATAGAAATAATTTGAGAGAACCTATACTCAACTTTTGTTCTGATAAAATAATCCACACTGGAGTTATCAATCAGAAACAAATACGACCATTTTTTTCCAACAGGCATATAAAAAAAAGAGAAAGCAACAATAGAGGCTTGTTGCCATTCATCGGAAAGCTCTCGGGGAGAGCTTTCCGATGAATGGCATCAAGCCATATTTCCAACTAAATCCTGAAAAGTTATCCATAATTCTGCTGTGTTTAAGGAGTCGATTAATTAGAGCAATACTGTATATATACACAAGCCTGAGTTTAGTGTGCCTGTTACTTGCAGAATAAGGTCCCCAGAGGGTGAATTTAGTGACGTTATCCCCCACAGCAGGATAGCATCAACAAATTCACCCTCTGGGAACCTCATTCTGCTATATATAGTCTCAAATTAACATTGTTTTTATTTACTTTTTTCCCTTCTGGGAAGTTTCTATATTCCCTAATTTGCAGAAGATATAATGCATAATCAAGGTAACTAATGGGTCAACATCACCAACTTCAACTGGGAAACTTCAATCTGATAGGTCTCCCATAGCAGAATATGAGGTACCTAGAGGGTGAATTTGGTGATGCTTGCCTGCTGTGCAGGATAGCGTCACTAAATTCACCCTCTGGGGACCTCATTCTGCAAATGACAGACACACTATGATCAGGCCTGTATATAGACAATATATATTCATGATCAAATCACACAAATGGGTCATATTACGGGACATGGTGTTCCAATCAGAGCCTGATTTTACAATGATCCAGCCACATCCCTTTACAGCAGATCACATAGCATAAGCAACTTTATTACACAACTGCATGTCACCATATTTTAGTTGAATAGTTTAACATGTGTGGTATATGTTTAATGTGCGATCCAGAATGTGACACGTGATGTAAAAAGAGGTCACGTGTGGGCTAAAATATTGATTCAACCTCTTATAATATTTAGCAGATGACCAACTTTCACGGAAACTGAACTAAAGAATGAATTAATACCAAAGAATATTGAATTTTGGTATGTAATAAATACAGAACAACACAGGCGTGTGAAGGAGGTGAACATTACAGCACTCATTTGTTTCGCTGCAACAAACTTGTGCTGCACCACCTATTTCACCCACCATTGTGGTTCTGTTTTTGTGTTGCAATAGTAATGGTTCTGACCATATCTTTGGAGAAAGTAAGGAATATATAAGGAATATTCCCTACAAATTTTGGAACAGAGAAAAAGATACAAAAATATAACATTTTTAAACAATTTAAATGGGCTAAATTTATAATTTCAAAACCTATTAGCCAAAATCAATTTCAAAACCTATAGGTAAATCACAAAAAAATATTATATTTCCATACTTTCATTGATAATTCCATCGTGGATAGATTTTAACCTCTATATCTAACTAAATGCGTATTTACATGGATATGAGTTCATAAGGAGGGGTGTATCAATATAAACCGGAACAAATTTATTATTATCTCATAATAAAACAAGATATCTCTAACCGATAAATTGTACAATATATAATCATTTATCCAATTATAAGTTTGTTATCCCTGTGGTACACGTCAAGTAAGAAACATATGTCTGTGGTCTATCCTATAGCTGGGGCGGGCCACTGGTCATCCTGTTCCCACATATACTGTAATGCCCTAAATAATCGACTCCTTAATCACGGCAGAATTATGGGTAATTTTTCAGGATTTTAGTTGGAAATTTGGCTTGTTGCCATTCATTGGAAATGACGATAATGACGACGACGATGACGTCGTTTATGATGATGATAATGACGAAATTAATGATGACGATGTTGGTGATGATGACGATTAAGATGACAGCGACGACAATGATGACGATTGACGACGACGATAACAATGGCGACGAAGCTGATGATGGATGATGATGACGATGGATGAGGACAAAAGATGTATAAAGACAAAAATGTTGACGATGGAGACGATACGGATGATGACGATGAAGATGACGATTGTATTGATGATGACGATGATAATGATGATGAAGATGGTGATGAGGATGGTGATGAAGATGGTGTGATGCTGACGGTGTTGATGGTGACGATGATAATGGTGATGACGACGATGATGATGATGAGGAGGAATAATGATGATGATGATAAAAATGATGATGATGACGATGTCGATGACGATGATGAGATGGGGATGTTGATGATGATGATGAAGTAAGTGACCCCATTGTCTATATGTATATATCCATGTTCTGCATTAATTTGCAGCGTTGACAATTAAAGCATTCAAGCATTCAAAGCTCTCACTCATAATTCTGCTGTGGTTAAGGAGTCAATTATTTAGGGCATTACTGTATCCCCATATCCCATAATTTCCAGTCCTTTTAATTCAGATTGTTTGGCTTCGGCAATCCACTATGGCAATCCTTTGCCGTAGCCCAGTTTGCTTCAGCATTGCTGATTGTCATAGCCAATTATGAGGGCCATTTCATTACAACTTTTCGACATCAGATTCGCTTTCCAGCTCACTGTAAAACTCAAAATATTACTCATTCTGTGCATATATTGTCCCACATAGCATTCCTCCGCTGCAGATGACATCAGACAGCTACATTAGGGGTTAATGGAAACGTTAATAGTGGGTCTTCACTGTAGGTCTTCCCTCATTATATACATGAGCCAAGCGTATTTATTAGGTGATTAGCACCTAGATCGGCATTCAATTATGCTACGAGGGGGACCTCACTGTAACATTACCATACAAATCTACCCAATATATTCCTCAGCTGTCCTGTTTGACTTGATAGAGCATCTATAATCCCAAAACACGCATCCATCTTGCCGTATTCATACCCCAGAAGGATTGGAATGAAGTCTATAGACTAACATAATTTACACTACAATTACACATTGGACATCCAATCATTCTGGAATACATTAGGGATGACACTAAAAGACTTGGCTATTCCATTGAATTTATCATGTGAATTTTGATAAAAATGATTTCTGTTAGTCTGTGTTTCCTTCAAAAATATGCAGGTTTCCAGACCAATTTTTATGACATCAGTTATGATTTTTTAGCATGAGGTGGATAAAATATATTTGGTGCAAGCAGTGCCATCTGAAACACATTACTCTGTTTTATGTAGAATTTTCTAAAATTCATCGATTATTAATTCCTAATCCTATTATTTAGGTGATGTTGTTCAGTATGTAGAAGTCTAGATTATATCCCAAATTAGAGGTCACCCTGAAGATCCATATGAAGTTTGGTGATGATCGGATGATAGATGCAGTCTGTATGGTGCGGCAAAGGAAATTGTTGACAGATGCACAAATGCATGGACGGTCAACAGATGCAAACCATGGCAATAGCTCAAGCTGGACTTTGTCAGGTTGAGCAAAAAAGCCAGTAGTAGTCATTTATTGTATTCAAAGAGATCACAGAGGGTCATACTGTATTTTGATTGGACAAAGCATGATCACCTGTCAGACAGTTGCTTTGACAATTGCTTGGGCTTCAAACTGTTACCAGCCTGCTCGTGTCACAGTGCAAGGCGAGAATTGTGTTATATATAACAAAACACATATTGACTGCAACGGGGAGCTGCCGTAATGCCCTAAACAATCGACTCCTTAACCACAGCAGAATTATGGGTAATTTTTCAGGATTTAGTTTGAAATATGGCTTGTTGCCATTCATTGGAAAGCTCACAGTGAGAGCTTTCCGATGAATGGCAACAAGCCATATTTCCGACTAAAAATTACCCATAATTATGATGTGGTTAAGAAGTCGATTATTTAGGGCATTACTGTATTTCCCATGAATCATGGTGTCTTTATGAATGGCATGCAGGACTATAGATACATGTAGTCCTTTTGAGATATTTGAGTCATTCTTGCTTTTCAAAAGACACCACCTCGGGAAATTAGCTCTTGCAATTCCACCCCAAGACAGTCAATAGGTGTTTAAAATGAAATTTTGTATGTGATCTGGAAACCTGAATACATCTTTGAAGGACTTAGCCTGAGTTCGATGGTAATAATTGTTCCGTATTTCAAATGATTTATCTGAAATTAACCCTTTGAGTGCCAGGTCGATTTTTGCATCAACCCATATACCCTGTGCCAATGCATTCTCGTATATATGCGAGTCGACCATAGGTCGCCTCTCATATATAAGAGAATGCATTGGCCTAACATTTTTTTTTTTTTTTTACAATTTTTTACAATCTTAATAATTTATTCTTATATTCTTTAACCCTTTACCCAACAAACCGGCCAAAAATGCCCAAATAAAGCTTCATCAGCCTAAAATATATTCCGTCTGTCACAATAACACCATACAAATATGGCTATCATTGGAACCGGTTCATTGACAACATTGTGATGATTACAGCTATGCCCTGTGCCAATGCATTCTCTTATATATGCGAGTCGACCATAGGTCTTTGACAATTTTATCATTTTTAATATGTGTTAAGCCAATGCATTCTCTTATATATGCGAGGCGACCTATGGTCGACTCGCATATATAAGAGAATGCATTGGCACAGGGCCGTTCTGTTGGGTAAAGGGTTAACAGACTTATTTTGTAGGTTTAGGGCCGATGAGATCGTCCCCTGACACTCAAAGGGTTAAAAGAGTTTATTATTAAGTCTAAGCTATTTCAACTACTCCGGTGAACTGGAAGATATTCCGATAAATTTCAAAATAACATGTAAGAATGCAAGAAAATGCATGTGATTTTTTATCAAAGATCCAATGTGCTTAAAGAGCTTAATAAAGATCAAACACAATATTGCATGAGGACAGAGAGCGAAATTATTCACACTCCTGCAGGGTTCTTTCTGTCTATAGAATAACTCCTGCAGTGAGAAAATGACCGTGACAGCGACAACTCAGTCGGATTAATGACGATGTTGCATTGATCTAAGAAACTGCAGTAGGGTTCTTAACACGCTCACACTGTATGCATGATTATTGAATAATAGATGTCGGCATAAACAAATGCTATACTATAAGGTTATTAAAGCATTCAACGGCATTCATTAGTTTCACGCAAACAATTGTTTTATTTTATGAAAGGGGTCTGGAAACGCCCATGATTTTGCCATAGCACAAAGTATAGCCATGTTGATAGGACTACATTGCACTTTGCACTTTAACTGCCAACAGATTATAATTCTCTATACGTGTCGAAAGTAAAAATTACCAATTCTAATAATTTAATCACACGCTGTCAATCGACAAAATACAATAAAACCATTGGTTGTCAATCAATTAGCCATTAAAGTTATTTCTCGATAACATAAATTTCTTGATTACTTCTGCTATAAAAATGACAGCACTTGTGTTATATGACCACGCCTATAATGCGTTCCTAAAATTTACATGAAAACTATTCCGATATAAATATAAATTCCGATGTTGCATCAAAATTTCTGCAGGCAAGACTACCCTGCCATTAACTTCACTGCTAATTAATAGTACTTCAGTCTATAAGTACCTAGAAAAATCAACAAGACTCGATCGAGCTAACATTTGCAAAGACCTTCAGAAACTAACAACTCGTGTCACAGTCAGGCAGAGCATTTCTGGAACACCTGCAGTCACAGTGGAGCAATCGACCAGTTGACCAGTGTGTGCACACTGTTTGCTAGCCAATCAAAAGTGAAGAATTGATAACGCCACTTGATCAATCGATAATTGGATGTTTGATCGACAGCATGCATGTCAATTTCAATTTTGGTTTGCGTCTTTTTTGTCGAAATTAATCTCAAAGTTTAATACGCTTCTTTTATACTTATGCTTTCTACTTAGGGTGGTTCTCCTGTTAAATGACGGATTAAATTATAAGAAATAACCCTGTGTTTCGATTAAGGTTATGAAGGTAAAACCGTAAAGTTTGAAGACAAATTTACTTTTATGCACTTCCCACAATTATAAAATTTGTTCTCAAACTTTACGGTTATATCTACGTAACCTTAATGGAAACACAGTTATTTCTTCAATATATAAACAAGTCGGCACAATTTTTAACAGGTTTTTAATCAAAAGCAAAAAAATTTTGTCAGCATAATGCAACGGAGCCCCATACAAACAACTCACATTTGGACTGGGAACGTATTTTCGCCACCCATATAGAATATTTAAATTTGGTCTCTCAATGGGTGAACTTCAAAGATGGACATAATTTCATTTCAACCTGCCCAATGTGAATGAATGAATCAGATATTTTTTAAAGTAACACTATATGGGAAATTGTTCATTTAATTTCTACTTTAACTAATAACCCAATAAAGATCTAATAATTGGTTTAACTAAAACCTGACAGATAACAATCTTGAATGTGGGTGGAGAAGATACAATGTGGATCTTCCACGTTATAAGCAGCTATCAATGGGAATTTCAATTGACTATATGATTTGATTTGCATAACATAATTATTATATGTGTTGAGGGACCAAAAGTCCATAATTGACTTGTTCCTGAAATAAATATATACATATTAATAAATAGCTTGATTACATAAATTAGTAGACTGTTAATGCTAATACATTGATGAGTTGCTATGACTAGAAAAAAAAAGAGACTAGTTATTTTATGCTATTTTTTCCTGAAGAATAATGTCTATTGTTATCTAAGGTAGTGGGTGTTAATCAATATTAGTTGTGAAATGTATATTTATTAGGGATTTTTGGGGATAAATGCATGACTACAATTAAGTTACTCTGTGGTCATATAGTCTCAGACTCAACTCACCTGTGAGGGCTGATAGGAGTACAAAAATAATCAGGTTAATAATGGATTCATGAAGAATGCAAACCAGCAAAAATATATGCACGTGAGTAAAAATTATAGTTTACTGTCTATTTTACATTTCTTTACTAAATACTCATTGTCGAGTAGTTCCCTTAGGAAATGTTCAGACAATAAGTTCAAAAACATTTGTTGAACTTATTACCTGAATATTTCCCACCCACGAAAATGATTCCTTTGCACTTTCTATTATCTATTGTCTGCTTATATTACCTGAACATCCCTCCAGATGAATAATAAACCATTCCAATGTATACTTTTACAACTGATGGGAGAATCCATCTAGTATAGAAATGGTTAATCACAAAATTAAAATCATCACTCTGATTTTTGGTATTGAGAATTCACAGAAGTCTTAATTGTATAGGTTGCATTAATTTTAAAGACATATTATGTACTTCTTTGGGTGCGTGAAACTGATAAGTTAGTATACAGGCGCTATGCCAACTAAAGGAATATTACATTCTACTAACATCGCCGAAAATTTGAAGCAAATCGGCCGTACCACTCCATAGAAAACATCGTCAGAACTACGCTCAATTGTAAATATTTACTACTCGATTCGGGATGCATCTATCGGCGATAAACTAATGAAAATGATTTCGCCATCAATAGCCACTGCTTTTAATTAATATATAAGAATGACGGTTTGTCAATACGGCATTTATGCCAGCACAGAAGCGAATGCGCAACCACAAGTTATATCCTTCCGCGATGGCACAATTAAGTGTCGTATCAAAAACAGAGTGCTTAAAATTGGTTTTGTCGTGTGTGATGATGCTTTTACTTTATAGATCCGGTATCATACATAGTCGAAGCAAAGTCATTTACATAGTGTGATGTCGACGTTGAATATGACATAGCCTAATATGATGGAACAGTGTGTTTTTCATGAAAAGGCGTGTATCTGTATCTTTACACTGCAGAATCCAATACTGGCATAAATGCATAGGAAATATTAAAATTATTTTATGCATTGCCTGATTGTCTGTAAATGAGATATATTAACCCTTTACCCAACAGAATGGCCCTGTGCCAATGCATTCTCTTATATATGCGAGTCGACCATAGGTCGCCTCGCATATATAAGAGAATGCATTGGCTTAACACATTACAAATTATAAAATTGTTAAAGAATGTAAGAAATAATGGTAAAAAGTGTTAAAAAAAAAATTGTTTTAGGCCAATGCATTCTCTTATATATGCGAGGCGACCTATGGTCGACTCGCATATATAAGAGAATGCATTGGCACAGGTTATAACTGTAACTATCACAATGTGGTCAAGGAGCCGGTTCCAATGATATCCATATTTGTATGGTTCTATTGAGACAGACCGAAGATATTTTAGGCTGTTGAAGCTTTATTCGGCCGGTTTTGGCCGGTTTGTTGGGTAAAGGGTTAAACACCATATGGCTCTTTTATATTATGAAATGGAACAAATTATCCTGTAGATCACGACTCCTTGTTTGACAGATTCAGAAACAGAAATTAATACCAAGACATCCCTGATTGGAATTCCAGGAGGACCCTATAGGATATAAGGCTTCTTTGACCAGGAGATAGATAATTATCAGAACAATGCCAGTGATAGGGAAGTTATAATGATAGGCAATCAGGTCTCATAGAGTTCAACACCAATCCAGGTCACAGCAGAACTCAATTAGAATCCGGATCACATCCAGCCCTGAAAGTATAGTGCCCGACATTCATAGAATGAGGTCCCCAGAGGATTAATTTAGTGGCGCTACCACGCACAGTGGGCTAGTGTCATCAAATTCATCCTCTGGGACTTCATTCTGCATGGCCTCGTCTGCTATGGGAGACCTAGCTAGACTCAGATTTAAGTTCATAGAAGGTGAATACTGTGATGTGCATCCATCAGGCACCTCAATTATGCATTGAAGCAGATCATTTAAACAAAGTAAAAATACTCAAAATTCCATCATTGCACGAAACCGAAAGTACAAAATCTGAATAAACTACAAAACGGACTCATCTTACAGTTTAACCCCAAAAGAAATGGACACATTCCGCCATTTATTAAAAAAATTTAAGAAGCAGAAACTTTGTATAAAATAAGTAAAAATGAACCAGTTACACAGGATACAACCAGACATGCATGAAACAAAAAGTACAAAATGGACCCGTCTTACAGATTACCCGCAAACGAAATGGACACATTCCAATTGCATGCTTTCTGACTTAGTGGTTATTTAACATCTGTGTGATTATGGGTCAGTCTGGAGGCCATTAACAAATAGGTATATAAATGAAATAAAGTAGATGAATGATTGCATATTTGTTTTGATAAATGCTTGAACTGTCTCAGAACTATTAATTAATATGTTGAGGGATGCCTAAACTGTGAACAAGGGATTAGTGGTCGATGCGTGCATCGGTTGACATGTGTGGCCCTACTAATTAGCCACGTTGCCACATGCGGGAGAAATGGATGGTTATCCCCATTTTAGAGGTTTTCGCAATGACAATCTGGGAGTCTCACGGACAATCCGTTAAACTTAACAGCTCTGGTTGGCGATCAGTTATTAACCCTTTCAGTGCCAAGTCCGATTTTTGTATCAACCCATATTTCCTTGATCATTTTTCAAATTTATTGATTATAATAATGTGATACATTGATGGAAAGAGCTCTAAGAGCCCTTTCCATCAATGTATCACATTATTATAATCAATAAATTTGAAAAATGATCAAGGAAATATGGGTTGATACAAAAATCGGACTTGGTACTGAAAGGGTTAACAGCTCTGTTTGGCGATCAGTTATTAAGAGGTTTTCGGCTCACTGTTCCACCTCTTCACTATTGATACACTCGATACGAAGATTCGATTCGAGATTCGATGCAATTTTTAATCTCTTACCCTTGTAAGTAAATGTTCTGTTTTTCATGACTCAATGAGTACTAACCTTCGAAACTTATACATGTAATAAGAATCGACAAATACAATTCACATGTTAATTTGATAATAAAAGATAATTTCCAGAGAAGATGATGCCTAAGCAGAAATCAATAGCAATCACTTGGAATATTGTGCATTCAATCTCTGATTGGTCAAAAATGTCTCATGGGATCGTTTGTTTATAGAGTTAGCTATTACACCTATGGGGATTTCCCAGGTTTTCAAGCAAAATTAAGAATTTCCCAGCCCTGATAAACAGAAACACGTTGAATTGCGATCAATTATAAAAGTAGTTTTTGCTGTAAGAATTAATGCAGAAACATTTCAGGGATCACTTTTGGAGCATGGTATAATATAGTGTCCACCTACCACATGTACCAGCTCTTGATCACACAAATAATTCCTTGCTGACTGTCATGACACATTTTCCATGGCTCCCAGATGCCACTCCCATTAAGCTACAAAGTGCAAGGAGTGGCAATGGCAAGGTTTGAATATGGACAGGCTGAAAATATGGTGCTGGACATTTGCAGAATGAGGTCCCCAGAGGGTGAATTTAGTGATGCTCATTCTGCTTAGGCCTCATCTTCTGTGGAAAGTTTCTTTATTATCAAATTAACAAGTTTTTTAGGTTCTTTAGAACGTTTCTTTTTCTTTTTTTTTTAGCTTAGTTTCTCTATATCCCCAAATCGGCTAGATGACACAATGCATAATCAAGATGCCCTATGGGTGCAGATCACCATGTTCACCATCTGGGAACTTAAATCTGTATCTAGGTATCCCATAGCTGATGAGGCATGCAGAATGAGATCCCCAGAGAGATGACTTTGGTGATGCTAGCCCTCTGTGAGGGGAAATCTGTATCTAGGTCTCCCATAGCTGATGAGGCCATGCAGAATGAGATCCCCAGAGGATAACTTTGGTGATGCTTGCACTCTGTGAGGGGTAGCGTCTCTAAATTCACCCGCTGAGGACCCCATTCTGCAATGTCCAGCACCATATTTTCAGGCTTGAGTATTATAGGGCCCTGTGAATCGGGTTTTTTTATTTCAAATCAAATCTCGAATCGAATCAGTCAAATGGTTCCGAATCGCATCGAATCGTTACATCAGATGTACCATTATCAATAACGAACTTTGTAATGACAATAACTGATTGTCGGTATATATTGTAAATATTATCCATAAGTGGATCAAATTTGCATTTAACCAATTAAGTGTGCATTCTTTGTGGCTATCTCTGCTTTAGAATATCAAAATGGTATCATAAGAAAATAATTAAGTCAGTAAGCATTCAGGTAGCTGAAGTTCGACATATATATGAAATTTTGCTAGATCAGTTTCATTAGTCATGCAATGCTTCAGTGGTCTATATAGTATAGCTCAGTCTACAACAGTGTTTGCGTGGTCTTTCGCTGGTATCATAAGCTATCTTCGGGAAAAACCAATCTTGTCCGTTGCCATATGAGAATACAACTGGTGCCATTGATTCGATACAATTCAAATCAGGACAGCCGATTTTGAATCGAATCAGATGAAAGATTTTGAATCGCACCAAATCGATTTGCAGGGCCCTACTGGGTTGAGACTATCGAGTATGAATCTTCAAATATCCAGCAACAAGCACGGCCAATATCTTAATCTGGCGGGGCCCGGACATAGAAAACTTGGTCAATGAATAACAATGAAATAATACATAGGAATCCAATTTAACAAACCAAATAAACTTAATTTGCTTTTTCTTTCAAAGGAAGAGAACTAATTGTGTGAAATAATCTGATAGGACCCGCACATCCTAACGGCAGTCATGCCAGAGTGTTATTCTAATTTTTCTCCTTGAAGTAAGACAAAACTGTTAGAGGTTAGCCCCCAAGGAATTTAGGGCACCAAATTTAATTAAGCAGCATTGGAATTCTCCAAAACCAATGAAATATATCTGTGGGGGAAATCTGTGAAAAAATCCATAAATCATGAAAAAACAAGACAATATAGATAGGAGAAGGGATTGTTCAGCTGTGTATCTCTCTGTGTCTGACAAACAGTGACACATTAGTGCGAATGTCAGATTAATACAGTTACTATTTGACACATTATTTTATGGCGGCAACTTCACTCAGTGTAATGGAATTTTTTACCAGAAGAACATGTGATAGTGAAATATCTCTTGCTAAATCAATTTGTATTCCCATAACTTTGATTTGACGTTTTGGCTTTTCAATATCTTAGAAAAATTATTTGTTATGTCTCCAAATCTATCAGAAAAAAAGTTTTTATCAGAAGAATGTGTTTGAAGTAATATCCCCTCCTAAGTTAATTTATTTATAGTTCTCTAACTGTTACTCCATGTGCTGTTTACCAATAAGTCAGTTAATGCATTTCAATCTGTATACAATATTCAGAAAATGTGCTGCCAAGACCATGCAGTCAATTTATCGTTTCTCAGACCCATGCGCATTATCTCAAAACCCTGCTAGTGCGACCTTTTCATTCATGTTCAATATGTCGGGGAAAGTTTTAATCAGTACGAAATAATTGCAGTACTTTTTGTTATTCAAAGATGTGCAGCATTAAAGACATATTATGGACTTACTCGGGTGCGTGAAACTGATAACTATTCAGGCGCTATGGCAATTGGGGGAATGTAGCATTCTACTATCATCGTCGAAGATTTCCAACAAATCCACCGCGCCACTCCATAGAAAACATCGTCTGAACTACGCCCTATATTGTAAATATTTACATCTTGATTCAGGATGCAACTATCGGCGATAAACAAACACAAATGATTTCGCCACCAAGATCGAGTCACCGCATTTAATTTATATATAGGAATGACGGTGTGTGTGTGTTGTCAATTTGGTTATAATATTTGTAAAAATAACTCCTTTGAGCAAGATTGTTCTCCATTTCTGTTTGATCACCCTATCGGAGTGTTTCACATCACTTTAAGATCGAACAGACTGATTTCCATGTTCAGATTTCTGTTTCATTACTGCAATTGATAACAAAGGTCAATCGTTTGTTAAACATGTGATGGATTATGGATCAATAAAAAATGTGTTGTTCATACTTGATAGGGCAAGTCTTAATGAAATAAATCACATGAAATCTATCAACTAACTTTTTTAGGACATCTGTTCGGGATATTTTTCTCCTTGAAGTAATACAAAACTGTTAGAGGTTAGCCCCCAAGGAATCTAAGGTACCAAATTTAATTAAGCAGGATTGGAATTGTCCCAAACCAAGAAATATATCTGTGGGGGATATTCTTATCTCCATTATAATTCACATGGTCAAAATTATCCATAATTTGAGGTGCATATGTTTCTTTATCATTCAAATCTTTCAAGTGAAGTTCTCAATACAATAAAAACAGCCACCAACTTCCACCATCGACAGCATGAACTTTGCAATTTTGGAATTTACAGCTGACAAAAAGACATGTAAGAGCCAAATTCGAACTTGATCTCATACAAAAGCCACATTCCAAGTTTCATAAAATCCTGTTGATAAATATTTAACTTATCGTCCGGACAAGAAATGGACGGACAGTTAGACAAACAGACAGATGCCCCAACAGACGGATGTACACCGTTCATTTCTCAATAGCCTAACCCCCCCCCCACTGAATTTTTTTTTTTGGGTGACAAAAAAAATGTCAACAGATATTTTCAGAGATGATATATATAGGACAGAATGGGTGCTTTACACTCTATTATCTTTTCTGTGATTTATAGAGGTTATTTAACGCCAGTAGCATACCAGACTATAAGATGGCCCTGAGGCTGAGCGCTTTCATTGTGTTAATATGTTAGGGAAGAGTTCGGCTGATTTTCCTAATCTTATTGTCTATGATGGCGAAATTCATTCACATCCAGCAAATAATGAATTCCATGCTTCTTAAGAATCCCACAAATTGCTTAGATCTGTATATATTGGGGGATTTAAATAACCACATTTGACAGCCGGGAGACCAATTTGAGCACTTAGCCAGTAATTGATTGATTGTCCTGCTGACCAAGGTTCATGTCAGTCGCCAATACGGTCAATAATATCTAAAGCATACGTACATATGACTTTGGAACAAGACCTTAGCAACTGAAGGAATTAAATGGTCCAGACTCAATGTGATCATATAGATTTGTAATGTAGATTATGAGCCTCTTGTTCAACTATAGGGATTTGGAAAAGGAATGAACCCATTGATAGCTAATTGATTACCATTCATTCATTTGTAGGGATGCTCCCATTCACGCATTTAGTGTTTTGTGAATGTTTATAGTGAATGGGTAAATCCATTCAGGTTGGGGTTACAATCAGCAGTATAACCATTTTTAAATTGCCAGCATGAAATTTCAAAATCATGTGAGACTGATATTCAATGGCTGATGTGCAATGCGGCACAGCTTCGTCAAAATTAGGTATGACCAGTGGTCAAATATACTTGACAATATTTGTTAACTTCCCATAGCTAATATAGGCTTAATGTTGCAAATGAAGGGAATCGCTCAAAATTTAAATACACTTTATATTATCTTTAGATTAATTATATGGTTAGGATCATAATATACAAAGTTTCATTATCAGAAAAAACATTAGTTGGGGACAAGAAATCTCTACTTAAAATGTGGTTATCAATAGTTATTATTCCATAATTTCGACTCATTTGAGCATTTAGCTGCTAACAAATTTGGCATCATGCTAGAATAAGTTACGAAATGAAAACACTTTTATTAATTTTGTATTGATTTTTTTTTTACAATAGAAGTATTTAGGATGGATTTGCTGCTGAGATGATTAACTTAACCCTTTACCCAACAAACCGACCAAAAACGGCCAAATAAAGCTGCAACAGCCTAAATTATTTTGGGTCTGTCTCAATAAAACCATACAAATATGGATATCATTGGAACCGGCTCATTGACCACATTGTGATGGTTACAGTTATGCCCTGTGCCAATGCATTCTCTTATATATGCGAGTCGACCATAGGTCGCCTCGCATATATAAAAGAATGCATTGGCCTAAAAAACACTTTTTACCATTTTTTCTTACATTCTTTAACAATTTTATAATTTGTAATGTGTTAAGCCAATGCATTCTCTTATATATGCGAGGCGACCTATGGTCGACTCGCATATATAAGAGAATGCATTGGCACAGGGCATAACTGTAATTGGCACAGGGCCGTTCTGTTGGGTAAAGGGTTAAAAGGTCAGTGAAATTTGAATTTTATGTTGTTTTTTTTTAAAGATGAATATTCCAAGCTATGACACAGGAGAGACTGTTTTTGAATAAAACTTGCTGGCAAGAGCCTGACAAGGTCAACAATCTGGAACTCAAGTTTTTTTGCACATATACATCAATTTTGGGGTGAGTATACCTCAAAATCTCTTAATCAGGCAGCATAATAGAAAGTAACCTTAATGGAGCTAGGTTGCACAATGGTTAGAGTGTACGACTTGAGGTCGTTGTCAACACAGCATTATGAGTTTGATGCTCGCCCGATGGCGGAATCCTGAGTTTCACAACAGCAGATATGGTGCAAGTTAATTACCGGTAATCTGAGTATGACTGTTGAGTTATGCGCTGTTCAAATCTCGTGCCTAGTTGTTACCGTTGAACAAGGTTATTTATGCTGTGACTGCTTCGCACCATGCACTCTTGCATCCAGGGAGTACTTGATTCATGTCAATAGATCTTTTCAGTATGTTAAAGATGCATAATCCGAATTAACGCTCCTAAATTACTATTTCTTTGGTTTCGGGGTAAAAAATATTTGATTCAATCGAGTAGAGGAACCCACCCATCAAAGATCAGAGTGATCAGATATTGATTTTTGAAGTTTGTTGTTTCTTGAGATGTGCAGTTATTTGTGGCCCAGAAAAAAGTTGTTAAACCGACGGGCTTGGACATAATTGCGGATGAAGATGGATAACTCTAAAATCAAGTGGCAATATGGCCAAATTTCGTGATACTCAAGTGATAATTCGACCATATTTCATTGAACAAAATGTTGATAAATAATAGAATTTGGGAAATTTGCTACCATAGTTGACAGTGGTTAGCATATTTTTGTTGCAATTAAATGATTCTGATAACTAAAGCGTATTTTGAACAAATGTTGTTGTAACTTGATGATATGAGGACCGTCTGATCGGATTGAGTACCTTTAACCCATTGAGTGCCAGGTCCGATTTTTGTATCGACCCATATACCCTGTGCCAATGCATTCTCTTATATATGCGAGTCGACCATAGGTGGCCTCGCATATATAAGAGAATGCATTGGCCTTACCCAAAAAAAAAACAAAAAACAAAAAAACAAAAAAAACAAAAAAATTCATTTTTTTAAGGGCACTCTACAGACCATAAATTAGGGCCGATGAGATCGGCCCCTGGCACTAAAAGGGTTAAGCTTGATATGCGCCAAAGTCGTTGTAGCTGGGGTTGCTTCATCGGAGGATGGAATTGATAACGTTGTCACATGCCCAAGCCTGAGTTTAGTATGTCTGTCATTTGCAGAATGAGGTTCTCAGAGGGTGAATTTAGTGATGCTATGCTATAAAATTTCTTCACATAGATTCTATTTCTTTTTTAGTTTATTTTCTCTATATCCCAAATTGGCAGACGACACATTGCATAATCAAGATTCCCAATGGGTGTACATCACAATTTTCACCATTTGGGAACTTCAATCTGAGTCTATGTCTACCATAATAGATGAAGCCATGCAGAAAGAGGTCCCCAGAGGTGAATTTGGTGATGCTAGCCTGCTATGTGGGATAGCTTCACTAAATTCACCCTCTGGGGACCTCATTCTGCAAATGACAAGCACACTAAACTCAGACTTGCACATGCCCTGATTTTGACATGGTAATAATTGATGTAAAGTGCATTCAAACTAATTAACTGTATAATGTGCTATATAAATGGATTTATTATTATTACATGGTATTTAACCCTTTTTTACTAAATGGATTCCCCCATCAGTTATAAAAGCATAAATAGGAATGGTCTATTATTCATTTGGAGGGTGTTCAGGAAAAATTAGAAGATGACAGACAGATGAAAAGATAATACAAAATCAGAAGTATTCCTATATATTCATTAGTAGGAAATGTTCAGATAATTGATTCAGTTCAGTTCAGTTACCTGAACATTTCCTAAGGAAACTTAACTCATTTATTTAGCAAATAAAGGGTTATTTGAAAACAAGGGGTAATCGCATCTAAGATGCTTTTGTCAAGTTTTTTGGCAGTCGAACCAAACTTCTGCCAATAAGGTGCACAACTCCGGGAAAAAAAGTTGGACGGTGGTATATTATTGCAATAGACCTATATACCAAATATCAATTGAATCCGTTAATATTTCATTGAGTTATCGCACTAACGGTGATAAAATTGTGATTAAAATAGACAAACTAAGACCCATAACTCCGGAAAAAAAATTCGGACAAATCGTCCGAGATATTGTTGCAATAGACTCATATACCAAATATTGTTTAAATCGGTTAATATTTCATTGAGTTATCGCGCTAACGGTGATAACATTGCTAAAAATAGACAAACTAAGACCCATAACTCCGCGAAAACAATTCGGACAAACCTGGTTTTCGAACTCGTCCGAGATATTGTTGCAGGAGACTCATATACCAAATATTGTTGAAATTGGTTAATATTTCATCGAGTTATCGCGCTAACGGTGATAAATTTGCTAAAAATTGACAAACTAAGACCCATAACTCCGGAAAAAAAATTCGGACAAACCTGGTTTTCGAACTCGTCCGAGATATTGTTGCAAGAATCTCATATACCAAATATTGTTGAAATTGGTTAATATTTGCATGAGTTATCGCGCTATCGGTGAAAAACTTAACTAAAAACCATCTAAGATGGATAACTCTTGTAAAAAAGTTCGGATGTGACCCATTTTCTACAGGCAGTAAATAGTCATTGGGAGCAACTGCCATACCAAATTTTTTTTGAATCCTTCACAAATGTCAAAGTTATAAGGCATTATTTAGGTCCGCCCGCCAACCGTCCCTCGTCAAACCATAAGTCGAGTTTTTGAAAAACTCGACTAGAAAAACTCGACTAACAAGGTAGGGGTCATCCTATCTGATTTGGTCCAATTTGCCATACATGTATTTGTGAGACAATATTAGTGAAATAGCATTAAAGATGGATTATCTCTTTAAATAACAAATTTTAAATATTTGGTGGGTATAAAATAATAAATATGAATTGAAAACCCCTTTCCGAAAATGCTTCTATCAATTAATATTGATTTATTTCGAATATTTTATTATGAAATGAGATGATTAAATGGGACACTTCATTGTTCTATTTTAAGAATAGACCAATTCAGGCAATACCATATAGCGATATATAGAGCTAGATCATTAGGCTGTTCCCATAGCTACATTCCGAATGCCAAATGTCCCAGATTGATTGTTTGTATTGTTTTATTCCATAGTTATAAGCGATAATGAGTCTAATTAACATTTATTTGTGACAAAATTACACAATACAATTTCTGGTCTCTGTTAACAGTAACCACTATTGTTTGTTAGCTAAACAACCACATGTTTTAGACAAGAAAATATTCGAATTATAATCAATATTAATCGATAGACGCATTTCAGAACATGAGTCTTTGATTCATATCTAATATTTTATACCCCAGTAACTATATAGCACATGTTTCAAAGAGATAGACCATCTTTAAGATGGCTTTATGACCAGCTATGAAGAGAATCATTCTCACACTTTTTTACTCATAAACAATCTCTCTGTTCTGATACCTGCTATTTTGTCACCTATGGGTAAAGAAAGGGCTTGAACTCTTTCGCACTCAGGGTATAAAGACAACTGAAATGAATAGGATGATATAAAAGGGGGAGTTCAATTACACTGAGGATGAATAAACACACACCAATCCCATTATGTCAGGCACTTAGAAAAGGATCTGTTCTCCACTCAACTGGCCTTTTTTGCGTATTAAAATCTGTTCAGTCAGACGTCATAGCAGTGAAGACATCCACAGACGGTGTGAACAAGGAGATATGTTGACTCTATCCAGACATCCTTAATCAAAGTTCATCTTATCTCGACAAATAATAGAAATCCAAAGATATCGGTTGGATTGTACGGAGAAGATTAAATACACTCTGTTGTATAGACAGGCATGGTTGGTCATTGTTTGCTGGGTTTTGTCATGCGTCTTGGATATAGGAACAAAGTTTGTGTTTGTAGAATTATCGAACAAATATTTCACTTGTTCTGTGTTAAACTTGTATATTTTAATGTCCTAGTGATAAGTGCTTGAGAAAAAAAGTCTGTCAATATAAAAAATCTCAGCCTTGAAACCTGAAACTTGCAGTTTTTAGTATCATGAGAACGATCGTTGTTGACGATGATAATGTGGTATTCATGATTTTATATTGGTTGGCTGTTGTTTTGGTTTGACAAAAGAATACAAGTGCACCGCTAGGCGGAGGTAACGCCCCCGACTGTACAATCAGAGAGGATTTTTCTTATTTTTGTGCAAATGCTTATTAAATGGCACTTTGTAAAGTTATGTTATTCATGAGTAAACAATCCAAAATCAAGTTATCATCTGGAAACCAAAAAAAGTAGCAGAAAACCTGAATTTTCTAAGTCCAAAAAGGGGTGTAACTCTGGAAAAAATGGGCGGACGAAACTACAGCTATGGGGAAATCTTGTCCCCCCCCCCCGGCTGGTCTATTGGCATACCAAAGATCAACTGAATTGAGTTAGCGAAACCAAAGTTATGAGTTGAAACGTTCGTACGGACAATTTTCTAAGTCCAAAAAGGGGCGTAACTCTGGAAAAAATGGGCGGACGAAACCACGGCTATGGGGAAATCTTGTCCCCCCGGCTGGTCTATTAGCATACCAAAGATTAACTGAATTGAGTTAGCGAAACCAAAGTTATGAGTTGAAACGTTCGTACGGACGGAAGGACGGACGGACGGACGGACGGATGGAGGACTCCACTATATACCCCCAAATCTCCATCGGAGATCGGGGGCATAATAATTGGTGTGTGGAGGAAATAAAAAAACGTGCAGCCAGATGCTGGTAGCTTGTGTATTTTACACATCGTTATATGCAAAATATATATAAACAAAACAAGTTCCATATTTTGTATCAACAAGCCATGCGCTGTGTATTCTGATTGTCTGTATCAGTTCGACCTTCACAATTATTGCCTTATATGGCTGCACGGCATTACTGTGTGATCGGCACAGGAGAGTTTTTATTTAATGTACGGTCCAAGCTGATGGTGAAGTGAATAGTTTATTCTCCTATCACACAAATTCTAATATAACAGGTGCGTGTTTTATTTCAGATGTAGTTTAACCCTTTACCCAACAAACCGGCCAAAACCGGCCAAATAAAGCTTCAACAGCCTAAAATATCTTCGGTCTGTCTCAATAGAACCATACAAATATGGATATCATTGGAACCGGCTCCTTGACCACATTGTGATAGTTACAGTTATGCCCTGTGCCAATGCATTCTCTTATATATGCGAGTCGACCATAGGTCGCCTAGCATATATAAGAGAATGCATTGGCCTAAAAAAAAATCTTTTTTTAACACTTTTTACCATTTGTTCTTACATTCTTTAACAATTTTATAATTTTAATGTGTTAAGCCAATGCATTCTCTTATATATGCGAGGCGACCTATGGTCGACTCGCATATATAAGAGAATGCATTGGCACAGGGGCCGTTCTGTTGGGTAAAGGGTTATAAGTAATCTAACCCAAACAGCAACATCAACTGCCAATACCATTGAATATCTAACAACCCTAGTGGAACAGGACTACCATTCCAAGCAGCAGCTACTGGCGCACACAAAATGGCGAAATACATGGACAAATGTACTTCTGTTTTTTTGTGAATACACGCATGTATAGTAGGTTACAAGCATCTCGCCGTGTTCTCCATTTTACTAGTATAGATGTATTTCTGTTCTCCTCATTTATAAAGTGCATGTCCTGGGAATCTACAGAGATACTGAATGTTCTTCATTGTGTCATACCAACCTGAACGATTTGATAATCCGGCCACAATCTGTGATCATTACAAACATTAAATTGTAAATTGCACAGAGTCAGAGACTGAACATTTTGAAGCAATAATTTCTACTACTTTGTATACACTTCATCACTTCACATATGGGTGAAATATACTAGTACATTTTTATTTCTGATATAATCCCAAGATCAAAATAGAATACTGATTCCTGAAAGAATAATGTGCATATAAAGAACAACATTCATGGCCTTCGAAGTGGGTCGCGATCATGTGAAAAATAACATAAAAGTCTGTAAAGACAGTATCATCAACAAGAACATGAAAAAATAGCTTGACTTTTGTTATTTTTTTCATTATTAATAACACTCCAATAATGAGATTTTGCATGTGAAAACTGTTGTTATGTATACATTATTATTATAGTGGAATTACCGATAAAAGTCCAATTAGTCAATTAAGATATCAAAAATGTTCACAACTTGATGGTAAACATTGGAGAAGGCTCAAGCATTGAAAAATATTATGAAATATCATATTCAGACTAAAAAAAATTAATTAGTACATGATTAGCGACATTTGTTGATAAATATCTGTGAATTTTTTTTTTACATAACACTGTTTTCAACATTTCGTTGTTGGAGAACTATTAATACTGAATATTTAGAAAATGTTTATCTATTTCTCCATGTACTCATTGGTGGTGTTGTTTTCAGACTTTTATATTTTTTTGCACATTTACCCACTGCGAGTGCCTTGGGTCCATTTAGCACCTTTCTATGCCATATACTTTTTAACAAGTAGATCTCAGTAAATGTTCAGATAATAACTTGTTATCTGAACATTTACCCACCAATGAATATGAATTATATTATCTGTTTTTCTGTCTTCTTGTCTGCTTTTATTATCTGAACCCCCCCCCCCCCCCCCCCCCACCCAAATGAACAATTCTATTCCAACGTATACCTTGTATAACTGAATACATTTAGTATAGAATGGGTTAAATGGTAATGATACATAAATCACTTATACCGGCTTCCCATGGTTCATCTTCATGCAGAGCGGACTTCACATCCGGCTGACATCACTTGAATTCTTAAATCCATCACTCAATTCTTCACACTATATAACCCTTTAATGACGGGAGCTTCACTTGTGCACCATTAAAGATCCTGTGCCAGTCCATTCTCTTATATATGCAAGCCTCCCATAGATATATAAGAGAAGGCACTGGCTTACAAGATCAAGGTAAATATTGTTAGGCCAATGCATTCTCTTATCTATGCAAGGCTCCCTATGGGAGGACTCGCATATATAAGAAAATGCATTGGCACAGGGTTTTTGCATAATTTCAGGAAGCTTCTGTCATGAAAGGTTTAGTAAACACAGTGATATAACCTCTAACTGCATACAATCCAGTGATAGTTACCATGACAACAATAAACAAACATGAATTATTTTAATTAAGGCACAATCATACCTGGAGAGACCAAAGTTAGTAATATGACGGATGCTTGGAGTACAGAGATAGCTTTGACCATAGGGCAGCATCTGCGGGTCATGTTAACGAAAAGGGTTATCTCCCTTCAAACTGCTCCTGAAATAATTATAATAATATCATTAACTTTTATCTCATAATAATCATGACGATTACCCGCAATTTTATATAATCACACCATTGCAGACCTCAAAATTACAGTAATGCCCTAAAGAATTGACTCCTTAACCACAGCAGAATTATGGGTAACTTTTCAGGATTTAGTCGGAAATATGGCTTGTTGCCATTCTTCAGAAAGCCAATATAGAATTTCATGCAATCCTAAAGCAATGCTCTCTAGAAGATGCAAGCCCTTAAAATAATTTTTATTTGACTGTCTGACATTTGGACAGGCACCAAACAGACATGGTCTGACATTTCAAAATGAGGCCTGACATGACTTTTTTTATCACCGGATATAATGCCAAGAGAAACTAATAATGACATATTATCCCCCCAATTATGTTCCTCTTCTCAATTGTCACTTTTTAACTAACTTTTTAAATAAAGAAAATCTGCCCACACTGGCCACAACATCAAACATGCTTGGCAATTTCACGCTCAATTCTTAGAGGTTATAGAAATCTTCACTTGTTCTGATCCCGGCGCTGTTAATAGTATCATGTAAGGGTAGGCCTATCATTATGAACATATGACTGTATGGAAACGCAGGACAGTAGTATGTTATAACTCGACTGGGAGGAAAAACTTGTTCCATAAATTTTCCAATTCCAATATTTTGTAGACATCCAAGTTCTAATAATCATACATCTGAAAAACCCAGATTTTGGCAAAACAAATTAAAAACTACTCTCCAATAGAATATATTTCATTTAACAGCACACTATATCAATTTATGTTGCAAAATATCACATTACCAGTGATATTTCTTTTAATTTTTTTTTTTTTCATTTTTAAAAATACGTCAATATTTCAACCTGACATTATGTCAGACAATTTCAAAGCAGAGCCTAACACATATGCAAATTCGATTTTGACATCTGACAATTGCCCGTGTCAGACCGCTTGTTTTGAGCCTTGAGAAGAAACAAGCCAATTTATTCATCCTCCAAATGAATAATGGACCATTCCAATGTATACTTTCATACTGAATGGGAGAGTCCATCAAATAACACATTATAACATTATAACACAAGGATTAAACCCTGGCATTAGCATTCAAAATCTGCTCCAGAGTTCACAAATAAAACATACTTAAAAGGACAGCGAAGAGGCTTCTACTCTTAAATGAATCCTTCTAAAATCAGCCACTGAACAGCGAAGTGAAGGCAAGCCAAGAAATAGTGTCTCACATTTGCAGAATGAGGTCCCCAGAGGGTGAATTTAGTGATGCTACCACACACAGCAGGCTAGCATCACCTTATTCTGCTAAGGCCTCATCTTCTGGGAAGTATCTGTAGCCTCAAAGTAACATTGCTTTAGTTACTTTATGCCTTCGGTTCAGTTTTTATATCCCTTAATTTTCAGAAGATAAAATGCATAACGAGGTGACAGATGGGTTAGCATCACCAACTTCAACTCGGGAACTTCAATATTATCCTAGGACGTACTCCCATACTATAGTTGAGGCCAAAGCAGAATGAGGTCCCCAGAGGGTGAATTTGGTGGTGCTAGCTCACTGTGTGGGATAACATCACTAAATTCACCCTCTGTGGACCTCAATCGGCAAATGTCAGACACACTATTTCAAGGCATTTAATGTGGTCGGACACTAAGCCGTATCTCAGGCAAATTATAGAGCTGAATAAAATACTGTAAATGGATTTAATTTCGTTGGTAAGAATTTTCGCGATTTAGCAACTTATGACTTTTTCGTGGGTTCGTAAATTTGTGGGTCTGCTAGCTTTTACCAATTGTTACCTACAGACTCCCAATAATAACAGTCAAAAACATCATGACCATGTAGTTTATAGACAGAACAAAATGCATATCTTAATCGTGAACCTTTTATCGAATGAGTTGCAGATGGCACAAGGATATATTTTGCGAGAGCGCAGCTTGAGCGAAATGTAACTATGCACCTTCCGCAACAAGTTTGATAAAATATTCGAGATTCTAATGCAAGTTGTGTTCTGTATTTATTCTAAACTGTTGTGTGAGATAAATTAAATCCACACTGTTACCTTCATTGAAACTATGGCTACCTTTTTGTGATATAACTCTGACGAATAGGGGCATCGCCCAATGCAGATAGTTGACGTAATGTACGTCATCTTTCTTGTCGACAACGTACGTCAACAATAATAGTTCCGGCTTGTATTCCACTAGAGGTATACACTAATATGTATTCAATGTCTTGTATTCCGTTGAATACATGTGCCTCACGTCGATGGGTGTAGAATAAAGGAACATCTTGTATGGAGAATATTAAAGACATATTATGTGCTTATTTCACTACTTCGAATTTTACGCCAGTCCACTACATCCATTTAAAGAATGTATCATTAAACTATTATTGTCAAATAATTCAACAAACATTGCATGTACAGTAATGCCCTAAATAATCGACCCCTTAACCACAGCAGAATTATGGGTAACTTTTCAGGATTTAGTCGGAAATATGGCTTGTTGCCATTCATTGGAAAGCTCTGTTATAAAACCATTATATTGAGTAAGAACACCATTATAATCAGTATACAGTAATGCTCTAAATAATCGACTCCTTAACCACAGCAGAATTATGGGTAACTTTTCAGGATTTAGTCGGAAATATGGCTTGTTGCCATTCATCGGAAAGCTCTCGGGGAGAGCTTTCTGATGAATGGCAACAAGCCATATTTCCGACCAAATCCTGAAAAGTTACCCATAATTCTGCTGTGGTTAAGGAGTCGATTATTTAGAGCATTACTGTATATATACTTTAGATAATGTTGGTGGGACATATGCATAATGGTATATGAAACAAAAGGGAGAAGTTGCACATTTTAGGGAGAAGATGTCTCACAAGTCGCCCTATAGGCTGGTCCCTGTCTCACAAGTCGCCCTATAGGCTGCATGGTCCCTGCTATTAGTATGGAAATATATATTATGCAAAAATTGTTCACATTATGTTCAAGCCACACTAACTGACGGACAAATTGTCACAAACGTGACAGAGATTGCATGGTGATAAGAGATATTTTATGGTAGGAATCATCCTAGACACTGGGTTATATATCAGTGTTAGATCTGCCAGCCCTCTGGGTGTGTTTGTTGATCAGATCTTCAATAGATAACAAGGGGACATAAATATGTTCAGGGTTAGGGTGGTATGCTGTCATAAGAGCTCTCAGATGAGAGGGGGGCATAAACCTGCCATATATGATGGGGGATAGTTTATTTTCGCTATCATTAGTGGTAAATTATTATAGACAGGTCAAGCTGGTGTTAAGTAGCACTTCCGTTGTTTTCATCTATTGTCATTGAATGTGTGCAAGTTTTATTGAGAAATATGACCCTTTGCTCAGACTAAATAAATCTACATTTTCAAAGGTTAACAACAGAAGCAGTAGAGGTCAACAGTATCACACTTGAAAACAGTATGTCTGACAGAATGAGGTCCCCAGAGGGTGAATTTAGTGACAAAATCCCACATGGTGGGCTAGCATCACCAAATTCACCATCTGGAAACCGCATTCTGCTTAGGCCTCAACTGCTATGGGAGACCGAGGATCAGACTGAAGTTCCCCAGTTGAAGTTGTTGATGTTCACCCGGCCATTTAGTCACCTTGATGATGCATTTTATATTCTGCAAATTAGGGGATAAAGAAACTGAACAGAAGGGAAAAGTAACCAAACACAATGTTAATTGGAGACTATATAGATACTTCCCAGAAGATGAGGCCTAAGCAGAATGAGGTTCCCAAAGGGTGACTTTTGTGATGCTAGCCTACCGTATGGGGTAGCATCACTAAATTCACCTTCTGGGGACCTCATTCTGTAAAAGTCAAACACACGATTTCAATGCTTGCTCAGTACTATGCAGATATCAGGGTACTTATCAGAATTCAAATACAAGCATCAGTGCCAAGGCCAAAGTACAAGTGTTCAGAAGGATACTTAAACAGAATCCAGAATTCAAATTACTTGCATCAGTGCATGTTCTAGAGGACACAGTCTTCGGAAGGGTATTTCCCCCCCCCCCCAATTCAAGTACTCGTATTAGTACACAAACTGACCAAGGTAATTTGGTGCCCCTGAGTCCCTAACTGCTTTCCTTATATGTACCGTAGTAATTTAGTTAGTTATTTGGAGCAGCATTAAAGACCCTGTGCCAGGCATTCTCTTATATATGTGAGTCTCCCATGGGGAGCATATATAAAAGAATGCACTGGCTTATAAGATCGAGGTAACTATTGTTAAGCCAATGCATTCTCTTATATATATGCAAGGTGCAATATGGTCAAATTCAGGAAGCTCCAGTCATGAAAGGGTTAATGCCACTTGCAACAGCTATATGTGACCCGCCATATCAAATCCAGTCGGAAGTCGGGATTTTTTTACCCTGTGCCAATGCATTCTCTTATATATGCGAGTCGACCATAGGTCGCCTCGCATATATAAGAGAATGCATTGGCTTAACAATTTTTTATCATGTTTTTTAAATAAATGTTTCTTACAATTTTTAGGACATAAAATAAAAAAACATCCATTACCCTGCAGGGAGCCCCACACATATATAGAAGCACATAGAAGAGTGTCGTCTGCTCATGTTTGTCTGGGGCTCTGTATGGGTGAAATTATAAAATTGTTAAAGAATACAAGAACAAATTATTAAATTTGTAAAAAATTGTTAGGCCAATGCATTCTCTTATATATGCGAGGCGACCTATGGTCGACTCGCATATATAAGAGAATGCATTGGCACAGGGTAAAAAAATCCCGACTTCCGACTGGATTTGATATGGCGGGTCACATATATGGTTAGATCGTGACATAAAAGGAGACCTAAATTCAGGAAATGTCACCAATATATTTCTGCATTGGAAAATAAACAAATATGCCTTGATGGATTCAATGCATTAAAACTGTAAAGATGGATATTTACATTAACAGCACTTGACTAAGCCTGTCTTCCTGAAAGGTCTCATGTGCTGATGTGAAATAAATAATAAAGTCTAAGATTCTAAATTAGATTTATATCTGTTAACCATTTCTATACTAAATACTCATTGACGAGTAGTTATCCCTTAGGAAATGTTCAGATAATAAGTTCAACATAGGTCATTTGTTGAACTTATTATCTGAACATTTCCCTCCAATAAATAGAAATCCTGCACTTTTATTATTTGTCATCTGCTTTTTTTTCTGATGAACACCCCTATAGATGAATAATAAACCATTCCAATGTATACTTTTATAACTGGGTGGGAGAATCCATTTAGTAATATTTACATACTAAGTGTTGTCATCACTAAATCCAGCATTCTGATTGGTCGGCGCACACGTGGCTAGTTGCAGTTATTTCTCGGTGAATGCGCAACGCCTCATAACACCAAGCTCATAACACCATCGATACGTCATTGGGTTTGGAAAGACGAACGCGTAATGTTTTGGGCGCATTTGGACTCGCACAGGATTGACTTAGTACATCATCGGGTTTCAATATGAAGAGAAATTGTTCCTATTAACTTTTGCCAAGGGTGCTATTGGGTATTTTGGGCTGTTTTTGTCACGATACACTTTTCGATTTAAATACATTTACAAAAGTGGCTTTTTCGCTAAATGTATATAATATATAAGGATTAACTGTCATATGGACTATTTTTATGGAGATGTAACCGTGAGGTCAGTGGTCATAACTTGTATGTAAAACCCTTCGGGTTTTACACAAGTTATGTCCACTTACCTCACGGTTACATCTCCATAAAAACAGTCCACATGACAGTTAATCCTTATTTGAAGGGGTTAACAGCGATCAATACCACCTTGCACCTTCGTCCTAAATGGATTCATACAATCATTTCCAAAAGCATACACATTGGTACTGATTGGCGTGGTCTATTTTTCAGTTTTGTGGGATATCCAAATAATATAAGCAGATGACAGGCAGAGAATCACCATATAGATCCTTTTCTAAATTAGTGGACATACCGTAATGCCCTAAATAATCGACTCACTGAGAGCTTTCCGATGAATGGCAACAAGCCATATTTCCGACTAATCCTGAAAAATTACCCATAATTCTGCTGTGGTTAAGAAGTCGATTATTTAGGGCATTACTGTAACTGGAACATATTAGCCAATGTTGTTGGAGACATTGAATGAATCATAATCACAGGTCTGTTGTCTCTCAGTGCAAAACAGTTCTTAATATTAATTGCTGCATCACCGTGACTTCATAATCAATCAAACTTTGATCTGATTTAGACAGTCCAATTTCACTTGGCCTTTATTTTAATTGTAAAGTTGGCAGAGAAAGGAACTCATTTTCTGAAGCATGTGCCACAGACAGCCTTATCACTTGGGGGAAGCCACAATTCTTAAATTGCTGTAATCATTCTCCTGCTGCTGACTGGTCAACATTTTGCCAATTTTCCAAAGAAAGCAGATGATATCTTGCAGGCCTCAAAATATGGTGCTGGACATTTGCAGAATAAGTCCCCAGCATACGGTGAATTAATGAGGCTATACCCAGCAAAGCAAAGGAAAGCTATGGGAGACCTAGACACAGATTTAAATTCTCAGATGGTGATGTACACATTGATTATGCATGATGTCATCTGCCAATTTGGGGATATTGAGAAACTAACCTAAAAAAAGGAAAAATAAGTTTCTAAGAAACTGAAAACTTGTTAATTTGATAATAAGGATACTTTCCAGAGAAGATGAGGCCTAAGCAGAATGAGGTGTGCAGAGTGTGAATTTAGTGAAGCTAGCCCACTATGCGGGATAGTGTCACTAAATTCACCCTCTGGGCACCTCATTCTGCAAATGTCCAGCACCCTATACTGAGTCCTATATCGTATGAGGGTCTCATTAAATTGATCTAAAATCTCTAATCAAAAACAGAATTGTTTATATATGCATTAGGATGAATGTGAGCCAAACTATATAAGGTTAGAGCATAAGAACAGTTCTTTACCAGAATCAATCAAGTCAAAAACGAGAATTATTCTAGTAATGAACTATTCACATGCTCTGAACAACTTAGATCACAATTGACTGTACACAACAATGGGATTAGCTCGAAATCACTATTGAGCGGATGTCAACCCATTTGCATTGGCCAATATTGAACATGCCTTAGAAATTTGTGTGCTTTTCAAAAAATTGGGGAATGATTGTAACAATGGGATTGTGCTCTATAAGACACATATTGTTGATTCATGAGAATTTCTAGTCGAAAATTAATGCTTATCTCTACTGTAAGTGTAAACTTCAGCTAAGGTCCTCGGTTGGTAGAGGAAATAAATAGAGCTTCGTCTCAATCATAGTGCTCGGCAGTACCCTCTCAATCATCAATACAAACTCAAAAGAAGTTTATCTTTGCATTATATGAGTATTGAGTGTTGAGTACGGGAGCAGTGTACTGAAAGAAGGCGTTCAATAAACAAGTATTGATTTTTAGATGGATAATCTGTGTGAAAGAAATAAAGATCAATCTGGTGAAAAATTGATGGCTTTTTATGCATAAAATACAGGAAGGTTATATCGTCTGGGTATGGGAACGGTGCAGATCACGCGGGTGACGAGGTTTTTTATGACGCAAGTATTAAGTTTTATGGATCAGAGCACTCAATTTACGTCTGTTGAATTTAACTATAAATATAAGTTATATCTGAAGGCAGTTTGATTCAATTATTCTGTCTGAAATGTTTGGAATAGAACCCAATTTGAAGCCCAATTATGGTGTTGCATACCACCATTTCTATCAAGATTAAATTAGCAGTCGAGACTAACCACCACCTCCCTGATATCATATTAACCCTTTCTTCACTAAAACTCATTGGCGAGCAGTTCCCTTAGGAAATGTTTAAATATTAAATTCAACAAATGGCCATAGGCCGTTTGTTGTACTTATTATCTGAACATTTCCCACCAATTAATAGGAATCTTTCGGCACTGGTATAATCTGTTTGACTGTCTGTCTGCTTATATTTCCTCAACAACCCTCCGAATAAATAATAGACCATTCCAATGTATACTTTTATAACAGAGTGGGAGAATACAATCAGTAAACAAAGGATTAAATTCTGAAGTATGATGCCAATTAAAGATACAGTAAGCATGTGCTGGAATATTCAAATCATATATATGCGCACCAAGCCATCATCGTTGTAATATGACCACAGCTACTGAAAGTGGCGAAAAATGCCAACCCACCATCCATCACTTTTAAGTCTGGGACATTGTCAGTGTCATTTCCTTTAAAGGCACAGGTTATAGGTTATAGGTTATAATTTAGAAATAAGAGTAACCATATTATTAAATTTTCCACAAGAATATACTAATAATAAAGTTCAATGATAGTATGAATGCAATATTATCCACAAAACACACTTTGCGTGAGCCAAGCATTTGTTTATATACAGCACGTAAATAATGAGTGATAAGCAAAACACTCATTTTGTGAGTGATTCACAGTGACCCATTCAACATTGAAATCTTGAGAGGCAATGATTAGCAAGCACTATATCGGTATGTTGGTATTCCTGTTAGAATAGTCACAACCGTTAAAACTGTCATAAACAGAAAGAATATAATGTTATAGACAAAGTTTGTTCTAATACCAATTATAAATAACGAGCATATTGCATATTATTACTATATGCTATGCAAACAAATGCCAAATTATGTAAACAAATAATAAATAAAGAGTATGCGATAAGCACAACACTCAACAACAGGGAGACGTACCCCAATAAGTGAACTTTGGTTAGAAATGTCACCAAGTTGTTTATAACATACTGATATAGCCCTCGCTGATCATTGCCTCTCATGATTTTGGTGTTGATTGTGTCACCATGAATCATTCTCACAAAAAAATCACCACGGTGTCGAGTGTTTTGCTTATCACTAACTATTTACGTGTTGAATACAAACAAATGCTCGGTTCACGCAAAGTGTGTTTTGTGGATAATATCACATTCATACATCATTGAACTTTATTATTAGTATATTCTTGCAGAAAATTTCATAATTTGTTAATTCTTATTTCTAAATTATAGCCTATAACAAAGGCCATCCATGCTTTTTAAGGAACTGACACTGACAATGTCACAGACTTAAAAGTGATGGATGGTGAGCTGGTGTTTTATGCCACTTTCAGCAGCTAAGGTCATATTACAAAGATGATGGCTTGGTGTGTCATGGAACCTGACCATTCCACACAGTGAATGAATGAGGGTGACGACCCCCCTCCCCCTGGCATCCGGCATCCGGCTTAAAATGGACCCCGGCATCCGGAATACGCCATAACAGAGAGGCGGCATCCGGAATACTATTTGATTAAATTTATTGAAAACAGACTCGGGAACGAAGTGAACGTTGGCATGAGGTATTGGAATTAGTCTCCGTATTGACTAGTAATGATTTGATTTAGCAGCTTTACGGAAAGATTAAACTTTTTACTAAATGTATGATCTCGTATCATACATATATATATACGACTGTCTAACTTACTCGCGGCCATATTGGATCCACCAGGTCCGGTTCCGTCGTTTTAGTGCTACAGTTCAAAGTTTTGGAATAGCATTTCCATATTTGACATAAATGGAAGTCATGAATATTCAAAAGCTCCATATATGGAAATGCTACTCCAGAACTTTGATCTGTAGCAATAAAACAACCGGGACTGCATGGAAGAATATCTGATACCATGGAACCGGACCTGCATGCATGGTGGATCTAATATGGCCGCGAGTTAATGACAGGCGTTAATGATAGGGCGTATTGGGTGGGGGTGAAAGGCATAGACCATGTTCCAAATGACAGGAGTGGTATAATATACTGAATGAGGAGAAGTTGAAGTGGCATACGTGCGGAAACCACCTATATAGCCAATCTTGGGTGACCGTTCATGGTCGTACACGGTAGTATTAAACACCAGGGACACGCAAATAGAAAACTAACATCTTTTTAATATTTAATATTTCAAATTAAAGGTACTCAATCAGAGGGTCTCCATATCATCACATTCCAACAAAAACGACAACATGTTTTGAAATGCCGCTTCAGTTATCATAATCTAATAATTGCCCAAATATAACGAAAAGCACAATCAACTATAGTATAAAATTCCACAAAACCCTGCAAAACCTGTTATTTATCAACATTTTGTTCAACGAAATTTTGCCGGTTTGTCAAATATCTAACACAAAAAGCCACTTGATTTTACCCGCAATTTGGTCAATGAAATTCTTCTCGTTGACTGTCTATTGGGCCACCTAAAATAATAGATTTCAAACATCGATATTTGATCACTCTGAGCGGTGATGGGTGCATGGGTTCCTCGACTCGAATCAAATATGTTTTACCCCCTCCCCCCCGAAGCCAACGAAATAGTAATTTGCGAGCGTTTATTCGGATTGAGTACCTTTAACAAACGTATAGCATTATACATGTGCAGTATAGTAAGCACATTCTCAGCTAAGTGGGCCCAATGCACATGATGTTTCACCGAAAAATCGAAGTTAACCATAAGAGCCAATTCGGTTAGTTTCTTGAAGTAGAGTATCCATATAATTGAAATCTGTATTGGCGGACGTTTTAACAAATTATCCCCTGACATACAACAGATGGAAATATGGGCTAGTTTCCACTTTCCCATGCGACAGAATACGTTACATACGTTACCACTGCCGACTAGGCTAACGTCATTATGTATAACACATCGAGATTGCATTCGGATTTGCAAAGTATTAAAATGATCTGAAACTCGTTCAAGATCACAAAACTAGTGCTCTAATTCATTCTCTTCTCGATCCTTGGAAATTAAGCAAACATGTATTGTGGCGGACATGCATGTTCAAAATGATATATGATTATATGATATTATAAACTAATGTATTTGGAAGTATATTATCTGCGATGGCTGTCTATTCAAATCAAGATTTTACTATTAGCATGCGTCTCGTTCACGGTGGTACCGTATTCTGTCGCTTATACCTTAAGTGCTCACAAGCTATACATTAAACATAAAATACTCATTTGACATTTAGACAATCAATTTTATTCCATATCATGTCAAATGTACAAGTTTAATACTGTTAAATATGCATGCAATTAACAATTAAGCATGCAGTGACTGCGTAGTGGGTAGGTGCTACTTATACGCTCAATATTGTTTATATAGGCTAAATCTGACGTCTGCGTGGTATGGATGGGGTCTCGACGTGATATATATGAACGTTGTGAAGTCAGTTACATAATTGTACATTGACGCACACAGCCGTGCTCTTTAATATGAAAGCAAGTGATCACAATCGACTAGTCCACGCAATCGTGTATATCCTTCCCAAGAAACAACCAACACGCATTTCCTAATGAATAAATAACTCCTGGCATGTCAGGCACGAAGTCTATTGAAGCTGCCGAGCATTCAACAAATACACGGATCACGTGTGAGATACTGCTTTGAGCTTACGATATATACATGTATGTTTAAAAAATACGATTTTTTCACGCCTATTTTGGAGCGCAAACCACCAAGGGACTTTATTTGATAAATGAAGGTCTGTTGTTGAAAGTTTTAGGTGGGATATGTGTTCAATTCTAGCCAGGGTTGGGGCGATTACATTCCAATGTAATTGATTACAATTACAATTACTTTTGATTTACATGATTATGATTATTGATTAAATATTTTTCAAATGTAATTGATTACGATTACATTACTTTACTAAAATTAAACTGATTACTTTGGATTACATCTGATTACAATGTTTAGTTTCCAACCATTTTGATCCCATAGGAATAACTAATGAAATAAATCAAATTAAAATATCAAATGTTATTTAATAACTATATAATACGTAAACAGGGAACGACTGAACAAATAAAACAACCAAGCAATAAGCACATAAACGTTTTTAATTAATTTGTGATGTTTTGTCATGGAGTTGTGCACCAACATATTGGGAATAGACCATGTTTTATGTGTATTTATTTAATTTTATTAAGTATAGTTTTCATTTCGCTCGAATCCAAAATATCATCGAGTGAAATGTTAATACGCTCGTATATGCTTAGCTGCTAATTTGTATACGAAGCATTTATATAAATGACCCAAATTGCACAAGTAAGCCCAAGATAGAGTTAAAACGAACTTAATTACAAACTATATACCGGCCTGGCTAAATCGACAAGGACTCACTTTATCGTTCATATTGCATCAATGTGAAATGACAACTGTGGACAAAATGAAATTAAAACATGTGACCACAAGACACCATAAACACTCCCCCGATCCAAATTCAGTTGACCGCCGTCAATTTTGATGGGGTTTGTGGTGACTGTTTAATGCGTCTTGGGGGGGGGGTAAATTACAGCACCCTTTGTTTGACCTTAATATATAAAGGAACCGAGAAATGGAATGGGTCACCTACATGAACCGATCTGCGTGGGCGGCTGCCATGTTCGAATAAGGAATGGAAGTCACATGGTTCGTATAAGTTTAATAAAAGCTGAAAAATGTGACTTTTTGAAAAAACAGTGGCGGCCATTTTGAAAAAAAAAGTGGCGTCCATATTGAAAAAAAGTGGCGGCCATTTTGAATCAGTCGACCATTATGATTGGTTTGTTGGGGGAAAAATCAGTCTTCGCAGTTCACATTGACCATTCATGTCAAATTGCATGCTTTGCGTCACAATAAAGTGAACGATTCTGTTACTACCGTTGATACATAATTACATGCATAAGAAGGCAGTGTAACTCACCAAAATTGATCATAAGTGGTGTAAATTCAACATAATTGATATTTCGTTGTTTTCACTTGGTTATTTTCACGTATCCTTCCAAATAATAGTCATCGTATTTCCCGGACAGAACCGATTAAATTGGGAGAGAACCGACTCGATCGGGAGAGAACCGATCGAGATATCACAATTCGCAGTTTTCGTCGTTGTTATTACTCGCACAATAGGATTTTCATTATGACTACGTTATTTGGGAAAACGAATCGAATTATCACCTAGATGGCTCAAAAATTGCGTTTTAACTGTCAAAAACTCACGAAAATGTATAATTTGGATCATCAGGAACCGTCACAAATCAGTCAAGAACCATCACAAATCGGCGATAGAACGACTTCCGATGTAACAGTTCCTACACAGTGGGTGACCATTTCAGTCCATAAATTTGGCCGAAATTATTTAAATTATCTAAATATGCGGGTTTTTCTTTGAAAACTATTTTGGCGATATCACGTACACGGGGGTGATCCAACTGGAACACAAACCATTTGCTAATTGTCATCTCAATACATCCAAAATAGCGTACAAAAGCCTCAATAGAGTATGTACGACCATCAAGTGTGTTCCATCCCATCCAATTGGTTTACGAAACCACGAGACACTCGCTGGTTGGTTTGAGATACTCGATGATGGTTTTGTACACTAGTTGGGACACTCATAGGTTGGGTTGTGGGACATTTTGCATGGGATGGATTTAGACACCAGTTGTTTTAGACACTTCTGATTCTGATGGTTTGAGGTAATCGTCGTGATACATGGGACACCCATTTGGATGGTTATGAACAGTCATTAAATGGCGTGGGACACCCAGTGGATGGTTTGGGGTTCTCAATTGATGGTTTGAGACGCTCGTTGAGTTGTTTGGGATGTTTTGGAATACTCATTTGAGCGGGGTTGGACACCATCGTACTCATAAGTGCAAATATAGTCATTATGGGGGGGGCGTGGGGTCTCTGGAGGAATACGGAACCTAGAAAATCTGATTTATTTGAACATTCCTGGGGTGTAACACATTTGAGGCATCAAACCTTTCGTACGCGATTGTGCAAATAAAACCCAGCAGGCTCTCGGGTTAATAGCCAGTTATGTTGGAAGGGCCACGTTAGAAGGTTTATCAATCTAAACCTCCCCATTATATGAAAATGTCATAGTGTATAATTGTATCTTTCTTCTGCTCATATTACCTGAAAATCCCTCAGAATTAATATAATACATCCTTACACCAGTTTTTTTTATAATTGAATGTCATTATTCCATTTAGTATAAAGAAAGGGCTAAATAATTCATCTCACATGGAGATACTTCGAATTGCGTAATGTCCATGATATACCTGGATATACAGGGTATTATGCTTATCCGTCCATGCTTGACGAGTGTTTCTAGCATATGGAAATTAAGGGAGGGGAAAATGACGCTTCGTTGGTGCAGGTAATATATGCGTACACAACAAATAACAAATCGAGTACATGAGACATTGCGATTTAATGACCGTTTCATGCATAACATCGAGATGTCGAGCTATCATGCAGGTGTTTTATGGGCTGAAACGTTGGAATCTCGATCATGAACCCCACTAAGCTACTAATTGTATGATGCTGCAATACTCGCTATATCTATATTTGCGAATGTTGGAAGAACCCGTTGTAAACTCGATGAAAACTCGAACCTAACATGGGGTGCAAATAGAAATTACTGGAAGGGGTGCATTTAGAAACTATAGGTGAACACCCCTAACAGGGACCTCCAGCCACGTCCCTGCTAACTCGTGAGTTACACTGATTTAACACATCATAGCCTATACTATTAATGACATCAGAACATATATGAAACACAAACAAACATACATGCTTTCACTCTTGCGCATGCACCCACACCCTAAAGATGATCCATGTGCCGGTCTGTCCGAATGATAATTGGGATATTTTCAAGCAGAAACGGTCAAAATGTGAAGCATATCATTCGCATCTTTGACATCCCAGCTCTGGTTTGTCGACATTTCATCGCAGGATCGATCTGCGGCTTTGATACCCGAAGTTATGATGGGTACCCACACTTGGACTTAGCTAGTATTTTTGCAAACCGCTCTGCAGGTTGGACAATTTATGGTTAATTAAACATATATTTTTCTATTGATACACACATTATCCGCCATCTACGACTGATAATTATGGTTCAAACGAACCACCTAACGTCAGAATGTGTCTACTATTTATGATAAAAGCGGAAATGAGTCGGAATTTCTATTAAAGTTATCGGGTGAGAGCAAGCTGTGGTCGCTATCTCATTGAGGGGATATTCCGCTTTGCGAAGTTATGTTTTAATAGTGGATATCACCCCATTTAAAGGTACTCAATCCGAACAGAGGGTCCCCATCTCAACAGATTCCAACAACAACAATCCGATCAAAGGGTCCTATATTACTATTTATTTGGCTTTGGGGGTAAAAAATATTTGATTCGAGTCGAGGAACCCATCAAACAAAGCTCAGAGTTATTAGATATTGATTTTTGAAATTTGTTATTTACTCGAGATGAGTACTAATAATTGCCTTCAACTGCCGTAATCTGCTCGGGATGTGTACACCAAAATCTATTCAAACCGACAAGGATGGATAACTCTAAAATCAAGTGGTAATAATAACGCAATTTTGACTGAGTTCTGGGCCAGAAAGTATTCCCGATAATGAAAAATAATAGATTTCTAAAATCGATATCTAACAAATCTGAGCTTTGATGGGTGACTTCCTCGACTCGAATCAAATATTTTTGACCCCCGAAGCCATTGAAATAGTAATTGAGAGGAGTTTTATCGGATTGAGTACCTTTAAGGACAAGGGGGTCGATACAATTTTCCTCTATTTACCATCACTCTGAATTCTGAAGTTAGCGGACGTAATTTCGTTGTGTTTTTGCTGTTTAACCATTCGGCAAAACTCGTCAGATTCCGTCATCCTTGGCCCGCAGAGGTCACAGGTCGAGGAGTTCAGAATGGCTGTTTAACGTCAAGAAAAATTATCAATGGAAGCATCCGGCATCCGATATATGTGCCCGACGTCATCCGGCGTACGGTGGTCTGGCATCCGGAATACGCCATAACAGACCCCGCATCCGGCGTACGAAAAGGGGGGTCGTCACCCTCATGAATGGGAATATATAGGGTGTTTCTCTGCCCATTGTCTGCATATATTATCTGAATATTCCACCACAAGACCAGTGGGTGAAGCCATTCAGGATCAAAGGGTTAGCTAAGAAAAAGGCCATACCAATTTCAGTTATAGTTCTACATCAAAGCTGTTAAGTTTCACGGATTGTCTGTGAGACTCACAGATTGCTATGGACAAAACCTCCAAAACACGGAAGACCACCCAATTTTCCCGCATTGTGCAGATGTACTGTTGCCGTCAGTAACATCAAGAGTAATTTCATATTCATCATTATTCAGTACTAATCAGCAGTACTAATTGAGACTAATTAATGTTCACACCCCTTCGTAGCCGTGCGAGCTGTCATAAAAGTATAAACAATAGATTTAATAATGCGACTTAAATACTCTAGCAGAGGGTGGAGCGAACAAGTCAGATTCTATTTGGCTTTATTAGTTCCTCTCTGTTAGAGCGTTAGCACGGTGATCTGAGCGGATTGTAATCGAAAGAGAGCAGCCGCCCCGTGCTAGTGCCGGCGAGTGAGACGGTTTTGGATTAGGCTTAGGACGACGGACAATGGAGCTAATCCCTGACGCCGCGTTGGCTGCAATGCAAAGATCTCAAATAGTGGACACTGTTAGTTGGAATCTCCAATCTAACAGGGGCTATTGTTTTATAGAGCCCATATACAGAATGAGCAGGTGATGCCAAAGTGTCCTGGGCCCACAAACAAGGTACCCCGCCTTGCTCACCGGAAGCTTATATTATGCTAATGATGAACAGACAGTCTGCCGTAGGAGCAGTTTTAGCCAGTCAAAAATAAAAATAGTGTAAATAAAATTGTAGAGAATCCTGAATATCATGAATTGATTACACGATGGTATACACTTACAAAGCCCAAAATTTACAACTATAAATTCAACAACAGTCGTAGTCAGGTTATGTTGTTTATATAAACATCGGAGGTGCCCTTGTTGTTAGCGGGAGGTATCGGAATCCACCGAGATCGCATCGGGCGCATACATTCCTATATTTTACATATTTCCGCGTTATCATATATGTATATTTACATATTAAATATAGTATACACAAATTATGGCATCCAGGTGAGACATAAAAATCTCTCGCGGAAAACAGACGCAAACGGACGGACGGGCGGACTGACTAAACGGCAGACATTGAATGTCGGTCACAAAGCTATTTGGTTCTTTGCGTTGAATTCCGGACGGAGGATGCTGGTATCCAGAGATCTTCTACCCGGAGCAGGAATGCCGAGACCAGCCGTAACATGAAGAAGGGGCCTCCAAAGAGAAAGACACCAGCTCGAAGGAGAAGGGACGCCGCCAGACGGGCAAAGTGGAAGAAGATGGGGGTGACCATTGATCGACCGGTCACCCCTCCCCATGTGGTTCAGCCGTCCAGTGTCATAGCCGGCGGGTCGAAGTTGTCTGAGAGACGCCCAGACGACTCGACCTGCATGGAGACTGACGACATTGTACCAGCTAGCAGGGACTCCGTGGATCTGCCAGAGGTCCCTGCTGTCGTCGTCGAGGCGAGCGGAGACAGGGACGTGCATGGACACCACCCCAGATGTTCCTGCCGCCAGCTTCAACGTGGAGCTGGACAGTTTTCCACCTCAGACACCAGAATTTCATCTCATCCCGGTGTCCCCCAGCTCTACCACCACTAGCAACAACACCAGTACAGCCACCACCCAATCTGTAGAAGAGATTCTCGCTGAATGTGCAAAAGAAAGGAAAGAACGAAAAGCAAAAGCTGAAGCAAAAGCCGAAGAGCGTCAACGAAATTTCGACAAAAGAATGGCAGATTCTGACAAAGTGTTGGCCATGGCACGCAAATTTCAACAAGAACGAGAAGAAGAAACCACCAGTTCCGATTCAAACCCAATCACAATAACAGCAACATCAAACCGAAGGAAAAAGAAAGCAAAGAAAACCAAAAATAGGTCATTTTCATTTTCATCTCACCGATTCATGCTTATGTTATACCATATCATGTTTCAATTAAAATTCACAAGTGGGTTGTAGGAGAGGGGTTCCGTCCCTTTCAAATCTTCCCGGGAGAAATCCCAAACCCCCCATAGTAGTAGTAGCAACTTAAATAACTACTAAGTCACAAACCATGCGAATGGATGTTTTCATTTCGTTTGCTGGTAAAACTGTATAGACGAGTCCATTTTGTACTTTCGGTTTAACTCAGGTCCGATTGTATATCCGGCCATATCTGGTGGAAAGCATACATGTCTGGTTGTGACCTTTGTAACTTGGGTTCGTTTTTACTTATTTTAAACGAAGTTACTGCTTCTTAATTTTGTTAATAAATGGTGGAAAGTGTGCATTTCTTTTGGGGATTAAACAGTAAGATGAGTCAATTTATTCCGATTTTGTACTTTCGTTTTCACGCATATACGGTTGTATCCGGTGGAATTCTGAGTATTTTCACTTAGTTTATACGAAGTGTCTGCTGCTTTCTCTTCATAAATGGTGGTACCTCTCACTCACATCAGTTCTATTACAATTACCAATAGGACATTCATTACCATTTTATTTAGGTATATATATTTATAAAATAAACAAAAATAGAAACTCATAAAAACTATGTAATCTTCATCATAAAAATGATTTTTGGAGCATGAACAAAATTGGGATTACCTACCGCAAAAATCTCCCGGATTGACATTTTCAAAACTTAACAGGTCTGTTCTACATACACATACTCTCCATCTACACCTAAATGTTTAGATCGTTGGCAGTGTAGGTGGACACTGGTATATAGCCAGAATCATGAATTTACTATTGACACAAGGGAAAAGAAGGCAAGGATAAAAAAAATCCACTTGCCCTGTTTGCTCTGGGAATAAGGTCATTTGAATTGTGGTGCCCTTTGATATATACCTTTATTATACATCAGACAGATATCAACCCTTTGAGTCTAAAGAGCTATATTGTCAAACAAGTTCCAAACCAGTGATTTTTTTGCATCAGGTATCAATCCGTTACACCACATCTACCCACAGATGAACAGACAGATGGACAATAGGTTGAGCAAGCCAATTCCAGATTAACAACCTAAACTTTGTTGTGGAGTGTAAAAATATCGAACATGATTTCCAAAATCTGATGTTTGTGTGCCACCTATTAATGTCCTGAATAAACAAGGTTAAAAATTTTGATCTCCCCCTGGACGGTAGTGGACAAGTACAATCCCCTCCAGCGTAGGTATATACCTGTAAGACCCCAGCACACAGGTCACGGATGGTTGATTCTTAATCACACATCATGCGTGCCATCACTGTGAGCAGTGATCTGATGACGGCCTTCATCATATATTGATGAACGTCGAGGATTTGCTTCAGCTTCACAGTTTCAAAGCTAAGCTCTGTGGACATAAACGTGCGATTGCCATGGACATAAACAACACTTCAACAATAGAACGTCTATTATTCATCACTAGGTTTGTTTTCATCATGGACAAGTGTAACTAAATCCAAAAATGCCTTTTGTTGAAAACTTGGCTCATAAATTATTCAATTTGAACTGAAATGGTAGCTACTGATAAAATGGACACATGGGCTTCTTGAAGCATTAACAAGAGGCAAAAACTGTTTTCATATATGCAGAAATATTTCTGCAGCCTTCGATCTCTCCTAGTTATCATAATTACAAAAGGAAACATAGATAGGAACATATAAAATTTAAGGCTATTTCTTGACAATTTTCAAGGTTTTTTTCACCTTCTTCGCTGCTAAATGACTTCATGACATTGTGTGTGGGAACATTTGACTTTCTGCCCATTTTGCAGTGGAAAAATATAATGGGAATGTCACGTAAACCATACAAATGACTTCATGCAAAGGCTACTATCATCATCAATCCTGGAACACGTACCATACATTGATTGAAACTTCGAGATACACTGGTTCAGTTGCACTAATTTCTTAGTTCCCCTTATGAATGACGGTCCCTGCTAGTGTGTGGAAGTTGGTCCATACTCAGTACGGACATATAGATAGCATCCCTTATGAATGACGGTCCCTGCTAGTGTGTGGAAGTAGGTCCATACTCAGTACGGACATATAGATAGCACACAGCGTGACATAAAATGTCGGTACTCAGTATAGCAGCCAAGAGGTTAAGGCCCATAATTCTAAAATTCAAGGCTATTCAAGGTCAATTCTCAGAACTTAAAAAATTCTAACTAAACCCTCAATTAACCCTTTCTTTACCAAATTGTCATTGACGACTAGTTCCCTCAGGAAATGTTCAGATAATAAACCAATCAAATTAATATCGCAAACTGGAGTTAACAGTTGGAAGCCAAAATGTTATCAAATCAGGTAATATCTAATTGAAAAATGGCTAGATCTCATACAAAAATAATTGGACTAAACCATGCACATTCGAACCTGCATCGATCTCTATTTTTCGCTCATAAACACACATACCAAGGTTTGGTCCGATCGAATAATCCAAACTCTAGTTATCAATCAAATTTGTTTCAAAACAGGTAATTTCTGAGCTGGAAAAGGGCCGTAACTCATGAAAAAATTACTTGTCAAACTCATAATCGAACTTGACCTGTACTTGTGGCTGAGAAATATACACATCACCTTTGGTTCCAATCAAATAACCCAAACTGGAAGAGTATTAACCCTTTGGCGAGTAGAACGACATATATGTCGTCTGTCGGTTGAGGAGTAGAACAACATATATGTCGTTTCAGAAACTGTTATTTTACGTAGACATAACTTCAATAAATCATCTGATTTATAAATGATTTGTATAGGAGTTATTTTGATTAATATAATGTCCCAAATGTATAAGTGCAATCGATTATGATAACACACGTTAACAAAAAATGCACATAAATTAAAACGAATTATTGGACCTTTTTGACCCGAACTTGTTAATAATTATTGCTATGACGTTGACGTTAAAGTTACTCATGACGTCATGTATATGACGTTACAGATACTCTCCAAAGGGTTAACCATTTTAATACTAAATACTCATTGACGAGCAGTATGTTCCCTTAGGAAAAGTTTAGATAAAAATGTCAACAATTGTTTGTTGAACTTATTATCTGAACATTTCCCACAATGAATAGGAATACTTCTGCACTTCCGACTAGTTTTGTCTCACTGTTGTCTGCTCACTTTTTCAAAACACCCCTCCAATTTAATAATATGACCATTCAAATGTTTACAGCTATAACTGTGCGGGAGAATCCATTTAGTATAGAAATGGTATTAGCAAGCAATATTTGCTCTATCAGAGTGGGAGGCTCATGCATCATGACTGTAGGAATTTTTCATTAATATTAGTAGTAAATATTGAACATCTGTGTGACATGTAACAGCTGTGACATGTCTGCCTACAGGAAGGTTGAATATGCTAGCCTTGAAATAGTGTGTCTGTCATTTGCAGAATGAGGTCCCCAGAGGGTGAATTTAGTGATGCTACCCCACATAGCGGGCTAGCATCACCAAATTCACCCTCTGGGGACTTCATTCTGCTTACACCTCAGCAGAATGAGGTTCCCAGAGGGTGAATTTGGTGATGCTAGCCCGCTATGCGGGGTAGCATCACTAAATTCACCCTCTGGGGACCTCATTCTGCAAATGACAGACACACTATTTCAAGGCTTGTGAATATGTATATAGATCATAAGCAAAACAGTCACACTGTATGTACCGAATCATACTCTGTTTGACATGTCATTGACCGATAAAAAAGACCACATAATGTACTCCAAAGGATCTCAAAATCATTGCAGTATGTTTTATCGGAATCCATGTGTTGATCGGTTTAATCATCACCATTTGGATTAATGAACTTCGCCCACTACCTGCGAAGTATTCCAGTATATTGCTGTCATTTAGTAATTATCACCCCATAGTGCCACTAAGATGAGGCAGCATTCAGGACATTATGAGAGCCCCATACTGGGCCACTAATGGGTCTATAATGCCTTTATTAGGGGCCAGGTGATAATAGGTTGTCTGGATGTCATGTCAAGGACAGCTTAAGGTTAGAAGTTCAATATTACAGTAATGCCCTAAGTAATCGACTCCTTAATATAGCTGAATTATGGGTAACTCGGAAATATGGCTTGTTGCCATTCATCGGAAAGCTCTCGGGGAGAGCTTTCCGGTGAATGGCAACAAGCCATATTTCCGACTAAATCCTGAAAAGTTACCCATAATTCTGCTTTTTTTTAAGGAGTCGATTACTTAGGGCATTACTGTAGTATCAAAGATTTACAAGAATGTCATCAGCACATTCAATTCCCAACAGCTATTAACTTTTGCTATACTTAATACTCAATGACTATATTATAGTTCTCTTAGGAAATGTTCAAATAATAAGTTCAACAAATGGCCTATGACTGACTATTTGTTGAACTTATTATCTGAACATTTCGACCAATGAACAGGAATTCTTCTGCACTTGTATGTTTCTGTCTGTCTGTCGTCTGCTCATTTTTCCTGAACACCCATTCAAATGGTTAATAGACCATTCCAATGAATAATTTTATAACTTGGTGGGAACCATGCAATCTCCTGAAGGTATATTAAAGGTTTCACCTTTAGAGGTGGGATGGTTCCATTGGGAACTAAGGATACCCCCACAGTGCAATTGGGCTATACATTAAAGGTACATTAATGCTCTAAATAATCGACTCCTTAACCACAGCAGAATTACGGGTAACTTTTCAGTATTTAGTTGGAAATATGGCTTGTTGCCATTCATCGGAAAGCTCTCACAGAGAATGAATGAATAGCAACAAGCAATATTTCCGACTAAATCCTGAAAAGTTACCCATAATTCTGCTGTGGTTAAGGAGTCGATTATTTAGAGCATTACTGTAACCATAATAATATATTTGAATTCGAACAAGCAGTCGCCAACAGTGGTATCCTCTGCCTTGTAGGTGGGCAAAGTTGGATGGGGATGGGCATTTTCAAAATATGCTAAAAAATAATTGAAATCAGTTAATATTTGTTTGAGATTGGTTAATATTTGTTTTAGTTCAGGCTTAAAATTTAAATTTCAATGCCAAAACATTACAATCAAAGGGCCTCTTGTAAACTCACATATCAAAAATCTTCAAATCATTTGATAATTGTTAGAAATAAACACCAAAAAACTTTTCTGGGGTGCTGAATGCCAAAATATGACAATCAAAGAGCCGTAACTCTGGTGAAAATGTACGGTCTGGCCTTGTTTGAGAACACGTTGCAGAAACTCCTCTTGTGAGCTCTTATAGCAAAAATCTTTCAAATCCATTGATAGATGTTTGAAATAAACCCTGGATAACCTTTCCTGTGCGCTCAATGCAAAATTATATTACAATTAAGCCCAACCCTCCTACTTCTCTCCTTAATTAGATTAAACTTAAACCCCCTGTCACTATGTTACTCACCACATACATACAGCATTTCTGCACACAGTGACCTGTATTGATGAGCAGAAATTCCAATGTTCACCTGTTAGTTATCTTGTCATGATGACAGGTTCACAGTGGGGATTCCAATATTGTTAATTGCTAGATGATCATCGCTCTTTGTGCAAGTGACAAGTTAATATAACATTACTCATTCTGTCTTGCACAATCTCATATCAGCACAACACAATGGATCACACCAGTATGAATGGGGCACTATAAATGAACTTTCATTTACAAACCTTGGGTTACATGTTACTATTATTTCAATTTACATGTTTATACCCAAATGGCAAATTCTATAGGGTTTCCAAACCACTGGCAAGGAGTAATTTAACCCTTAGAGCTCTTTCCATCAATGTATCACATTATTATAATCAATAAATTTGAAAAATGATCAAGGAAATATGGGTTGATACAAAAATCGGACTTGGCACTGAAAGGGTTAACTGATATAAGCATGGCAGTTTCGATGCAGATATTGACATTTGCTGTACAAATATATATTTTATTATAATATAACGCAAGTCACATTTGCATATAATTTATAGTAAAAGGCTTGATATAGTTACAGGGTTACCAAATGTCACAACTTATAAAATTTAAGATAATTTCTTGTTAATTTTCCATATTTTTAAAGGCCCTCATTTCTAAAAATCAAGGCCATTTCTCAGAAATAATTTTTTTTTTACAAGTCTTTCAGTATGATAAAATGCAATCGTAATCAATTAATATAATTATTTTTGTCACAATTCAAGGCTCTTCAAGGACCCCCACAGGAATTCAATCACTTTACAAACCTTTAAGGATCATTAAATTCAAGGTTTTTCCAGGTTTTCATGGCCACATGTGAACTCTGAATTAGTTAACCCTGTCATGACGGGAGCTGCGCTGGTGCAACATTAACGATCCTGTGCCAGCGAATTCTCTTATAGGGAGCCTTGCATATACAGTAATGCCCTAAGTAGTCAATTCCTTAAACACAGCAGACCCCCCCCCCCCCCCCAAACTTTCCAATGAATGGCAACAAGCCATATTTCCGACTAAATCCTGAAAAGTTACCCATAATTCTGCTGTGTTTAAGGAGTCGATTACTTAGGGCATTACTGTATAACAGAATGCACTGGCTTACAAGGTCAAGGTAAATATTGTTAGACATACGTATTCTCTTATATACATGTATGCGAGGCTCCCTGTGAAGAGAATGGATTAGCACAGAGTTTTCACAAAATTTCAGGAAGCTCCAGTCATGGCTGGTCATGGAAGGGTTAAATCGTCAGGCAACTATGTGGCACACCAGCATACAAGAACATTTTACAAAACCTGGTGAATTCTTTTAGTTCAGTATGTATTCATATGGAGGGGACTTTATAACCCTTTCATGACAGGAGCTGCGCTGGTGCAGCATTAAAGATCATGTGCCAGTGCATTCTCTTATAAATGCAAGTCTTCCATAGGAAGCCTCGCATATATAAGAGAATGCATTGCCTTACAAGGTCAGGTAAATACTGTTAGGCCAATGTATTCTCTTAATTATGCGAGGCTCCCTATGGGAAACTCGTATATATACAAGAATGCATTGGCACAGGGCTTTCGCAAAATTTCAGGAAGCTCCAGTCATGGAAGGATTAAATCTTCAAGTGACTATGTGACACACCAGTATACAAGAACATTTTACACAACCTGGTCAATTATTTTTTTTCAGTGTGTATTCATATGGAGGGGGCTTTAAGTGTAATGTTATATTTGGAACTCTCCTGTAAATAGTTAGATTTCGATTGGTTTTTTTAAATGAGCTTTTTGGGTGAGAGGTGTACCAACATAATATACTAATTTATTGATCTATGTAGGACTCATTTGTCACTCACAATGCTATATGCATGCCCCATCTGTACAGCCATAATAATCTAATGGGAGACATTTATCACTTTTCAAATATCCCGACGGAAACACCAGAATTACAATTTCAGCCTTCCTGAATACTAAAAACACCCATTTTATCACCCATTTTAATAGAGTTGCAACATTACTCGGAATGGAATTTTCCCTGAGTAATATCAATAAAGATATAATATATGGAGAAATTATTTCAGATTACAAGAGTTTGTGCAGGGAAACACTAATGGATTTGCATTCAACAAAAATCTGTTGTTCATGTTCGTTAATAGGTACATGTCAGGCCCCAAGCTGGGAGGCGACTGGGGCAAAGTTATCGCCTTCTCGCAAACGACTTCGCCCTGGGATGTCTGCAAGGCGAAAACGAAGTTGCCTTCCAAATTTTACCAAACTAGCTTGGGATTTAAGGTAATTTTACCGGTGGAAATTTGACTTGTTTTGCACAAAAATATATAGTCTTAAAACTGTTCTAATGAGGCAGTTTTAATTATAGATTGTACATTGTGTACTGTATCCACATATTCTAATCACATTGAGTGCTTTTGGAAACGGCATATTGTACTTTGCAACAAAGTTTATGATGAGCTACACGTACGTCTTAAAGAAGAAGTTTATAATAGTCTTTACTTTGTTCCGCCAGGTCATTTTGTAACCGCAAATTGTATAGCCATGCATGGTCACCACCGTGCATGTAATAGCCTATGTAAACAAATCATGATGTCTTTTTAATGTCCATGCATTTAAACTCTAAAAATATCGATGAATTTTTAATTTTACGAAAGTATAGTTTGCATCTGATTCCGTTTCCCAATCCAACTTTTTTACGTTTGGGAGTTGCAGATTTATTATATAAACAATAGCACGTGCTTGCTTACTATTAAAACAGGGTTGTAAAATCGTGAGTCTCATGCCAAAATCGTGAGAGTTAACGTGTCTGTCAACCGTTGTAAATTAATTGCATGTACTTGGTTACAATGCAGGTATTTAAATAACTGTTTGTGTATATTATAAGCTCCACTGGTCTTTGTGAAGAACACATTAAATTAAATTAAAATTCATCACTATTGTAACACAGCTATCCAACTTGCCAAGTTTATTGCTTTAATCAGTTGTTAATCGGATTATCATCACTGATCATACCATCGACGTTGGTATTCATTAATATTACAAGCTTTTTACAACTCCTTGATTAGTCCTTATTGTTTATTTTAACGGACACGCACATTACAGCAGTGACCAAAATCCATTTCCAAAAATTTCAAATTTATAATAACAATTAATTTCTTCAGATATTAAAAGTCATAAGTCAACATTTTTTTTATTTTTAAACTAAAGTTATAAATTTAAGAAATACAAGTTCATGTTATCTACATGTATCTATACAGGTACTCTACTTGTGCTATATTTTATTTTTGGTAACCATGCATGGTTTATCTTGTTATCTTTTTATTGATGTTATAAATAAATCGATATTTGAAAATTAATAAGTGTTTCTTATGTTTTTCTTATTCTCTCAACTCCTCCCTATTTTGGGCTGAATTTAAGTCTCCCTAAAATCTCCAGAGGGAGAAGTCACTTCTCCCGGTTTTCAACCCCTAGCTTGGGCCCTGGTACATGTGCAAGTCTGCAAATAGTGTGTCTGTCATTTGCAGAATTGGTCCCCAGAGGGTGAATTTAGTGGTGCTATCCTACACAGGGGGGCTAGCATCACCAAATTCACCCTCTGGTTATCTCATTCTGTTTAGGCCTCATATTTCTGGTAAGTATCTTTATTATCAAATTAACAAGTTTTTTTTTTACTTTTTCCCTTCTGGGAAGTTTCTATATCCCCTAGTTTGCAGAAGATAAAATGCATAATCAAGGTGACTAATGGGTGAACATCAACTTCACCTGGGGAAATAGAAATATGATCCTAGGTCTCGCGTAGCAGTTGAGGCCTAAGCAGAATGATGTTCCCAGAGGGCGTATTTAGTGATTACTGGATAGCATCAAGAGAAAACATTGGAATTGCAGCAGAGCTAATACTCTCATTAATTAATGAGCGATTTTGCACTTGCCTAAATTAATTCACCTGATATTCAACCAGAGGTCTCCATTTACAGAAGGTTCATCTAAATAAAAGCCTTTGATAAATGGATAATGGCTGACAGGTAGTAACTTGATTTGTTGAAGTTATTACACAACAACCCTATGGATGATCTGAAAGAGGTGCATGGAGCCATCCACTTCATTGAACGGAATTATTTGTTGATGTTCTACCTCATACAATCAAATGCCTCAATCATGGCTCATCAACTTAGCTCAATGAGCCATTTCATTTAGACATTCAGCTTTAATATCAATCGCACCAAAAGCAGGAACATTATGCAGGGGACCATTAGCTTCAGCATGTTCTTAGTATAAAAGCAGACTTTGTTCTGTTTGTGGTAAATTGCAGCTTTGATGTTCTGCATGTTTGCATTGTAGCATAAAGCGATTATTCTAGCTGGCATCTGAGGAAGGGTTTTAAAATTAAAGGGGATGAAAACAAGAAACAGGAAGTCAACTGTAGTCTGCATGTGTTCCTTCCGCTCTCCACGCTCAAGATTATAATCAATATAAGAAGAATCATTCCAATAGGAATATAAATACTTAGAAAATCTCCCACTGTAATCGAACAATACAAAATTCCTGTGCTTTTCCTGCCGCCCCATGGAAAATCTATACAAATGTCTTTCGAATGTCTTCCCTCATCTTATGAACAGCTGTTTTTAATTAACCCTATTAGAAGAGGGCATGTGCAATAAGCTCAGAAATTAATACAGAAATGCCCTAAGTAATCGACCCCTTAACCACAGCAGAATTACGGGTAACTTTTCAGGATTTAGTCGGAAAGATGGCTTGTTGCCATTCATCGGAAAGCTCTCGGGGAGAGCTTTCCGATGAATGGCAACAAGCCATATTTCCGACTAAATCCTGAAAAGTTACCCATAATTCTGCTGTGGTTATTAAAGGGGTCGATTACTTAGGACATTACTGTACACCTCTATTCAATTATTCATATCTTCTAAGAGAAGGCATACATGCAGAACTTTCAATCTCACAGGGACCAAACTAGAGCAAGCCTTGAAATAGGGTGTCTGTCATTTGCAGAATGAGGTTCCCAGAGGGTGAATTTGGTGATGCTAGCCCACTATGCGGGTAGCATCACTAAATTCACCCTCTGAGGACCTCATTCTGCAAATGACAGACACCCTATTTCAAGGCTTGAACTAGAGGGCGACTTGGGAGATATCTTCTCCCTAAATTGTTTATACTTCTCCCTATTTTTGTCTCAGGGAGAAGTGTTTCTCCTCATACACCAGTATGAACAATGTCCCTACATTACATTCCATGACTTTTCCAAAATTATTCCAGGATTTTCAAAAATTTTCAAAGACCTCAAGCCAACGAAATTCCATAACTTTTCCAGAATTCACCAAGCAGGATTTCAGTTAAATATATTATATAGAGAGTAATCAATTGGTTTCGAGAATTACGTTAAATAATTCAAGAGAGGCGTGAGACATCAGTAAGAAATGAGTGCGCCTTTGCGCACGAGTTTCCTACCTATACGTCTCTCGCCTTGAGAAATTGATTACTCTATTTATTACACTTCTGCATCAATTTGGTTCGCCAAATATGATTAAAACACCCAGAATTTATACATGAATGTCTCGATGTGGAAAAAGTCCAACTATCGAAAATTGAGTCTAGATCAGTAAGTGATGTAACGTCAATGACGTCACGAGAAATGACATAATTCACTGGTGACATTACCATTTTTAATTAACGGCGTTTTCAATGGAAATCTGATATAGGAGTGTAATAAAAAATTTAAATAGTTAATATATTTTCACAACTTGGTATCAGTATCATTACAAACTAGAGGTGTGACTGTCCCAATAGGACTAAGGATACCCCCCTGTTTTTAAAATACTAAGATGTTTCACATGTCAGTAAACATTTAGTTAAAATAATAAAATAACAGTTCCCATTGCAGGTGCACAAACCTAACCGTAATCTTAAACCTATTGACCGAAAAATGTAGGAATAAAAGCTCGGACAAAATTATGCATTTTGCAAAAATGTTCTAAGTCGAAAAAGGGGAATAACTCCACAAAAAAAAGTCGGACAGACATCATAATCACAGGTGCACAGGTTCTCATGGTACTAAATATCAGTGCCAAGATTAAAAAACATTGACCTAAAAATGTAGAAATAAAAGCTCGGACAAAATTAGGCATGTTGCAAAAAAGTTTCTAAGTCGAAAAAGGGGGATAACTCCACCAAAAAATGCCAGACAGACGTCATAATCGCAGGTGCACAGGTTACCATGGTACTAAATATCTGTGCCAAGTTAAAAAAAAATTGACCTAAAAATGTAGGAATAAAAGCTCGGACAAAATTTTACATGTTGCAAAAATTTTCTAAGTTGAAAAAGGGGGAATAACTCCACCAAAAGAAGTCGGACAGGCGTCATAATCGCAGGTGCACAGGTTCCATGGTGGTTGATGCCTGTGCCAAGTTTCACGGAAATTGATCAAAAAAAGACTGAGAAAAACTCCGGACAAATTTGTGTCCACGGACGGACGACGGATGACGGACGGACGACGGACAAGCTGACTCCAGTATACCCCCCCTAACTTTGTTGTGGGGGGTACATGTATAACTTCGTTGTGGGGGGTATAATAACTTAAATAGTTAATATATTTTCACAACTTGGTATCATTATCATTACAGACTGGCGGGTGAACCGTATATTGAAAAAACAAACCAAACTAGCACATTTTCCTGAGTTAACCCTTTCAGTGCCAAGTCCGATTTTTGTATCAACCCATATTTCCTTGATCATTTTTCAAATGTATTGATTATAATAATGTGATACATTTATGGAAAGAGCTCTTAGAGCTCTTTCCATCAATGTATCACATTATTATTATCAATAAACTTGAAAAATGATCAAGGAAATATGGGTTGATACAAAAATCGGACTTGGCACTGAAAGGGTTAATAACCTTAAAATTATCAAGTCCAATCAGGCACCCCTAGCATCATGTGAATACTGAACACGGCACTATGAGAGGACAAGATGTACAAAGTTCATACAGATATTCACAAATGACATTTTTATTAGATGTGATCAAGATAAATCTAGATGTGATCAAGATAAATAAATGTTTCACATGACAGCAAACATTAAGTTAAAATAATGCAATAACAGATTCCCATTGCAGGTGCACAACCCTAACCCTAATCCTAAACCTATTGACCAAAAAATGTAGGCATAAAAGCTGGGACAAAATTAAGCATGTTGCGAAAATTTTCTAAGTAAAAAAGATGGGAATAACTCCACAAAAAAAGTCGGACAGACGTCATAATCGCAGGTGCACAGGTTCCCATGGTACTAAATATCTGTGCCAAGTTTAAAAAACATTGACCTAAAAATGTAGGATTAAAATCTTGGGACAAAATTATGCATGTTGCAAACAAATTTCTAAGTCGAAAAATGGGGATAACTCAAAAGGGGGATAACTCCACCAAAAAAGTCGGACAGATGTCATAATCGCAGGTGCACAGGTTCTCATGGTACTAAATATCTGTGCCACATGTAAAAAAAATTGACCCAAAAATGTAGGAACAAAAGCTCGGACAAAATTATACATGTTGCAAAAATGTTCTAAGTAAAAAATGGTGGATAACTCCATCAAAAAAAGTCGGCCAAACATCATAATAGCAGGTGCACAGGTTCCCATGGTTTTTTATGCCTGTGCCAAGTTTCACGGAAAATGATTAAAAAGCAACTGAGAAAAACTCCGGACAAATTTTGTCCATGGACGATGGACAGACGGACAGATGATGGACAGACAACGGATGGACAAGCTGATTCCAGTGTACCCCCCCCCCCCACAACTTTGTTGCGGGGAGTATAACTAACTGTCCTGTCAAACCACAAGTCATGACATGTTTCATCCAGCCTTCGACCAATCCTTCAGTTCTGTAGTTTCATTTCCTCATCAGTCATCATAGAGGAGGTACTCAAGGATCATTTTATCCAATAAAGGTAATGAATCATGAACTTAATAACAATGCTATTCTATATCCAGTGCTAATATTTAATGCTTATAAAGTCAAGTGTTCCTGGGCAGAATTCTCATTAGCCTATTAATCTGGGCATCATAAAGGCGGACACGCTCTTTCGACTTATTAGCTATATTGATTGAGAACTGCCAAGGGCTAACAGGGTTGTTCGAGAGACACTCCATAACATATTCTAATAGTTCAGGCTTCGAGGATACTATTCTATGAATAAAGTAAAATAACATCTCCTCTCCAGTATGACACAAATAAGGAACAATCAGGGGCGTTGGTCTATTTTACTTTTAGAACAAGACAAAGATCGATCCGTAACAGCCTGAGGTAGTTTTTTTTACGTGGAGGTGAGTTCCAGTCAGTAATAGAGATGGGATATTTATGATCAATCTAATAAAAAGGAACATATACTGGACTACCTCAATGTCAGGGTAGTGATCAATTTATTTAAACCGTCAGTAACTGAATATTCACCTATGATCAGTTACTACATTACCATTTATTCATTCGTATGGATGTTCAGATAACAAGTTCACAATTTTTTTATCTGACCATCCATACAAATGTGTCCATCTTGAAGTACATCCTGAACATGAATAAATGGGAATTCACATAGGATGCCGTGCCTACGCTTGCACTATATGACAAGTCTCAACATTATGGGAAGAACAAAATTATATTTACTTCGATAATTGATTGTAAAAAGTTGGTTTTCATCGACATAATACTTCTAACCCCCACACTCCCACTAAACATATATTATTTTCAACCATACATATTTTATTCTTCCCAAGATGTTTACTTCACTACATGTGTATAATAGTATCAGTCACATATCAGTAATGCTCTAAGTAATCGACTTCTTAACCACAGCAGAATTATGGGTAACTTTTCAGGATTTAGTCGGAAATATGGCTTGTTGCCATTCATCGGAAAGCTCTCCCTGAGAGCTTTCCGATGAATGGCAACAAGCCATCTTTCCGACAAAATCCTGAAAAGTTACCCATAATTCTGCTGTGGTTAAGAAGTCGATTACTTAGAGCATTACTGTATAAGACCCTACTAGTCAGGGCAGGGAGTATTAGGGAACACTAAGACCCCGTGCTGGGCTTAAATTGCCCTCTGCTGAAATAACAAAAAATGCACAGGCTGTTCGGAATTTGGACTGCCTAAAAATCTTGTGTTCCCAAATCAAACACGCTAGATCAGGCTATACGCCCAGTTGTCACCTTTTCTAGAACATGTATGCGAAGTGATTGGAGAGTGTACGCCTTTTGTCTAGTGACTTTGCATGTATGTACAGTGAAAGAAGTAGTGGAAAAATAATAATGACTATTTGTCTATCCATGGTGAAGAGGATTTCAATTCAATTAGCAGAAAGAATGCACCTACCTTCAACAAATTCACAGCTTTATATATAGAAGCGTTGGGACAATACATCAAAGTATCCAAATAGAATCCACATCACGCATTGAAAATTGGAATGTTTACAACCGTGCTATCAAGAATCGTGGGAACTCAATCACTCCCTGGCCAGCAGAAATACTGAAAGAAAAAAGGAATTTTAATTAATGTTGCATAATGCCAAGTACTTTACCCTCAGAAACATTAGTGACATACATACTTTAAAGTTGAGTAGAGAGAATTTGTGGATTGATTAGTTTAAAAGTTAAACATTGCCAATTCATGCTAATTAATGTGAAATTAATTTGAAGTAATAAGTTTTATGAAAAAAAGAAGAAAAGAAAATATTTTCACAATAGAGGTGAATGAGTTCAGTAAATTCAAAATATATTTTATTCATTTATTTTCAAGACAGATCAAAACACAATGATGGCAGGAAAAAAAGAGGAATCGGAAAACAATCAAAAGGATATTTAGAGAATGGTAGACACAGAGGGTAAAGCCCTAAATAATCGACTCCTTAATCACAGCAGAATTATGGGTAATTACCCATAATTCTTCTGTGGTTAAGGAGTCGATTATTTAGGGCATTACTGTATCTGAAGTCAAAAATTATCTGACTAAATAAAATTCTTAAACCATCTTGTTGAAAATACATTAATATGGTGTGTCTTCATATGATATTTTACTGGAGGAAGTGAAAATGATAACAACAGACAATTTCTTCTAAAATCTAAGATGAAAGCGACACAATCCAGATAATCAGGGTTCGAAACATCTTCAAGGTTAGAGAAATGTCATACTATGCCAAGAAAACGTGAACGTAATGTTGGTATTGTAACCACTCCCACATCGGCAGAGACTATCGTTTATTTGGGAACTTTGATCAAATAGAGATTTTGATAAAAATAAAGGTGAGTGTTTGCTAATCACACATCATACCAATTACAATGTGTACCATGTCCATTACATCCCATTTACACTCAAGAGTGACCATGGTGTGATGACAAATTCACCCAAGGCTAGTAGACTACTGTAGACATGACAAAGCTTTGATACTCTTACGGCTTTCTGGACTAAGTGATGTATCTCCAACAGAGGGTGAATTTGCTGATGCTAGCCCACTTAGCTCGATAGCATTACTTAATTCACCCTCTGGGGACCTCATTCTGCAAATGACAGACATACTATTTGCAGGCTTGTTCAGAGCTATACGTCCTCTGCTTCGATTCAATAACAAATCAATGTGTCTAATCCATCCCATCATAAAACCACCTTCGTAATTGAAGATAAAATTTAAAAATTGACACATCATATTTATAGTCCCTTGTCTTTGATAGAAGTCGTGTCACTACTCGCGTGTCGATTGGGTGAGATTTGAAGATCCTGAATACACTAATCAACATTTCGGGAGATTAACAATTAACAATTAATTAACAAATTAACAATTTGTAGATCCTGCATGGGTACCCTAAGAAACGAAAACCTGCAAACGTAATCAATTCAGCATCAATATCCATCAGATTTTGATATTTTAACCATCATTTGGATTGTCAATTTCATTACACATTACACAAAAAACAATTGTAACACATATCAATTATCCAGAATAGCATGCATAATTGTGGAGCAAAAGGTCAAGCGACAAACTTTCAATGTGCATCTTGCAGTCAAACTATTGATTTGCCAAGTCAGCAGATATCAAAAGCTGAGACTGATGGACAAGCAGATTCAAAATGCTACTGCATTAAATAGGGATGTTTAATCAATTTAAATTGATCCGATAGTATCTGCAGTTTTTAAATGAGCTGTTAAATGTAAAACTAATAGAATGTCAAATTATTTCAATGTCACACATATTACTGCTGAACAAACAAGATGTGGGACTGTTCCAATGGAACTAAGGAAGCCCCTCAGTGCAATTGGGCTACAATAAGTGTAGCCAGGTGTATAGCTATATTAATATATTAGTTTTTTGAGAAAAAAAAGACACAATAAATACAAGCTCGAAGAAAATTAAATTATTAAGTCAAATAACTACACTCAAAAAAGTCGGAAGTACATCATAATAACAAAGTTATGGGGGGGGGGGGGGGGGGGGGTATAAATATATGATATTTAAAACTGAACCAAGCATCAGCAAGACAGTAATTTCAGACTAACAGCTCTGATATATTCCATAACCAGAAATATTCCAAATAACCTCACATTAATCAATTTTACTATTAAGAAACATCAATTTAAACGAAGATCACCTATATCCTTATCTTTATCAACTCAAATATAAATAGATCATTGGAAACTTATCACCGCCAAAATCAAACCAATTTCAGACCCGAAGAATATGATTTTAACAAACTTGATGTGAATGGCATAGAGTAATGCCCTAAATAATCGACTCCTTAACCACAGCAGAATTATGGGTAATTTTCCAGGATTTAGTCGGAAATATGGCTTGTTGCCATTCACTCAGTGAGAGCTTTCCAATGAATGGCAACAAGCCATATCTCCGACTAAATTCTGAATAATTACCCATAATTCTGCTGGGGTTAAGGAGTCAATTATTTAGGGCATTACTGTATATGAATCAATAAATAGATAAAAACTCTTCTGCCCATCGGAAAATGGGAATAAAATGAATTTTTTGTGAGCAGAAAAGAGCTGAACTATTCCTATGCCATCCTTGGAATTGTTGTGCGTTATCGACAATTGGGGAACGAATGTAACAATGGTATTAAAATAGATATGGTCATGATAGCATGTTGTTCACAAACATAGCACAAGACAGATGCAAACCTAAACTAAAGAGATATGAAATTATCCATGCACAGTAATGCGTAAATAATTGACTCCTTAACCACAGCAGAATTATGGGTAACTTTTCAGGATTTAGTCGGAATTATGGCTTGTTGACATTCATTGGAAAGCTCTCAGTGAGAGCTTTCCAATGAATGGCAACAAGCCATATTTCCGACTAATTCCTGAAAAGTTACCCATAATTCTGCTGTGGTTAAGGAAACAATTATTTAGGGCATAAATGTATGTAAGGGTTAGAGCATAAGAACAGTTCTTTACCAGAATCAATCGAGTCAAAACCGAGAATTATTCTGATAAAGATCTAATTGGCATGCTCTGACCAACTTAAGAGCACAATGACAGCACACAATGAGATTAGCTGTCGATTATTTAGGGCATTACTGTTCTTGAAAGCTAACATTTCCTTTGAAAAGTAAATATCAGTAAGAGGGTTAATTCAGACTTACAGTTCTCATATATTCCATAACCAACTGAGATAAAGACTTCTGAGAAATATTCCAAATTAACTCACGTTAATCAATTTACAATTTCAGAAACATCAATTTAAACAAAAATCGTCTATCTTTATCCACTCAAACATGAATAAAACATTCGGAAACTTATCACCGCCCGGCATCAAACCTATCTCAAAACTGAGGAATGTGTAACAGGTTTTTTTATTGATTTCGATAGGGACAGCCCACTTTGATTTTGCATCAGTATCAGGAACTGTTTCAATGGGATAGTGTCATTCAATGTTAGCATTAGCGTCTATAAATTAATAAGAACTGTCAATATATACGGGATATCCCAGAGGACTGTGGCCAACAATCTGAATGCTCTTCTTACTTTGCTAACATGTTTGTCACACAAACTGAACATCAAATATGATCTCGGAGTGACATATTTGCTCAGTTCTATTTGATTTTGTTTGGTAATATCACTAACATGCCTCTTTACAGATCACAAGAGGTCGAGGAACTATTAATTTAGTAGATAAATTGAGCCGTAATTGTAGGACCTATTGAGAATCATTGGAGCAAATGGTGTGTGTGCTATAAGACCGCTAAGGTTTATGGTTCATGTTTGTTCTCTTTTCAAAAGTACCATTCACTGCCATGGCCCAAGTGGTTCTTCAGCCAAATAGAGAAAAGTTACTTAATGGGGGAGGTCATGGGATCAGGTTATGCCATACTTTAGGGGCATCATATACAAAAAAGAATTAAATTTAGAGAACTCATGGATCATCCTGATTTCCATAATTGCAACTTTGTACAGGTGTGCAGATGGCAACTTAATTCTTAAGAAATTTATACAGGAATTTAACTATTAGACTAGCTGTCCATGGCCACTCTATCACTGAAAGAAGTTTTGCTGCTAGGTTATTTTTGAGAGCTAATATTGTGAGTAACAGCCATAACAGTATCTTGGTGGTCAAGTTGTTAAAGAGCACGACTCCTGTGTAAAGCCTGTCATTTGCAGAATGAGGTCCCCAGAGGGTGAATTTAGTGATGCTACCCTGCATAGCAGGCTAGCATCACCAAATTCACCCTCTGGGGACCTCATTCTGCTTACACCTCAGCAGAATGAGGTTCCCAGAGGGTGAATTTGGTGATGCTAGCCCGCTATGCGGGGTAGCATCACTAAATTCACCCTCTGGGGACCTCATTCTGCAAATGACAGAGACACTATTTCAAGGGTTGTTTCAGACAATTATGTCCATATTAGAGAAGCACACTAAAATCAGACTTGATCCCTCACTACTTGAATTTGACTCTCTTGATTTGAGTTTCAATTCTTCCATATATCTCCAACAATAAATATGAGAAAAGTATTTCCTCATAGTCACAGGTCTATTTTTTTTTTTCTTCACATCATGTATTAATCAGTTGAGCAAACAGCAATGCCCTAATTAATCGACTCCATAACCACAGCAGAATTATGGGTAATTTTTCAGTATTTAGTCGGAAATATGGCTTGTTGCCATTCATCGGAAAGCTCTTAGTGGCTTGTTGCTCCGATGAATGGCAACAAGCCATATTTCCGACTAAATCCTGAAAAATTACCCATAATTCTGCTGTGCACATGGTTATGGAGTCGATTAATTAGGGCATTACTGTACATTAGGAAATAATTAAAAACTGACAAAAGAAATATTGTTGGGCTATGTGCCCCTTTAACCCTTCCATGTCTGGAGTTTCAAATTTTTTTGCGAAAAACCCTGTGCCAATGCATTCTCCTATATAAGCAAGTCTCTCAAATGGGAGCCTCGAATATATAAGAGAATGCATTGGCCTAACAATATTTTAACTTGACCTTGTAAGCCACTGCATTCTCTTATATATGCGACGCTCCCTATGGGAGACTCACATATATAAGAAAATGCATTGGTAGAGTATCTTTAAAGCTGCAACAGCGCAGCTCCCGTCATGAAAGTTTTAAATAATTAGCCAAGAAAATATATATGTAGATATGTAGCATTATACTTAACGAAACGCACTTCCTCAAGTATAGGTGATTATCACATAACGCTGCGGGTTAATTGGTGTTTCTCAAGGTTTCTATACCAGATACCTGCACACTTGAGAAAGAGACATATGATCAATACGAAGAGAAAATTGTTGAGCACCTACCTGTTATAAAAGCTGAAGAGGATCATGGGGCAGCAATAAATGATGTAAACAGTGTGAAGCACATGTGACAACAGTGTGCGAGACAATCAAACAGTTTAGTACACCAGACACTCTCCATCGCCCTGAGGGGGAAATATGCCTCAATCTCTATGATCAGTCTGCGATCGCTGGGCAATTTGTAATATTACTGTATAGTATCCAATGTTTGATAAATATTAATAGCTGTCACTTTGCCATAGCTTATCTATTTGATATGTGGTCATCGTTAATTTCAACTGTCAATCGATCAGAGGTGATTTTATAAGTTCTGTGCTCAATGTTAGAATATGTGACAACTTAACTAGTTATATGAAATTATGTATCTACATTTTACTGGTAATAATTCAGGTACAATATGTATTTAGAAACAATAATGGTGCACCATATTATTTAGAAACAAGCTTCAAAATTTTAGATATATTTCTTAGGTATATATCCTTATAATTATTTTCAATAAATAAAATTTTATTGTCTATAATTAACAGCAAGATTTTTGATTCAGGTAACATCAGTGTTTGCGCTGGACCGAAAAATCTTTTGCCCAATTAAAAAAACTTTGGCCATATTTCCGAAGGACGAAACCCACATATACTTTCGTCGCCTAACTTCGTCGATCTATTCAGGGCTTTTGAATTAGCTTTCCCTCTCAATTTGGGGTAAAAAAAAGTTTGGCCAAACTAACTTTTATTGGCCAATTAAAAAAAATAATAGCCATTGGCCAATTTAGCCACCGAAAGCGCGAACACTTGTTAACATGTTTCAAGAAATTTTGAATATCTATGCTGCCATTGAACATATCCACACCACAGAAACTGTGTAAATGACAGGATCTCGAACCAGATCCTGTTAACCCTTTCTTTACTGAATAGATTATTTCACCCAGTTATAAAAGTAAACATTGGAATGGCCTATTATTCATCTCATGGGTTGTTCAGGAAATATAAGCACACATATATTACAAGTACAGAAGGATTCCTATGTATTGGTGGGAAATGTCAGATAATAAGTTCAGCAAATGGTCTATGCTTATTATCTGAACATTTCCTAAGGGCACTACTTTATTTTGTAAGAAAGGGTTAAAGACATATTATGGACTTGAACAAGTTAGTACTCGGATGCTATGCCAACCTGGGGAATGTAGCATTCTACTAACATCGCCCAAAATTTCAAAGAAATTGACCATACCATGCACTCCATCGAATACACTGTCTGAACTATGCTCAATTATATGTTTACATCTCGATTCGGGATGCAACTATCAGCGATAAACTAAAACAAATGATTTCGCCATTGAGAGTCATTGCATTTCATTAATATACAAGAATGATGGTGTACATGTATGTTGTCAATTTGGATTCATATTCGTAAAAAATAATACTTTGAGCAAGATTGTTCTCAATTTCTATTTGATCAACATACCAGACTGTTTCACATCACTTTAAAGGAAATTATACATATAAATAAGAAATACACATTTGAGATGCTGTGGTCACTTGTGGCATAAGGAAATGTGTGCTTCAGAAGAATCCACTAACGAAATTCGGTGAAAATCAGATATTGTTTGTTGACGTTTATTGTCATACACATCTATGTATCGTAGAATGGACAACCAGATAACAATAATGAAACAAATAAACAACGAATGATGCATCGCTCAGCATAGTTTGTAAGGTTATAAATGACGCCTGTGCAGTTAATATAGATGCAGTTGGCAGATATAAAATTAATGAGACATGAGACACGACTGCTCGCCATTGATTTTTCAGCTTAAAACTGTGGAGGTATTATGACATTTTCATAAAAAATTTACTGCATTTAGCTTGAAGCTAAAGTCTGAACTGCCATTAAGAACGTTCCTCAAATAACAAATGTCAGGCGCATATTGGTGTACACATATTTTTATTTCCAAATCCAAGCAGATAACATAATAAACAGATGACACATATAAGCAAAATAGAACTAAGTGTTAATATATGGAAACGAGAATCAGAAAACCAGACTGAGGGCTTATATGAAGTCTTAAATTCTCCTCTTTGGCTACGTGCCCCGTCCCCAATAAGTGAGGGAGGGGTATAGTTCAGACGGGAAGGGTTGGAAATAATGTTTTTGGAGAATTGGAGATATATAACAGAATTTGATTTCGGGATGAAAAAAGGAAGAAGATAGTGTCAGGTATGGCAGGAGGCAGAGAGAGAGAAAAGAGAGAAAGAGAGGGGAAGGAGAAAATAGAAGACGAGAGAGGGACAGACCAAGTCGTGAGATGATGACAGTGGTGGGTTGTTTTCAATGACTATTGTTGCGTGATTAATAATGCTCATATATAGTAATCGCTATGCGTCAGGCGCCATTGGGGGGGGGGGGGGGGGGGGGGGGGGGGGCAATCAGAATTACTGTTAACTGGTTACATCCATCAATGTTAACCGGTTACATCCATCAATTGAATCCTACCTGACAAAATGTCATGCAGGTGTCAGTAACAATAACAGGTAGCATCGCAGGTGCTGAATAAGGAGGCTTTATTTGACTGGTGAAATGTTTCCAAATGAAAACTTGATTCTGGGGGGGGGGGGGGGGGGGGGGGGGGGGCAATCAGAATTACTGTTAACTGGTTACATCCATCAATGTTAACCGGTTACATCCATCAATTGAATCCTACCTGACAAAATGTCATGCAGGTGTCAGTAACAATAACAGGTAGCATCGCAGGTGCTGAATAAGGAGGCTTTATTTGACTGGTGAAATGTTTCCAAATGAAAACTTGATTCTGGGAACAAGCTTTGAATCAAACTGTCTGTGTTAACTAGTATTTCTGAATCACGCAATGACAGATGCAAAATTCATCATAATTATGTATTCTCAAATTATAAATCATCACACATAATTTATCGGACGTAGCCCAGATTCGAACTGGGCCCAGATTCTCAAATTATAAGTTGACAATTATCATAACTGTTGTAAAATTGGACAGACTCAACTTAAATTTGAACTTTATCTCTATTTTCATGAGTAATCCATATACCATATAATTTGAAGACAAACAGATAACTATAAAGCCATCACCCAGAAACGAAAATAATCGTCAAATTATAAGTCAACAAGGACCATCTATCACCCGGAAATCAAAAAGTTGTCGAATAATATAATTATATCTCCAGTAAAATAGGCGTACAGAACCCAAATTTGAACTTGACCTGTATTTTCATGTGGGTAATCTATACGAAATTTGAAAAAAGTCAGATAGCTAAAATTAAAGTTATCACCCGGAAACCAAAATAATCTGCAAATTCTAAGTCAACAAGGACCATAAGTTCCATAACTCCATTAAAAATGGGCGGACCGAACCCAAATCTGAACTTGTCCTGTATTTTCATGTGGGTAATCCACATATGAAATTTGAAAACAATCGAATAGCTAAAACTAAAGTTTTCACCCTGAAACCATCTGGGACAGACAGGCGGATGGACAAACAATAGGGTGTTAGGAAGCTATATGGTTTACAAGATTATGTTTGTCCATATTAATGGGCTTTCAAAAATTGCACCAACAAAAGAGGCTTAATTAACCCTTTCAGTGCCAAGTCCGATTTTGCTCTAAGAGCTCTTTCCATCAATGTATCACATTATTATAATCAATAAATTTGAAAAATGATCAAGGAAATATGGGTTGATACAAAAATCGGACTTGGCACTGAAAGGGCTAAGAGCCAGTTTGATCATTTATATTAGCATACCACATATACAAAATATATTATCTCTGTATAAACTATGTTATTAGTAATTTAATGTGTATATAGCTATGTGTTATGTAACTCTTCATTATTGGAGAAAAATAAAGACTATATGTATATATTTGATTAGGAACATCCAGGGTTAATGAGTTTAAGTCCTCAATCAGGTTGTCCAGTATGCAAGACCAGTATGGACAACAGACTTGGACAAACCTACGGTGGTTTTTAGAAACTTGTGTTTAAACCTTTACCCAACAAAACGGCCAAAACCGGCCAAATAAAGCTTCAACAGCCTAAAATATCTTCGGTCTGTCTCAATAGAACCATACAAATATGGATATCATTGAAACCGGCTCCTTGACCACATTGTGATAGTTACAGTTATGCCCTGTGCCAATGCATTGTCTTATATATGCGAGTCGACCATAGGTCGCCTCGCATATATAAGAGAATACATTGGCCTAAAAAAAATCTTTTTTTAACACTTTTTACCATTTTTTCTTACATTCTTTAACAATTTTATAATTTTTAATGTGTAAAGCCAATGCATTCTCTTATATATGCGAGGCGACCTATGGTCGACTCGCATATATAAGAGAATGCATTGGCACAGGGCCGTTCTGTTGGGTAAAGGGTTAAATGATTTAAAGACCCCAAACAACAGTTAATATGGCATTGGACAAAAAGGGTTAAGTCTTAATCTCATAAACCCAAATAGACCCTAAACCATACATATACCTAAGTCCAAACCCCTTTGGGGGACAATAAACAAAGGAGGGAAACTTGATATCGGAAAATTCAATATAACATCATTGCTGGGCACTCTTTTGAACCTGCATGACTGAGATATCTGTGTCGACAGAACAAAAACACACGATTTCCAGATAAACACAGAAGGATAACTCGAGAATGGAAAATTCAAACAAGGTTATTTGTCCTTCTTTTGAAAGCAGTCAAGATGCGAACCAGTTCTGGTTAAAATACAGACTACACAGCTATGCAGTACCGCATAACTGTCGAGACAGTCGAGTCTGTGTTTTAACCAGAACTGGATGCGAACCTTCACACCAAATTTCATTCAGATCCGATAACCCATGTCTGGGGTATAATAACTCAAATACTCAATTTTTATAAACTTCTCTGTGTTAACTGAGGTCGCCAGTTATACAGATCGATTTAAAATATGATTATTTTTATGTACATATCCTTGACTACTTTTTATCTTAATTTTTGCCTTAATCTAAGGCATCATTCACATGGTGATACTCAAATACAATTGACGAATCGTTAGCCATGATGTTAACATGTACATTTATCTGGTGGCAACCGAAATTAAAAAACAATATATAATTATCAGTACTTTTTAAAATCACACTTATAATCATTATTATTTATCCATCCATCCCTTAACTAACACTCTTTCTGATTGGGCAAAAGCCATCATGTGATAATCTGGGGAAAAGTCATATTGGACTCCCGAAAGTCTTATTTGACTCCCAAGTGTTCAATATGACTTTTTTATTGGGACTTTTTTACGATGTCACAAAGTAACTCTGCCAAATGAATTGGAGAAATTGTGATGTGCACGCGCAATACTGTGGTGGATTTAGCCGATGTTTCACTTCCGCATTGAGTTTTGTTTTCACTTCCATGGTTACTGTTCCAAATCATGCTTTCTGATGATCAAATACAGGTTAATTTTATAGAGTATCAAGTGCCGACAAATACCAATATTAACCACAAAAGTTTTATTCCCAAAATTTGGATAAACACACAGATGGATAATAAAAATGTCATTATACAATGTTGTGTACGTTATCTGTTTTCTTCTACTCATCCAGGTTGTGGTGAAAAGTCATATTGGACTCGACAATGTGTGTCTCATCCAATATGACTTTTCACCACAACTCGTACAAGAAAAATACATATGGGTACTGTACACAATATTGTATAATAACTTTATAATACAGAATTAGTCCAAGTATCTTTCGACTAAAATCAGCTTGAGATAGTGGTTGGTTATGCTGCTTTTTAAAGCAGCAAATTAAACCAACCGATAACACAAGCTAGCTAGATTAATAAAAGGAAACTTGGCCCTCGGACCTAGGTATATATTGTTTTTGATATACCTTGCCATTGAAAGTTATGTTAATCATGAAAAACAAAAACAGCTGACATCATCAGCTACACTCAAGTAAGATACAAAAAATAAATAAAATGAGAACAATAAGTTCAAGTTGAGAGACATAAAAAGTGTCAAAATACTGCAATAACAGATACCAATAATTTTACCCCTGAAGCTTGTGGAAAATTATATCCGAATTAATAGCACAATAAATTCACAAGAAAGATAATAAACAGGCCAATGTAACAGTTTAAAAACTATGAATTATCTCACATAAAACCTGAACGTGAAACTTTGCTTCAAGTCAAATAAGTTCTATCCAAGTGTGTCGTGTTATTACATGTAAGATGTTTGTGTTGTACAAAATGTGTATTGATGATAGGTGATAATAGCAAGCAGAACGCCCGGAGGCAAGACAATATGTCAAGACAAAAGAAACTGTGTGATAACGACAAGTTATTTATGTACCTACATAATTACTTTATCATCACATTGTATGATAGGTAGTTCAGGCTATTGACAAAATTATTGTAAAACTTTAATTCATCTTAATTGCGCTATTAACATTTTCGAATATAATAGCCAGGTGTGTGTTTCCGTTTGTGTGTGGCTTAAAAGTGGGTCTGGTGTATAAGCGTATCAATTTTGTATAGCTGAGTTTATACTTTAATGAATTCATCTATAGGACTCTCTTCTTTGAGCGATGATTGCATGTTGATTAGCCAGAATGTAGGAGACTAAATTTTCACAAAGAGCTGCAAACGTGACTCAGGCTGCAAACTAATATATAATAGAGGGTGGGTTACCTTATTCTGAAAGGCACTGAAGTCAATATAAAAACCCATGCGTTTTGAGTTTGCCTTGGTACGACAAAATTATGTTGTCAAATAAAACATATTGCTATCCTGTTTTGTGAATATCATGTACGTAGACCAGATGTCAGCCAGTGAGGGTTAATTAGGTATATTTAATGGCAATGTTTCATGAGTTTTTTTTTTAGTCAGACACAAAAATGCAAACTCAAGTTTTAACAGTTTTCTCAGTCGTTGGTGGTTATACGAAAAATTCTCAAATGTTCTTACAGTAACTAACCTTTCAGTTTGTTGAAATGAAAAATATTACAATTCCTTAACTATATTTCTATTACCATAGATGTTCAGAATTTGACAATAAATTACCATTATTGTGGGCTCATTTCACAAAAACTAGATATTCGAAGTTGGGTTCTTTTTTTGGACTGCGATTACCCACAGAAGCTGTAGGGGGTACCATTCCCCCATCCCTTAGAGGAAACCCTTTGAAACTATTTGTCCGTTATGACACAAACAATCGGCAATAAATTATTAAATTTGTTAACACATTCACAATTGTCCAGAAAGAACTATTGTCATTGAATCATTCTAGAGTTAACTTAATGATGCCAGATACAGTAATGCCCTAAGTAATCGACTCCTTAATCACAGCAGAATTATGGGTAATTTTTCAGGATTTAGTCGGAAATATGGCTTGTTGCCATTCATCGGAAAGCTCTCACTGAGAGCTTTCCTATGAATGGCAACAAGCCATATTTCCGACTAAATCCTGAAAAATTACCCATAATTCTGCTGTGGTTAAGGAGTCGATTATTTAGGGCATTACTGTATGATGAGAATCAAGTCTTGTTTTCAATAAATATCTTCACCTGATAGGAGCTTAGAAATATAACAGTGAAATTAATCTTTCAAAAGCCTTTAATGTGAGAGAAAAACTCAATAGAGGCAGCTCATTGACAGCATGCAGCATTTATATCATCTCAAATTCCATATAATATTGATTTTCCCAAGTGTATGAGAAGACGGTGAAGATCAGATGACACATTACAACATGACAATATCTGACAAATTTTACCTGGGGAGTATAAACCAGATCCAGTCTTTTTATTCCTCATCTGCGTAGGCAGGTAAATCACAATAGGATTGATTAACTTCGCTGTTATATCCCTTTACAAATTGGTGATCCAGTCTGCAAACAGATAAGATAACATGAGTAACATTAATGAATAGGGTACCATAGGCTGATTACCTGGCCATAGGTACACCTAGGGAGCTAATTTATCACCAGGTGTCACATCAAACAAAAGTGAAATCCTTCAGTAATAAGAGCTGTGAACAGTCAGTGAAGCAAAGACAATACAAATAAAAGTAAGAATTCAACTGTTAGGTCATTGCGCTTGACAAAAGCTGTATTTTTAGTAATATTTTATTCCAAAACGAGAAGTCTACCAGTGAATAGTAATCAGAGTAAACTAGAATGCACTCAGAGAGATGCCAACGTGCACAAAAATGTAATAAAAAAGAATTTTTAAAATAATTTCACTGTATTTTACTTAATTAATTTAATTTAATGTTAGCAAAAAAAGACAATTACAATCTTCAATAATTTTATTCAGGGGATAACAGTGTGGTGATTTCGGAAAGGTACATGGCGAAAGCCGAATATACTGTGGCAAATTTAGTTAATGGGCGACGGCGGAGCCGGAGCCCATTAACGGGTATTTGCCACAGTATATTCGCCATGTACCTTTCCGAAATCACAAAACACCACACTGTTATCCCCATTCTAATGCTCTTCGAACTTCGAAAAATGTTATTTAGACAAACAAATGGCTCGTAATTATCAACGAAATGTGCGGCCATAGAAAACACTCAGCCAATTCACGACTTTTTATTTTAAATTTAATGCGCTAGATAAAATATAGTCCCCCAATTACCATTGCTCTTATCGTTAAAAATACTGATAAACATGAAAAATTGCAACCTCAAATAGAAATAAATATGCACAACAATTAGTTTCTGCATGTACCTGATGTCTTTTTCAGATGTTTACCACTTACAAATTGCGGTTTTGATTTTACCGCGATCTTGATGTTGAATTGAAACAATGGGAAATTGTTTACTCAATGCAATGTATTTCACGCCGTGTCTGTCGCGGTTTCATGTCAAGAAATTCGGTCAAATGATATCGAGACACTGACATTGGTGGGGTATAGTGTTGTGGTGTTTTGTATTTTCTGAAAGTACATGTATACAGAGCGAATGTACTGACTGTCAATTTTCGACAAAAGCCACATCGCTGGTTTGTTTATATAGCAACGAGCTAGGTGAGAGACCATTTGTAAGTTGTAAAACTTGTGTCTCAATCCCGTTGCGATATTATTATTAGTGATGTAACGATACGGGGGTTATCGGTAAAAGCCGATAGCCGATATTTTCAGTAGAATTATCGGCCGATCCGATACAGATACCGATAAGTCTTGTACGTGAACCAAACTCCATATCAATTTGTCTTTTAAATTACAAAATATTGTCGGCAAAGAACCGATATTGCGATAACCTGGTTGCAAAAAAGTTTAGTTTACGTTCCCCAAAAACCCTGGCAAAACGATTAATATTTCGTTGCATTCATAAGATTTCCTCAATATTTGTTTGATTCCGTTACCGTGCCTTACGGAATCAGTCCATACTAGTAATCCATTTGAGTCAATGACGGCAATTTCAATTTCAATTTGCCAAACTCAATCTTTTTCAGAAGTTGAACTTGCGTTTAATAACACCTACAATGTCCCGCATAAATTGTTGACATTTTCTCTGCCCATGACAGCAGATACAAATCCCGCCCATAGAGCACTCTGATTGGTTCGGATGGTTCTATCAAACAAGTTAGTCACCTCCTCCATCTTCAGTCATCGTATACCAGAATGTCAATCAATTTGAATCAAAAGCACTTTAAACACACACACTTAACTGTTGTTAACACGTGATGTTTCTATATATTGAGGAATAGCGAGTCACGACTGCGGCGACTTTAATGCAAACTGGTCAAGTGTGACTCGTCTATTTATAAACACTGTGATTTTTAGTTTACTGTGTCATCTGTCAACACGTGGCTTGTTAGTGATTCCTACTCGATGACATCAAATGCATGCAAATAATCGTTTGATCTTACCGCCCGGCATCCGCCTTGGGAAGATCATAACAATGTGACAACTTACTGTCGCATGTGGTGCAGAATTAATTCCACACCCCCATGAATACATCACTAAATGATACCGGTACATCAGTCTGATTCACTCACAGGAAGATTCCATTCTCACGCTAATGCCAGGGGCGTCAGTTATTCGCTTTCAACATGTGCTACTCGGCACTCACAAGTAATTTTAATTGTATACAGTTTATGTTTTAACTTTAATTATTGAGCGTACCGAACTACGGTACCTTTGGAAATGTTTATTTGGGTCATGAGTGTACCAACAGTCTCATGTCGATGTTGTCATCATGGTATATCACTGTATGTGATGGAGGGCTGACCAGTGCGTAAAATAGTCGCTATTTTTTCTGGAAATTCCCGTCATTTATTTAATATTAAAGTCGGAATTGGTGTAACAACGTTCACAAAGGACGCGACATGTATCGGTTAACGATATCGGTCGGGAGACTAAATTTTACCGATACCGATATCTTGCCGATACCACATATATCGGCCCAATCCGATAGCCGATACCGATAATCGGTACATCACTAATTATTATGCAATAAAATATGTTTACACTAACGAGCTAGTAACGGAAGTCAGTGCCAAGGGCGTCAACTCTATAATCTACTCCGTAACGTCGCCGGCATGTACTGAGTAAGGGTGACGTCATGGAGTGAAATCGGTAGGGTGACACCAACGTACCTACGAATCTGACTGATCGCCATACTGTTGTGCGAGCGCACGTAATGATTAGGCCAAAGAACAACATATTTGTGGTTTGGGTTTCCCTACCGACCCTATTTTAAACCCCCTACCCTAAAGTATTTTTAATGTTTTTCAAGAAAATAAATTTAATTATTTCTCAAAAAAATTCATAAAACACAAAAACACATTGAAATATCTCAGAATAGGTTGATTTCTAAGTAAAAATATCGTGTAATATTAAAATTTATACCAAAATAATCAAAAGTAGTTTTATGTCAATCTTGCAGAGCAAAATACGCACATGAAAGGTCATAAGAATATGTACAAATAAAAAAATTAATTAACAAAATAAAATTTCAAACCTAACTACCGACCCTATTTTTTTTCGGCTTGAATCCCAAACCAGACATTTAATTTTCTTTGGCCTTACTGGATAAATTTTTAACACTGAAAACAAGTGAAACTATTGTAAGGCCAAACCAATAAAATACGAACATTTGGGTTAAAAAAAATAGATGCAGGAGGGACAAAAATTTAAATAGAAATATGCATTACAACAACAATTGATAAATAACAGAACTGTCCATGAATTTCACAAGACTTTTGAATATGAAAAGATTTAAACATAAAAGTATTGAAAACAAAGTTATAGGATATGTTTGTAAACCAGGCTATTAAAATGCTGATGCCTAATTAGAAATCATGTAAAACTTATGGGAGTAATTTTCCAAATTGCAGGAGGGCCATATAAAATAATGCCAGGTTCCCTTTAAAATAATTATTTAGATCTGTGAATGTCTAAACACTCTTGATGTTATCATGTTTGCAAAGGCTCCTTTACAAAGTCCTCAACATAATAAAGTTACTAGTAGGGCAGTATTCTATAGATAGATCACAATTAAAAAAAATGTTTACAAGTAGGTCTAACAGCAACTGCATTATCGGTATAAAAAATGTAAAAATTTCTTCATCTCAATCAATGAGATATTTCTCTTCAACTAACACTAAAAATCCAAAGTGATTACTGGGTTCTGCAAAGTTATTAAATCACTTTGAAATCCCAACAACACCAAATTTGAAAATCTTATCACAGTTACTGGACATAAAGTCCCAAAATGAAGGTTTTAATCAAATTTATAAATGAGTATCCTAAATAGGATACCGATTTATAAATTTTATTATAACCTTATTTTTGGGACTTTATGTCCGGTAACTGTGATCTGACGAGTCGCCATCCAAGTCATAGGCTATAATTAGAAACATGTGATGCAGGGGCGCCGGAAGCATCCAAGGGCAGGGGGGGGGCAGAGCCTACAAAAAGGGCACTTTTCCGCAAAAAAGGGCATTTTCTCCGCAAACTCGGGAAAATAACTACAAATTCATTGTGACAAAAATCCCTATTTTAATGGTATTTGTCAGTTTTTATGGCCGTTTTGTGATAAAATTGACAAAAAAAATTATATTCCTTGTGAAATTGGAGGTATTTGGACCAAAAAAGTAACATTTTGCTATAAAAACACAAGATTAAACACACAAAAAGCATTTTCTTTGTCCAGAAAAATGGCAAGTCCTGCCCCCGCTCGCCCCCCCCCCCCCCCCCTTGGTCAAGGGCAGGGGGGTCAGCTGTCCCCTCTGCCCCCCCTCTTCCGGCACCCCTGATGTGATGGTTCTGACATTGAAACAATTTTCGAAGGCGACTCGTCAATCTCACATAGGAGCTTTCCATACTTGCCTATATCATACTGATATGTTTATTTGTAGGCAGAATTTGATAAGAATTTCCAACAACTGTGGTGCAGCCCATTCTTAGAAACTCCAGCCCAAAATTCATTTAATGGGGGAGCGGTATGATGTTGCCCATGAAATTACCAACTGTTTAAAATGTTTGCCAAGATGGGTGGTGTGTCACGCCACCTAACCCCATAATGTTCCCATTGCGGTGAGTGTAGTCCATCCGTAGACAACTAATTGTAACATCTGAGTACGTTTTAATTCGGGTACGTTTAGTCGTTGCTGTATAATTCTGAATTGCCCAATGTCGTGCACTGTCCAACATCCAGATCATCACTGCCATGTGTTGTTTTATGGCTGGTTCCATGTTTCTGTCTTCTAGATATGCAATTAAACTGGTATGATCAGCCATGATTCTTCAAAGCCGAATTATACCCGATAATATAATGAAAAATCGAGAGTACTTCAGGACCGGAAGTTTATTTTCCCGCTAATAGTCGTGTACCGACAAACAACAGACAGATGATTACAAGAAAACCATAGTCAGAAATGGTAACGCCCTCAAGATCATATTATTAGGTATGTATAAAATATATAATATATTTGTCTCGTTAATGCACCACCTCCGAATTCGGTTAACACAATTATTCCTTCAATTAAACTAAATTATTACAACAACTAGGGCTTATCACTGAAGATTTTTCATTCACCACACCAGAAGGCCAGCTCTAAATGCGAACCAAAAAATCTACTAATCAGATTAAATACACCACCTACACTTCGCAATACGACCTTTAGTCTACATTCCCATTGATATATACTTCATTATTAATGTTAACTGTTGTATTTAGCATTGTGTTTCCACAATAAAATCTTCAACAGTGGACCAGCCATTGTGCACACCTAAATATTGAAAGCAATTGACGCGGTCATAAAAGTTACTGCGACAATTAGACATCCGCGAAGAAACATCCCGAATACACACATCCTGCAAAAAGTCTAACCGGTACGCAATATACGTTATTAATCAAAGATACCCCATAGATCCTATTTTGTTTTTAAATAAATTTTATTCGTCAAAAATAACACAAGTAACGAAGATATAAACAGAAAACAGTTCATAGAAATACAGTGCAAATACAATACATTTATTATTATGTCACTATTTGAATATATATATAGATTATAGGCCTACGGTATATATAATACTAGCAGATTAGCCCGCCACTGGCGGGATTAGTCCCATGGCTTTGGTCGATCCATTATTTTTTGTTTTTCAAGGTAACCCCGTACAGGCACGCCGACATGCAGCATGCTATCATTTGCGGGTACCCGTTTCATGGTCATGTTGGGTGGACAAAATAACCCGACAAAAATATTCCCCGTCCCGAGTTGACCATACATAAAAAATTTCACGTCGATGTCACCGCTGACGACCGAGATATCGCCCATGGTCATTTGTGGGTACCCGTTTCAAGGTCAAGGTCACCTCAGGCGGACAAACTGACCCGACGAAAGTCTCCCCCGTCCCTTGGAAGCCCTAAGTACGAAATTTCGTCTCGATATCCCCAGTATCCGAGACGGACGATTGAGCCGTATTTATACTCGTGTATATAAACGCGCTTTAACAACGACACCGCAGATACGTACGCCCTTTAATCATTAACCCATCAATCCCCATTACGGTGACAGTTGAAGGGTGAAGGAGTTGTCGCACGGACTCGCGAATGGTCCGAGTGCACTGCCTGTGGGTTTTTACCCTTACACAGCGAGTTTGGGTTCAATCGGCCCAGCAGTTCTCGAGTCTATAGCGCACATATATACGGAAGGCTCAAAATATACAGTAGACTAGCAGAATAGCCCGCCACTGGCGGGATTGGTCCCATGGGTTTGGTCGATCCATTAATTTTTGTTTTTCAAGGTAACCCCGTACAGGCACGCCGACAGCATGCTATCATATAACCCGACAAAAATATTCCCCGTCCTGAGTTGACCATTGCCATACTATAAAAAATTTCACGTCGATGTCACCGCTGACGACCGAGATATCGCCCAAGGTCATTTGTGGGTACCCGTTTCAAGGTCAAGGTCACCTCAGGCGGACAAACTGACCGGACGAAAATCTCCCCCGTCCCTTGGAACCCCTAAGTACGAACGTTCGTCTACCCCAGTTTCCGATACGGTCAAATGCCGTATTTTCACTAAAGTAGATAAACGCTCTTTAATAGCGACGCCTGATATACAAACGCTCATTAATAATCACGCGATTAACCCATCAATCCCCATTACGGTGGCAGTTGAAGGGCGAAGGAGTGGTCGCACGTGCTCGCGAATAGTCCGAGTGCACTGCCTGTGACTTTTTACCATTACACAGCACGGTTGGGTTCAATCGGCCCAGCCGTTCTCGAGTCTATAGCGGACACACACATATATATATACGGAAGTCTCAAAATATATAGTAGGCTAGCAGGTTAGCCCGCCACTGGCGGCATTGGTCCGAAACATGACATGTTTTTGGCTTTTCAATGAGTTAATTGTGTCTTTTTAATCAAGAGAAATTATGGTACCCGTCCCTAAAAGAGGTATGATTTTTTTTTAAACTGACCCGATGAAAAATTCCCCCGTTCCTAGGAACGACAGACATAAGAATCACACAACACGCATTTTTTAATGAGTTAATTCTGTCTTTTTAATCAAGAGGAATTATGATACCCGTCCCTAAAAGAGGTATGCCAACTATGTCGTTGTTGTTGGCATTCACAGCTTGGAGCAACACGCATTTTTTAATGAGTTAATTCTGTCTTTTTAATCAAGAGGAATTATGATACCCGTCCCTAAAAGAGGTATGCCAACCATGTCGTTGTTGTTGGCATTCACGGCTTGGAGGCCACCCGAAAATTCTCGCCCGAAGATTCTCACATTGCCGTAAAGAGAAAATTAGCATTGTGTGGATTTAGTAATATTTTCTCGCCAACAATGTCGTTGTTGTTGGCATTCACACCTTTTCGAGATGGTCAAAGGAGAAGGCAGTGGAAGTCCGTCGGATTCGCGGGGACGTATCGCACTGCCTCGTATTTACTGTATTTTAGCAGCCATATAAGCTGCGTGAGTTAGCACGATTTGAGGGGTGTATGTTTATAGCTTGTTTATATGAATGTATCGAAAATAGACAAAGATTTTCAGCCGTAACAAGAAATGTATATATCAGAAAATGTAAATTCTATATTTTGGAAGGTATTAGCAAGTTTTGGCTCAACGGGTTTAGCAGTTTGAAGTGAATATGGATATAAAAAGATACATATACAGATATAAAAAATGTAGAGTTACGCCTCTTGGATCGCGAGCGAATCGATAGCGAAACCCATCGTATCGAAACGAAGGTCGCACTTTAAGGGTCAATGAGTGTTCAGAGCTCGTCCAAAATGCGACGTCGACGATCCCCGTGTGTTTTTACACTTATATACGAAATACAGATATAAAAAATGTAGAGTTACGCCTCTTGGATCGCGAGCGAATCGATAGCGAAACCCATCGTATCGAAACGAAGGTCGCACTTTAAGGGTCAAGGAGTGTTCAGAGCTCGTCCAAAATGCGACGTCGACGATCCCCTTGTGTTTTTACACTTATATACGAAATACAGATATAAAAAATGTAGAGTTACGCCTCTTGGATCGCGAGCGAATCGATAGCGAAACCCATCGTATCGAAACGAAGGTCGCACTTTAAGGGTCAAGGAGTGTTCAGAACTGGTCCAAAATGCGACGTCGACGATCCCGTCGAGTGGGTGGTTTTGGGTGGCTAGCCCGGGATTGTCGAAAGGGTCGAGTGACCCTTTCCTTAATACCGTCGACGATCCCCGTGTGTTTTTAAACTTATATACGAAATTTTAGCTCGATCCGCGCAGCCGTTTTCGATTCTATGAAGTACCCACATACATATATATATATATATACGTAGTTCTCAAAATATATAGTAGAAGATATGCAACTTCAGACATTGTTGATCAATCCTTTCTTATCGAAGTTGTTTCCGTTACCTGTTTACCGTCTTCCGCTTTTTTCTTCTATTTGTCGTAATATTTGGCGTAGCGGATAAATAAGTTTGTTGTTTATTTACCGAAATTAAATTAAATCTTCTGTAAATGATACCTGATGTCTTGATTATATTACTAATCTTGGAAATTATCACCAGAAATACATTGGGTGTCACTTTTTGTGTTATATTGTGTGGAATAGGACATAATCTTCGTTCTGCTACAATTTCCTAAAAAAAAATCGCAACGCGCGAAACCCGAAATGTGTTGTTCTGTAAGATATCCCCATAGCTCCATAGGGCGTAATAATTTAAAGGTACAATTATTGTTTACTTTAAGTATACTTTACTTTGAGTATATTGTTTACATTACCACATTTTGGGTATGGTGAAATGATAGGTATAATTAGCATTACCAACTCTTGTCGAATAACTATGTTACTTCGTTTTCATATTTTCGACTAGGAACCAGTCTATTCAACAAGAGGCATTGAGTGCGCGCAAATACACAGACATGAGAGTCGCAAAGACAATGACAGACGACAGCTAGATAGAAATTCCCACTCACTAAGCAGTTATATACACTTTGAAACGAAAATCATTCATTAAATTGGACTTTTACTTCCATGAACTAGAAATTTAGACAGTTGTTGTCGAATTTCGCGTGATATCGACTGGTCCTTGTCTGTGTTCACCTTAAAGTTGAAAACGTAGTAACCTGACCCTGTGTGCCCCATTGGGTTGGAATTTCCTAACTTGTAACCTACCTCAAACGTCCCAACAGCCCATGGTTGCACATTTCCAACTGTTTGCTACGGTATTTCAGTCAAAAATGTATAGGAAATTATTCGATATTTTTCTGTCTAAAAATCAAAAAAATCACACTAAACACTGGTGGGAATATACAATTATCAGAACAAAAAATTCAACCTACTGTTGTGCCATGAGTGATATTTCCAACTACTGAAAATATTGGCAGTGAGGCACCCCAACCCCATCCACCCCTTGTGGCCATGACCCTGCTAGGCGGCCAAGGGAATTTCCTATGTGAAATGTCACATGCATATACTTACTCACTTGACCGACTGATACGAATTGACTCATCATACGAGATAAATTGATACAGAGGTCAACCAAATTAAATATTTTCTAACTATAAAGAAAGTATAATTCCGATGGTTTGGTGAGTTTCACAATGGCGACGGGATAGTTCTCAGTAACGGTTCATTACACCGTGAAATCTTCAATCCCTACATGAGATAATTGACGATCGCTCCCATACCTAGACAACACCCCCTGGCATGAATTCGATCAATCTGAGTCGTTGATGCCCCTATAAAACAGCCAATTTTCCAAATATAGCATAAATAAACAGCGCCGATACCATTTTAGTGGCATAAAAACAATTCGATTGTCATAATGTTCATAGACATCGGAAAACAGCATGGAAATCGTAGTCCAACCATTATCACCTGGTCGATGAGCGGAAGATTAAAATCCTTGATAACCCTGCCCTTACAGCATTATCAACAAGATAACATGATCAATATTAACCTGGATAGCATATCGTCGTTTTTGTTGTAAGTTCATGCTTTATACAGGGCATTCTTGCACAACGCTGGACTCATGTACCCGAAGATTATATGGGAAATCCATAAGAGCTCAGCATGAGTTAGAGTGGGTCTGTGTGATCATACACTATATGAGTCATTTCATTTGGCGGAAGTACATGTTGCCATTTTATTCTGAGCTACCGTTAGACAACTCTGGCATTGGTTAACTTCTGGGGAAAATTTTACTTGAGATAAACATATAGATCCAACCCCAAGGGCGATTCTGTCAGTCTTAATTGGGAAGGGATATTTCCGACTGCGCCCTTCCACCAACGACACGACAAGGCGACATTTGTTGGGTGTCCAGCTTACTCGTAGTACCAAATTTCACAACTCTGTCAAACTCCATTTGCACTCCCTTGAGTTGGAATGTTCCAACTGATGCCTAAAACTGTCCAATTTGTCGGAGGATCCCAGCCTAACAACCCGTATATGGTAAGAATTTCACCTGATGGCGGATCAGTCTTTCGATTCAAATGTTGATTCATAATAGGAAGATATTCTAATGTGACCTAAAATCGACTATTATTATGACAAGATTTTGATTGGAAATTTTAAATAATTTCCATCTATTTCCATTAATGGAATTCTCAACTGTCATTGTTACAGGCATGCCACTTCCAACGGTTAACATTTTAACCATGCAAACCCCTGTTACTACGTCCCTGCGTTGCACCATTCCAACTTGGCTGCCAGTAAATTTCCAAGCCATGAAATCCACAGATTGTTGTGCCATTTGAGGTATCGATGTGAAAATATCGTATTACACTTATTAATTCGGACAAGCCCCCGACCTTCGCATTAGCCGCATCTGTGAACCCGCCACAAATCGGTTCATTGGCAATGCTTCTCATTTTCCTCGTCAAATAATCGCGACACCAGTTTGTCTAAATAAACCTTCCAGGAAGTGAATGAGGCGGATTAGACCAAATGAACACATTAAAGATACCGGAAGGTTTGTTTTGGCCGATGAAAAAACTTTCAGACTGGCAAATTGACAATGTCGATACCACTAAAGATCCGGATCTATCCGGATTGCTTATAGTGGCAGCAACGGATTTCTGGGCATCTCCGAACTGTTTGAGAACTACTTTTTGTAGGTTTAAAGTGTAAATAGTCAACAAAACGCGCTCGTATTCTGTTTGCTGATCTGTAGTGCTAACGAAACTGTGCATGCTTTAATGTGACAGATTGATCAACTCAGGACATTCAAAATGAATTGTTTATTCTCTAGATTGTTCGATAACAACACAAAATAAACAAACCTATGGGGTGCATCAACATTTGCACTTTGTGCAGATCTCGTCAGCTAACAAACCATACAAATTGACACTTCAGTGTTAGGAAATATTAAACCGGACATAGATCCGAGATTGTGTAATTGTATATTTAAATTTAACCACGATATATATGTTATCGTTGTCGAGTATATACCATAATGTCGTGCAGTAAAAACGGTCTTTCGATATTACTCTGTGTAGAGCTTTTAACTTCAAGTCTGAATCGACAATAATTTCGGGTCATTTATGCCCAGCATGAAGAAAGACCTTTCGAATTTATCAGCCAAGTTGTAATCAATATCACCGTAAGCACGAAATGAGCTGTTCCACAAACTACCTGATTTACATTTGAATAGATATTTGTACTTTTACAAGTAATCAGTATGGTTTATAAATCAGTCCGTTTTTTTTATTTTAAATGAACACCGAGACCAATTGATTGCTCAATCAATTCAATTTATTCTGGTCATCATATAATGATATATTACAGATTATAGAATTACATAATCAGATACATAATATATATATTTGCACGCACATGCGTTATAATGTATAGAGTACATATATACGAAAATATAGTAATATTTATGATTGTTGCATTTAAATGGTAATAATAAAAATAATAATAATATTAGATTTGTTATATGTGGTCCAGTTAGTGGGGTTTGCGTTATGCATGCTACTTAGCCTAAGGAGGACTTAAACAAGTCAAAGACCTTTCCGACGAAAATCGACAGGTTCCTTGTGGGTTTTTTTTATTTCGGGAATTAAATAATTGCAGTAAATTATGTGAGTTTGGTCTTCGAAAAATAATAAGAGCGAATATATATGTCAGTCTCAACTCGTGAATTTGTGAGCACTTAAGTATAATGTGGTATTCATCGCCCAGTTCTAAATTATAAAGAGGGTACATTGCCGTTCCGAGTGGTCAACATTGTACCATGAGTTCTGTTCAACGGGTAGTTTGTGATTTCTTGTTCGGAACATCAGGCTGTGTACAAATCTGTTGAATGTCCAAAGATATGTATAGTGCTCTCTTTCGAAATTTGTCTTAATAATTCTATAAAATGCAAACTTGCTTGATTTCGAGATAGAATCCCACCACTCCTGTATAAATACATCGCGTATCAAGGATGTCAAGTTATTCGAATACACATGCATATAATAGGCAACGAAATTATTGGTATTGCTTCTGCTACTACTACTGTTGTTGGTATATGGTAGATCATGTCACGAATCTCTATTCTGACTAACGCCCGTGGAGATCATATTCCACCAGTACAAAACCTGGGAACTTTTTGAAGTTTTGACAGGGAACCGTATAAAGTCGAAAACATAACGCGGGGAATATATTTCTTAGTTGTTATTTTTTCCTTAATAATGTACTTCACTGTAGGCGAATGTCCCAACGGAAAATTGCATGTTTTTCTCTGACTTTTGTGAGTCGATATCGCAATAAATATCAAATTAATTACCCAGAAAAATGCCATAATTGTATGCGACGCGAAGCAAACTCGCTCACAAATTCACTTAAATCGTGAAATTTCGAGTTGGGACCTTCACCTACAATGAAGTCCGTTATTAAGGAACAGATAATAACTAAGAAATATAGTCCCCGCGTTATTTTTTTCGACTTTATAAGGTTCCCTGTCAAAACATCAAAAAGTTCCAAGGTTTTGTACTGGTGGAATATGATCTCTACGGGCGTTAGCCAGAGTAGAGATTTATGGCATGATCTTGGTATATGCATGGGTGTTCGCCGAATCCGTTCGTCGGTCTTCAAGTATACACAGACAACAATCGCGCGTATGGAGGCCAGACATATCTTGCTGTGAATTATATTCTGACCGTATATGTGTAATGTTTATTGACTTTATTCTGTGACATGCTTTGACTGATGGACGCATCACTCCTCATCCCAGATCGATATAAGCCCCCAATTAACTGAGATAAATTAATTTACAACAAGTCACTGATGTGGGATACCAGACCCAAGTGAAGTAACCTGGTCCGATGACACGATAAATGCCATTGTGCAAGGTGTTCAACGAAATCTGTTTGAGGTATAAGGGCAAAAGCTAGGGAAAAGTCTTGTCATGCACGAAAGATCTTTTGCCAATTTTTCAACGTGCAACTAGCACAACTTTGAGGGTGATACATGTACATGCATCGCTATATATATAGTGGTGGTATTGCAGAACCAATAGGTATGTTTAATTCGAGAACTACTAAATTCAAACTTCAGGTTCGCTCATCTATACCAACGGTCAGAGGACGCATGTAACCGCCAGACGTTCTCGCATATCGATAAAGATAGATCATATCTATAAAATGAAAACATCCGGCGTTTCCATGCATCAGGTGACTGCTGGTAGCTAAAATCGCATGAAGTCTGAAGTTAAACGTTGTAAACCTCCATATATAGTATCTCCGAACAGTGTAGAACATTGCCGCATGCGCACATCGGTAGTGACTCCCACTGTCTCCATGCAGGGATGTTTGGTCAGTTGAGTTGGTAAGCTCATACCTGGTGCACACAACATTAGTTGAACATTTTACACCATTGAAATTGTTTTCATTGTTTGAATTTTCTTTCAGTAATTAGCGGGGAATACATTGTTTTTAGACCACCATCAGCATATATTTCTACTTTTGGTATAAATTTTGGTCTGAAATGGTCATCAGTTGGAACTTTTCCAATCTTAATGGTCATGCTGGAAATTTTAGACAGTTGTTTGAGGTACCAGTTGGAAAGATCCAACCCAATGGGTGAAAATGTAAGTTCGTCGTGAACATCGGAGATTTGTCTGGCTGGGGTGGGGTGGGGTAGGTGGGTGGAAGCCATTGTAAATTCAAGGTGGACACCCCCAGCGGAGACCCTATAGCCACTTCTGTCAAGTTTCCCCATTGTTACATGACTACAACTGTCACAATCTCGATATATGTGGCTTGTTATTTAAGATCTTCTGCGAAAATTGGAATTAAACCAAATTCCTCGAGCAAGAGGAATTACAGAAGACATGTTAGCTAGCGCGGTAGCACCATGCATCTATATCTATATTTGCGAATGTCTGTCTGTCTGTGTTCTATAGAAATTCTCAGGGGACCATCTAGATGATACTAAAGGGGTCTACTAGGGGTAACTTTTTACGATAAAGATAATGGTGGGGGTTAGAATTTTCTAAAGTGACGCCGTTGTTGTCAGGGACAGAAAAGGAGGAGGGGCAGAATTTGTTTTATCGCCGATTGCCACGAAACTTACATGTAATCATCCCCATGATATGAAGAATCTAATGCTGTGGTTTAAATATGTCAAAAGTGTCGGGGATACACGGAAGGGGAGAGGGGCACCAAAATTGATAAAACTAATTTTAGCTCCGATTTCCACCAAATTGATATATATTCTTCTGCATGATACAAGAAATCTAACTGTGCGATTTAACAACGCCTAATTGTTGTCGTTTGGATGAGAGATTATGGGGGGGGGTGGGCACCAAAATTTATAATAATGGGTTTAGTCGCCGATTGCCACCACACTTATACAAAATAATCCCCATGGTATGACGAGTAACGGTGTCGCTTAAATCTGTCATTCGAGTCAGGGGTGCACTGAAAGGGAGAGGGGCACAAAAATTGATACACAATATTTTTAGCGCCAATTTCCACCAACTTGATACACGTTCTTATCCATGATACGAGGAATCTAATCGAGTGATTTAAAGACGCCATATTGGTGCTGTGAGAGATGGGGAAGGGAGGGATGGGCACCAAATTTGATTTAGTCGCCGATTAGCACCAACGTTATAAATAATCATCTCCATGATATCAGGAGTGTAATTGTGTGGTTTAAGGATGTCACAAGTTGGGTCATTCGAGTCAGTGGTGTATAGAGGTGAGAGGGACACAACAAAATTATAACAATATGTTTAGCGCCGATTTCCACCAGATTGATACATATTCTTCTTCGTGATACGAGGAATCTTATCGTGTGGTTTAGATGGTTTCACCAAATTGGTGCCCTCTGGGTGAGGGATGTGGGGACCTTAAATTTGATAGAAATTTTCACCAATTTTATAAAGAGATAACATTAATTCAATTGTGTCCGCTTTTGTCGTGTTCAGACATGACGATTTTCTGTGTACAATATCTCCAATAACAACAAACCGTGGGGTGAAGGAGAAGATCACTCGATCTTTTCGACCATCCTGGGCGCTTCGCGCCCATCTACTCACTTTACCAATTTTATATATATACATCTCTAATCTCTAATGAGTCTAATTCTGTGGTTTAACGGTGACAAAGGTGGCACCGCTTGAGTCCGAAATAGGGACAGTCATCAAAACTGATAACAAATATGTTAGTGCCAATTACCATCAAATTCAGACACGTTCTTCTCAAATGATACGAGAAATCAAATCGTGCTGTCTGTCTGTGTGCGTTCTATATATAACTTCACGGAGTAATAACGAGATGGCACCAAGGCCTTCTAAGAGGGGTAACTTTTTACGAGGAAGATAATGGTGTGGGTTAAAAAAATTCTAAAGTGACGCTGTTGGTGTCAGGGCAAGAAAAGGGGGAGGTCGGCAAAATTAAAAAAATATGGTGAAATAGTTTTGTCGCCGATTTCCACCAAACGCATACATAATCACCTCCGCGATATGGCGCTGTTCGAGTCAGCATTGCAGGGGGCAGCAACAATTGATTTAATAAACTATTTTCAGCGCAGATTTCCAACCAAATTGATATATTCTTCTTCTCTATGATACGATGAATATAATCGTGTGATTTAAAGACGCCAAATTGCTGCCTTTTGGGTTATATTGGGGGGGGGGGGGGTCATAACTATTATAAGAATTTGTTTAGTTGCTGATTACCACCAAACCTATATATAATCATCTCCAGTATATCATGCATCCATGAGTCTAATGGACGTGGTTTAAATATGTCAAAGGTGGCGCCGCTAAAGTCACGCATGAGGATGACAGTTGTACCAAAGCTGATAAAAATATATTTAGCACTAATTTCTACCACATTCATACACGTTCTTCTCTAATGATACGATGAATAAAATCACATTTGGTGTCGTTTGGGTCACGGATGGCGAGGGGATATCCAATATCATTGATAAGATTGATATTCGCCGATATCAACCTATAATACGTTATATATATAGTCACCCAGGTCATCTCCATATAATTTTAAGGAGTTTTGGGCGTTCAAATTTCACAATCTCGACAAAGGGTGACCCAATTAAGTCACTTGAACAATTATATCTTCTCAACTGTCATATGTATATGGGCATGGGCATTAGGGCATTCACACAATGAACTAGCAAAAAGAGATACATAGAAGAAGCATTAAAAGTATATTTATCATTCTATCTAAGAGATACATATATTCTTGCAAACTGAGAGACCTCGAACCGCCAGAGGATTGCATAATTGAGTCTGTTCCATTCAATAAAGTTTCCACAAAGAGAGATATGGAAATGTATCGAAGGCCTGTCAAAATATATTTTTCTTCTGATATAGAAGAGAACGCAGTCAGTAGCACATGACTTTTCAGGATCCTCCAATACTGACATCTGACAAGCGTATATCTGCCCGACAGCGGATTTTTTTGTTAGCACAGACTCATCGACTGACATAAACAACTCAAAATCTCGCTTTGTGTCTGGCACATGTACATGTAGCTGACATACGTGCGCAGCAACATTTCTTTTAAAATGAGAATATTTAGCCAATATATAGCATTATGAACAGAGGAGCACCTGGAAATTTCTTTAAAACATATGATAACCAGGTGTACTCAAGATCTTAGTCCAACCCACTAGATTGATTGATACATCTCTATATGTAAAACCCGGTTGTCGTCTTTTTTTGTTTTTGTTTGCGAACTAATGTGTTTATGATGTTGATGTATGGTATTATAACGTCTGAAGTGTACGCAGTTGTAAATACACAATAAATACTTCATTATTGGTGGAACGGACTAATCGCGATAAACAAAATGACAATCGACAAGGTGAGCCACTATACTTATAACCCAGGTATAAGAATGACGTTTTGTGATGCAATTTGAATATACATTATATGAGAATACGTGTAAAACTTTGAGCAAGAGTATTCTCTATTCCCAACAGATATCCACGTCATGCAGAGGGTTTCACACCACTTTCACCTGATGGGCAACGCCGGTAACCCTGCTAGTATACTATATTTCCATAACGTTCCATAAATGTACTTCCCAGTTCGTGATCTGCGTGGTTTGCACTGTACTGCTGCCACTGGCGTCTGACCCTTTCAGTGTTGATCGTGCACTAACTCGTTTTATATAGATTAAATTTAATCTTTACTTTAATTATTCAACCATTCACTGACTTTGCAGTAATTGGTGATGCATTATTCATATGCCCTGAGATTGCCACGCATGGACAAGTTTGACTTGTGGATCTACCTCGCACGAACGAAAACATATGATACATAAAGAAAAAAAATCCATTTTAAACAACCAACGACCCCCGCAATCTTGAATTTTTCTGGAAGGCAATGTCATGCATGCGACCGGAGCCAAGTCTCGTTTACGGCTGTCATTGACATATTACGTTATACTCATTCCAGCTTAGACCACCATGATATTTGATCCGTATCATCAACGTGATATTGACAACATCTTCCAATCATTTTCTGAGTTATTGCTAATTTCACGATATAGTTTTCCCATTATGTTACGCGGGTCCAGAAAGGACACAGGAGCTTGGAACTTCGTCAGAGATCCACCAGTAAAGTGTGACCACCCTCTGTGTACTATATACCCACATCGCGTACTCCTTATTTGCATGCAAACTATATTGTAAGCAGTGATGCAGGTATATCACCGGGGTGTCATGCACGGGCAGACATTGCTATATCTAGGGGTATCTACATGGTGAAGTTCCAAGTTCTTATGGAAAGAATAAAGTTACATGTATACTACACAAACTTGAAATATCGATTTAGCAGAGTGTTTTGTGTTGAAAGAACTGACAAACAGTATGATAAAGGGGATGTTACTTGCAAACACGGGGACTGAGGATAAAGGAGATTTCCTTAGCGATTGGTCCACGGCCGATGTTAGATGTTGACTATCGGACGCCCATCGGTGTTTGTCCGATCTTGTCTTCCAAACAAATGTGGACTTCCGTGGTGTATCCGCAACCATCGGCGGTATTAGTCGACTGATCTGACCACAAGCTATAGATATAAGCTGTGTCAACAACGAACACAAATCGAGACTTCAAACTCTGTTTTCATTTCCATAAATGATACAGAATGAATTGTTTACATCTCATCCATGAATCGTTGCTTGGAGTTTGGGGTTAAACCGGATAATTTAAAGGCATACTCAATATATCCTTTTCGTGAAATGATTTGTCAACGATTAAAATTGGGCGAAAATACAGGACTTATTTGGTTTATATACGGACATTATATACCATCAAAAAGTCTTGCGGATGTCATAGAAATTAGCTTTTTATTATTTATGTCTCGGTGAAAAACATAATCGAGGCTCGAACAATAAATGGAACTTCAATGAACATTTATTGACAATTACACCCACAAGAGGCAAATATGCCATTCATATATAATATACAAGCAACATCAATGTATATAACATTATGAAATGAAATTGGTATTGATATATAATAATTAATACAAGTACATGTTATTGGTTTATGCCCTTTCTTCAAAGAATATCCGGACCATGCGGATGTTACAGACTTTGGCGCAAACATGTTTGTTTTCGTTTTTCAGAAGAAATATGAATTTGTCGTCCTCAATCATATATATTGAAATTTGGGTGCTATTGTCAAAATGTCAATGATATTTTCGTGCGTTCCACTATATATACTTCACACCGTGTAGAACAAAGCGTTTTCTGTCTCAATTTGTGCACCCAGGGTTCTTGGTTATTTCCATGTGGCCTCCTGTATTTGAAATAACAAATTTTAATAATGTGCATATAATATTATGGTAATATAAGCTATCAGTATTTATATAGACACCGATTTATCACTTATATTTATTGAAATAATATCTGAATAATTAGATGGTCACTAACAATATCCGGATGATAACAAGCCATCCAGAAAACGCATTGTTCAGTATTCGGACAACCCGAAACTTAACTAGATCGACCACGCAGTTACCATAATTGCCATCGGTATATCGAATACCATATTCGGCTTTTCGAAATATCAGTTCGATGCTATCCAATCATATCATTTTTGGTGGTTACAACTACAATGAATGTAAGTTACCATTACGAATTCTGTATATATCGTTGTTCTCGACGTAAACACCAAATTAAATAATCCAATTATGGTGCTATAGTTTGAATTATATTAAATCGTGGTTGTTTTCATGCCACTGATGGGCATCCCCGAATATTGTTTGGAGTGTGATATATCATGTCTGGTTGTGCCATTATATGTGAGTTGTTGGACGACAACAAGGATGATCAGGCAGACAATGAACGTTTAGTATTCACTTTGTTTTCCTTTGGGGGAACTAAGCGCATTCAATTATAATATCCATTCGTTTAAATGACAGTAGTATCCAGAAGAGATATATGATCGAGGAAATAAATTTCAAATTTCGATCATTAAAGGCCCAACTAATTTTCGATCCCCATATCATTTTATATAAAATATATGCCATATTATACCATCTGAAAGAGGAAGCTCTTCTTTCTTTCTTTTTAGATACGGACGTGTGTTCTGTGATAAAGTTTCATTATTTTCAATGGAAGGGGAATAACTCTATATCTTAAGATATAGAGTTATTCCCCTTCCATTGGAAATAAATTTTAAGTTTGAATTCTGTTGCACTCTGGCAGCCATAACGGGGGGGGGGGGGGGTTCTTTGATTTCAGCTGTTTTCTATTTCTATATGGGCACCTTTTGAGACACAGACGTTCCAAATGGTGTTCAATTATAGTATTTTAATAATATTTTATTGCATAGATTATTATTAAAGCCGTATATCAAGGCACTATAAAACAAAAATGATCTCACAAAACGGGCATCAGGTTAACCAGGATCTTCCTAAACGAGCACTATATATTACCCAGGGTATAATCATATCGTCCATTCACCACATGACCTCGCTGTCACAACTTTAAATGTACTCAAACAATTGTGGCATATATATTTAGAATTATCAATCAATTGTTTATTCTCTCCACTCAAAATTACATGGGTATTGAGACATTTAATATATTTACATGGTATATAATTATATACATGCATGGGCAGGCGGGATTATTGCAATATGTACCATGCGCACATGCCGTATATTATTATACAACAACGATAATGTTCTTTCTCTGTCGTTACTAATATTATGTAATACTCGGCCCTCTATAGAGCTTAAATGTTCTCTCCGTTTTGAGTGGGAACATGTCTCTATTCCGAAGGTTCGCTATTCCGAAGGTTCACTAATCCGAAGGTTCACTAATCCGAATGTTCACTATTCCGAAGGTTCACTATTCCGAAGGTTCGCTATTCCGAAGGTTTTTGTTATTTTAAAAGTTAATTCTATATTCTAAAGTATATTGAGAGGGTTCTTTAGTACGAAGACTCTTTTTATGAAGGAAATAACTTAAAGGTACGGTTGGCCTTGGCGGTGGGTATCCTGTGAAAATATTTCCACCCGTCAAAAACCGCCACAAACAGAAAGAACAACAAAATGTAGACAGACTTTGTCCGTATACAAATAAGAAATATCGCATAAACAGTATGTTATTGTCATATCTTTGACCATTGTTATGTAAACAAAGGCATAAAAAGTAACTTTTCTGGTGTTTGTTTATATTATGATGGTCAACATAAAGAGCGTTCTTTGTGGGTGAATTCCTGATATGGAACGAATAAAGAGCGTTTATGCCATTTGTGTGTGATTAGCCAGCAGCATTGTGTTGTCTTCTGTAACACAATCAAGCTCTTGCTTAGGTAAAATATAGTAAATCTTAATGATAACATGCTGTTTACGCGATGGTCATGGTATATATGAACGAAACTATATGCGTTTTAATGTTTTTCTGTTTACGGTGATTGGAACAAATATGAATATTTTCGACAATTAAGGCCACACGTGCCTTTAAAACATTAAAAAAATAAATGTGATTTTTTTTTTCGTGGGTTTCCTTGAGATTTAACCCTTTGGCGAGTAGAACGACATGATAATAATTATATGTCGTCTATCGGCTGAGGACTAAAACGACATATTTTAGGAAGTGTTATTTTACGTCTATATAACTTCAATAAATCATCTGATTTATAAATGATTTACATAGGAGTTATTTTGATTAATATAATGTCCCAAATGCTAAAGGCGGACTATAACAGTGGGGCTCTTACGGTCAATCAATACCGGAGCGCTATAACTTACTGTATAGCAGAATACCGCTGAATGGACCTAACTGCAATTCTGACTTTGTATTGATTTTAATGTTGATGTTTCTTTCAAGTACAGATTGCCAGTTCGGGTAGAATGCATCTCTAACTCGTAGTTTATTTCAGTCATTGTGTTTTCAACTTTCTATAATATTAAAATGATAAACTGATACTGTCTTCTTGCTATTAATAACCGACATCTGGGACAAATTAGACATTAGATTGGGGTGTATAAATGTACGGGGGCGCAAATTTTGATTCATTTCTGGCTAAAAACTCCCATAATAGAAAACCTTCGGAATAGCGAACCTTCGGAATAGTGAACCTTCGGATTAGTGAACCTTCGGATTAGTGAACCTTCGGAATAGAGAACCCTACCCGTTTTGAGTACCTATCTGCCCAGGGTAGCTTCAGTTGTGTTATGTTATGCAAAGAAGATATATATGACAACATATTAATGTCAAAACCATTGGGAAGTTTCGGTCATCGTAAGCTTTCAGAGGCTGCGCACCAGTTCAAGACATCGTATATAGATGTAAAAATTATTGTAACATTCTTTATAGATAGCACTAACGCATTTAGCCCAACAAAAACACATTTTTTTCCGAGAAAAATATCGACATGTTACATGCACGCAACGGAAATTAAAAATCACATCCATTCATATGCTAGAGCTTGGGCGATATCTAGTATGAAAATAATCACACAAATGATCATATGAAGAACACTCTTCAATAAGAGCCATTTTATTTATTTACATTTTATTACTCTCCCATACTCAAACAAAATTAACCGAATCCTAATACAAGTATGACAAAAAAATTCAATATTTGCGTGACATGTCAGGCTTGTGCTCCAGGCTGAGGACAACATGGAGTAAACCATATAACAAAAAAACGAGTCATAATGGAACACGCCACATATACGTCGAAACACGACTATGCTCTTTCCATTATAAGGTCGGATTTCTGGGCACACCTGTCGTTACCAGATGTCGTAAAATTATGCATTAATAGGCTGCAGATTAAATATCGAGCGTTGTTACATACGACGCCACAAATCAAAATTTAATCAGTTCACTGTGTCAAATGTGCCAACTGTGTGTACACGGTTCAATTGGCTCGTTAACCATTTATACATACTCTATACTCACCGACGAGTGTAGTTCTCCCTTAGGAAATGTTCAGACATTCCTAAATTACTATTTATTTGGCTTCGGGGGGGGGGGGGTAAATGTTTGATTCTAGTCGAGGAACCCACCCATCAAAGCTCAGAGTGATCAGATATCGATTTTAAAAGTTTGTTATTTCTCGAGATGTGCAATAATATGTGGCACAGAAAAACGTGGTCAAACGGATGGTCTCGGACAAATTGCGGATGAAGATGGATAACTCTAAAATCAAGTGGTAATACGGTCAAATTTCGTGATACTTTAGTGATAATACGGCCATATTTTGTTGAACAAAATGTTGATAAATAATAAGTTTTGGGAAATTTGATACCATAGTTGGCAGTGGTTAGGATTATTTTGTTGCAATAAATCGATTTTGATAACTAGAGCGTATTTTGAAGAAATGTTGTTATCTTGATGGTATGGGGACAGTCTGATCGGATTGAGTACCTTTAACAGAGGAATAACTTTAGCTATATCAGTCTATCTCTAAAAGACTTGTATATAATATTCAGAATTAATGGAGACGCCGAAAAATGACAATACATTAATAGACAAACTACGTGGAGGGTGCATGTGGGGGTGAATCCATGGTTGGGTGGAATTTTTATTTTCAGCCCTGTGTGCTGAATATTTTGGCAGAACCCCCGGTATATATAGGCATCATATACTCGGGACAAAAACTTATCGACGCCATAATACGTTTGAAACTGTTTTCGCACATAATTGAGATAAACGCTCTTTATTCATACCACATCGGGGTTAGACTAACAACAAATGCTCTTTAATGGTCGACTTCTTCTATAGATTAAATGACCGGAATAAGTCTTTCCGAGGCATTTCCAGTCAGTATAAAAGTGTTTCACATATTAAATGTCAGGAACCTACGTCACTAATCAAGCCTTTAACCCAAAGCGATTTTGATTTAAATTTGTTTTTAAACATAAATGTTTGTCTGACGGGATAAACAAAGCAGAAATGATATAAACGCTCTTTATTCATACCATAATCGTAGTTGGACTCTAATAATTCTTTCCGCGACAAGTAAAGTCTGTATAACAGTGTCTCACCATTGACTTGAACAGACATATAAGATAAAATAGGATAGATAAGATTTAATGCAAAATACACCCAATGAGCAGTTGCACATATAATAAATACAACATATATCAACATAAAGAATAATTTAACATGATTATAATCACGTACGATATATGCATATACCTTCTCGTGAATTTACTGTCATAATATTTCACGTATACTTACTAGCTTTTGTTAGATATATTTATATTGTCTCGAATGGCGAATAAGAGACATATATACATCGCTGGTTTCACGTATTCAGGGACAGAAACCTACGTAACCAACCAAGTATCTAACTCAAAGTGGTTTTGATTTTAAATTAGTTTAAAACATATAAACGTTTGTCTGACGGGATAAACAAGTATAACATGAAATGTGGAAATTCACAATGCATTCACAAATAAGTAGGCGTTAAAAACTCATAATTATAACTGAAATTTACAAGGATATTAGGCGTGGACTGTGCTCCGATTTTGAACATCAAAAACACAGTCTCAACTATTTATAGATGTCCGTACTATGCGTATATTGACTATATTCCATTTCACTGTTAAAGTGATGTGAAACAACCGGTAGGTGTTCAAATAGAAATGGAGAGTAATTTTGCTCAAAGTTGTTATTTTTACGAATATTAATCCAAATTGACAACACACACTGCCATTCTTATATATTAATTAGATGCAATGACTCTCGATGGCGAAATTATTTGTGTTAGTTATCGCCGATAGTTGCGTCCCGAATCAAGATGTAAATATTTACAGTTCAGACTATGTTTTATATAGAGTGGTACGGTCGATTTCTTTCAAATTTTCGGCAATGTTAGTAGAATTCTACATCCCCCAGATTCTCATAGCACCATGTACTAACTTATCAGTTTCACGCACTCGAACAAGTCCATAATATGTCTTTAAGTACAATAACTCCTCCTACAACAACTATCTAGATCATCCACTGAATTAATTCGAAATGGTTGCTATCCGAATGTCTGAATCAGCGGTTCAGAGGTAACATTTATTTAGTGACGTAGGTTCATGGGCCTGATAGTTATCTACCTATTTTGACCACAGACAGCGAATCGGAATGTGACACAGGTTAATTCGAGCATTACTATATTGGTATAATTCGGTGTTCCAAATAGGCACGCTGTTCTAATGTTAAGTTAGGATGTCCTAAGAAATACCGAACCATATTCTAATAATGCAGCTAAACCGAACGGTACTTCGAATTCAAGTCATTCATATGCCAAATACGACGTCACGAAAATAAAAACATGCTCTAAAATAGATACAGTGAAATAGGCCTAGACCATAAAAGTAAAAACACTCTTTAATATTCATCATTGTTTGGATAGATAAGGACTAAACGCTCTTTATGGTGTTTGATCTTTACGCTGATTTCATAAACCTCAAAATATCCTCTTTTTTTTTTTTAATTGATATCCGACAATGTAAATCTCAGAAAGATGAGTATCCTACACTTGATGTCATATAAAAAATTAGCGATGGCATAATACGTTATCTATTCAGAGATAGAAGACACAGTAATTGTAATATATACATATATGGTATATAATCCCTATTTCGGGGTCAACTTGAATCATCAAAGTGCCTTAAATTGCGGTACTAATCGAGTCAATTCAAGTTCAAAATACATTTATATATAGGAAGATATATATTTCACCAAATTTGAGAACCCCTGCACGTTACCAACATGTGGATTCACACTATAACGACATACACAGCTAAGCTATTTGACATTGAAACGTGCCTGAATCTTAGACCACACCCTCAGGCCAGTCTTATTATTGAACGCTACCCCATAAGTAATATATGTGTTCTTGTCTTACCTGGAAGTTTCTTGACGGGAAACATTGACTATGATGTATATCAATGCGAACGCAAGACGATTTACGAAGTGTTGTCAATCAGTTATAATCCAATTCAAAGTTCGAATAAGATTTTCCCGTAAGTTAATCTTATTGTGTACGAATGACTTAAGCAATTTAACAAACAGAGATGATGTCTTTTATGGAGTAGGATGTTAATCTCTTATTTGATCGCGAAATACAGCGGCTGTACAATGTACACGGATCGATATGGGCGCGGCTCGAGACTCTCTCAGACTTCTCATGATCAATGTGCAGATACGCCTGCATGACAGAAGTGTATGCGTAGATTTACATAAATGTGAATCGCGATTGGTGCGAAGAAATGAAACTGGACGAAGCGACACGAATCGATGTTCATCGGATATTCTTCATAAATGGACAGACTGGTTGCACGCTGTACTGCATAATTACACACCAACATATCTTCGTGTAACTAGGTTCAGGTTGGACCTAACTATTCACATAGATTCATATTGGACTGAATTGATTCTGAAATAAGCCCATCAGAGCTCATACCCGTTATTCCGTTGAATGAAACGGGTCGTATAGAAAACACATTATAAAGGGCGTGAGTTGGTAAGTCGTGTCGATGAAAAAAAGGTAGTTAAATAATGCCATGGCAATATGGGCTTGTTTCGTATGTAGAAATAGTCACATACTGTACTCTTTTAAAAACCGCGTTTTAGGTCCGTATAAAACGTATACTATATATATTGAGGTTAAATAATGCCAATATGAGCTCATTTCGCTCAATAAAATAAGCCCATCATATGCTGTTCATGAGAGCAGGCTGTACACACACATTCATGCAGTTCAACACGAGTATACTCGACAGTGGGAACATATTCGTAGTACATTTTTTACCATCGAGGCCCAGTGCTGGTAGTAGCTATATGTTGTTGACCAACATGTCAATTAGTTTATGTATATATCTTACATGTATGTCCGATTTGACACCATTACACAATTTAACTTGTGACGATCTCTACGTTTTCCACACCAGATAATATATATATATAGGGAGATTGAATCTACAAACTCATTGGATTAAGATTTGATTGATGGTCAGATATTAACTTTGAACACAAACAGGATGTTTTATCAGGATGTCAGTGTATGTTGGACAGCACACTATAAAGGATGGCATTCTTTATCGTTGGTAACCTTCTGTCATTTTAGCGCCCAGACTTAAAAACCTGGTATAACTCGACTATTTTGAAAATCGATATTTGATGACCAAAACCTCACATGAATGGGGCCCATAGGTTCGATGTCATTATTGTCGGGTATAGCAAGCATGTAGATATATAGTAGTGTTATGATGTCAAAATGGATGGGTCATCTAAAACAAATACTCTTTTCTGTATCAATTAGAGCATTGACTCACACTTGTCAAGCGGATACATGTACATACGAACAGATTCTTAGTTTTGTAAATATTTTATCCCACGTACAGAGAAATGTGTGTAGCTTTCTGTGTCATCCATGCATGATATCATAAATGATTCGAGTAAAGTTATCTCACGATATCAGAAGAATCGTTACAACTTAACTGTGCGTGGATACAGCAAACCATGCACGATATGTATTTATCAGAATCTCATCGAGAATAGTCTGGGTGTGCTTTGGAATCGGATGTAAGTAACTGATATAGGGTGTAAAATCGATTATGTTGCACGCGCATTCTGCTTCGGAATGTGTTATAGGTTCGAATTTCACGGAAGTTAACCGAATCGATTAACAGAACGTGACCAAACCAATGAAATTCTCTAACATCCACGTAGTATTGATACCAGTGATAACATGATGTAAACGTGAACACACCTACGAAACCCCTCTAGTTATACAAGCTTTCATTATAACAGACTGACACAATTTTGTCGGGTGGAATAACCGACACACGTGGTGTGGTATCAAAAAGCCCTATACATCTTATCTATATATTCAACAATGTACGGTAGATAATTAGAGCATGTCATGAATAATTCCATTTTGATAAACACAACAATTAAATCGATTCCTGGTAGTATAATAAAACAGTTACCTGTGACTAATATAGAATCGAAATGTCAAAACGTGCGTATTTCCAATCACAGATATTTTCCGATTTAGAACTTATTTCCGACTATACGAGTGTCCTTTCATTGCAAATGAGCTAAGATTTAACACAATGTTCCTGAATATACGGTCAGCTTGCTTTGTTCATTGCCATTTCAGTGGAACTGGCGATATTATTCCCTGTGGACGAAATTTCTCAGATGTCTATCACCAGAGACAATAGGGAGGCACAGGTGTATCGCTGGATCGTCTGCTGTAGAATCGAGCAATTATCGATTTGTACACAGGTGAGACAGAGCCAATAACATCGCTCGTTCCAGCCGTGTTCGTCCATTCTTCCGTCGTGTAATCGAGGATATTATTGGACAAGAATCGATATTGTTGAAGTGTGTGAATTGTGTCCATGTTAACGCTTTATATACCTGGATCGTTATCGCATCAGTAGCGCTCACACTGCCCAACCGATTAGCAGTTCATATCATTTTCATCGGTTTCATGCATATATGGGTCCGACTATATTTTTTGGTTATTATATATGACGTGTTTCCGAACTAATATGGTTCTACGCCATTCTTTAGAATAAATTTATTATCCAGTTTGGCGGGACTATAGAAATGGGTTCCGTCCGTAAAAATGTTTGGAGGTCTCTATCTGTCACCAGCATAGGATTTGTTCATTTGAATATCTCTGATATGTTCATGAACCACCACAGGGGAAGTGATATGTACATGGAACGGGTTTCGTCGATTCATTTCTTACATAATTATATTGTCCTTAGAGTTAAAATGCACGGTCCGTCCGTAACTACTTTGGAGTTTCCTATCTCCCAGTCAATATACGTTGGATTTTAATTATCGTATAGGTATGTCCATGAACCACCATGGAGGAATGTGATACACACATGGAACGCGTTTCTTGATTCAGTCTAAAATAATTATTGTCCTTAGAGTTAAAATACACGGTTCGCTCATAACGACTGTGGAGCCCTCTATCTCAGTCATCATATGTTGGAGTTTAATCATCTTTGGTTCGCTCACGAACTATACCATGCAGGAAAGTGATATACACATGGAACTGGTTCTGTCCATTCATTCGTTGCAGAGTTGTCGCGCTCTTAGAGTGGAAATCCATCTATGCCAACTGGATATCTGTATCTCAATCAGTGTAGGTCGTGTATGAATTATCTTTGGTATGTCCAAGCGGCAGCATGAAGGGAACAGTATCCTCCTGTAACCAGTTTTGTCCATTCATTTATTCTAAAATTGTGGCCATTAGAGTGTAAAATAAGTCCACCTCTGTATATCTTGTCACTTTAGATCGGATGTATACATGTATATTCATTAACCACAATTAATGCATGTGCAACTGCCATGCAGATTAAGACATCTTTCGAATTAAGCTACCTCAGAAAAAGATTGTACCCATGCGGGGATACTGTGTGTGGTAAACTCGTTACTTTCGAATTGAATTCGTTGCCGATATACATTCCGCTTGCAGAATATCAACGAACATTCTACAACTTATGTCCAGTTATGGAGTACAACCTACCAAATATGCCCACATGGGAAAATTTGGCCCACACTTGGACGCCATTGCTCTGCTTTAACCCTTTCAGTGCCAGGGCCGATCTCTAAATTTACGGTATGTAAAATCGTCTCTAAAAAAAAAAAAATATATATATATATATTTTGGGTTGAATTTTTTTGGGTATGCTTAAGCATGCTATAGCGAATTTAAAAACAAACTGGATAAAACTTTAGGGGCACTTTATAACTCAAAACTATCACCAAGTATTCATAGTAATAATTTTGATGCCCATGAAAAACGTACGATTCCCTGGCACTAAACCTACAAAATAAGTCTGGCACTGAAAGAGTTAAAGAATATAAGAAAAAATGATTAAAATTGTAAAAAATTGAAAAAATAATAACAAATGATGAAAAATTGTTAGGCCAATGCATTCTCTTATATATGCGAGGCGACCTATGGTCGACTCGCATATATAAGATAATGCATTGGCACAGGGTATAAGGGTTGATACAAAACTCGGACTTGGCACTGAAAGGGTTAACGGTACCCAATACTTTCGAAGTGGGTTCATGCGATATAACATACAAGTCTGTAAAAACAACTACCATCAACAAGTACATTGGAAATAGATTGACTTTGTTCTTACTTTCATTACTAATAACTCTCCAATATATTAGATTTCGCATATCAAAACCGTTGTTGAAAACATTACTGCAACAGTAATTTCATTCATTGTATGTTTTGATGATCAGATAATCACTTTCAAAAGAACAACATGATTTAGATTTCAGTTCACGCTCTCGGAAGTACCGCTTAAAAATAAAGAGCGTTTTTGCTTTTGTTACCCAATAGCGGTTGATATAAATAGTGCTCTTAGTAATGCTTTCACACTCATTCACATGCATCGTATACACATGATCTTGAGTGCATGGGTTATTGATGACTTTGCGACTTTTTTCAAGTAATAACCAAACGTTTGTTTGATTTGTAAGCGGACAATTCGTTTAACCCTTTACCCAACAGAAGGGCACTGTGCCAATGCATTCTCTTATATATGCGAGTCGACCATAGGTCGCCTCGCATATATAAGAGAATGCATTGGCTTAACACATTAAAAATTATAAAATTGTTAAAGAATGTAAGAACAAATGGTAAAAAGTTTTTTTAGGCCAATGCATTCTCTTATATATGCGAGGCGACCTATGGTCGACTCGCATATATAAGAGAATGCATTGGCACAGGGCATAACTGTAACTATCACAATGTGGTCAAGGAGCCGATTCCAATGATATCCATATTTGTATGGTTCTATTGAGACAGACCGAAGATATTTTAGGCTGTTGAAGCTTTATTTGGCCGGTTTTGGCCGTTTTGTTGGGTAAAGGGTTATAGGACATTTTACTAGGTTGGTGCATCTTCTATCACTTACCAATAATGCAATTATTATACTCTTGAATTCGACAATTCGTAATTGGGGTCGGTGGAATATGCATATCGCTAGATTATGGAGTTTCTTTTGCCTAAAATAAAATTCATTCAATCATGTTTTCTATAAGGTTGAAGCATGTATATGTATGCCAAGTCTGAGTCTAAATTATAACATATGGTCGTTTTGCAAATGAAGATTGGCGTTGTTTCGACTTTAACCAATATCAGTCTGAAAATGGTCCAGCGGGGTTCGATAATTCAAAATTGTGCAATCGAGTTTCACGAATGTCATTGTCTTCAATTTAACTTCGAAATGTCGACAAACAATGGCACATGCATGCGCCACTCCTAACTGTGCGCATGTATTTCTGTGCAGAGGGGTGCCTTAAAATCATGGCGCATCGCGTTCAAATGTCGGTTATATTCCCTGGAGCAGTCACGCCTTTGCGAATAACGCGTGTGGGATGACGAAACTCATCGGTAACCCAATCAACTGAACATTGATCATAAAGGAACCACTCCACGCTGGGTGTGCTGGAGATATCACGTTTCGAATACTTTCCGATATCACGTCAAGGGAACAATAGACGGAGGAGCAGATGTGATGAGGTATCGGAATTATTCTCTGGAAACCAAATATCTGCAGGCAGAATCATGATACATTAGAGTAAGGCGTGATAACAGTGGTCAATTAGCATGTTTACAGCTCACAGTGCAGAGTTCTTTCATTGTGGGGGTTCTTACAATTCCATTGTTTACTTTTTTTCTTTGGGCATCCTTTCCCGAGAAAAGTCAGACAAACTTTTTCAATGATATCGATGCTCTGACATCTTTGATATCATAGGTTACTATAACCCCGAAGGAATTACTACGTTTACTGCACCCTTTATACCAATATAAAAGCTAAGAACAAGTTCAGACTGACATGCAATGCGAGGGACGCAGTTTCACCAGGCTATATACATGTATATATGTATGACCTGTTCATCAAAATAACATGATCACCTCTCACAAAGCGCATGTATACTATAAGCGTTCATTGCCCCATACTGGTTAATTTTAAAGGGCCATATCCAATCTAACTATACTAACGTTACTATGTTTGACAAGATCTAGTGCATCCGATATACATGTAGCATAGATCGGCTCAACATATATTCAATCATGAAATGATTTGATAATTTAAAATAAGTACGCCTTTTATAAATGAATCAGCCATGATTTTCACAGACCAAAATATATGTCGGTAGACAATAGTAATGTTGTGGTCCCTCTTATAAGATTTAGTACCAGAAACCACCGACTGCCAGTCGAAACTGGTTCATGGGCAGATACCCCACACAACAAACGAGTGTGTACTTTATGTAAAGATGATCCAGGGGATGAATTTCATTTTAACTGCAGAAAAAATCCATGCGCATAATAAACAATAAAAAATACAATAGTCACACAGATCCGCTATTTAAAACAAATGACATTTTAAAATTTAATGATATCTATACCCTGCATTCAAATCTCATTGTGCATGACTGGTTTCATGACCAGTTACCAAATTCATTTCAAAATTTCTTCACAAGTTCCCAAAATGACACGCGACAAGATGGTATGCTCAAATCTGGGACACCGAAAAGTGTCTTCTCGGAAAACTTACCAGAACACTATCTTCCGAAGATGTGGAATTCCCTGGACGACAAACTAAAACGTCTTCCAACACGAACAATGTTCAAAAATGATTACTCTCGAGATAGGCTATCTTCATATCAACTGAATCCCAAATGTACATACAAAAATTGTCCTGACTGCAACGATGTGTAATAAGTAGGATAATATTCGTATAGCGATAACTGACATTGTATAACAAGAGAGAATGATAGATAATACAAGTGCATCATCACCCTATCGCAGGAAATACATGAATGTATTATTCGAATGCCTTGTCCGACCCATTGGTTAAACAATTATCATTCTCCGCTGGCCTCATCCACATATCCATACTCCACATGCTTGTACTTTACATACCATATCACAAACTGAGCGATGAACGGTGAACGACAAACGAATTATACTATTATTTATTAAAAAACAGACATTTATATACCAATTTTTAAAGTTAACAAGACAAAACCTAGATAAATTAAAATTATTATTACATGTATAGTTATATTACTTTTCAACGGGGACGGCAGGTAGACAACCTTCTTGGTTATGCTGTCCCCGATAGCTCATTGAATGTTATACTATTACACTGTGTATATAATTGTAAATATCATATGAATGAGTTATGAATAAATAATCATAGTCATAGTCTAGTCTGCCCGTGGCGTAAGTATTCCTCTGTTGTTAAGGCATCTGATGATGTATCTGAGCGCAGGTTCACATACTCAGTAACAGCTGTTCTACCACTGCAATAGCTACTGATCAGCACACTGATAACATAGAGCGTCACATCATCACCGTGCTTAAAGGTACTCAACCCGTAAAGAGGGTCCCCATCTCAACAGATTCCAACAACAACAATCCGATCAGAGGGTCCTATATTACTATTTCTTTGGCTTTGGGGGTAAAAAATATTTGATTCGAGTCGAGGAACCCATCAAACAAAGCTCAGAGTTATTAGATATTGATTTTTCAAATTTGTTATGTTCTCGAGATGAGTACTAATAACTGCCGTAATCTGCTCTGGATGTGTACTCCAAATCTATTCAAACAGACAAGGATGAATAACTCTAAAATCAAGTGGTAATTTTAACGCAATTTTGACTGAGTTCTGGGCCAGATAGTATTCCCGATAATGAAAAATAATAGATTTCTAAAATCGATATCTAACAAATCTGAGCTTTGATGGGTGACTTCCTCGACTCGAATCAAATATTTTTGACCCCCGAAGCCATTGAAATAGTAATTGAGAGGAGTTTTATCGGGTTGAGTACCTTTAAGTTATTTGCTAGAGATACTATTCTCAAATACAATACACTTGGGAATTTCGTCCAGCCATGTGTACCTCTGAACACGGTATAGGTAGTAAGGCACCACTGTTCTTCCATACCAATTGAACTGATTCAACAGCAAAAAATCAGTAAAAGGATAATTCGTTTTGTGCGTCGACCTCCCTCCCCAATGACTCCGATAATGCTGATATTGTACCTCCACAATCTGCCGGCAAACCAATAGATTATTCATCGCCTGTATCTGAGAAGTGCATCGTTTCTCTTGAGTCGAACTATCAATCTCGCACATGCGACAAACTACCTAATTCGTTGGCTGCAGACGAAAACGATATTCGACTGGTAATAAACACTGTCAAGCCGATTGGTGATAATGCAGCACAGCCAACTTCAGCACCTGCCGCTCAGAGAAAGTCATAGCCACAATTGAATGTGCTTGCAGATTCAACACGCACCGTACCTGAAGTGCCTCGGGAGTCGGAACTATGACGATATTAATAACGTTTCTGTGATTTCTCCGTCTGACGTGTCCTGCACCCTGATTCTGTATCGCATGCGAATGGTCGCATCGCTAATGAGAAACAATGTAATCTCGACAACATTGTCCACAGGAAAATTGATCGACCCGGTAGTGCAAGTGGTAGACCGAACTTGTGAGGAAATACAAATAGCGAAGATGACCTTTGGGGTGTCCCTGAGCGCGAAAATATCGACACACATCGTGAACTTGGTGATAATAGTGGTTTTCTGGGGGTTCCTGCTCGGCGTGGAAATATAACCCGAAAGTATTTTATCGGCAGAATTTCAACTAAAGACTGTAAAGAGAAAGCTTTGTGGAACTACATTCAAAACATGCAGGGGACTGAACCCAACATTTGTGCGCATCTTTCCTAGCTCCGGGAGAGGTACACTGTCTGCTCATGTGAACATTCCATCGACTGAAGTCAAATTTATGAAACAAGATGGTTTCTGGCCGAACAATATCATCGCTAGACCATGGCGCTCTGAACCACCGACATCAGATTATAATGGCAATGGCCATGAAGAAACAGATTAACTTGTTATTGTGGAATGCAACCGGTGTTAAATTGGCGCAACCGTATACTCAGCAAATATACTGAACAGTCTGAGATATGCCATCATAGGCATTTCAGAACATTGGCTCAATGAGGACAACGCCTCTTACCTATTGGATATCAACAGGTCGTACTCAACCATTTTCAAACCCGGTAAAACTATTTCAACCAATACCTATACCTAATTCACAAGAGAATTAAGGTGTCGCATTATTGGTACGATCGGGCATTAACATCTGGTGTTCGGACATTGATTCACGTATCACAAGTGACTTTATCGTCGGCGTAAAACTACAATTTACAGAATCACCGTCCGTTTACGTGCTACAAGTGTATCTGCCAAATACGAGTATATAGGGGTGACGTTCTGTTTAAAGACTGCCTATATTTTCTGGAGAACTACACATATCTGAAGACCCCCCCCCCCCCCGTCATAATAATGGGTGATCTAATTGTACACCTTGGTGACTCAATGGGACAAAACATTCCTGCTGGTCATGCTGGTCGTTCGGTGTGGATGCACCAATACTTAGAGTGCGCATCTATGCAGTGTACATTATGTCTTCCGACATTATCCGGCCCAAAATTCGCATTATTTCTACACATCGCAGTTGCGCGACCCACAACGATAGACCATATTCTCATTCACAAAAGTATGATAAAGACATATATTATGGACTTGTTCGGGTGCGTGAAAGTGATAAGTTAGTACTCAGGCGCTCAGTCAACATGGGGAATCCAGCATTCTACTAACATCGCCGAAAAATTCAAATAAATCGACCATACCACTCCATATAGAAAACATTGCCCAATTGTAAGTATTATATGATCATAAGTTTCTTTCCCAATTCCTATGTTAAAACATAACGAATAAATCGAGATATCTAATGATGTTCACCTCAATAGTCAAAACACAAGAGGTTAATAACAGTTCTGAGTTACGTCAGATACTTCAGAGGTTAACATTATAAAAATTTAAAAATAAAGAGGTCAATACGTCATAAAATTTCGCTCGGGTGCTTCCGTGAACATGTTCGGGCTCTTTCGGTCGGAGCGGTAAACATTGAAAAAAATGGTGACCGGCAATGTTTCATGGGCGGGAAACATTGCAAATTGTAAAATCACACCCTATGGGAAATTAACATAGGCTTTTAATATGAGGTATAATAAAACTTATTATCAGACCTGAAAATAGATTTTCCCAGCGACGTTCAACGTCACAACGTCTTGTCCAATCAAAGCGAGTTTCATATAATAAAACAGTTATCGCACTGTTTCTTGGTTGACACGAGGTATTGTCAGCCCTTGGAAGTCAATATTCACCTCGGCCTACGGCCTTGGTGAATATTTACTTCCTCGGGTTGACAATTCCACGTGTCAACCAAGAAGCAATGCGATAACTGTATAATACATCTCGATTCGGGACGCAATTATCGGCGATAATCTAACACAAATGATTTCGCCATCGAGAGTCATTGCATTTAATTAATATTTTTAATCATCGCATTGTTTCGAGGTTGACATCGGGAATTGTCAAACCGGGGAAGTCAATAGTCACCAAGGCTGAGGTGAATATTGACTTCCAAGGGCTGACAATTCCTCGTGTCAACCAAGAAACAATGCGATAACTGTTTTATTACATGAAACACACTTTGATTGGACAAGACGTTGTGACGTTGAACGTCGCTGGGAAAACCTGATCTATTTCCATGTCTGATAATAAGTTATGTTCACCTCTGAAGTATCTGACGTCACTCAGAACTGTTATTAACTTGTTGTTTCATTAATGAGGTGAACATCATTAGATATCACATTTTTTTCTTTACGATTTAACATAGGAATTGGGGAAAGAAACTTATGATCATATAATAATATACAATTATTGCATTCCTCCGAGGTTAACATAAGGAATTATCAACCCTCGGAAGTTGATATTCACCGCGGCCTTCGGCCTTGGTGAATATCAACTTCCGAGGGTTGATAATTCCTTATGTTAACCAAGGAGGAATGCAATAACTGTTTTATTATATGACGGGCGATTATATCAAATGCAAGGGAAATCTACTCAGATATGATAAATGATAAACACTTCTCTTATATTTGACAGACGTGAATGTAGTTTCTCTAGACCCAGTTTTCTAGACTGGTTCCCGAGCCAAGTAAGCTTCACCCGTGTATTTCTGACGAGAAGCGAGTCAGTCGTATGCGTACCAGGCTACCTAGTTTCAAGATTCCCCATTCGTAATGTACGCAACGTCATTGGCTGTCACATTTAGCGCGTAGGGAAAACCCAGATCTATTTATAGTAAGAGTCAGCGGAATGTTATATTAACCTGCTGAGCGTTATATTAACCTGTGGCGCTATAAAAGGTATAAAAGGAGCAGTGGACATTGGGAATTATTCATAATTAGGCATGGCAATTTACTATGGGATTTGGAGTAGAAAGTAATGGTCATATAATAAATAAGAATGACTGTGTGTATCGTCAATTTGGTTTCATATTCGTAACAAATAACTACTTTGAGCATAATTATTCTTAATTTATATTTTATCACCCTATCTATTTTTATGTCTGTCATATGATCTTATTACCTGAACACCGCTCCAAATAGTTTAATCATATTTATTTGTCTAATTTGATAACATATAGTATACATAAATGTCACACATATTATTATACAGACAATGGGGTTGGAGGACAAGTGCTATCTCATTTATGATTACCACCTCTCCCTCCAAATTAATAATATACCATTCCAATGTATATATACTATGTATAACTTAAAGCAGAACCAATTTAGAATATAAATGGTTAACACATCGGGTGAACCAACTCCGTATCCTGGTGAGCCTGCACGGCAAGTATCGCTCCTATAGAACCCACGTAATGTTTCTGACGGATGCCATGTGCTATACACTTCACATAGTGAGATTTATTGACCGTAGTCAAAGATGGCAAACTTTATTGTTCTTCTGGAATAGCTTCGATTTTCATATCTATATATTTGTACAATATGTTTAGTCCTATCGGAATTCGCTGACATCGGCCAGATGTGCACACAGTTGAGGCACCCACATTCTATGTGCATACCATGTGATCATGAATAGATATAGTGACGTGAATCATATATCAAATGCCAAAGATACTCCTAGGTTTCACTCCACAGCCAGAGCCCAAACTGAGTTTTCAAAATGGGCACACAATCAGAGACGCCGGAAATCTCACGTGAGGGTACGTTCGCATTAGGTATTGTGACATGGAATATCGCGAGTTTGGAGTTTGGGAGTGGGACCCGGGATGATTTGAAAGGACTGTCAGCCCTCTCCAAAACCCACTTTGGTATTGGTGTAATGCCACCGAAGAGCGTATGTGTAAGTTTGTGAATATATTCATATATACACATGCAGTGTATGTGTTTGCTTACTATGTATGGAGTATGTGCTACCACAGCAACAATCAAAGCACCACCCCATATTCCGGAAGTGGACCAGCGATTTGAGACTTACCTTATTTTTCTTTTTATGAACTGTGTGTATATATATATATATTAAGCGCGCGCACCGCATGTATACTGGTCGGCAATTTCTTGATAGCCGTGGACCCATGGGCATTTTATTTATAGATAATTGGTTTTCCCGGTTTAAAAGTCGAACTGCGCGACCAGCAGGCCGAGTCCGGTAAAAGGTGTAGTTGGGAATTTCAATTTCGTTTATTGTCCTTTACATTATTATGCCAATAATGTTAATTTTTGGTTTGTTACAAGCTATGTCAATTACCAATAAAAGAAATTTAAAAGATAATATGTAAGTCTTATATTTCAACTTTTATAAATATTTTTCGTTCTGCAGCCCACTGATGGTTGTGGTCGGAGACGGCCGAGTCGGCCGCCGGTTCGTTAATTAGGTGCTGGTTGTTATTGTTATTTTAACGGAATTCTGAGTTGGTCATTCGCGAAACGAATATATTTTATATTCTATAATTACAATGATGGGTATATAATATATGATCTTGAGCGCGTTACCATTTCTGACTATGGTTCTCTTGTTAACTATGATGTGGCATATTGACTTAGTGCTATAGACTCCTGTTGTCGTAGTCTGTCAGATTAGAATATTGCATGTCAAATTGCATGTAATTTACAGCTTGTCCGCAGTCAGTACTGTAATTTACAGTCAGTCCACAGTCATTACATGTTACTATCTCTCACCTCGCAAAAGCGGTTAATATTTGAAACAACATGCTCAGTTGATAATGTTCCTGACACATTATCCAACATAAGCTACTAAGGGTTTCAAAGTTGGCAATTTGACCTATAACCAAAGAAGAGGAGAACTGGTGCAGTTTGAAACTCTGACACCCCTCCCCGAATAGTGCATGATCATACTATAGAAACATCACTCTCTAAATATTCGCTTCTAATATTAACATATACATCTAACATCTAACTAATAACGACATGAGCTAAACAATAGGATCTCCACCACATCCCATGGGATATTTTTCGTTGAATTGAAGTGCAAATAACTATTTCCAGCGGTCTGTAGAAAGTCAGTCAGACAGACATAGTGGATTTTTTTTACATTTCAATTTAATCACGATTGGGCTGTCACTGCAAAAAATTTATATAGCTGTGAGTTACATGTAAATATATGCAAATGGCAATATACATTTATTGCATGATCCTACCCTTGTTCCATTCAATAAACCCATTCTATAAATTGTGATATTAAACGTTCGTTTATTAACAGGAAATAGTGCCAGGTGACATTCGACTTCGGGTTTGTCGTCTGTTTACATTCCGTCGCTACATTTCAAAAATACTATGGCTTCCAATATTATTCCAACAAACTATAATGAAGAGTTGGAAAAGTTATGTAGCTAAATATACGCCATTAAATACGCCAAAGAGCCTTTATTTATCTGGGACTATTTCTGTACGCGGGTAAACAACGTAGTTACGTGAAAGGTCATCGCGTGCATTATAGTCGCATTTGTTGATTTAAGTATGTTCTGTCGAGATTTTGGATCATGTAATAAATATAATCTACAACTCACCTAATTTCCTAGACTCGTTTTGTAAATTCCGAGTTGTAGATCCTCTATATATGAAATATATTACGCACAAAATGTAGTATATGTACGCACCCTCACCTGTTCTGTGAGAGATGGCATATACATTAGTAAGATGAGACGTTCGTGCTATAACTGATAACTCTGACAATGGCGACGACCTCGATGAGGTCAGAAGATAGCGATAGCCATTTTGAAATCGTCCACACTGGTCCAGTCTGTATCAATCAAAGCCAATATAGATATTCGACCATATATATTGTATACAGCTATATATTATTACATGTTTGTTTAAAAACTACGAAGAATATATAAACTTGATTCAACTCAAATCACTTCGTATTTTTATTTATTCGGCCAACGTGTCACCGATCTATAGACACAATCTCGTTGGTGGATCTGTTTTCTCACTTATTATGGTACCCCTCGGTGCGAGTTATATCAATTGCCAAAAGTAATTATTAACAACTTAAGTTATTAAGTCTATGATCCCTTTAGTTTAATGAGATTTAGGGTTATCCGAATATTCTTAACATAACGGCAATAGGATCAGAGTATAAAGAACATTAACATTCCACATGTGACCGGGCCGCGGTGGTATAAGTCCTCGACCCGAAAACACCCCTGGAACATGTCACGGAAGCAGACACGGTATATAAAAATTACATGTTCTTCGTCGTCACGATGTTTGTATAACTTTAAAGAATTTCACATTTACCCACAGCGAGTGAGTTATGTTCCTTTAAATGGACCGTTATGTATATAATATATTATTATTATCCATCTATTAACCAACACTATTTCTGATTGGGCAAAAGCCGTCACATGATAATCCGGGAAAAAGTCATATTGGACTCCCGAAAGTGATAATGGACTCGAATCGAGTTCAATATGACTTTTATAGAAAAATTATCTTGACTCCGGGTGACGTCATATGGATAAACATACAGGTGGATAATACAAAATTCATTATACAATGTTGTGTACAGTGTGTGTTTTCATATACAAAATTGTATATTAACTTTATATTAATTGTTTTAATTCAGCCTATATGTAGAATGTTGAAGTAAGCCAAAATATAAATACAAAGGTTATTCACTTCGAAAAATAAGCGGGAATATGGGCGATGAAAATGTCTTGCATGGGTATTTGCGGTGTGACTAAACACCGCCCGGACCGGCCCGGACCAGCCCGGACCCCCATATGGACTATATGAGTGATTTTAAGGGCAATATAAGTGCAGGGGTGTCATGGAAACCCACTCAGGGTCGCTATTAACCCTCAAAATGCCGGCATCGGCGAAAATGTTCGCCGCGAAATGAAGCTAACAGCCCGGACCGCCCCTGCTGCGTCCAGGTGTGATTTTAGTATCCATATACGCACCCTCGACTACACTCTCGAAGATACAAGGGCGAGTCGCCCACGAATGCCTGGCAATTAACCCCCAAATTGCCGCCATCGACGATTATGTTAACCGATAACGACGCTGACAGCCCGGACCATCCCGGTCCAGCCCGGACCCCCCATATGGACTATATGAGTGATTTTAAGGGCAATATAAGTGCAGGGGTGACATGGAAACCCACTCAGGGTCGCTATTAACCCTCAAAATGCCGGCATCGGCGAAAATGTTCGCCGCGAAATGAAGCTAACAGCCCGGACCGCCCCTGCTGCGTCCAGGTTTGATTTTAGTATCCATATCTGTGAAAGGGTGTTAATGAAACCCAAATACGCACGGAGATTGGCCAAGGTCAAACGGAAGTGCCGTTTATTAACCCCTAAACTTCCCAGATTCAGCCAGAATTACAAAAAACAAACTCACAGCCCGGACCCCTTTAATGTCCTTGTTTTTCTAATAACTCCTTATATATGTGTTGTGGAACTACCCTCGACTACACTCGCGAAAATATGGATACTAAAATCACACCTCGACGCAGCAGGGGCGGTCCGGACTGTTAGCTTCATTTCGCGGCGAACATTTATCGGTAAACATAATCGTCGATGGCGGCATTTTGGGGGTTAATTGCCAGGCATTCGTGGGCGCTCGCCCTTGTATTTTCGGGAGTGTAGTCGAGGGTAGTTCCACAACACATATGTAAGGAGTTATTAGAAGTACGATGACATTAAGGGGGTCCGGGCTGTGAGTTTGTTTATTGGGGGCGCAATTTTGTAATTCTGGCTGAATCTTGGAAGTTTAGGGGTTAATAAGCGGCACTTCCGTTTGACCTTGACCACTCAACGTGCGTATTTGGGTTTCATTAACACCCTCGCACAGATATGGATACTAAAATCACACCTGGACGCAATAAGGGCGGTCCGGGCTGTTAGCTTCATTTCGCGGTGAACATTTTCGCCTATGCCGGCATTTTGAGGGTTAATAGCGACCCTGAGTGGGTTTACATGACACCCTGCACTTATATTGCCCTTAAAATCACTCATATAGTCCATATGGGGGTCCGGGCTGGTCCGGGTGGTGTTTAGTCACACCCGGTATTTGGGATATAGCGGAGTTTGCCCGCTCATTCTGAAGATCTTTTTCTTGCGTAATTCAGCCTTGCGATGTTTGTGGTATGTCATTCAATCCGGCACATCGTGGCGAAGTAAGTGTTAATATAAATCGACTATATGCGACAAACCTTCCCACGGAAACGGATAAACATTTAAAACAGTATAAGGCAATATTCCCACAATTAAATAGAAGTTAAATGTACCATGCTCAATTCAGTGGAAACATACATCTTTGACATTCTTTGTTTGTCTGTAGCCATAACATCGTATGCGGGAATGCTCGGATGCATTTGATGAAATTACAATCCTAATGGCCGTTATTTCCGTGAAAATAAGGCTAAAGTGTTGTTTCATATTTAGTGCGTGTGCGCTAATCACGTTTATGTGAAAGATATATCACTAGGTATGTTAATTATTGTTTCTTTATTGTCACAGTAACCATATTATACATGGTGTAATTAAAGGTACTCAATCCGATCAGACGATTATTGTTTCTTTATTGTCACAGTAATAGTATAATATATACATGGTGTAATTGAAGGTACTCAATCCGATCAGACGGTCCCCATATCACCAAGATACAACAACAACAACAACAACAACAACAACAACAACAACAACTACTACTACTACATTTCTTCAAACTACGCTTTAGTTATCAATACTGCTAACCACTGTCAACTATGGTATCAAATTTCCCAAACGTGTTAATTATCAACATTTTGTTCAATGAAATATTGCCGTATTATCACTTGAGTATTCACGAAATTTGGCCGTATTAATCACCACTTGTTTTTAGAGTTATCCATCTTCATCCGCAATTTTATCCGAGACCGTCCGTTTGACGACGTGTTTCGGGGCCACAAATAATTGCACATCTCGAGAAATGACAAACTTCAAAAATCGATATCTGATCACTCTGAGCTTTTATGGGTGAGTTCCTCGACTCGAATCAAATAATTTTTACCCCCCCCCCCCCGAAGCCAAAGAAATAGTAATTTATGAGCGTTAATTCGGACAATGCATCGTTAAGGCATGCATTGGAGTGGTGCGCGGTTTCGATAGAAGACAAGAAGACTGAAAATATGAATAAAATAAAATGTCTAAAAGTTGACATCACCGGTTTGGATATTAATTATTTTTATAAAGCTATGAAAGTTCACAAAAAGAAATTTTTACACGTAAAGTATTTTTGTTATGCTCTACATGTATGTTTTTACCTGCCGAACATTCGCTGGATTTATCTCCCCTGGATATTGTAAAGATATTTTTGTTTATGCTCTACATGTATGTGTTTACCTGCGGAACATTAGCTGGATTTATCTCCCCTGGATATTGTAAAGTTATTTATTATGTTCTACATGTATGTGTTTACCTGCCGAACATTCGCTGGATTTATCTCCCCTGGATATTGAAGAATGATCTTCCAACAATGACAGTAATTTGGAACTTCTATATTAATGGCTAAACTTGACGAAGTCAAGCTTGGGCTATTGCCATGGGTTGGCATCGGTCGTACGTACGTGCGTGAGTGCGTCAACAATTTCATCTGGCTCATCCTACAGGCTGCATCCCTCATCCGATCATCACCAAACTTCATACGGATCTTCGGGGTGACCTCTAGATTGGAGCCATTTATTTTCCCCCGAAATTCGTTAAAAACATGGCCGCCGGTAGCCATTTTAGATTTCAAATTTGAATCCATCGGCACACCCTGCAGCCCACATTTATTGGACAAATGTTTTGAAAATTTACAGGCATGTTTAGGATCACCTCTAGATGGGAGCTATCCACTTTTAGCGATTTTCGATAAAAAAAAACAATGGCCACAAGCAGCCATCTTGAATTTGACTCTTTCATGCATGACTAAATTCTTCGGCAAATCCTACAGGCCACATCCCTCAATCGATCATCACCAAACTTCATACGGGTCTTCGGGGTAACGTCTAGATGAGAGCTATCGATTATTTCTGAAAGTCGTTAAAAACATGGCCGCCAGTAGCCATCTTGGATTTCAAATTTGAATCCATCACCACAGCCTGCAATCCGCATTATTGGAAAATTGTTTTGACTTTGCAGGCATGTTTATGATCACCTCTAGATAGGAGCTATCAAATTTGAATTTTTTCGATGAAAAACATGGCCGCCGGCAGCCATCTTGGATTTTACTCTTTGCATGACTAAATCCTTAGGCACACCCTAGGTAGAGACCACATCCCTCGTCCGATCACCACAAAACTTTATAAGGAGCTTTAGGTGACTTCTAGATGGGAGCCGTCGATTTGTTTTCCGAAATTCGTAAAAAAAAAAAAAAAAAACATGGCTGCAAGCGGCCATCTTGGATTTTATTCTTTGCATGACTAAATCCTTCGGCACACCCTACAGGCCACATCCCCCATCCAATGGTCACCAAAATTCACATGGATCTTCGGGGTGACCTCTAGATTGGAGTCATCGATTATTTCCGAAATTCATTATAAAACATGGTGCCAGCAAAGCAAATTTGAATCCATCAGCACACCTTGCAGCCCACATGTATTGGTGAAATGTTTGAACTGAAAATAGTTCATCTATACAATACAAGACCTTTATTGTAACTTTTTTACTTTCTTTCTTCTTTATCATTCTATTCATTGCTCGGCAAACAATTAACTCCTTCTCATGTTGAGCTACAGTGTCATTGACACTTCAAAAAAAAAAAATTCTACTTTTAGTGTAGAACATAGTTTTATCAGGTGGGCGACACTAATATTTGCTCATATTTCGTCAATCTTCGTTTTGTGGCCTAATATGGTCAAAGATATGGTTGAAATGAAATCACGTGTCAGGAACCTACGTCACTAACATAATCTCTAAACCGTTGTTTAAGACATTCGGATAGCTGCTGCCTGGAACCAATGCAGTGGTCGTGCTAGATATTTGTTGCAGAAGTTATTGTACCTATGAGAGAGAGGTTATATATTATTATCCACCCCCCAACTAACACCATTTCCGATTGGACAAATGCCGCCACGTGACAGTCCTGGAAAAAGTCATATTGGACTCCCGAATGTCATATTGAACTCCCAAGTGTGCAATATGACTTTTTTATCGGGACTCTGTGACGTCACCAATTAACTTTTGCGAAATGAATCGGTGAATTGTGATGCGCGCGCAACACTGGTGGATTAGCAGATGTTTTACTTCCGCATTGAGTTTTTTTTTTCATTTCCATGTTTACTGTTCCAAATTATGCTTTCTGATTATCAATATACGGTACAGGCTTTTATAGAAAATTAAGTGCCGACAAATACCAAAAATAACCACAAAAGTTTTATTTCAAAAATTTGGATAAACATACAGATGGATAATAAAAATGTCATTATACAATGTTGTGTACAGTATGAGTTTTTCTTGTACTCGCCCAGGTTGTGGTGAAAAGTCATACTTTTCACCACAACCTGGACTCGTACAAGAAAAACACATACTGTACACAACATTGTATAATAACTTTATAATATAATATAATATAATATAATATACCAAGATTCTTGGCCAGTTGCGGTAAACCGTGAAACTCACAAGTGGTGTTAATTTGTTATTCAGAAATACTATAGGTACATTTAATACACGATCGCATAAAAACATTTTAATCGTTAGATTGCCAGTTTAAATGCAACAATTTCCAACTATAGCCCATATTACATGTTAATTTCCTACGCTCCTAATGTCGCTCCAATCGGAAAGGTCAAGAAAACGTTGCATACTAATTTCCACCCTGGAAAATGTAGGTAAAATAGTTTGAACTGCTGACATTGAATGTTATGATTGGTCAAAATTAACGTTTAGGTGTTGACAAACGCGAGAGGTCAACTCTTTGTATAGCACTGCGTACTGTACTTTTGAAATATATGTTTCTAATCGAAAAAGCAAGGGGAATCTATATTCTCATATTAGCGCTTTATACCCATAGTACCAATTACAGCTAATGTTTATTCTGTTGATGTTCACATATAGTAGAATGCTCGATCGTGGTATAAGTGCATTTTACGACATTTATTAAATGTCCGAAGTGTGTTTAATGTTCAAAATCGGAACACAAATTACACAATCAATATCTGTTTTCCTTCAAAATGTCTGTTATAAATATGAATTTGTCACGATTATTGATTTTTGAAATTTACAATGTGAGTTTCCACAGCTCGTGTACTAGTTTATCCGTAAGTTTAGAATAAACAAATGTTTCGTGTTCTTGATTCCATTGTGAAGCCTTTCATGACGGGAGCTGAGCTGTTGTAGCATTAAAGATAATGTGTCAGTGCATTCTCTTATACATGCGAGTCTACTTAAGAGAAGGGACTGACTTACAAGGTCAATGTAAACATTGTTAGGCCAATGTATTCTCTTATGTATGCGAGTCTCCCTGTGGGACTCGCATATATATAAGATACATTGGCACAGGGTTTTCGCAAAATTTCAGGAAGAGTCATGGAAGTGTAAAGGGGCATAATCCGGTTATTCCCATGTGACACAAAGTTTGCTAAATTTTATGTAGAGTCACTTTCACTTAGAGTGACTCACAATTATTTCATTTTTGTTGACTTTGGCTTTCAAAAATCCAGCAAAGCACGATCTAAACAGAGCGATCACGTTTATGATTTTGTTATATAAATACAAATGACCGAAAAGACCAGTCGAGTTACAGAGAAGAATACATGGTTGGATTGTTTGTGCTGCATCTATATGTCCTTTTGCTATCTGAATTGAATTGACGATGGTTCACATTATAATGAAAGTCACTTGAAAATAACTGGACTATATCACATGAAACCTCTATCATATCATTGAAAAATCCATTAGATATTTTCTTATCTCTCACTAGTGTGTAATCGCCGCGTGCTTCCAGGTAATACTTGGCATCGCGCCAAGTAAATTACCGCGCGTTAATACTATTTAGAAAAGCCGCACTTGACACCAATACCAGACATTGCAAAAATTATTGCTTTGTTCATTAAAGTGCAATTAGTGTCCAATTTAGTTGCACTAGCGAAAATAGGCACAGAAACAAAGAGGCAAATTGGGGGACTATATGTTTCGTCGCATCTAGAGAAATAACAAACTTCAAAAATCGATATCTGATCACTCTGAGCTCTGATAGGTGGGTTCCTCGACTCGAATCAAATATTTTTTACACCCGAAGCCAAAGAAATAGTAATTTAGGATTGTCTGATAGGATTGAATACATTTAAACATTATTTTAAAACCAAAATGTATCTTCAACCTATAGTGGATTGATCGAAAACATATAGCGTTTAACTGCAGTGCAACATGTTTTTTTTAAACAGATACTTTTTGGCATACTTTTCAGTGATGTCAATTTGCACACTTTTTCCACAAGGACAATTCCTGGTTTTCAAGACAAAACAATTGTTCCTACCAAAATTGAATTTATATTAGATATCATCTAGAACACCCATCGGTTTATTAACCGATGGGTGTTCTAGATAATAATGCATATATATCAGCTGTCAGTTTTGTACTTTTCTTAATGTTTCAAACACATCGACTTTAGAAATATTTTTATGCTAAAATATGCATGTCACATAATTCAGAGTTTTCAATATCTTTCTCCCTTTGAAATTCAACAGTATATATTTAGTTCAAAATTAAAATTTTCTAGTTTATTATACATGCGAATCTGTGGTATTAAATCTTATGGAATTCTTGCTGGGAGTAACTGAGATTTATGCAAGGGTGATAGATATAGGTCACGTCAACGTCATCTTTACTTGACAACGGCGCAATATGGCATTAGTTTACCCCAACAGACAACAATATCTTAGAACCTATGTATTATGGGTCGATAAGATTAAACGAATTGACTAACATTCTCCGCTGGAATCTGAATGTTACTATCGGAATATATTTGGGCCCTAAACGGAATACGAATTTGAACATTGCGATTCTGAATATACTGGTTAGTATGGAGCGGTTCAGGGCATATAGTCGAGGGCTCCGCCAGCCCGTCTGTGTGAACATATCACATTGTAACTCGGAGGTTAATTATCGGATTCCGTTGTCCTCTGGTATACCATATATGGTAATAGCCGAGCTTGGTGGAAAGAGTTGACATTCACATACTACGAGTTTCGTCCTTTTATTTTTACAAGAGTTAGGGTCCTTGTTAAGTTGTTAGACGTTGGAAATTTGTGAAGTTGTCCGTTTACAAACATTTCACCTTGTAACTCAGGTGTTGATAATCGGATATGGGTGTGCTTTCGTATGGTGATAGCTCAGGTTAGGAGAAAGGATGCCCAATTATCACTGGGTTTGTCCATTCATTCTAACGGAGTCATGACCCTCACTGGAAATCAATATTGTAAGTCCAGTATCAACGGTCAGACTTAAATGATAGTATATAGGATTATTAATAGACCAACGTCGATGTAAGTATATAAGCACAATCAGTGGGCTTTGTCCGTAGATATTTGTCAGATTAATTGGCCTTGTTGGAAGGGGAATATTTTTCCACACATTTCACGTCGTTACATACGAACCAACAATTTGATTTGAATACATTTTGGCATAACGAAAGACAAATATGAGTGAAAGGATATACCCATAAAATGCATGGGGTTCACAAGAGTTGCGGTTCGTGCGCTTAGAACTTAGAAAACAGGACAATGTTAGCACTGCCCACTCTATAAACAGCGCCGGGTGCATGTGTCACGATTGGCGTTGAACTTATTTCATCTGAGCATATCGGAGGGACAACTCTATTCATCAGAAACAAATTCTGATTAAGACTTCATTTAAAAATGATATAAGTCCAAATTGGCATTGCGTGTACAGTAAAATAAAAGGGCATATGCATATTCTTGTGATAATTCGAAACTGTGTGAAACTTATGCTTGCTCAACTGGGAGGTTGGGTCCACAATCATTATGAAATTGGACCTCTAATGAAGTATAATGACTAACAACTAACTAACCATAGTCAGAAATGGTAACGCCCTCAAGATCATATTACTAGGCATATATATAAATTATATTATAAAATATATTGGTTTCATGAATTTACCACCTCAGAATTCCGTTAAAACAACTAATCCTTCAAATGATTATAACTAAGGCTTAATATGATAATATGCAAGGCATATAGAACGACCCCGTCATAATAGTAAGACTTACATTTTTATTGAATACGGGTGCTTTACATAATCATTATGATATAGTTAAACGTTTATAAATGAACACCTTTGATAACAAGTGGGAAGTAGTAAACATAAACATCGTATTGGCTGCTGACTTCAGAAAAAAATCAACAGTTCGCTGCATTTACATGTAAAACTTGATGTGAAATTATAATTAACTCAGATTACATGTGTATGAGCATGGATTAAATGCTCAATCAATACATTAATCAATATATGGCTAGTATATAGTGAGGTGAAATCAGTTGTCCGCGAAGACGACATGACACGTTCAGTCACGTCTGGATTCTGGCCCGCAGAGACAAATGACGCTTTGACGTCATTACGCCGTAACTGCCTTCAGTTTGTTAACAAATGAAACTGATCTAATATAATATGAACCTATGTAGGACATATTCATAACAACTTACTGTTTATAAATAAATAAATACATCAGTTGTCCATTGCCACATATCAGAAGTTGTGAAGTAGAAAATTCGTTTCATATCTGATTCCGCGATTTTGTGAAACCACTGCCGGAAGTCACGTGATTTTCTCACGAAAATGTTGTGTTAATAAAAATTTCTCCTTCACGGTATACTGTAATTTATGTGTGACGTCACAAGTACGCACGCCCGCCTGTTACCTATACACGACCAAGCTCGGGCGCGCAAGCACACCGAGCGGGGTGTTTAATATGATTACGTCAGTACGTATGGACAACCCAAAACACGTACGTCCATCTATAAAATGATAAATGTATGTTTCATAGCCTGAGCGCCTGTATTTATGGCCAACTTGCGATATATACGATCACGCCAGTACGTATATATGGACCGTAGGACGGCGACATGTCACTCCATCTACATCTACAGTATACCCCATACCCTCAATGAACTGAGGATTATTAGGGGGCGCATGAATAAAATATAATTACATGGGTAAAAGAATTTTTGTTTTTGTTTTTTTTGTTTGTTATTAAAATCAAGAGCATTTGGAATTTATGTACCATTATTTTGACGCTGGTGGTGGTTTTGTGGAGGAGCCCTGCTTGCTCTTACCGGGTTCATATAAGTGACTGTGGAGGGCATCCTTAAACAATGATGTGTCTTGAATATTTGCAGAATCGGTTGGGATTTTGTTCCAGAGAGAAATTGTTCGGGGATAGAAGGAAGTGCTGAGGTATTTCGGTCGATAGAAGGGGCGGAGAAGTTTGTGGTCTCGTGTGGGTGTTAGTGGAGCAGAGTCAGTGATGTTTACATGATTATATCTGATTTTATGGAAGAGGATAACAGAGGAGAAGTCTCTTCTACTGCTAAGAGTAGCTAGGCCATTTAAGAATGTTTAACATGTTTGTGGGGCTGCTTGGGTAGTTGTAAATATTGAAGATATATCTGACTGCTCGGTGTTGAACCATTTCAATTTTTGAAATTAAATTAAATAATTCAAAAATATGTCCAAAGGTTCGCTATTCCCAAAGTTTCATTATACCGAAGTTTCGCCATTCCCAAGGTTCTCTATATTCCTCGATATTCAGAAGGTTTTTATAACTTGTTATTTTGAAGTTCATTCTATATTCTAAAGTTTTGAGAGGGTTCTTTATCATAAGACTCTTTTTATGAAGGAAATAACTTAAAGGTACTCAATCCGATAAGACGCTGCTAAATTACTCTTTCTTTGGTTTCGGTGGGGGGGGGGGGATATTTGATTAGTGTCGAGGAACCCACCAATCAAAGCTCAGAGTAATTAGATATCGATCTTTGCATTTTGCTATTTTTATTGTTTCTGGGCCTGATCGTGCCAGAAGGACGATATCAAACGGGCGGTCTTCCAGATAAAGATGGATAACTGTAAAATCGTGGTAATAATAACTACTTGGTATAAATACGCCCAGAATAGCAAACCTTATGAACATATGTGAATATTTAGGTACAAATAAACCTATTTGCAGCACCAGATATAGAGGAATGTGGTCCACAGTTAGACATGGGTCAGAGTGAGATATTGCCTCTAACATTTCTCTAATTTCCAGACCAATATCCATGGTGCCAGTCATATCAAGCGATATTAGCCATATAGCACATTTTACTATATTTCTTCAAAATGCAATCACCAGGTGAAGGTTGAATCTGGCCAAGCGACCAATTTTCAAGGCAAAATTATTTAATTTAATTTTTGCAATTTTAAAGGTACTCAATCCGAATTAACCCTCGCATATTATTATTTCCTTGACTTCGGAGGTGAACAATATTTGATTCAAGTCGAGGAACCCACAAAATCAAAGCTCAGAGTGATCAGATACCGATTTTTAAAATCTATCATTTTAATTTTAGGTGGCCCAGCATTGGCCAGTAAACAGCAGACGAGAATACTTTTTCTGACCAAATTGCAGATGAATATGGATAATTCTAAAATCAACTGTTTTTTTGTGTGTGTGTCAGATGTTTGACAAATCAGCAATATTCGTTGAGCAAAAAGTTGATAAATTACAAGTTTTTGTCAAGTTTATGCTATAATTGACTGCAGTTTTTTTTAGCAATTAATCGATTCTGTCAACTGAAGCGGCATTTCAAAAAATCTTCTTGTTGTTGGAATCTGATGATATGGGGACTATTGATTCGGATTGAGGACCTTTAAGGGAAAAATATCTTTATTGGATAAATTTACATATAATACTGAATACATTTTTATGAAAACGGGTTACGTGGATGGGGCACAAAGACTCAATGAGACATAAGTTATGGCCTGTGGTAGGATCCAACTTCAGTAGATGATAGGCACTTCAAAAATGAATGAGATAATTTGCCAAATGACTTTTGTTTTGGGGCTGGAGTGGATAAATATTTTAGATCAAACAAACTGATGTCATTGTGCAATATTGATATGTTTGGTGCATTTCCTATATGGTTACTACTTAGGGGTGACCCCTTCTGTGAAGTAGATGATAAGAAACAAGTATTAAGGGTGGTCCCAGCTCGAGATTGCATGCTTGTTCGTGACTTTTGTGAGCTTTTATCGTACTGTCAGATGTCTAATCATTGTGATGGTCAACAATAGTGATAGCGGAGACCTAGACTGAAATTAACAATATTGATGGAAATTTAATTCTATTTAATTCTATTACAATTTAATTCTATATATGTCTCTTTGCCAAAAAACTTAATGATCGTTGATAATTTTATCTAAAATTACTAATCATGCGACACATGCTGACACTATTGGTTAATAGGCATCTGATAGTATATGAACATTTTAATAATTGCCCGGGAGGAATGGCATTATTCTTGACAGGCATAGATACATAGATGTTCATGGCATGGTCTGAGAAAATGCTACTAGATTAAACATTTATATGGTTGCCTCATTACTACATTAGTCATGTACATGTATAACTAGAAGGTCGTGACAGTTCAACTAAGTTGGCCTGGAATTATTATGTTTAGCATACATATTATTCCAATCCCAATGTGTCAAGTCGACAATAGCAAGTACGCAGGGCTATATTTAATAATTTTTCCACAAATAGCCACTAGTTAATATATATATGCTAGCCATGCTGATCAAGCTCCCGCTTTATGCTTAAGGTTTAAATCGAGAACACAGTGTTAAAATCATGAATTATTACGCCACCTGTGGTGTTTCTAGCTTCTGTGAGTTTGATATTGTGTGGTGTACAGGGCGAATGTATTCTTGGAGATTTTGTGTACCTTACTCAATCGTACCGATAGAATCACGTAGATGCCGAAATTGTAACGTTAACGCCACCGGTGTATAATATGTTTATGAAAATATGATAAATCGTATCGATAGAGTCAGGACAGGCTGAAATTGTAAACTTAAAGTCACCGGTGTAATAATATGTTGTTGAAAATATAAATAATTTGATAGACTGAAAATAATATATAACCCATTGGGAGCCCCTGATGTATTCTTGTTTGTACCTTACTCAATCGTACCGATAGAATCACGTAGATGCTTAAATTGTAAAGTTAACGCCACCGGTGTATAATACGTTTTTGAAAATGTGTTAAATCGTATCAATAGAGTCAGGACAGGCTGAAATTGTAAACTTAAAGTCACTTGTTGTTGAAAATATAAATAATCTGATAGACTGAAAATAATGTGTAACCCATTGCGAACCCCTGGTTTAGTGAAGTGCATTGTGGGAAGTTTAATTGTGATTCTCCTACATCTTTATTTTCTGGAATTATCACCAAGATTTCTCCACTCTATTCTGTTAAAATGTACCCTGATCGGTCATATTCTTTTGATAATTCTATCTAAATACATCTTAGCTACTATTCGGATCTGCTGTCCCGGTCGAAGAAGGTTTAGTTTGACCAAAACGGCTATTGACAAAAGTTTGTTTACAAAAATTGAGCATACTCAATGACCCGTAGGCCGTACACGCTGTAAATTTGTTATCGAAAACAAATTCAATTTCTTCCATCTAAAACATAATTACGCGCTGAACTCTGTCATTTTAAGAATATAGTAGTATTATACACATACACACCAAGTTTCAGCTCGAAATTTTGAAAAATGACAGTTTTATAGACATAAATCAATTTTAATGTTAAATTTTACCATCGAAAAAAAAATAAAAAATTCTTCGATCTAGGAAATAATTACGTGCTGTACCCTGTCATATTTGACCGGTTCTACCTGATAATTGTGTGACAGTACAGTCGCGTTACTTTATACGTCAACATTGGTCATTATCACTTGACAAATTTATTTCGGTCTATCGTATCAACCCCTATTTCCCCCGCGTAGCCTGACTAAGTCAGTAAGTGTCTTTATCGCTCCACTAATTTGTATCGTTTCATCGGTATGAATTCCATATCCAATTATCCACATATAACCAACCCAACCTCTAATCCCGGTCCAATTTATTTATTTCTTTCATCGGTATATAGTCATGTTACGTAATATTTTATCTCGTGATACTTGTACTTATATGTCTATGGTATTACTATAGTATGCCGTATATGTATATCAATTGCTATTCCTTTCTATATAATCCTGGTGCCAACTATAGAGATAATTTCAGACCCCCCCCCATTTTATATAATTGCTGCTTTAGTACAGTCGATCACGATGCATTACATGGCAACATCGATCCACTAATTTATGTCAGTTCATCAACTTCATCGGTACAAACCCCTTTTTTCTCCGAGTCCATATAACCAACCCAACATCTTATAGAACTCCATAAATGACTATTCTGGCACTATATAGAGATGACTAAGATTCTGACACCCCCCAATTTTATAGCCTTGTTGCAACAGTAGAGTTGATATGCATAATATGTCAACATTGGTCGTTATTGCTCTACAAATTTATATCGGTTCAACCCTTAGTTCCCTGTATCGCCCACCCCTCCCTCAATTTATTTTTTCATTTGTATTATAGTCTCGTCACATACACATTTTATCTTTTGTAACTTTTGCTTCAACGCGTCGAGATCCGCTGCAGACAATACAAAACTGACAACATTTTGAAATGTAAGCAGGCTTCAAACTCATCTTATCCAAGAAAAACTCTGGTTACATAAAAAATTTGTGTATAAGGTGTACGCGCATTTGTTGCGTTAAAAACCAAAGGTCCCAAGTCAAGGTCCAAATCCCCAACACACTGATGTGAGGTTTAACTCCATCTACATACAGTAATGTCCAAAGTAATTCATCACTTAACCACAGCAAAATTGTGTGTATTTTTTCATGATTCTAAATCCTGAAAAATTACCCATAATTATGCTGTGGTTAAAGGGTCAATTACTTTGGGCATTACTGTAACCAATATAAGGATTTGAGGTTTAATGATAACTCAATCATCATACAGTAATGTTCAAAGCAATTGACCACTTAACCACAGCAGAATAATGGGTAATTTGAGGATTGTAAATGCTGAAAAAATACATAATTCTGCTGTGGTTAAGTGGTCAATTACTTTGGGCATTACTGTAACCAATATAAGGAGTTGAGGTTTAATGATAACTCAATCCTCATACAGTAATGTCCAAAGTAATTGACCACTTGACCACAGCAAAATTATTGGTAAATTTTCAGGATTTCAAATTCTGAAAAATTACCAATAATTATGATGTGGTTAAGTGGTAAATTACTTTGGGTATTACTGTAACCAATACAAGGATGTGAGGTTTAATGAGAACTCCATCCATATAACTAATAATTATGTGTGAAAATTAAAACAAAACAAAATAAATTCCATGATGGCGTCCAATATGGACTGCCTAATTCTGCTCCAAAACATGAATATTCAATATATGGATGTTTATTGGGGGAAACCGATTATTTCAATGATATTTTCATTAACTGGAATCAAAACCCGACTTACGGGAGCGTGCGACTGTATCTTAAGCATATGTGCCTATTTAATGAGCCAACAATTGGAATCCCAACAGAGAAGATTGGCGTGGGTCCCTTGCGCGATCTGTCCATCGAAAACTATTTAGACATCTCAAGACACGTAAGACCCAATAAGTTAATATACAGAATAGATACATCTATTGCCTGAGTGACTAATATTTATATTTGTTACAATGAGGTCAAATAGTTGCGAAGCCAGTACCACAATTCTTTCCCTCCATAGTAAATCTTAAAACAACTTCTAAAGAATTAATAATTCACCTTATATTTGGCATGAAGCGTCCTTGGTTAACTGGAGTTCAGATTTGTTAACATCACGTCACCAAGGTAATTACTTGCGAAGCCACAGCCACAACTATTTCCCTCCATAGTAATTCTCAAAACAACTTCTTAAGAACAATTGACCAGGTCAGTCGCGCAATTATTGGAAGAGCCACGGTCAATCATTTTTTTTAAACCAAATGTTACATTTAAATTATTGCTTTATTTAACCAAAACAAAAATGAGAAAATTAACTTTTACTACTTGCTAAATTTTATCTTTTAATTATTTCATTTAAATTTTAGTATTTACAGTATACTAAGTCCAAGTCTTTATAATCTGTTGAGTGACCCCACAGTCGTTTACTTTGTTAGTAATAATTTGAAGGATTACTTGTTTAAACGCAATTGTTATCAAAATATTTTATGTATTTTTTATAATTTCTATTTATATGTAATACCATAATCTTGGTGGCGTTACCATTTCTGACTATGGTTTTCTTGTTTAATATGTGAGAATGCTAAAACTAATCACCGTGCACTATAATTATTAAATTTAACTTGATGTGTCCATCACAGGAAACAGAATTCATACACACAGATGGAAAGTTGGCCCGGAAGCATATACTCTCACCAGTCACTGCATGAACTATGCAGTGTGCCGAGACCAAGTGGGATTGGGAGATGTTCTTCTTTTCCTTCACTCAACAAGAAGATAAATGACTCACTTTGTTAGTCACCAATTCACTGGGCTTCACATGTTTGTTACATCTGTGTGTCGAGTCTGTTGACTGTAGATGGCTAGAATTGTATTTTGACCTGAGTCACATTCACAGTGAGTGTGTGATGCTGATGAAGTCGTTGATAACTAAATTTAGTAATCAGTAATCACTAAATTGACTAATACAATCCTAATATTATTAGATTAGTAAGCCACATGAACGCTTTCACCGATTATTGCGTCCACAACTGCCACAAGTTCCAGCTACGCGCTACGTTCAACGGTTCATGACTGAACTATACTGTGTATAGTAAATCAGTCAGCTCTAAAATGTCCATTTTCTGATTTCCTTGACCCAAGTTGAGGTTTGACACGACAGTGTTAGATATTAACAATTAAATTTACTATTCAGAGAAGTAGTTAGTAGATTGAACGATTTGATGCTTGCAGTTGAAACTCTAAGTCTAACCACTAAACCAGTCCAGGTGAAATTTACTGAAAACAGACTTAAAATTGAACAATAACAGAACAAGTCAAATCGCCGTGGTGAGCAGTCTGCACAGACCAGTCCACATTCCATTCCAGTGACCTTTGGGTTGTGATTACTGCAGGTTTCTCATTCACCACCAGAAAGCCTCTAAATGCGGACCAAAAATCTACTAATCGGATTAAATACACGCCCGATACTTCGCAATAATACCTTTATTCTACATTCCAACTGAGACATACTTCATCAGCAAAGTTAGCTGTTATATTATGCATTGTATTCCCGCAATAAAATCTTAAAGAGTGGCCCAACCATTGTTCATGCCAAAATGTCGAAAGCAATTAACGCGGTCATAAAGTTACATATACTGCAGCAATGAGACACCCGCGAAGATATATCCGCGAAAACCAGAAATGTGTTGTCCTGCGAGCTATCCTCATAGCTCCATTCACACGGCCAGATCAGCCTTACAACAATTTCTTAAAATGACTCGCATCGCGTGAAACCCGAAATGTGTTGGCCTGCCACATATCCCCATCGCTCAATTGGCACGCCCAGAACAGCGAAGCAGTAAACACCTATACTATATGGGCGTAATGAACATTTGTTTTGGATTTCGAATGCTCACTGGCGTTCGATTTTCCTAACAGTATTTCCCAAAAGTACGCTTATACAGGTATAGGGGCTTTTACATGGTGTCGGACGTACACATCAGAAAGAAAATCATAATATTTTGGGCATGCTGAGGCTGTTCAAACATTATTTTCAGATTCAAAAGCTTCCATTAATTTTCTTTTTTCAAAACCATGTAGGTGCATCCATGATATAGGATGCAATTTTTTGTCACCACTGCGGTAAACAGCAGCAGTGGATGTACTCAGACACATTGAACAGTGGTCCCTTGTTCACTTCAAACCGAGATTTCTCTTAAATGTCAGTGTCCTAGCAAGAAAATGTACTTACTTTAAAACTGAAAATAGTCATTTTGACAATATTTGTTATGAAAATCCAAGATATTAACTCTCATAGTTCTAGCCATCCAGAAAATCGTACAGATCACTTGAATTGACAGTATCAAAAGGTAAATTTGAATGAGTATTCAAATATTGCATTTTCCAAACATTTGGCATTCCTAAACTATAAGAAACTAATCTCTACATGTACTAATTCTAATGTCCATTTTATACATATATATATTAAAGGCCCACTTAATTTTCGAACCCCCAGATTACATTATATAAATATACATAAAATATATATAAAATTACATTATATAAATACCTTTTAAAAGAGGAAGCTCCAAAACATTGTATTATCAACTTATCCGGTGTAATAAACTGAGGACATGTTTTTGTTGAGTTGCCAACGCGTTTTGTCATCTTGATTGCAGTGAAAAGCAGTATTTATTTCAATGCAGGGGGAATAACTCTATATATTAAAGATAGAGTTCTTCCCCTTCCATTGAAAAAAGTTTGCATTCTGGTATCCAAAGTGGGAAAGTCATTCTATGATTTTAGCAGTTTTCTATTTCTCTGTGGGCATCTTCTGAGACACAGATGTTTCAAATAATGATGAATTATAGTATTTTAATAATATTTTATGGCATAGATTGTTAAAAAAAATTAAGTGGGCCTTTAAAGTATGTGGAAAATGCAGATTTTGACAATTTCTGAACACGACGATTACAGAAAAAACTGTAATTTTCATATTCAGTGAAATGTGAAAATAAATATGAAACTCTCAGCATGCGGGTTCCGGTATCATTTAAAATAGAACTGGGCATTCGAGAAGTTAACTCAATCAATGTCAGTTGTTATCGTATAGTGCCTTCATCGCGATGGAGCAAATGTCTTAACTCTAGGGGAAAATACGTCAACCGAGCACAACATACCGGTATTAATAACTATTGATCGAAACATCTTAATTACTCTTTCCAGTTTGTTCTTCCTATTTCAGAATATGTATCCAATATTTAGCACACAAATTACGTCATCTTGACAACCCGCACTTCCGCTACATTGATATGCGTTATGTTGTCATCTTCTAAGATTCAACCATTGAATGGTTATTCACATTATTTACAAAAATGAATGTCTAACTACAAATATGAATCGTCGAAAACAACATACAATTTCAATGATGTACATGTACATTAGATCATGCCATGAATCTCTACTCTGGCTAACGCCCGTAGAGAGATCATATTCAACCAGTACAAAACCTGAGAACTTTTTGAAATTTTGACAGGTAACCTATAAAGTCGATAAAATAACACAGGGAATATATTTCATAATTATTATCTGTTCCTTAATAGTGTATTTAACTATATGTAAAGGTCCCAACTCGAAATTGCATGATTTTCTGTGACTTTTGAGAGCCGATATTGAAATAACATTCAATTAATTACCCAGGAAAAATTCCATAATCATGAGAAACGCAAAGAAAAATCGCTCACAAAGTTACTTAAATCATGAAATTTCGAGTTGGGACCTTCATCTACAGTGAAGTACATTATTAAGGAACAGATAACAACTAAGAAATATATTCCCCACGTTATTTTTTCGACTTTATAAGGTTCCCTGTCAAAACCTCAAAAGGTTCCCAGGTTTTGTACTGGTGGAATATGATCTCTACGGACGTCAGCCATATAGTAGAGATTCATGGCATAATCTGCATGTACATAACAAGTAAATGAGATCCTCTTTTAGACACTACAAACTACTACTAACTCGATCGGGACTAAGAGAAACTTGGTCTATTGGAACGACGTCAGTTGTTGAAATCCTGCTGCTTGTAACCGATGGCCGTCTCACTGAAGCATACACATCCACATCTACGGAGTTATATAGATCCATTCGTCTGACAGCTGAAGGCCGACTCTCGGTCTCGCTCTTGCCGTCATCGTCCAGGTCGTTGGTATATGCGGCATTGTTTGGTGTGTAGAAGTACTCGCTCAGTCGTCTCGTCCCGAAGCCATACTTCTTACGGTTACGAAAAATGAAGTAACACAAGGTTATGGTCCCAATAAAGTTGACGATAAGTATAGAGACAATGACGAAGACAACGATATCCGATGCACCAATCTCGTCAGCGATGGACGCAGAGGTGGGTTCTGTAGGTGGGAGTGCTAACTCTATTGTCACCACGACTGATGATGCCGACGTGTATTTCTCGTCGGTGTTTGTCTCCCTTGCATATATCTACAAAATAATACAAATGTTTTGTGTTTTATACTCAGGATTCCGTATGTTGATAACTTTTTACAACATATCTTCAAGTTTGTTCCCCCACAGCTAAATCAGCCGGACCCACAATATCACTTCATTATACCAAGACCAATAGATAAGACTTCATCAAGAATAGTATCCCTATACTTAGAATATAATAAAAATTTGGACATTGATCGCAGAGACGCGTCACAATAATGCTTAAATGTACTCAATCCGATTCGATGGTCCCCATATCATCAGATTCCAAGGACAAGAACATCTTTTGAAATGCCGATTCAGTTATCAGAATCGAGTAATTGCCCAAAAATACTGTCAACCACAGTAAACTATAGTATAAAATTGCCCAAAACCTGTTATTTATCAACATTTTGTTCAACGAAATTTTGTCGGTTTGCCAAATATCTGACACAAAAAAGCCACTTGATTTCAGAGTTATCCATCTTCATCACCAATTTGGCCAGATAAGTCTTCTCGTGGACTGTTTACTGGGCCACTTGAAATTATCGCTGGTGAAAAATAATAGATTTCAAACATCGATAGCTGATCACTCTGAGCTTTGATGGGTGGGTTCCTCGACTCGAATCAAATATTTTTTACCCCCGAAGTCAAGCAAATAGTAATTTTCGAGCGTTAATTCAGATTATGCATCTTTAATTTATATTCAGCTTGATCATATATCCCCCATATGTATTATTTCATACTAATGAATGTCTTGGTGTATGAGATACATTTACACAACTTACAAGTATTCACTCTTTGATCTGATACGTCACCGCTTCTGCAATATTCTGATGACTGGTGTAATAGATAAGATACGTGGGCTGAACATATAGAACTAATTTCTAAATTGAATAAAATGTGTGTATATTTTGAGGTTCTCACCTGATATGTTTCTTGTGTAATTTCCGTCGTCTGGTTGAAATGAGCGTTGTCGATTATCCTGAACAAAATGTAGCCTTCGGAATATATCTCTGATGGCGTTGCTACCAAATATGGACATGGGCGACCATCCTTCTCAATTGTGATCGACACCTTGCTGTTCAATTCCTATCAAAGGAGTGTGTACAGTAATGGTCAAAATAATCGACTCCTTAACCATAGCAACAGTATGGGCAATTTTTCAGGATTTAGTCGGAAATATGGCTTGTTGCCATTCATCGGAAAGCTCTCACATATTTCCGACTAAATCCTGAAAAATTACCCATGATTCTGCTGTTGTTAAGGAGTCGATTATTTAGGGCATTACTGTATATATTACAACAGAATAAGAACTATCCAGATCAACGATACTTAATAACGACTGAGGTTAATTGGAGAGCTCGTGGTATGTCGTTCCACTTGTCATCTAATTTGTGGCATGACATGTGAGATCGGATGTGACATGATACTGACATCATATGAATACTAATCCGCGTGTATTTACGTATAGGACGAAATATTAGATTATCATGAGATGCGTGTAGTGTATTGAATCGAATTCCACCGAATTGACAGGTTTTTTGGGGGAAATATAGACAAACCAACTTGAACTGGTCATTAGTGTTTCACCAACGAAATCAACGGATCGAATTACCATTATAAATCAATCTCGTTTCTGTACTAAGTAAACTCATCGATTGTCATACCCTGACTCGCCTAGTAACTTGGCGTACACTTATTTTTACTAGATATCACATCAACCTAATGTTTAATATAAATGGTGGCATACGCATCGGCGGATACGAGATGCTCGATGTTACGATTTGACTTTCTGGAAGGACACGAGCTGGCCAGTGGACGAAATGACTTAAACTCTAGTAAATATGGGATTTCCGCGGTACATGATATTTAATTGTATACATATGCCCACCCCTGTATATAGTTCAGCGGTCCTGCTAATTTGCTATGATGTTGGTGCAAACTGTTGCTGTTAAAAAATGCCGTTATTTTTTTTCTTCTGGATAATTGGAGCAATTAGAGAAAAAAAAACATCGTCCGCTTGAAACATTCAACATCATTATTATGATGGCCCCGCTTTTGTGTGCAAAACGATCGAAATAGCCATCTTAATTATGGTAAACCAGCACAGCCATTATAAAACATTTTACAATTTTTATGATCTTGAATGATCTCATACAGAAAATGGGTTTTCTTCGATCCGCTAAGATCAAAGGTACTCAATCCGATCAGACGCTCCTAAATTACTATTTCTTTGGCTTCGGGGGTAAAAAATATTTGATTCGAGTCGAGGAACCCACCCATCAAAGCTAAGATTGATCAGATATCGATTTTTGAAGTTTGTTATTTCTCGAGATGTGTAATAATATGTGGCCCAGAAAACGTGGTCAAACGGAGGGTCTCGGACAAAATTGCGGATGAAGATGGATAACTCTAAAATCAAGTGGTAATACGGTGTATTTCGTGATAACTCAGTGATAATATGGCCATATTTTGTTGAACAAAATGTTGAGAAATAACAAGTTTTGGGAAATTTGATACCATAGTTGACAGTGATTAGCAATATTTTGTTGCAATAAACCGATTCTGATAACAAAAGCGTATTTTGGAGAAATGTTGTTGTTGTATCTTGATGGTATGGGGACCCTCTGATCGGATTGAGTACCTTTAACCATGCATTCCATGACTGGATCTTCTTGTAATTTTGCGAAATCCCTGTGCCAATGCATTCTCTTGTATAGATAGTTTAAAGGCACGTGAGGCCTTAGTTGTCGAAAATATTCATATTTGTTCCAATCACCGTAAACAGAAAAACATTAAAATGCATACAGTTTCGTTCATATATACCATGACTATCGCGTAAACAGCATGTTATCATAAAGACTTACTATATTTTACCTAAGCAAGAGCCTGATTGTGTTACAGAAGACAGCACAATGCTACTGGCTAATCACACAAAAATGGCATAAACGCTCTTTATTTGTTCCATATCATGAATTCACCAACAAAGAACGCTCTTTATGTTTACCATCATAATATAAACAAACACCAGAAAAGTAACTTTTGATGCTTTTGTTTACATAACAATGGTCAAACAAATGACAATAACATACTGTTTATGCGATATTTCTTATTTGTATACGGACAAAGTCTGTCTACATTTTGATGTTCTTTCTGTCTGTGGCGGTTTTTGACGGGTGGAAATATTTTTACAGGATACCCACCGCCAAGGCCAACCGTACCTTTAATGACAGAAACGTCCACACGAGACATATTTCAAAATAACAAATATATATAACAATGTCAACAATGATTCAACATAATATATATAATGTAGTAACTATTTCATGATGATATCAGTAGAATGTGACCTTTCTTTGAAAAATCGCGACCTGAGTTCCAATCTGTTTTAAGTACCGTTCTGGTACGAATCGTCCGTTGTGGTACCGTTGGAACCGGAATTAAATTCGATATGTCGAACAATAACGCCGTAAAACACGGTTATTTGTTGTCCGAAGTACGCGAAAGTGAGTTGTGTTGAGAACTGACTTGTATTGTTCCATCTGCTTTCATGCACATTGGGGACTGAAACCATATTGGTCTATAACTCAAGTGGATAAAATTTCTTAGTTCCATCTTGTTCTATTTAAATATTGGCAATGTCTGAAGAATTCTACGTGTATGAGTCTTCTTCCCACATGGAACAATATGGATCTAAAATATGATCGAAGCCGATACCTTATCATATTTAAACTATATAGATAGGTTTATATAAAACTACTCCAACCTTCGCAGTGCAAAACAGACTTAATATTGTAATTGAGTAGATGAATAACCACCCAGTTTCTTGGTGGCTATATTCCGTTTCCCAAACAAGGTACATATAAGTTTTAATAATGTTAGTATTCTATATTATTCATGCAATGACATAACTGGTTAATTATATTTGACATACATACAGTCTTTCGATGTTATAAGTACACGTAGTCCCAACATGGTTAAAGCCCTGTATTAATTGCAAATTGATTTGATTAATTGCAAACCTTTGTTATAAATCGAAAACCTTTGCACTAAATCGCATATATTTATTGTATAGAAGTTTGCGATTTATCGCAAAGTAGTTTTTTTTAATATTATTACACACAAATTGAGAAATACGGCCTATTTTTTAGCCATTCAGACACATTTTACTCCACATGCAGGGAACATGCCGGGGATATCCTGACTCAGTTCTAGTCATGCTGACTAAACTTACTTTGACTCAAATAGAATTAGTCATTATGACCCGATCCTGGTCATTTTGACTCAAATCATAGTAGTCATTGTGACTAGTGCAATATTAGTCAATATGACTCAATGTTAGTCATGTTGACTAAACATATGCTGGGCATGTTGACTACTACTAACCTAGTCATGATGACTAACTTTTCCAGGTAGTCATTTTGACTAACAAAAGGTAGTCATCTCCAGGACAAGCTGTTGACTACCCTAAGTTAGTCACATTGACCAACCTTTTTTCTCAGTGCACTTCACAAATTCTTCGCAAGTTATGAAGGAGCACGTGCTCTGGTTAATTATATTTGACATACATACAGTCTTTCGATGTTATAAGTACATGTTGTCCCAACATGCCTAATATTTCAGTCAGGTATCACTGTGCATGTCTAACGTTCTGAATGTTTGCATTGGTTTGATATTTTATTTATTGTCATTCCCGCTTCTAGGACATACACCACTTTCATTTACAAATAATGATGCACAGATGGTTAATGGTATGCGGAATCCACTCCACGAACAGTAGCACGTTAATACGGTTTTGTTACTTTTCGTCACCCTTATATTTTCGATTTTATAGCGAATTTATAGTTGAAGGACATTCAAAACACATATATTCATGAGACTTAATGCTGTTGCCTTGATGGTATCTATCCGTTAGTCGTCTGTGACTATGGCCATGGGATCACCATATATGAAAGTCACCAGAACTACACATACACGCACATGCATACTCTTTCTGGTGTTCAGTTTATCCACCCAGTTTTGGAAATACACCAGAGCACCGTGGGCGCCACAGTAGTGGATATATAATTCAGAATAATTATAAAGTTATCCTGTGTGTTGGACAGCATTCTTATATGCTCAGCCCCAATTACTGACCGCTCATATCAAGGGATTCAATAAATTCAGTCGTTCCAACAGAAACGTCAACTTCAACTTCAGCAATCAACTACCACCCAGCCTAGCCACTCCAAACACATTGGGTGAAGACTGCTATACATGTAGCACACCAACGCCACCCTTCCCTGACGATGTTGGGGATGGCAGGAAGACAGTCTTGCCAGATTATGCCACCCCCCACAATATACGACAGAATTATCTATAATTGTTATCATTATTATGTAATATGTATGTGTATTTAAATAAAATATCCTATCCTATTGACTGTTCATAAGCGCACATCAGCCGATATATCCCAGGTTGATCCACCACACCATGCACATCAGAATAAAGTATTGTAAATGCAGAAACAGTCAGCAAACGCGAACATACATCAACTTGACTTCATCACAAACGTACATCACTCGCTCCACCCACGTTAACGTGAATTCATTTCATAATTCAGTTAGGCAACTCCATCCAAACCCAATCCATCCCAGTTCCCTCTACATAAGAACGCAACAGAGGATGCCACCATAACCATGCAGCTCCGTAATACGTGGTACATCGGCAATTGGATAGCACAAAGGAAGCGCGAAAACTTACTACAGTCACGGGCACTACATAGGCGCCACGCATGCGACAGGCAATCGACAGAATGGAGCACATGGAACCAGCACCACATCATACCCATGGATGTACAAATCTATTCAGAAAGGTAAGAATTCACTCTTATGTGCACAACCACAGGACAACACCAATAAGGCATAACGCGCAACGAATTTAAAGCCCAACTTGAACATAGCCGACCTGACACTGGCCAAGGCATGCATATATATACCGTCGACCGTGACCGTCGACGCCAACAAAGGTTCGTGTACAAGGAGGACGATGGAATATTGCTGGCTCATATAAAGTTACACAATGTCACAATTCGTGTCAGAATAAGATCTGGACGGATATGATGTCTGGATTGGATGTCTCTGAAACACATCCACCATAGGTCCTGGAGACAGCAAGTACATTCGACCGATGCATCCACAACCCAGAAACAGTAGTACACGGCAACTATGTTACAACACTGCAGACAGATGCACAGCTTCGCACCTCGATATGACCCAACAATATCCACTTGCTAAAAAGACGCACACCACCTATGGCTTGTACAATGGTTTTAAATATTGGCAAACACAGTATACGAAACAAAATGCCGCTGTGAAACTCAGAACCACAGTACAAAGGCCACAACACGATACACCCACGGGACAACATTATTCTGCAATATGGGCGCCTCCTATATTCCCTAATACATACAACGTTTATTTGCAAGTAAAATGCTGGTTGCTAAAACGCACCACGGTAGTGCACTTGTGCAGGGAGGCTTCAACCAACAACGCAAAGGCTGCATACGTCAGCGTTCATTGGTTAACTATGACGATAACACCCAGCATATACCCACATTGAACGGCGCATCAGCCTACCGAAGACACTCGATTCCGCAGATAAGAAACCGAAATACGCGCCATGTATGTATATGTAACAGCATGGTGGAATGTTGTGGGTTCTGTGTTTAGCATACACTCTTATACCCATTGTGATAATTCAATAAGATAGCATTTATACGCACGTGACTGATATATAGACCAATGAGTCATACATTTGGCACACGAAATACATGTAACATCCTAGCTCAGTTATACGTTGAATTGCCGACCGCCCCAAAGACACTTGCAGAGAACAGCTATTTAGATCCACCAAACAAAACACAGCAAGCGACACATGGACTAATTATTACTGCGGAGCTTTGCAGACGTCGAACACAAGACAGGCATAATAACATAGATGTTTTGTTCCTTTCCGTTACCAGTGTCCATGTTATCCAAGGAGACACATTTCTATGAATAGCTTTCCTTGTGGTATTTGAATTTTGGACTTCACCTAAAACCGCAATAAGTTGGAAGATCGCTGTCAGCAGCCCAGACACCAGCAATATACAGCGTCCCGAGTTAGCAAATATTTAACACTGTTACATGATCATATAGGCTATGGTCATCTTGAAATTATATGGCAGTTTCCGATGGGCGTTGTACGTGTATGTTGTATATCAGATGCATGTGAAGTGTCCATAGCCCACAATGATCCACATCATCAACCGCCGACATCGCACAGCGATGTCTCCGCGCCAGTATTCAATGCGAGCATGTTTCCAAACGAGTGACTCCACAATTTGCTCATAGTCGGGAAACTAATGCACGTATTACAATGTTAACCATACACCTACTTAACTATTGCAGCAATACCATGGAATCAGTCAATCAAAGCACACCACCACATTGCAGCGAACACATAGCGGCGCTTCATCCAGACACCGTCCAGTCATTAAAATACCATCAACTGTCCATGACATCAATCAGTCTAATCGTGGGTATGTTCGCCGCAATATTAGGACCCCCACGTCCGACACGTCGAATGCGAATTTTGTACGGTCCCCATCGATAGTTCTCTACGAAGTCACGTTCCCATGGACCGGCACGTGATCACATGTACCATATAACAGCAGCGGTAGGCACCCAGAAGGGCGCGGATCGTCACTGTGGAGAGTTAAATACGGTTCACAACATCAATCAATGTGAAACATTCATTTTTCACTACCTTCAATGTGCGTTCAACAACACATTGCTATTCCTCACAATAAAGTATCAACATTGGTGCACAAACAACACACAAAGCCAACCTGATCATCACACTTTCATGCCAGGCAATCGGAACGAAAATGAACAACGTACTAATATATAATGAACTGTCGAATCAACAAACAATGGCCCTCTCGCAAAGAAAAACTGCATGAGAAACATTTCAGATAACACCCCTGATTGATCTAGACAAAAAAGTAAATTTGAAGATCGATCTTACTCCTGCTTAAATAGTAGATGCGGATACCAAGGTGTACATGCATATCCAATGCTGATGCATATGCCAGCTAATAGACATGAGCGTCTACATTGGAAGCACTTTTGGCGAAACAAAACCAACGCATGTGCTCTTGGAACAATCATAGCTGCCACAAGTTGTCCATGTTCAAATTGCCATTGATCCAAACAGGGACGCCCGTAGCACAGTAGATTGAGTGAGTAAACACTTCTGGATCATTTGGCCACCTGTCTTTATTAGCAACGTGCATGAATTGCGCTATGGTAACCACATAGCTGTTCACGCTATTGTTGGAGGTTGTGTGGCTGGAAGCTACTAACATGGTGTTCAATGATGAACACATTGATGGCATCCAAATATTAGCGTAGCAGCTGAAATGAGTGTGTCAAAAGACCAACTTTAATGAATGTGGTGATCAATTGAGTTCATATTAAACCTGGCAATTATATATATTGCTAATTTCCAATACGCAGGTAGGACAGCTCCGTTCATCCGGTAGATTACAAAACTTTGGTGAGTATACGTGAACTAATTTCCTACCAATGTTGACGCAATACATTATTATGGTCTGCACGATGTGTAAAGTCCATCTCTCGAGTAGCATTGTATTTACAGTGATGTTGGTACGGCTTCCAGAAGTGTCGGAAATCAATTTGTTATTCTGGTGAATAGAGTGTATAGTTTAACTCTTAGTTGTCCTAAGTTCCAAAATGACATATTTTTCGGAACATAGGACAACCTGACCCTGAAATAGTGTTAAGGTCTGAACTGTCATTTGCGTGTTCAACAACAAATATTTAGTTCTATTTTGCTCTAAGTGCTAAATTTCACACCCTAGGTCTACATTTCTCAAAACTTAAGATATATAACAGACTTATGCGGATATGTCTTGATACAATTGAATAGCTAAGACATTAAGGAATCCAAAGATGTGAAATTTTCCACTGTAAACCACACATTTCAGTTGTGACGGCAATTCAAACTTTGAAAATCGATTTACTCAAAATCATAAAAAATGCACTTAGAACAGATTGGAACTCAGGTCGCGAAATGTCCGGATCATGTTGCAGGTTATGTAGCATGTATGGGGCTCGTTGTTTTGCATTATGTATTGGAATTTTTGGCAATCATTCAATCCAATAAATGTATCACTCACTCGTCATCTCTATCTCACAAAAGAAGTGTTTACGCATTTTATCATATGTGTTGCAGTGCATAAGGAAGTGTTCTTAAAGGTACTCAACCCGTAAAGAGGGTCCCCATCTCAACAGATTCCAACAACAACAATCCGATCAGAGGGTCCTATATTACTATTTCTTTGGCTTTGGGGGTAAAAAATATTTGATTCGAGTCGAGGAACCCATCAAACAAAGCTCAGAGTTATTAGATATTGATTTTTCAAATTTGTTATGTTCTCGAGATGAGTACTAATAACTGCCGTAATCTGCTCTGGATGTGTACTCCAAATCTATTCAAACAGACAAGGATGAATAACTCTAAAATCAAGTGGTAATTTTAACGCAATTTTGACTGAGTTCTGGGCCAGATAGTATTCCCGATAATGAAAAATAATAGATTTCTAAAATCGATATCTAACAAATCTGAGCTTTGATGGGTGACTTCCTCGACTCGAATCAAATATTTTTGACCCCCGAAGCCATTGAAATAGTAATTGAGAGGAGTTTTATCGGGTTGAGTACCTTTAATTCATATCTCAAGCATCGCATATATAAGACAATACATTGGCCTAACAATATTTGCCTTGACCTTGTACTAAGCCAGTGCATTCTCTTATATATTTGCGAGGCTCCCTATGGGAGACTCGCATACATAAGATAATGCGATAGTTGGCTAGTATATTTAATGCCGCACTAGCGCAGCTCAGACATGAAAATGTTAACCGAAGGCTGCGAAAATAACAACTTGAGAAATATAACGGTATTTGTTTTTTCAAAACATCATCGGTTTTCACCACCAACATTTTAGCAAATCGGCAGGACCGTGCAACAAAACCCATATAGCAAATTAGCGGGACCCACTAACAGGACCATGCACGTAACCAGGGGGGGGGGGTCTCCTGTGCTTACCTGGTCTCTGTCGACCACATGTATATAACCATTGTTCTCGAATGAAATGAGGGTGCCATTAGGAACATCTGATCTGACGATAGCGGTGTAAGGCTCGGTCCGGCCAAAGGTCGGCACGTTATCGTTCTCGTCCTCAATTCTAATTATCACGAATGACGTTGCGTTGGTGTTTCCTTCCTGTGGCCATGAGTCATTCCTCTCGTCTATCTGCATAGGAAAGAAATTGACCTCATTATATATACCAGTCAGACAAACAGTCACATAAATATTTAAGGGGGTGGGTTGAACTATAAGACAATGATGGCACGATGCAAGATGCACGCTTAGCGGAGTCAGATGGACATTCACAAATCAGTGCTATAGCTAGCTATTTCAAACTGAATTTTCGCAAGCTGTGTCTGGAGAAGTCTTAGAATATATTGCTATATGTGATATGTCTGATAGAGATTTTGAGAAATGCCAATCAGTTTCTCGTTTAGAGTTTCTCATTTTGAGTTTTTCTTGTTAAGCCATAGTAGTTTTGACTTTGTTGTGTAAGTGTTAATGTTCCGAAAGAAAGATATCTGTAGGAATTTGCACTGTAACAGAAGAAGAAGAACAACAAGAAGAAGAGTAATGGAGTCAATGAATGTTGAATTGTTGATAAATGCTTTGTTAACGTGTATATTATTAACGACCACCATGATTTATCTTGTCTGGTTTTGCGTATTACCTCGATAACTACTGGCGTTATGAATAAATTAATATTTGAAAGCAGTTGCTTTATTGCTCTTTTGATGAAAATATGGAAATCAAGCTGTTGCACGACCGCCTAAGTTGACTTGTCCAATTACATGAATACACTCTGGATTATCAACTGATCAATTCTTTATCATCGGGATTCGTACAAGTCTTACGTGTATTCCAATATATATTCAGGGTTTGAGGCTAAAATTTGTGAAAGCAATTAAACTTTTTTAGTTTAAATATGTAGCATATAAAATAACATGCTTGGAATGAAATGTGCTTCACGAAAGACGCCATTTGTTTAATTGATATTGATTGTTGTAGTAAATTTATTTCCTATATAGTTTCGATGTTTTAGACGGACACCAGAAAATCATTTTGTGAAGCTTTAGTTATCACCTAATACGCACACGTTTGACCACCAAAAGATAGTTAATCTGGGTTCACGATTAGATGGCTACTGGCATATAGTCGCGACCACAGGAGGCACGCGTGGTTTCGATTGAGTATCATATTTAATCTGAAGGGTGATGACTCTATAAAGAATGTACTTTGACGAAATAACGGCGATTTGTATGAGAAATTGCAACACCACAATTGATCAAGTCTGGTGAAATATAAGTCAAACTCTTCTATTGGGTGGGTGGGTTTGGCGGAGGTTTGGGTTATGTCCTTTAAAACACTTCTTCAAATATTTCCGTTATTTCGTTAATAATAATAATATCCAATTTCTAAATTTCGCCCTATTTCGCTGCATTTTTTATTCCGCTATTTCGCTGTATTTTCCTGTTTCGTTTTTTCGTTGCATTTCATATTTCGATAATTCGCCGCGTATATTTGACATATTATGGGATACGGTATATACACATTATCGGTACAGTGAAGTGATATGGGCTGCAGTATCATGCCGAGTTGATGCGGCGATCTGACATCGTCAACGAGACGTGATACTGAAGCCCATATCACTTCACTGTACCGATAACGCGTTTATTATATGACACATGTTTGGTTCATCCCATGTCACAAAGGGAAAAACTACTTCGTTACACCATCCCATGTCACCGCCCGGGCAAAAGTACTCCATTGAACATTCCCAGTCATCACCCGAAACTCCCAATTTAAGGAACTATTTTTTGTTGAATTTGGGGCTGATTCGCACAAATGCGTAATAATACAAAACAAATCTTTCGTAATAAGTCTTAACAGTTTAATTTTCGAACAAAAACATGTTCTGATGAATAGTTCCCAACTTCCGGTGACCTAATTTCACGGGATACTGATACGGAATTCAAAGGATACTGATACGGAATTAATAGAATACCGATATGGCTCACGACCAGACACGCATTTTCCGACTGCTCGGAATTTATCGCCAAACAATAGTGGTATTTGTAATGGATTAGTTGTAGCCATATAATAATATATGATATCAAATATTCTGATATTCAATCGAACATGAAACATGGTACCATGTGATTTTATTGGCACGGCAACTCACAGTGATATCAATGTTGAATGTTCCCCCTGCCGTCACCATGACATCATCATCTCTGTCGATTATCTTCCTTGTTGTGATCCATCCAGTGTCCTCGTTAATGGTGAAGTGTTCGTGTTCACCTGCACATAGGAACACGCGTAATATCAATAAATAAATACTGTGGCGGTGATATATTTACACGTAAAGGTAAATAATGCATCAAATGTAGGATTTTAATAATATCTGCATGTGCATGTCTTACTAACTCTTTAACACTTAATAAGTCCGTAATTAATCTTAACTGCACTTCACTATCCCTCATTGCGGCCAATTTGGCCGGTTACTTCATGTGACTTTTTCATCTGACGTGTGTGTCGGATAATTGATCTGGAGGATTTATGTAAATGTTAGCCCAAACTACATTTCCAAGTAACGATGGTTTTGTTGTTTATTTTGAGGAATAATACCGCGTCAGATGAATTCAGCCCAAATATGTTAACAGTTGTCGTGTCAAACATTCGGCAGTAGGTTAGCGTTATTTAGTATTTGTGGATGTCCTTTAACATGGGGAAAATAGACTACTGCGCTTGAACGAGCATGTGAATTTGTCGTTTTTAATGTACAGCAACTTGATAATCAATAACAGAGGCATTCTCTGTCAAATATGGTCGCTCTATTTACGGTATTAATTGCGGAACTTTCTAAAGTAAACTACGCGTAAACGGATACATACGGTAAATTCTAGAATGTGCCGTAATCGGCCTAATCGCCCCAGGGCCAACTCGCCCAGTCGACGTGTGTCAATTCGGTACCTACTATAACATGTACCCGAGTCCGATACGGAATAAAAGATGTATACGGGTGTTATATAGCGTTTGGTCCGTTGTTTCTCAATGAATATTATTGAAATTTGGTGTATATGTCCGGGCTGGGACATGGAATACAACAACGTTTGAATTGTTTTTAAATTTACAAATTTGTTGATTTTATTCAATTTGTTTTCGTTCTGAAAACACACTATAAAGTGTATATAATATAATAACGAACACGAGACATACATAATTTATAAACTGTTAACAAAAGATATCAAATTCAATACATGACAAAGATGACTCAGTGGAGTTTATAAAGTGAACATAAAAACATTGAGGTAAGCATCTTTTTAAGGAATGCAACTTTATTTAATGATAATAAACACATAAATTAAAATAACAAACATGAGACATACATGATTTATAAACTGTTAACAAAAGATATCAAACTCAATACATGACAAAGATGACTCAGTGAAGTTTATAAAGTGAACATAAAAATATTAAGGTAAGAATCTTTTTAAGCATTACTAAACCGTTTAGCACAGACCACAGTCCACTTCACTCATCCGATCATCACCAAACTTCATATTTATCTTGATATTGATCTATCAGATGAGAGCTATCAAATATTTTTTTAATTTCATAGGAAAAAATGGTCGCCAGCGGCCATATTGCATTTACGTTATATTTTATCGCGTCATGTCGATATCTAGTATTACTTAGAAATTTCACCTTTCCAGATTCATAATTGCTCCATTGACTGTAACAGATGAAATTATTCCCCTCTTCGGATAGAGTGTCACTGAAACTTTATTTTGTCAGACTGTCTGTATAATCACTGATTATATATGGCAATAATCTGTAATAAGATGTAGCACTATTTTATTTTATATTTAAATGCAGTGCTGTTTTTATACATCAATTCTAATCCCCCTAGATCATCATGTGATCGATCATACATCGCGCGAGGACCTGGTTGAATTAAGGGGGGTTTTATGGATCACTTCTGTCCTCAAGCTAGATTATACTTATGACATTTAATGGCATGTTTCTAACGTGGAGGGTTAGATATGCTTGAGAAACCACCACTCTTTAATTCACACCAAGTTCTCAGCTGTCATGTTCGGATATTAGAACCCATAGCCATGATATATGGTTTATTTTGTGTATACTAGTAATATAGTTATTTTCAGTACCTTTATATACCAGTACTGTGTATAACAATGCATATAAATTAATCCATGTATACATGTATATTGATTCAACGGATTCAGTGGTTTTGTCAATCAGTCTATCAAATTTGCGGGGAAAACATGGCCACAAGCAGTACACCCTGCTAAATTTCGAATTTGAATCAATTGGCGCACCCTGCAGCCAGCTTTTATTGGAGAACTTTTTCTTATGTGGATATTTTGGGTCACCGCTAGATGTGAGCCATATTTTGTTCTCAAACTGTCCTTGTGAAGACATCACTGCCAGCGGTGATCTTCAATTTTACTATTTTTATGGCTAAATAATTTGGTTGATCCTACAGACGACACCCCTTGTCCGATCGTCATCAGATTCCACAATTATCTTCTGGATAACCAGGGTGAGAGTAATCTAATTTTCCCGAATTTCGTTAAAAAACATTACCACAGGCAGCAATTTGGTATCTTACTCTTTGATCCTCTTTTGCATGACTGAATTGTTTAGCAACTGTACAGACATATCCCTCATCTGGTTTTTATATACATGTATATCTCTTCATGCGGATAGCCAGTATTACGTAGGTATACTCCAACTTTCTGCATTCCTGTCATCATTTGAAATATAAATATTTACCTGATACATGCACCCTTCAAAATTTGTTTCGTCGTATCTATTTTAATGACCCGTATGGTAATATTGATACAGATATATTTGTCAAACATTTCTTTGTACAATATACAGGTATTTAGTTTGTAACTAAATCTAGAAATATATAATAGTAGCTCGTGGACCCCACTTCGTCCGGGATGTTCCCCTCTGATTTTCGGAGAAATGCGCGATTTAACCTTGAATTGACTATTTTAAAGGTGAAGGTCATGTCGGGGTCACGATTTGACCCGTCCAAAACACTCCCCGGACAAAAATCACGACAAAAGTACCCGTCGAAATCCGCCCGGCTTTATACCCGATTTGACCTTGAATTGACAATTTTGAATGTCAAGATCAGGTCATGGTCATGATTTGACCCACCCGAAACACTCCTGGGACAAAAGTAACAGTAGGTATCAAATGTCGTTGAAATACTTCCGTTTTACCAGATTTGACCTTGAATTGATCTTTTTGAATGTCAAAGTCAGGTCGGGATCAAGATTTGACCCGTCCAAAATACTCCCTGGAAATAATTACCCCTAGGTATCAAATTTCGTCAAATCTGTCCGGCAGTTTTCCCGGCCATAGCTAACAGACAAACAGACAGACAAATGTCCAAAATATATATTAAACTAGCTGATGTACTCGACTTCGTTCGGGCTAGTTAGGGATTTTTTTTGTGATCGCCTCCATCTGGACAGTACCCAGTATATACAGCGTCTGGCCAAACTATTGTTCAATTGTTCCAGAAACATGCCTATATCAGCACGTTCGAGAACATGGTCCCACGTGAAATTGGACCCGTCCATATTGCTCCCGGGATCGAAGTAGTCCTACACACAAATTTTTAGTCGGATCGGTCAAGGTCCAGAAACATGCCTATGAGCGAGGTCAAGTTGACACGTTAAATACCAAATTCGAGCAGTGTTAGAGTCTATAACACATACACACATGCATTCACGCATACACACATACATACATACATACAGGCAGGTGTTTCAAAATGTATAATCGATAGCTACAACAATTCTATGGTAGATAGTTCACGGCCGACCTGATGCATGCATCTTAGTTTTCTTGTAAACAAATGGTATTGCTTTAATATTTAGTTTCGCGCTACAGTAAAACCTAAGTCGGCCCAACATAGCCCAATATAGTTACATTGGGATTTGTGGTTTAACCGCGAAAAGTCAGTTTGTTTTCATGTTGAAATGAAGGTGCTGTGGTTTCAACAAACTCTAATATAAACATTTAAATAATGGAACTAAAGTTCTATTATGGTTTACAAAAGTATTCTACAAGTACAAGGAGACATCCAGACTCAAAACTCATCGTTTAGGTATGTTCAATGTTGTACTTTTATGTTCGTTTCAATGTTATATATTTTAACACATTTTTCCTATTGTCGTCAATATAGATCCACTTGTGATTCTCCATAATTGGAATAGGTCATTTTTATAATTATGGATAGTTCACTTTGTAATATTGTAAACTATAATCAATCCACATTTAATTGCATATTTATAGTTATTACATATTCATCTATACTTTGTGTTTGTGAAACTTCAAGTAGTAGTTTGTAGAAAGTCTCTGACAGGAGCATTAATATATCCCTTATGTGTGTATATAACTAGTAGTATGATTGTGTAAGGGTGTATTATGTCTGTATGTTGGGAGGTATACATCTTCCCTTAATCTTGTAAATTAGGACTTGTTTATTTATGTTGTAGAGTCTACGCGTATAGCTACACATGAATATGAACTTGTACGAGTTGCCTGTCAGAGCTATCGATAGTTGGCAGATTGCTGATTGATTGTTATTGGAGTGAGATACTGAATGTGATGAGAAGTTTATTGATGAAAATATAGAGATCTAAAGTAATTTATTGAACTTTAATTGCCCCAGCACCTATTGTTAACTTAGAGAGCACCAGCCCAAGAATGATGACTAAGCTACGAGTTGGTTGATACAGAAAGGCGTAGACATTATTGTGACATTGTGTAGTTATTTAAACCTTGAGAAATTCATATGATTCCATGGATTTATCTCGTGAAATAAACTGAGTTAGCCGGACATCCGTGGAGTTATAATACATCAAATAAAAACAAGAAATGGAAATACGAAACTTGCACTATTTGTCAGAATGAGATTATTGACCAAACAATCATTATAAGAGCATAGTTCAAATATTTTGTTGCAGACTCATGGTAGTGTGTCACCCACCCTCACTGAATCCAGAATACAAGTTAACAGAGGGGTGAATCCTGCATACCAGTTAACAGAGAGGGGTGAACCCTGCATATCAGTTAACAGAGATGGGTGAATACTGAATACCAGTTACGATAGAGTGAATACTGAATACCAGTTAACAGATAGGCTGAATACTGAATACCAGTTAACAGAGAGGGTGAATACTAAATACCAGTTAACAGATAGGGTGAATACTGAATACCAGTTAACAGAGAGGGTGAATATTGAATACCAGTTAACAGAGAGAGTGAATACTGAGTGCCAGTTAACAGATAGGGTGAATACTGAATACCAGTTAACAGAGGGGGTGAATACTGAATGTCAGTTAACAGAGAGGGTGAATACTGAATACCAGTTAACAGAGAGAGTGAATACTGAATACCAGTTAACAGATAGGGTGAATACTGAATACCAGTTAACAGAGAGGGTGAATACTGAATACCAGTTAACATATAGGGTGAATACTGAATACCAGTTAACAGAGAGGGTGAACCCTGCATACCAGTTAACAGAGAGGGTGAATACTGAATACCAGTTAACAGATAGGGTGAATACTGTATACCAGTTAACATATAGGGTGAAGAGGGTGAATGCTGAATACCAGTTAACAGAGAGGGTGAATACTGAATACCAGTTAACAGAAAGGATGAATACTGAATACCAGTTAACATAGAGGGTGAATACTGAATATCAGTTAACATATAGGGTGAATACTGAATACCAGTTAACATAGGGGTGAATACTGAATACCAGTTAACAAAGAGGGTGAATACTGAATACCAGTTAACATAGCGGGTGAATACTGAATACCAGTTAACATATAGGGTGAATACTGAATACCAGTTAACAGAAGGGGTGAATACTGAATGTCAGTTAAAAGAGGGGTGAACACTTAATACCAGTTAACAGAGAGGGTGAATAATGAATACCAATTAACACAGGGGGTGAATACTGAATACCAGTTAAAAGAGAGGGTGAATACTGAAGACCTGTTAGCAGAGGGGGTGAATACTGAATACCAGTTAACAGAGTGGGTGAATACTGAATGTCAGTTAACAGAGAGGGTGAATACTGAAGACCAATTAACAGAGAGGGTGGATACTGAATGTCAGTTAACAGAGAGGGTGAATACTTAATACCAGTTAATATAGGGGGTGAATACTGAATACCAGTTAACAGAGAGGGTGAATACTGAATACCAGTTAACAGAGATGGTGAATACTGAATACCAGTTAAGAAATTATGTAACGAAGTACATATATTTCACACTTCGATACCATCTATTTTCATTACATTTCTCAGTGCTCTTTATGATAATAATTGTCAACGACAGTGATGGCCGGATGCGACGCGATTGATCTGTGAATGCCTGTCACATGCAAACTAGCACCCGATTAAAAGAACTGGACCCGAATAATGATATCGGCAACAGGACAATTTTAGCCAAATTCCTCAATGTTTCGCCACCAAAGTCGGTACCAGTCTATATAATTGAAACCCGAATACCACTTAAAGGCCCACTTAATTTTCGAGTCACCGATTGTTTTTAATAGTGCCATGATATACGATAATAATAACAATATATGCCATAACATATGGTTAAAATACTATAATTCATCACCATTTGAAACGTCTCTGTCTCAGAAGATGCCCATAGGGAAATAGAAACAGCTGAAATCATAGAAAGACTCCCCCGTTATGGCTCCCAGAATGCAACAAAATTCAAACTTAAAATGTATTTTAAAGGTACTCAATCCGTAAAGAGGGTCCCCATCTCAACAGATTCCAACAACAACAATCCGATCAGAGGGTCCTATATTACTATTTCTTTGGCTTTGGGGGTAAAAAATATTTGATTCGAGTCGAGGAACCCATCAAACAAAGCTCAGAGTTATTATATATTGATTTTTGAAATTTGTTAATTGCTCGAGATGAGTACTAATAACTGCCGTCAATTTGGTAACCTGCTCGAGATTTTACGCCAAAACTCTATTCAAACAGACAAGGATGGATAACTCTATAATCAAGTGGTAATAATAACGAAATTTTGACTGTCTTCTGGGCAGAAAGAATTCCCGATAATGAAAAATAATAGATTTCTAAAATCGATATCTAACAAATCTGAGCTTTGATGGGTGACTTCCTCGACTCGAATCAAATATTTTTGACCCCCGAAGCCATTGAAATAGTAATTGAGAGGAGTTTTATCGGATTGAGTACCTTTAAATGGAATGGAAATAACTCTATATCTTAAATATAGAGTTATCCCCCTCCATTGGAAAATAATGCCTTTTGCACTACAATCCAGATGACACTTAAGCACAAAAACACGTCGGTAACTCAACAAAAACAACATGTTCACAGTTTATTACACCGGATAAGTTCATGATAATACCATGTTTTGGAGCTTCCTCTTTTAAATGGAATATAATATGGCATATATTTTATATATTGATCTGGTGGTTCGAAAATTAAGTGGGTCTTTAAGATGGGGCGAACAGCGGGGTATATGAATCCCGCGTATCTCCCGAAAAGAGCAAGAATCCCGAGTATCAAAGGGAGGGGAGGGTAACACCCTCAATAATGTATACCAAATAATCATACCTTGTGTCAACGTGTATCTAATTCTGTTTGGAGACCCATGGTCACCATCCATGGCGCTTATCTGGATGACTTGACTGCCCTGTGAAAACGAAATTATGTGACGCGCATGGGTCAAGAGCATAGTTATATATCGAAGCGGGAATATCTTAAAGACATATTATGGACTAATTCGGGTGCGATAAACTGATAAGTTAGTACTCATGCGCTATGCCAACTGTGGGAATGTAGCATTCTACTAACATTACGGAAAATCTCAAAGAAATCGGACATACCACTCCATAGATATCATCGTCTAAACTACGCTTAATTGTAAATATTTACATCTCCATTCGGGACGCGACAATCGGCGATAAATTAACGCAAATTATTTCGCCATCAAGGGTCATTCCATTTAATTAATATATAATAATGACGGTGTGTATACTGTAAATTAGGATTGATATTCGTAAAAATAACTACTTTGAGAAAGATTATTCTCCATTTCTATTTGATCACCCAGCCGGAGTGTTTCACATCACTTTAAGCAACCACAGCGATTGTGCGTGTCAGAAAACACGAGTTCTAAATGAAAATGTCAACGACATTGTAGCTCAACTTGGAAATGAGATAATGCCATATATTATACATTACAGTCAATTGAGCGATAATGAATGCAGAATGCTGAAATGTTTAAAAGTAATACCAGGGGTCAATACTATGAACAATTTTATACCTGTAAATACAAATTGTATTTATTAATTTGTAATTACAAATTTGTGTTAACTATCACAGTGGTTTCATAGTACAGGGAAAATTTCGCCGTATTATTGTAATACCTTAGACTGGGCGAGAGGTGAAACCCCTAAAAGGCAGCTGTAAAACTTAGAAAAAACTAACTCCCCACTATGCTCCCATGCACATGTTATCAGTGTTATCTGAATACCAGTTCAAATTAGACGGACATGTATATAGAGCTAAAATAACTGACAACAATTTATATGGGGAAGTTACAATGCGTGCTATCATATTGTGATTAGTGAGAACGCCGGTACTATGAAACGATGAGCTAACAAAATCTCGCAAATTTCACAAAGATCTACTGTTGATTATTGTAGATTGCTTACGGACAAACGTTTGCCTGTGAGTGATTAACAATATATTGAATCACGGCGGGCCAAAGTTACAAAAGAAATAACCAATCATAAGTTGAGAGGTGAACGCTTATCAGAGCTATCCAATCGGTTCACGGATTGCCAAGTTGATGACCACTTGTCTGCGCAAGTTAACAATTAAACGGTTTGTTTGTAGTGTGTGTATGTAAGTACAAGTCAGTGTAATACCGAGTACTACAAACATTTTGGTATCATTGTTTTTACAAATTACAAATGTACAACCATTCAGTTTGTGAAAATAAAATATTATTTTGATGGTATAGCATTATATATATTGTGACCATCCTATTATTTCAAACTGATCCGCTACTCTTGTCATAACACATCGAGACAGTAACGTGGCTCCATTTTATCGGGAGGGGTGTATCGAAGCAGGGACGTGCTAATGGTCTCGGTTATAGGAGTGGTGCGGTAGAGTGCTAGTCGGTAGAATGACAGGTGCACTACACCGTTACATGCCGTCCAGCGCTGACTAAGCTGGTTCTAACCCCGTCATATGGAGGGTGACCGGAATCGTGTATCTGGGCAAGTTTGTCAGTTGCTTTCCGGGGGTCGGTGGTTTCTACACGCAGTGGGACGATTTCTCGGTTAAATCGAGCCTCTGCGTGGTCTTTCCTCCACCCGTAAAATTGACAACGTCGTGTGTGGCATAGCGGCTAGAACGTCGATAAACCCTAATAAACCAAACCAAACCAATAGGAGTGTCATTTTATAATTTCAAACTGCTCCGATATCTTATAATATATCTAGATAGGGACGTGGCTATATGGGCTCAGTTTGGCGACGGGGTGTCCATCCTATAATTTCCATATGCACCCTTTGAACAAAAAAATGCCTATAAATTCCACATAACGATGGAATCGTATATCAAGAGGAAAGTATTTTAATTTTTCTACGCTGATAACAAAACTTAGTCAATATGACTAACATATGTTAGTCAAACGTTTTTCCTCAGAATGACTGACTTAGTTCAGCCAACATGACTGAGGCATAACATTAATCAAAATTACTAGGGTGATGTTAGTCATAACGACTAAGAAATGGGGACTTTTCTTAGTCAATTGGAAGGCGTAAATTAAAGTTGCTGAATTATGTGCAAATAATTCCAATAATTGACCAAAGTTACTCAAAACGTTTGTGACTAACACTAAGTTAGTCATATTTAGTCAATATGTCCAATCCAAGAGGCGGGGGTGCACAACTTACTGTTACAGCTTGAAAATCAGAAGCCAACCGGGGTAAACAATTTTATAATTGTTTATAATTGAGGGGTGGGGATACAGTTGGATATCGACGTTTCGAAAAAAAAGAGCATCTTACCACGTCACTGCGTTTATGCTCTAGTCATTTATGAAAACTGTGCTTGCATCTTCGTATTCGTGTCCTTTACCGTGACCAAATGCATTCGCGTCGACGATTGAAACTCAAAGGATAATCCGCAATGCATTCTTGAGCGAAAAATCATACTCACATTGGGAACACGCGTCATTTTTATCCATTCTTGGATATATCATTGATTATGGTAAGTACATGTTACATGCTAATGTTGGCTATAATCCGCAAGTATCACTCACTATTTGTATTAATCACTAACTTTTGTCAGAGATGTTGTGACTCATACGATTTGGCGGCTACTCGCCCCATCCTATTCTGAACAGCTGTAATGTGCCAGGCATCGTGTTCCCAAGACCACTATCGCCATGCCCCTGTTTATGAGATTTCCATTGATAACACATTTTCATAAGGGGGCTACATCCCTGCGAATCAGATGGTTATATGCTCTGGTTTAAGGATGTGAAAATCGACAATTTATGTTTGACACCCTATATAGACATTCTAGACAAGTTCTTAACGTTGTAACTTTCAATAAATTGGGTAATTTCAGTAGTTACAAGGAACACATACTGCTACATCACATCCAAGCTGACACCCCATAAGGTTTGACAATTTCTAAATATAGGCCATTTCAATCCAAACTTTTGACCAAAGGAGGTAAATATGCAAATGTTGGTCTAAAACAAAACATACCCCCTAATAAATTGTTGGAAAAAACAAAATAACAGAACAAGTTCAACCTATTGTTGTTGTAAAATTTCCAATTCATGTTGTTTCAGGTATCAAATTTCCAGCTGTTGAACGTGTTGATAAAATGTTTGGAGCGAGAAACATAACCCAACCCCCTTGTCGCGACGTCCCTGTGGGTTGTACTTGAAATTTCCAGCTGACAAAATATTTTCCCGAGGGGGTGAATCGACCCCTTGTCGCCACGTCCCTGCGTATCATAGATATATATATATATACCGTGTTAAGGGTGCGAAAACTGAAAAATTATGTTTCATAGTACTCGAACATTCTTTGTGATTGGAGATATTTGTAAATACAAAGAACACGTACTATTTGTGATTTATGTTTGTAATCGTAGGTTCATAGTATTGGCGGAATGATAATTGTTATTTCTTACAAACAATTGTAGATTCTTACAAAGAAAAAGTTTCATAGTATTGACCCCAGAACTGATGTCAACCCGATGAGCCATATTATATGAAGTTTGGGATCAATTGAATGAAAACTGTTAGCTGACGGGCGTGATGAAGTGTTTAGTCATGCAAAGAGTAAAATCAAAACTGGCTGTCGGTTGCCATGTTTTTGATAAAAAATCGTTCAAATTCGATAGGTCCCATCATTCTAGAGTTGATCACAAACATGACGCTAAATTTACAAGTAATTTATCAGATAGATACAAACTGCAGGTTGTGCCGATGCATTGAAATGTGAAATATAATATGGCTGCTGGCGGCCATGTTTTTAACGAAATTCTGAAACATTTGATGGTTCCCATTTAGTGGTCATCCAAAACGAGCCATATGAAGTTTGGTGATCGGATTGTCACTCGCCAACACGTAAGTATACGTACCCGGCTATTCGAACTTCGAAAAAAATCCACAACAGAGTGAGGTCATATTTACGGGTTAAAACTCTCATGTACTGCCAGCAAAACGAATAATAACGACCCAAACCCCAGACAGAGTTATCTCCCATCGCTCCATTGAGACACCATGCACTGCCACAAAGATTTCTGACATGATCTTAGTTCTTTTGTTTTAGGATTAAAATTGTCTGTCTGGCTTAGTTCATATTGTTCTTATCAATACCGAAATAATTACCATTATTTCAAACTTTTGTTGGTGAAAATAAGATGATAGGTGACTAAATATATAGTTCCGAACTTCTGACGATACGTAAAAAATAGATGTATCGGTCCGCAAAGTACCATCCTTGTGGCATTGATCTACCGCAGTGATAGCACGGAGTTTGATAATGACAAGCAAATGTGATGTTAGGATGGTCTGGACTGTTCTGCATGTATATGCTTTATTCTCTTTGATCCCATGTACATAATGGATATTGAGAAATTAGTTAGTTTGAATCTTTGGGTACAGATCGATAACGCCGCTTTAGAGGTTCACACTTCGTAAATGTGGATCCAAATACACCAAATATGGAAACATAACGCCGCGTGCTTCATGTTTTGACATTTAATTGATCCTGTGACCTCACGATGTGGTAGTTAATTTATTGAACTGATCAGAATGGAAACTTATGAAATTTATTGATGATTGTCTTAGAATTAATTTATTAGGGATCCAATTGGCGTCAGGGATCCAATTGGCGTCAACTTTTCCGGCTCTAAATCGACATTAATTAACCTGTTATTCTTCCAGATGAAGTGCAAATGGTCGGAGAAGGCTTACAGTTGGAATATTAATTCACTAGGTTCTAAAAGTTTGATTTGCCTGTTTGAAAATTCTAACCTACATTAGTGGGGGTGCAAATTAAAATGCACAACTTAAGGATTTGATCTGGTTCAATGGGTGCAATTGTAAAACCCTGTGCCAATGCATTCTCTTATATACCACAGGTCGCCTCGCATATATATATATATAAGAGAATGCATTGGCCTAACAAATTTTATATTATTTTTTTATAATTGTTAAAGAATGTAAGAAAAAATGAAAAAAAAAAAAATTGTTAAAGAATGAAAGAACAAATTATAAAAAATGATCAAAATTGCTAAAGAATGTAAGAAAAGATGAAAAAATAATAAAAAATTGTCAAAGAATGTAAGAACTATGATAAAAAATTGCTAAAGAATGTAAGAAAAAATGATCAAAACTGTTAAAGAATGTAAGAAATATTTATAAAAAACGGTAAAAAATCGTTAAGCCAGTGCATTCTCTTATATATGCGAGGCGACCTATGGTCGACTCGCATACATGTATATGAGAATGCATTGGCACAGGGTGTTTAATGTTGCGCCAGCGCAGCTCCCGTCATGAATTGTGAAACTGAGCACTTAATTCCTTCAACGTAACGTCCCTGCTTTGAACGATGCGTCCATAGCACTCCACGCAGTCGGACAGATATACGTACGGTTGGTTGATTCTCTGATATAACTGCTATGTACGGCGAGTTGATGAAGTATGGTGCGACATCCTGCACGTCGGAGACATGGATGTCCAATTCCGTCTCACTGAATAATCCAATTTGGTCCTAAAATATATGAGATGTGGTCAGTTCCAATTAGAGCATAACATATTTTATTACATGGTCCTACCCTTATTCCATTCAATAAGCCCATTCTATAAATTGTGATATGAAACGTTCGTTTCAAAACAGGAAATAGTGCCAGGTGACCTTGACTTCCGGTTTCTCTCTGTTTACATTCCGTACGCTACGTCTCAAAATAACATGGCTTCCGATATTTTTCCAACAAACTTTAATGAATGACAAATTTGTAAAGATATATCATTAAATATACGCCATTATATACGCCAAAGAGTCTTTGTTTATCTGGGACTATTTCTTTACGAGGGCAAACAACGCATAGTTATGTGAGACGTCATCGCAGACCTTATATATAGAGTCCGATTTTAGTTTCACGTCCCATTTTTTTTATTTAAGTACGTTTTATCGAGGTTTTGGAACATGTAACAAATAAAATTTACAACTCATCCCCAGTTTATAGCGGAATTTACAAAACTCGTCCAGTAAATTAGGCCTAATTACTGGACTCGTTTTGTAAATTCCATTATAAACTGGGGACGAGGTATATTCTCTGTGCATAACATACAAATTATATTGTGTTGTCTGCTTACTTGTCGGTTTTCATTAGTTTTATGTTTCATATGTACTAGAATAGTATGATTGCACAAATTTGACCACATATTCCGCGGACTTGATGTCTGCATGCAAATATTTCATATCAACCCTTTCTATAACCTTTGTCTGTATTTGAATAACTCAAACATGTTTTAACATGGGCTTTTTCCAATAAAGATTGATTGATTGATTGATTGAAAGCATCATTGACGAGTGGTTCATCTGTATTTATTAGCACAACTTCCTTATAACACGGAAACCAATCGTCGTTGGCGTACGCAAAAGGTCGTATCTCCAAACAAGTTATTGCTTTTTAAAAGAAAACGAGGGAGTAAACAGAACAAAATATGTGGTTCAATGGACAGCTAATGTCAGTTTCATTGGATAAATACAACAATACGTCATGCTTTGTCAACATTATGAGAAATGTTGTCTGAAAACTTCAACCTTCATTTTCTCGAAAATTTGAAAATGTGAGTTACGACCTTATAGTTCTGATGCGACGAATTTCAGGATACAAACCGCTATAGTATAGTGTTATTATTGTAACTATATTATATACCGGGTATGGGTTCTATATTCTGGTCGTTGCAAACCATAATGTGCTATGCACATCGTATGGGGCTTTAAGTACCGGTACATATCGAAATAGATACGTAAAACAGTCCTGATGTGTGGCAAAATCTATATATATAAAACAGTAGGATATGTCTGTCATTCTGTCTGTCCGGATTTTTCTCCACTACCCATGAACCGCTTTCAACCAAATGCAGTGTTCTGAACATATAGTTTGATAACGTGTCCCTTTGCGTTCTGAACATATAGTTTGATAACGTGTCCCTTCGCGTTCTGAACATATAGTTTGATAACGTGTCCCTTTGTGTTCTGAACATATAGTTTGGACATCTCACCGTTGCTCTGATAGTGATTATGAACATATAATTTTGCACATCTCACCGTTGCTCTGATGGTGATCCTGTAGAAGTTAATAGTTTCGTAATCCACTCCCTGGGCCAGAGAGACTCTTCCCGACGTGTCTTCAATGTTGAAGGGCACGCCCGGCACCTGGAGCATAAACATGCACACATATATGTAATCCGGACATGTGTATAGTAAGGTGGTAGACATATGCAGGAAGATATACTGGTGTTGTTTGGCGATTCAAAACTGCCAAACTGCCAAACAAACAAACATGTTTTTTACACACACATGATCATGTAATTTTTGTATATAAGACTGTATGACCAGATATATGCTCTGTAACAGTTTTAGCCATGTTTTATATATATATATATATATATATATATATATATATATATATATATATATATATATATATATATATATATATATATGCCATTAAAGCCATATATGGAGACCCTCAGTGAAGTTATTTATCCAAGTCATGTTGCACATGAGAACATAAGGTAACAATAAATGTTTCTGATTTGAAATACAAATGTTTCAGAAGCACAAGTCACTTAATGCATCAAATACATGGTATAGATATATGTAAGAAATCTGAAAGCCTACCAGCCTTTGTGCATCATTGGCATTTTGATAATCGGGTAAGGGTGTTCAGTTGGCTAAAATACTAGTGTGATTATTGGTGATGAAATGAAAATAGTGGAAAGTGAATATTATGCCTTTGATGATGGTGGTGCAAATTTCAAAACTAATATACCAATAATACCATACAATTTTTATTTTAAAGGTACTCAATCCGATCAGACGGTCCCCATATCATGCAGTTACAAAAACATTTCTTTAAAATACGCTTTAGTTATCAGAATCGATTAATTATAACAAAATAATGCTAACCACAGTGACTGTCAACCATGGTATAAAATTTCACAAAACGTGTTATTTATCAACATGTTGTTCATGTTGTTTCCCAGGCCACAAATACGTGCACATTGCGAGAAATAACACATTTCAAAAATAGATATCTGACCACTCTGAGCTTTGATGGGTTCCTCGGACCTCGACTCGAATAGAATATTTTTTACCTCCGAAGCCAAAGAAATATTAATTTGGGAGCGTTAATTCGGATTATGCATCTTTAATCCTCAAGTTTGTGAAAAATATACAAGTGCAACGGCGACTGATTTTTTTTTTTTACCTTGGCAGGGTTAATTGATCAGAAATGGGAGACCAAAATTGGTATGAGTTGATGCTGATGATAAATTGGTTGACACACAAACGAGTTAAGGTGTAGGAATTGTGGATCTTAGTGATTCCTGCACAATGATCTACTGTAAGCTTGAAAACAAATATATTCAGATATATTTGATTACATTTTTATCCATGTTTTGCCGTTAAAATGGCCACATAGACAGAGGAAAATATTTCTCCGTGCATAAGCTCTTTTAGGTGGATGTCCACAATCGAGTGTAAAATATGTTGTTGTTTTTTTGCAGGGTGCCGGTCTGGGTGTGGTGTGTCACCAAAATTGCCAGATGCAAAAGACGGCATACCTTCCAGATTTTTTTGGTAATATCCAGCTGAATATATTATCTTCATACAAGATCCTTTATTCATGTCACATACCCCCAAATTTTGAGTAACAATGCCATTTCACAGAATATGGCTAACGTATAGTCATTTTTATATACATGTATATACGAAAATGGCCAACTAAGCTTCATATTGTTGGCTGATCCTGTATATATATAGTACTAGAAGGTGACCCGACTTCGTCCGGGCTTTGACCTTGAATTGTCCATTTTGAAGGTCAAGTGGGGTCACGATTTGACCAGTCCAAAACACTGCCCGACAAAAGTACCCGACAAACGTGCCCGTCGAAATACATCCGGTTTTACCCGATTTGACCTTGAATGGATCATTTTGAAGGTCAAGGTAAGGTCGGGGTCACGATTTGACCCGTCCAAAACACTCAATGGACAAAAGTAACCCTATGTATAAAATTTCGTCGAAATCCCATCAAAATTGGCGATTTGACCTTGAATTGACCCGATTTAAAGGTCAAGGTCACGTCGCACGGGCTAATGAATATGCTTATGAGACTCCCCATACGAAAGTACCCCCACATACCAAGTTTCATCGAAATCCCGTGATATTCGGGCGTTTGACCTTGAAACGACCCGATTTCAATGTCAAGGTGACGTCGCACGGGCAAATTAATAGGTTTAGGCCACTCCCCGCACGAAGGTATCCCCACATACCAAGTTTCATCGAAATCCCGTGATATTCGGGCGTTTGACCTTGAAATTACCCGATCAAGGTCACGTCGCACGGGCAAATTAATAGGCCCATGTCACTCCCCGGCCGAAAATACCCACACATACCAAGTTTCATCGAAATCGGCTCGGCCGTTTTTGTGTCCATCGATTACAGACAGACACACACACACACACACAGATCTTCCAAAATATATAATAGACTAGCCGATGAGCCCGACGTTGTCCGGGCTATTCAAAAACAAAATTTCAAGTCGATATCTCCACCCGTTTCCGAGATCTGGTCTGCGCATGCGCGAATCCGGCGTCGCACGGGCTCGGAGACCCGATAAATTCGTATCCGGGGCAAGATACATTCACATACCAAATTTCAAGTCGATAGCTCCACCCGTTTCCGAGATCTCGTCTGCGCATGCGCGAATCTGGCGTCGCACGGGCTCGGTGACCCGATAAAATTCGTATCCGGGGCAAGATACATTCACATAGCACATTTCAAGTCGATAGCTCCACCCGTTTCCGAGATCTCGTCTGCGCATGCGCGAAGCTGGTGTCGCACGGGCTCGGCGACCAGATAAAATTCGTATCCGGGGCAAGATACATTCACATAGCAAATTTCAAGTCGATAGCTCCACCCGTTTCCGAGATCTCGTCTGCGCATGCGCCCGGTCAAACTACACACACGTACCAAGTTTCGTCCCGATCGGTCGAGAATCGTAGATTTGTATAAATGACAGACAAACAAACAAACAAACAAACAAATATACATACAGACAGAGGTCTTCAAAATATATATGAGACTAGCCGATGAGCCCGACGTTGTCCGGGCTATTCAAAAACCAAATTTCAAGTCGATAGCTCTACCCAGCCCGAAATTTCAAGTCGATAGCTCTACCCGTTTCCGAGATCTGGTCTGCGCATGCGCATGCGCGAAACTGGTGTCGCACGGGCTCGGCGACCCGATAAGATTCGTATCCGGGGCAAGATACATTCACATACCAAATTTCAAGTCGATAGCTCCACCCGTTTCCGAGATCTCGTCTGCGCATGCGCGAAGCTGGTATCGCACGGGCTCGGCGACCCGATAAAATTCGCATCCGGGGCAAGATACATCACATAGCAAATTTCAAGTCGATAGCTCCACCCGTTTCCGAGATCTCGTCTGCGCATGCGCGAAGCGGGCGCCGCACGGGCTCGCCAATAAGACAACGACGACCGCCTGGTCAAACTACACTCACGTACCAAGTTTCGTCCCGATCGGTCGAGAATCGTAGATTTGTATTAATGACAGACAGACAGACTGACAGACAGACAAACAAACAAACAAACAGAGGTCTTCAAAATATATATGAGACTAGCCGATGAGCCCGACGTTGTCCGGGCGACGTTGTCCGGGCTATTCAAAAACCAAATTTCAAGTCGATAGCTCCACCCTTTTCCGAGATCTGGTCTGCGCATGCGCGAAGCTGACGTCGCACGGGATCGGCGACCCGATAAACTTCGTATCCGGGGCAAGATACATTCACATACCAAATTTCAAGTCGATAGCTCCACCCGTTTCCGATATCTCGTCTGCGCATGCGCGAAGCTGGCGTCGCACGGGCTCGGCGACCCGATAACATTCGTATCCGGGGCAAGATACATTCACATAGCAAATTTCAAGTCGATAGCTCCACCCGTTTCCGATATCTCGTCTGCGCATGCGCGAAGCTGGCGTCGCACGGACACGACGACCCGATAAAATTCGCATCCGGGGCAAGATACATTCACATAGCAAATTTGAAGTCGATAGCTCCACCCGTTTCCGAGATCTCGTCTGCGCATGCGCTGCACGGGCGCCGCACGTGCTCGCCAATACGACAACGTTCACCGCCTGGTCAAACTACACACACGTACCAAGTTTCGTCCCGATCGGTCGAGAATCGTAGATTTGTATCAATGACAGACAGACAGACAGACAGACAGACAGACAGACAGACAAACAAACAAACAAACAGAGGTCTTCAAAATATATATGAGACTAGCAGGTTAGCCCGCCACTGGCGGCATTCGTCCCATGGCTTTGTTCGAAAAAGCAATTGCAACAGGTTCCGAGACACTTGTGCTGCATTTGCACCAAATTTCGGCAATAGTCAGAAACATGACAATTTTAATTTAATTTTTTGTTTTTTCAATGAGTTAATTTGTTTGTTTTCCAATGAGTTAATTGTGCCTTTTTAATTTTTTAATTGAATTTTTTGTTTTTAAATTTTACCCGATTTTTTTTGGTTTTTCAAGGAGTTAATTGTGCCTTTTTAATTTTGTTTTTCAATTTTACCCGATTTTTTTGGTTTTTCAAGGAGTTAATTGTGCCTTTTTAATTTTGTTTTTCAATTTTACCCGATTTTTTTTGTTTTTCAATGAACCCGTCCATGACACTTCCCGTATTTAGCAAGTTTGAGCTCAATCGGTTCGAGTCTATAAAGGACACACACATATATATGACACTTCCCGTAGTTAGCAAGTTTGAGCTCAATCGGCATTCCCTGGAATTTGCCAGTCAATATTTAGCAAGTTTGAGCTCAATCGGTTCGAGTCTATAAAGGACACACTCATATATATGACACTTCCCGTAGGTAGCAAGTTTGAGCTCAATCGGCATTCCCTGGAATTTCACAGTCACCAACGCGGCGTAATTTTGGTACATATATAGAGACCAATTGTCCATCGGCTGTCATGTGTAGTAAAGATGTCATATAAGCCGACATTGCCGTGGGCAGATTCCAGTAGCTTTATAACGGTATATCTGGGGAGAAATGTGATGCTATATTCGTGATTATCTGGGATGATTTCGGTATATAACTATATACTGTAAAAACAAAGCGCGCCATCCGTGCTCGCAGGGTTGGTCAGAAACAAATGTTTTTTTAAATTTAATGTATGTTCCGTATATCTCTCTGCAGATGCAAATAACGTTGAATGGCAAACAGACGCTTTTTATAGCGATGCGTCAAAAACAAACGCTCATTAAATAATCACTTGATTAACCCACGCCGTGCCTTTGCGGTGATTTGGGAGTGGATAAAGGGTGCTCAGAGCTTCTCCAAAACCCGACAACTACGGTGTTCGTGTGTTTTTACCATTAGATGGGAAGTTTGAACTCAATCGAGCGAACCGTTTTCGATTCTATGAAGTACATATATACGAAGTCTCAAAATATATAGTATAGACTAGCAGGTGACCCGACTTCGTCCGGGCTTTGACCTTGAATTGACCATTTCGAAGGTCAAGGTCAGGTCGGGGTAACGATTTGAACCGTCCAAAACACTCCCCCGACAATTTAACCCGTCCATGACACTTCCCGTGGGTAGCAAGTTTGAGCTCAATCGGTTCGAGTATATAAAGGACACACACATATATATAATTTGTGGGTACCCGTTTCAAGGTGAAGATCACCTCCGGCGAAAAAACTGACCCGATGAAAATCTTCCCCGTTCCTAGGAAGCCCTAAGTACTTACGAATCACACAACACGCTCATGTCTGGATACAGTCACGCTCACGTGTGGACCCAGACTTAAGAATCACATTACACACATACGCTCTTTATCAACGACACTGCGGACACGAACGAATTTTTGTGAATGGGAGTGGAGAATGGGTGCTCTGAGCTTCTCCAAAACGGCGGTAAACACTCCATCTGGAATTTTACCCTTAGATAGGAAGTTTGGGCTCAATCCGTCCGGCAGTTTTCCCGGCCATAGCTAACAAACAAACAACAAACAAACAGACAGAAGTCCCAAAATATATATTAGACTAAAAGTTGACCCGACTTCGTCCGGGCTTTGACCTTGAATTGTACATTTTGAAGGTGAAGGTCAGGTGGGGTCACGATTTGACCCGTCCAAAACACTGCCCGGACAAAAGTACCCGACAAAAGTACCCGTCGAAATCCATCCGGTTTTACCCGATTTGACCTTGAAATGACCCGATTTAAATGTCAAGGTCACGTCGCACGGGCAAATTAATAGGCCTATGCCACTCCCCGACCGAAAGTACACCCACATACCAAGTTTCATCGAAATCCCGTGATATTCGGGCGTTTGACCTTGAAATGACCCGATTTCAAGGTCAAGGTCACGTCGCACGGGCAAATTAATAGGTTTATGCCACTCCCCCGGCCGAAGGTATCCCCATATACTAAAGTTTCATCGAAATCCCGTGAAATTCAGGCGTTTGACCTTGAAATTACCCGATTTCAAGGTCAATGTCACGTCGCACGGGCAAAGTAATAGGCCCATGTCACTCTCCGGCTGAAAATAGCCCCACATACCAAGTTTCATCGAAATCGGCTCGGCCGTTTTCGAGTCCATCGATTACAGACAGACACACACACACACACCCTCGCCTACACACACCCTCTCACACACATACACACCCTTGTTTGTATTACATACGTTGTGGGTACATTTCTTTAGAAATTCAAACAATACCGTAGTTGTGAGGACCTCGTTGTTTCGTAAATATATCCAAACTCGGAGGGTACCTTTAACGAAATAACGGCAATCTTTGTAACGCATGCGTAGTATCATTTCCGCCTAGTGCGGACGAAAAAATATCAAAAATTTCAAAAAATACAAATTTCCGTCGCCTTAAGGGAAAAAGTTGTTAACATTGTGAGGACATTGTTTTACTATATGAATGTCCTCACAGAGTTGGGTTGACACACTCACACACCCTCCCTCACACACACACACACACCCTCACACACACACCCTCACCCCCCCCCCCCCACACACACACAGATCTTCCAAAATATATAATAGATTGTCAGTGTATATGTACATGCAAAGTCCACAACGAGCTCTGAGAGTCAGTCACGTTTCTCCCAAGGAACAATAACTCTAAAATACAGACAACGAAGATTATGGTAAGATATACGGGGCGTTGCGTACTTCTAATACGGTGGCAATAAGACATGTGGACATAAATTTTATTATTTGATCGAGGCATTCATTAGTATTATATTCTATGGGAAGCCAAATTGACATTTAATAAATAAATGAGTTCAAGCGCAAAAACGAATCTCTAATTGCGTTTAAGCGCAATAAGAATATTCCTAGCTTATTGCGCTTAAGCGCAATTATATCGAGATTCTTCATTGCGCTTAAGTGCAATTAGATATCCCTTATTGCACTTAAGAGAAATAAGATTTTCTCTTAATGCGCTTAAGTTCAATATTTAGATTTCCCCTTATCGCTCTTAAGCGCAATTAGGGATTCCTGATTTCGTTAAGCACAACAAGGTATTCCTTATTGCAGTTAAGCGCAATTACATCTGTATTGTGCTTAAGCGCAATTAATATCTCCCTCATGATATCACCCCTTTGCAAATAGTAGAATTATCCTATATTTGCCTGTCAACAGGGATGGTTAGTTGTTAATTATCTGACATTTGAACCCGACAACTGCGTATTGTTTCAAAATGGCTTCTGATCCAGAAGTTGTGGCGGCCTCAGTTCTGGCACAAATTGAAAGTGGCAGACAGGGGGTGGCTATCAACTCTGAAACAGAGTTTCAGTCAACAAGTATACTAGGCTCTCAAGTTCGAGGACTCTTTAGAAGACGAGTACGGAGACAACAAAGGTCTGCTGCTGGTACTGGTAGTGGCAGCGCTGATGACGTCCCCATACAGACGGCGAAAGAGAACACCAGGAGTATACAATACAAACGTTCAGTTTGACTGTATAAATTATAATGTATGCCCAACAAGTTAAAAATATATTTTAGTACTAAATTATATTAATTAAATTAAGTAAAATATAGTACGTTTCGATCATCAAATTATAGTATGCATAAGGTATATTCTATTTACACAACTAAGTCAAAATCGCGCGCTCGAAAATCACCAGGTCACCAATAAACTCCACACATTGCACTATGGACTACAAATTACAGGGAGTTTGTGTAATGTGGGTAATTACTTAAGTGCAATGAGCTCTTATTGCGCTTAATCGCAATAAGAATAGTCCTTATTGCGCATGAGCGCAATGAGATATTCCTTATTGCGCTTAAGCGCAATTAGACCTTCCCCTATTGTGCTTAAGCGCAATTATATATGTCCTTATTGCACTTAAGAGCAATTAGATCTTCCCTTATTGCGATTAAGCGCAATTACAGATTCCTTATTGCACTTAAGCTCAATTATTTATTAAATGTCATTTTGGCTCCCATGATATTCACATACCGAGACCCTTGGATCATTGGGTGGCTTTAATATATTAACTTTTGATGTCATAAGATTATGCGTGCCACTTTAAGTGTGTTACCTGAATTGTGTAGTTAACGAAATCTGAGTAATCTGGATCTGTCGTGGAAACGCCGTTGAATATTAGTTCTCCAGCTCTCGTGTTCTGTTGGTATAAATATAGGATATACATTTATTATATGACTATGAATATTCTTCCATAAATACCGCTATTGTTTGACGATCTAATCCAAATCATCGGATCACACTGAATAAAATCCGGATAAAATCAGATTACACTCCTACGGAAATTGCCGAGATGTGCCCATTAACGATGGCGGACTATTTATCCGTTGAAAATAAGAAAATTAAACTGCTGAAGTGAAAACAATCGGTAATTAAATCAGACTAAATGGTTATTATTGTAAAAACTGGGCGTCATATAATAAACCTTTTATCACAGCAGTGAGTTGATCCGTGACATCGCATCACGTCTCGTTGAGGTGGGCAGAATGCCGGATCAAACTCTCTGCCTACGGCAGCTCGTTTGATCCGGCAATCTTCCCACCCCAATAACAACTCGACGTGTTACTACGACACGGGTCAACACACTGTTGTGATAAAATGTATGTAGTGCAAGGTTGAATATTGGAAACTGATTTTCGGGCATGGTGGTCGTCAGTTCGAGAACAGTCATGTGATAAGGGTTCAGAGACCTGCGACAGGCGGGAGTGTCTCACCCCAATTAATTTGGTCATAATTTTAAACAGTTGGAAATATCATGCCTGGCACAACATTAGTTGGAAATTTTACACCATATATAAGTTGAAATTGTTGTCATTGCTTGATATTCTAACCAGTAATTAGTAGGGAATTTGTTAATTTTAGACCAACGGTTGCATATGTTTCTACTTTTGGTCAAACTTTTGGCCTGGAAATTTTCCAACCACTTAGGGGCGAGTCAGGTAAAAAAAAATTCCAACAGTTGGAAAGATTGGGATACCATTTGGAGAGTTTCAACACAAGGGGAGGATGCAAATGGATTGAAACGGGTGCAGTTGAAAAAAACGGAGACTCTATAGCCACACCCCGTTAAGGGTTTCACTCTTGTTGCTTCCATGGTGGATTTTGACTTCCAAACAAAACACATTAAGGCCAGCAATCGATGAATTCAGAGTAACTGCATGAGGCCTGCAAAACATAACCATTGGGACAAAAAAAAAACCTCTTTTTGCAAATAATATTTCATATAGTGAATATATAGAGGATCTCACATGAGTTTCTATTTTATACGGAATTTATCAACCGAGTTCACTAAATTCGATTTGAGCCGAGGTTTACCGAGGCTCAAATAGAATTTAGAGGACGAGGTTGATAAATTACGTATAAAATAGGACGAGTGTGAAATACCTTTTATCACATGATCAAATAAACCCGAAGCAACGCGAAATATTCATCGAAAACGACAATCATAAACTACAGCGATCGCAAGTTATTTGAAGAACGCCGTGACGTCATCGCACGCGCTGATATTAAACGTGTCTATTACCGATAATTATGAAACTGCTTTTATGGCCAAATTATGTGATAAAATGGTATATTGATGCCCAGGTATGGCACAACGCCAGTGTGAAAAAAACTGAAACAACTTGGCTATTACCTGGTTGTGTCGCGTAACACCAAGAACTATTTCGCAAAATATGTGCCCACAATAACGCACAATACACTACATTTCTTATAATGATACAGCTTTTTGATGATTTATTTCCAGTGTATTCTTATTCATTTTCACAAAATCTGCCGATAATTTTAGACTAGCCCACGCAGCACATTAAGACGGCCCGATATAATATTCCGAAGCACTTAGCAACGATAACGTGATCGATATATATAACTGGCTTCAGATGCAATTCGTTTGAACTTTGAAACGCACGTCCAATTATTTCGCTGACCGCCCTTAGTGATTAGGTCAGACTGGTCAACAATTTGTGACGTCGTGTCCGTGTTACGGTCTGTGTGTTATTGGAGTATAACACGGGTGACCCAATTGGCAATTGACCAATCATAGAACAGGAATTAGTGTAACAAACATGGGCTATGTAAATATTAAAAAAATAAAAGCTCTATATGCAGAATGCATTCAGCCAAGGCAGAGTATGTCCCCTGCTGCGCTGGCCCGATCACTGATACCTCGTACACAGGCCCCTAGCACAAAACTGTACTCCACCCAGTAATACTGAATTCTATCGTACACAGAATTGGAGAAAATCACTCTTTTTATTTGAGACTTTTGTCATTTACAATTCATTCTAAGCTGCATTATTCTGAGAAATCGAACTGTCCATATTCATTTCAAAATTGGCTAGATCAAGCCAAAATGAAACGTAAAATTACTGAGAAGACATTTAAATAAATGAAAGTGTCAATAACACTGTAGGTCAACTTGTGAAGGAGTTTTTTTTTTGCTGAGCAATGAATAAAATGATAAAGAAGAAGGAAAGTAAACAGCTACAGTAACAGTAAAGGTCTTGTATTGTGTAGATGAAATTAGTTTCAAACATTTCACCAATAAATGAGGGCTGCAGGGTGTGCCGATGGATTCAAATTTGAAATCCAAGATGCTACTGGCAGCCAAGTTTTATAACAAATTTCGGAAATAATAATAATAAAATAATCGATGGCTCCAATCTGGATGTCACCCCGAAGTTTCATATGGAGTTTGGTGACTGGCGATTAGATTAGGGGTGTGGCCTGTAGGGTGTGCCGAAGGATTTGATCGTGAAAGAGTAAAATCCAGGATGGCCGCTGGCAGCCTAGTCCAAGTCTGCTCGTACTAAAACCAGCTAAGATATATTGGAAAAGCGAAATGGTGTTTTTAATGCGAGAACATCCCGTTACCATGTGTATGACATGGTTTATGTGTTAGTGACCAGCTCACACCAAACCACAATGAAATGTAATCAAATATCACAATTGCGACAATAAACGGGTTTATTCCGTAGAAGACATGATATTTGTTCTGAACACCAAATCAGTTGTCAATTGAAGTCGGCAATTTAATGTGAAAAGAGACATGAAACGCATATTTATAAAAGAAATCAATTAACCTCACGAAGTTACATCGATATATTCCAGCGAAAATATTCTAGCAATCGCAAGGTAAAAATAAAAAAACCAGGTGGTTGTAAATTTAATTCATTTTATCACGTATACTGTACCGGGTAATTTGTAATAGTGGTGGGATATATTAACACGACGTGTTTGAATAAGGGTCCGTTCGATTGTGATGGTTGTACTCGATTGGCGACATAGATGCCGAACTTAACCGATTACATTGCGGAACACTTCGGCTTTCAGTTAAAAAAACAAACGTAAACAAACCGATGTTAGTCCTAATAAACCGGAATATGATATGTCCAATTTAGCATGCAAGTTGGAATATTTTACACCATTATGACCATAATATGTCACTCTTTATGATATATATTAACATCAAGTATTGTTTTGTCAGGTAAAATTGTGCAAAATAGACTGCAACTCGTGTCATACAAATGGTAACGAGACGTTCTCGTACTAAAACAGCATTTCGCTTTCCCAATATCGTAGCTGGTTTAGTACGAGAGGACTTGGACTACTGGCAGTCATGTTTTTCAAAGAATTTCGGAAACATTGGATGGCTCCCATCTAGATATCCGCATGAAAGTTTGGTGACCATCGGATGAGGGATGTGGCATGTAGGGTGTGCCGAAGGATTTAGTTATGCAACAAGTTAAATCCAAGATGGCCGCTGACAGCCATGTTTTTCTACGAATTTCGCAAAAAATCGATGGCTCCAATCTAGAAGTCACCCTGCAGATCCACATGCATATTGTTTGGTGATGATCGGATGACGGATATAGTCTGAATGTTGTACCAAAGGATTTAGTCATGTAAAGAGTAAAATCCAATATGGCTCCCGGCGGCCACGTTTTTCATCGAAATTATTCAAATTCGATGACTCCCATCTAGAGGTGATCCAATAAATACGGGCGACAGGCTGTGCCGATGGATTGAAATTTGAAATCTATAAGATGGCTGCTATGGGCCATGTTTTTAAACGAAATTCGGAAATAATCGATGGCTCCTATCTAGAGGTCACCCCGAAGATTCAAATGAAGTTTTATGACGATCGGATGAGAGATGTGACATGTATGATTTAGTAATACAAAGCGTAAAATCCAAGAAGGCTGCTATTGGCCATGTTTTTTCAATGAAATTCAGAAAAGTTTGATCTAGGGGTGATCCTAATCAATAGTTGTCGGGAGATCGTCCCGAACTAATATGTCACGAGGAAATCATAGTGAATTCCTAATCATGCCTGCAAATTAAAACATTTCTCCGATACATGCGGCTGTAGTGTGTGCCGATCAGCCGATGGATTTTTAAAACGAATTTCGGAAAAAAATAGATAGTTCCCATCTGGAGGTCACCACGAGGACCCGTAGGATGTGTTAACCTGTAGGGTGAGCCAAAGATCAAGCTCGACCAGCGTGCGAGGGGACTCAACTCTGCCTTGCAGCTTGAAATCTCACCTCGGGTATAGTCACGGTGTATGGCAGGCTCTGGAACACGGGTGCCACATCGGGTACATCCTCAACAATGAGGCTCACTCTGGACTGTAACGGTAAATTACAGTAATGCCCTAAATAATCGACTCCTTAACCACAGCAGAATTATGGGGAAGTTTTCAGGATTTAGTCGGAAATATGGCTTGTTGCCATTCATCGGAAAGCTCTCACTGAGAGCTTTCCGATGAATGGCAACAAGCCATATTTCCGACAAATACCTGAAAAATTACACATAGTTCTGCTGTGGTTAAGGAGTCGATTATTTAGGGCATTACTGTATACTAAATCGTAAAAAGTTTTAATAAAACGGAAACTGAATATTTGTATAATATGTATGTAACCAAGAAAAACCGATATACAGATAAAACACACATACCACTAAGATACCTGAACGAATTTCAAAATTTCCAACGATTATGTCAATATTCTGCTGGAAAATAAAAGATAAATTGTTCATTATAATTCGTCGTGCTCTTCATACGGTTCTCTTCGTTTCTGTGTCTAATGGTGTTGGTGTGCCATACGTAACAAGAAAACCATAGTCAGAAATGGTAACGCCCCCAAGATCATATTATTAGCCATAAATATAAATTATAATATAAAATATATTGGTTACATTAATGCACCGCCTCAGAATTCCGTTAAAACAACTAATCCTTCAAATTATTACAAAAAACTACGGCTTATTACTGCAGGTTTTTCATTCACCAAACCAGAAAGCTTCTAAATGCGGATAAAAAAAATTGTTTTCCCGCCATAAAATCTTCAAGTGTGCATGGCCCAGCCATTGTTCATACATAAACATCGAACGCAATTAACGCGGTCATAATAGTTACACACTGCAACTATAAGACATCCAGCGAATACACACCCCACGAAAACCCGAAATTTGTTGTCCTGCGAGATATCCCATCGCTATAGCTCAATTGGACACGGCCAGATTAGCCTTCTAAAACAATAAAGCTTCTCAAATCATCGGCATAGTCAGTAGAACTTTCACGAACTTGGACATTCCAACTACAGCTTTTACCGGACTCGGGGTCGCAGTACAACTTTAACGCATCCCAAAATAACCGGAAAAAAACAATTATCTATTTATAAAATCCCCATGGGACCACAGATTTCTAAAATTATACACCGGTGGCGTTAATAATATTGATCCTCTCCCCAATAGCCTCATGCATTTATGTGAGAACTAACGGATTGTTCTCTGAAGTATCCCATACAGCTGGCATACTTGCATGGGCATAATTATTATCCGCACCCAGTCTATTTTTGCAACTTTTAATTGTTACACTTTCCAAAACAGCGAAATTTCGCTGCATGTGCATTGATGAAGTGTATATTTCTATTTATATATTTTTTCCAAATAATAACAAACGCTACTAAAATTGGATTCGATAAGTCTGGTTACATACGTCAAAACTTGCTGTGCCGTCCGTCGTTCTGAACCACAGCCATCTTTGGATTGGTTCCTGGAAAAGACACCAAATATGGCCGTTTTCATTTTTCATATTTAGCTGATTATATATTATGTTACAACCCGAACAACAAACTCTATGAATACATATTGCATACCCTATTCCGATATGTATATTACATGTACATGTATAGGATAATGGCTGAAAACTGTACATTATTTCAGGGAATGGATCGATCGAGGCCGTAGGCCGAGATCGTTTCATTCGCTGAAATAATGTACAATTTTCAGCTATTATCTGACTTAAAACATGGCCGAGTCCATGTGTTTGATGCGTCACCTCTTATCAGAATGGATTAACCCAAAATTGGGTCAAGTTGGGCCCTATCCAATCGCGTTAATGGACTGGCAGTACCCCATTGCGTTTCCGACCGTGGGATGAACACGACGTACCGATAATGAGCTCCTTCTGTGCTAGATTTACGAATATCATCGGGAGTTTTGCCCTTAGATGTCGGCATTTGTATTAAATTATTTATGCGGCATATTTCGGATTTTGCGGAGAATTATACATTGGATGGCAGATGGGGGCGAGCGGTATGCATACTCGGAGATTTGGCGATCTTGTATAGTTTGAGATCGCGGGTAATACTGAAATTCGAAGGACTACATTTACATGTAAATTACTATATCATAGTTTAGGTTTTATCGTGAGGGTGTGCTATAACATGCCACCCGGGAACGGAATTAGAATGGAGACATTTTAATAATTGAAAATTAAATGGCTATTCATGAAACGACATGCCTGCAATTTGAAGTTATACACACTCCCCTCACATTCCAACCGAGTGACGGGACTCTCTCTATATATATATAGGTCTATCCCTAAGTCTGTCATATTTAAGCAATCAATAAGAGCCATATTATACTTGAAAACTATTGTCTATATATAGCTACGTGCATTATGGTATCATACATGCAAGTCATATACAATGAAATCGTCCACAGTAAAGTATAACCGTTAAAATCATTAAGTTGGATATTGAATAATTCTTTTTATTACATGATCCTACCCTTATTCCATTCAATAAACCCATTCTATAAATTGTTATATTAAACGTTCGTTTAATAACAGGAAATAGTGCCAGGTGACATTTGACTTCCGGTGTGTCGTCTGTTTACATTCCATACGCTATGTCTCAAAATACTATGGCTTCCAATATTTTTCCAACAAACTATAATGACCGAAGAGTTTGAAAAGTTATGTCATTAATTATACGTCATTAAATACGACAAGGAGTCTTTATTTATCTGGGACCATTTCTTTACGCGGTCAAACAACTCATAGTTAAGTGAAACGTCATCGCATGCCTTATAGAAGCCGATGTTAGTTTCGCGTCCCATTTGTTGATTTAACTATGTTTTGTCATGGTTTTGGGTCAATGTAATAAATAGAATCTACAACTCGTCCAGTAAATTATATTTTAAATATATATATCTATATATATATAGGTTTTTTTTAAACAAATGTGTTTTTGTGTTGTTTTGTTTAATAAAATGTTTTTAAATCAAAATTTTGAAAGACTAATGCCGTTATAACATCCACCAGGTTTAAGGTTGAAATCCGTCCATGGGTCTGGAAGAAAAATCCGGACAGACAGACATACACAACCCACTCTTTTATATATACATATACCTGTCGGTCATCTCCGCCCATCTGAATGTTGCAGTTGTAAATAAAAAAAATGGTGCTGCAACGTATATTAAACACATCGAAATGACTATCGTTAAATGCAGTGTTGTAAATTAAATTGTGTTATTGTTCTTATAATAGACTCACTCTTTTAATCATCGAATCCGAAATAGATATCCTGATTTGTCATTGTTGAGGACTCGCTACGCAACCATGCGCTGAATACAATTCGCTAAACAGATTATCACTCAACTTGTTGAGTGCAAGCCTTGAAATAGTGTGCCTCTCATTTGCAGAATGAGGTCCACAGAGTGTGAATTTAGTGATGCTACCCCGCATAGCGGGCTAGCATAACCAAATTCACCCTCTGGGAACCTCATTCTGCTGAGGTGTAAGCAGAATGAGGTTCCCAGAGGGTGAATTTGGTGATGCTAGCCCGCTATGCGGGGTAGCATCACTAAATTCACCCTCTGGGGACCTCATTCTGCAAATGACAGGCACACTATTTCAAGGGTTGCTTGTTGAGTGGAAGTTTTAGTCAACGAAATGTTCAGGGTAGCCTATAGTCAGACGATTATCTATCGCCATATCCTAAAGACCGAAGCTAGATATATACAGCTTTTCAAATTATATGTCTGCGAAGACAGTTTGATAAGGATGTTGGTTTGTAGGTGTGTGGTACCAGGGAAATATCGTACGCAGGACACTGTGTATAAGAATAGACCCACAACGGAAGAGCAGTTCAAACTATACATGTATACTTCGTCCGGTGTATGCATGTAAAAGGAAAGCTATATGGTCATATAAAAGAGTGTATAAGTATAGAGATGAAAATTGACGGAATAATTATTCGTTCGCGAACCCTGAGTGCGCACTCATGCAGGAGAGAACATTATACTTCCATCGGTTGAAAATAACATGCCACGTCGACCGATGTATAAGATTCGGTCACTTGCACAATCCATACAGTTCACAAATTCATATAAACGTGGTGTAATGCAATAAATATTCTATCTATTATCTATATAGTATCCAGCTATAGGCTTGAGTCGTGCATTATATGGACTCCGATTCGGATTCCGAGATACATACATAATCAGCATCCAGAATTGTTGCTAACACGACATCCACTTGTATGTTGAGTCCTATCACCACACGATTGGTAATGTTCACTAACCGATCTGTTTCCTGCTGGTTGGTAATAATATCCAGGCCGACAACGCCGGCATCCGGGTCCGTCGCCGTGAGTCTGGTGACGATTACACCTGTTCAAATAAATGGTCCAACAAGACAATAGTGCAAAGCCATGACCCCCATGCACCGCTCAATGTTAAATGTCTATGGGTATGTATCGTCTAAATGGAGGACACATTGATGAAACCCATCGTATATATATGAGTGCATAACCTTATTGGTCTGTCATAATATGGATGTACTTCTAACACTGTCCTATTGGAAAATCATTCCTTTAATAGAATAAATAAGCATCACAATTCATAAATTAAATGTAATCCTGTTTTTGTGAAGAATACCGCAGACAGGGAGCATATTTTGGTACTTCGGACATACTGGAACTTAGTTATACTATGAATAGTTCAAATGACATCAATGCACTCAAATTCATTAGAATGACCACATTGTTCTATGTGACATAAATGTTAGGATAATTATCACTTAGAACAAACAAGATAATCTCACAGGTCTGCATCTTAACAGGACATCTTGGAATTCAGAGAGCATATGACATATAATTGTTCTATGTACGCTAACCCAGATAATATACTATGCGATGCATTTTTTTCATTTCAACTAAGGTTTTGTCTAACGTTGGTATGTATGTCGGAATTTGGTCAACTGGAGCGTTGACATGACACCATGTCATCCCCTATAAACCCGAAACCGACTAACTTGACACTGGCTCCGAAACGGAGGACACTATGTATTCTAGTCATTTAGACTTGATTTTGAAGTGAACCAAGAACAAATAGCACTAAGCTGTTTTTGATGTAAAAAGCGCTTTGGGGAAAATTTTCTACAACTCTTTGAAATAGGGTCATATTTATGGTTTTTATGTCTATTTTGTTGCTTGTGATTGTGACTATACCCATACAATAACATATCCAAAATCCCCATGAATCCCGGGATGGGAAAAATCGTCATTTTTGGGTCAAAAGACAAGAATATGTAAAAAAATAAAAATGGTGAAATTGGAATCTTGTTAGTCAACACATCTGCCGACTACAAACGTCGAGTTCCTTGACTACAACATATGACCACACAATAACATATCCTAAATTGTTATGCGTTTAATGGATGGAAAGTCGTTATATTTAGATAAACAAATGCAAAAACAAAAACAAAACATGTGAGAAAATTATGAAAATTGGAATTTTATTCCGGGAACACGGTCCCCCAGGATTATAATTAATCCATTTTTGTTTTGTTCGTTAGGATGTGTGCTCAAACTATTTCGACTTTGAAAGATGTCCGTGTATGTAACATGTCATATGGTGGCCAAGATAGCCTCATTTTCCGGGAGTATATACCCGCTCACATCAATGTTATAAATGTGACAGAAAACTGCCTCTTGTTGCCATGGCATAATTATGCCCGTCATTTCATGCAAAATTTGACTGCAAAAATCCAAAATGGCGGGCAAAATGGCAAACGGAAGTGTATAGTAACATGGTATTCCATTTATACGAAATCTATAGGCGTAAATGTCTATAGTTGTGCCACCATATATTATGTCCGATAACAGTAAGTCATAGCCCGACGATTTGTCAATTCGGTGTTTTAAAATGTTTCAAAATGACGGCGAAAATTGCGATCGGAAGCCAACAATTGAAGTGTGTTTGTTGATTTTTCACTAAATCTTCACATATCGAATAAATTGAATAAGTTGATAACCAATAAGTAGTGATATATGCAATCAATGCCCATCATACTAGTTTCCAAAACCACTAACTGGTCTCATAATACATCAAATGAGTGTCCCAAACCACATAACGTGTGTATCAAACCATATACAGAGTTACAAATCACCCACATATGATGCAAGACTAAAATGTGAGTATCCAAATCCATACGACAGGAGCCCCAAATCCAAATATTGTCCCAAACTTCCGAAAGAGTGTCCCCTGTAGCCCACCCGAAGAGTTTCCTTAACCAGCCAGATATAATGCCTACAACCATAGGCAAATAGTATCCAATCCACACATATAGTACCCCAAACCATGCATCCCAAACACCCAAATGAGTTCTCAATCCACCGATTAATGTCCCAACAAATTCAAGGAATGTTCCAAACCACACTGATAGTTCCACAAATTATACAACTGGTGTTCCAAACCACCCAGGTTATGCCCCAAGCCACACAACAGGTATATCAAACTACCCAATTAGTGTCATTAGCCATCCAATGAGTGCCCCAAACCATACAACTTCCGCGCAACGAGTGAGTCAAACCATTCAGTGAACGCCCAAAGCCACACAAAGAGTGTCACAAACAATACAGTGGTTCTGTGTATCAGAAACCCCATAAAGAGTGTCATTTTGTACCTCATGCCACACATCTAGTTGCCCTGGCCATCTGGGTAGTGCCCTATGTCATACAACATGTGTCCAACACCACTCAATTGTCGTCTCAATCGATTCAACTAGTGTCCCAAATGGCCCAAATCAGTGTCCCAAATCCAACCAATTGGTGTCCCAAACTATCCAACGGCTGTCACAAGCCACACAGCCGGTGACCCAAACCCAAACCATAAAACTAGTATCACAAACCATCAAATGAGTCCCCAACCCATCCACCAGGCGTCACAAAACATCTACGAAATGTCATCTCAAAACTTTCAAATAGTGTACACACCCTCCATTATTCCAGACCAAACGAGTGTTCCAAACCATCCAATGAGTTTACCAAACCATGGGACACTCGTTGGATGGTTTGAGATATTCGATGGGTGGTTTTCTACACTAGTGTGTGACACTCATTATATGTAGTCCAAGTCTTCTCGTACTAAAACCAGCTAAGATATTGGGATGGCGAGATGCTGGATTTAGTCCGAGCCCGCTTGCATAGGCTTCTTATAACATGACTTACGCCCAGGATCTGTGGCGGGAATTTGTGGTGTATTTTACTCGATTTAACTAACAAATCAATACATGTTGCTATATACATCGGAAAGAGTGACATCTTATGGCCATAATGGTGTATAATAATCTAAATTTAATGTTAGATTACACATAGAATATTCCGGTTGATTGCCACAAACATCGCTTTGTTTCTCGTTTGTTTACGTTTTAACTGAAAGCCGAAGTGGTCCGAATAACTTCGGCATAATCCGCTGTTTGTTCTGGGTATTTCTAGTTTCCGTTTCTATATATAGCGCGGGATTTTCCGAACAAAATGGCGAAAACCGATCGCCCCAAAGTCCAGTTTCCTATGTGCTTTGAGAACAATTCCCGCACTAAAAACTTAATGACATAATGGAGGATCAGAACGGTAGTTTTGTTGACAATTTTCGCAAGCAACTTGTCAAAATTGGAGCAAATTAGAACTCCTGTGTCTGACTTGCCATGCGTGTGATGTGCATTTTGACATTTGTGTTGATAAAATAATCGGAGAACCGAATCACACAGTTTCGAAATATAGTTCTTCCGTTTTAGTGGACTTTTCAAACTTAAGGTTCAAATTTTATACACATTTTGTTTGATTTTTTGTGTGCTTAACAAGAGTAGTATATTGCCATGTTCGCTTAGTATATATCTTAATTTCGCGGAAGTCCACCAAATGTGGGTGAAATGTAGCACCATATAAGGCATATTATTTATTCTAATGCTCGTTGTGTTTACACTGTTTTAAACTTTGAGAGGGTTGTAATTCCCGTAATTTATTTAATGTATTACATTTATATCTCCAATGTTTAATTAATCTATTTATTTTTTTATTTATTGACACACATAATTACGATTACAATGGAGAATTCATCGTAATTTGCGTTGTTAGTCCAAAATCTACGGAATATTTTCAACGGAAAATGCCGAACACAGTTCGCGAGGTCAACTGAGTTCGCATACTTTAAAAAAATTGTAAACATTGCGGTAAATGTCTCTTTTCGCATTAAATTACCGCTTTCAATTCACAACTGATGTGGGTTTCAGATGAAATAGCATGTCTTCTGCGGAAAATATCCGTTTATTGTCGCAATTGTGATATTTTATTTCATATAATTGTGGTTTTATTTGAGCGGGTCACTAACGCTTAAGTCATGTTATAAGAAGCCTATGCAAGCGGGCTCGGACTAAATCCAGCATCTCGCCATCCCAATATCTTAGCTGGTTTTAGTACGAGAAGACTTGAACTAATTATATGGTGTGGGACATTCAGGGGGTGGTTTGAAACACTACTTGAATATGTTTAGACACTACTATCGGTTTAAGTCAATCGTCGTGTTGCTTGTGACACTTACTCGATGGTTATGGACACTCATTGGTTGGTTTGGGACACCCATTGGGTGGTTTGGGGAAATAAATTGATGGTTGGTTTGAGACACTCATTGGGTGGTTTGTGACACCACGTCCATGCTTGATTTGGGATATTATGTGGGTGGCATACGTGTATATATGACAATCAGATGGTATGGAACACTCATTTGGCGGGTTTGGGCACGATTTGGATGGTTTGGTACCCCAGTTGGATGGATTTGGGATACTTATTATGTGATTCGCGACACAAGTTGGCTGATTTGGGACGCCAGTTCTATTGACTGTGACACTCGTCTGTTGGTTTGGTATACTATTAAGAATGGGGTTCGAGACACCAGTTAGCATGATTAGTCGAAACTTGACCATGCTATGAATCTCTACTCTGCATGGTTAACACATTTTGTGACAGGAAGTGTACAGCATTGATAAACAGTGTAGGTAGTATATTTCTTAGTTATTACATGTGCCTTGATAATGCATTTCACTTTAGGTGAAGATTGTGACTCCAAATTGTTAAGTGACGTTGTGATCGATCTTGCTTTGCATCGCAATAAAATTACGGAATTTCCAGGAATTTCTCCCGGATAATTATTTGCAATGTTTATTATGATATCGGCTCACAAAAGTCACAAAATGCATGCAATCTCGAGCTGGGACCACCCCCTAATGTGCAGTAGATGATTGAGGAACAACTATTGACAAAGAAATATGTTTCCCGTCATGTTTGTTCAATGTTATAAAGTTCCCCGTCAGAACGGGTCAGAACATCAAAAAGTACCCATGTTTTGTACCGGTGGAATATGATAGCCATAGTATAGATTCATTTTTTTAGTCCCAGGTATGTACAAAGGGCAAAGCTCGGCATGTCTCGGAGACAAGTATATATAACATGCTACTGTGCCCTACATCTACCAGATATCAATGTCCATATAATTTCAATACTTTATTTCAAAAATAGGGACCTGAGACGGGTACACATTGGGAAGCTATGACTTGTGGTACAATAGGAATGTCTTACGTGGGAAGTTGGGAACCCCCTCCCAATTCAGGACACATTCGCCACACCCCTGCCGACGAACTAAGTGGCATTATGGGTGGGTCCGCTATTATGTAGTTTCGATTCATGTTAAATATGTGGTATGTATCCCATATTTTTATTGCATATATTAAAATACATGCAAAATTGTGTGTATTTTGGGGCGGAAATATGACAAAAATCCTGAAATATAATACCACAACCCCCACCCCCGAATCACCATACAAATTGTCCGAATGTTTACGTAATTTTCCCCGAAAATGCCCGAATTTCAAAGTCCCTGGCCCGTACGGATAATTAATAATTATATATGCAGATGTCAATCATACTGAATGTAGATGCTGATATTTTATAAATGTATACGTTAGTTATAACAAAATTCAATTCCATGTTGTTCTATAATTATCAAACAATGTGCATGCCCATCACATGCAATTGTGACAATTCTATTTTGTTCCAAGCATATCTTCAATTCCACAATGTCCTATGTCGCGAGGACAGCATTCAAATAATTCCAGTTCAAAGCAGTGTTCAAAGTGGAAATAAGGCTAAAATGCTTAAAATGAGATGTGACAACCTGGAAGTTAAATACACTGAATTTCAACTACAAGGGACAAAAAAGAATACCTGATATCTTCGCGAGCAGTGAAAATACGAACTTCCCGTTTCGACTATTAGAAGCGTTATGAAATTCGGGTTTCAGCGATACCAATATCCCATTTTCACCAAAAGGTCACTTATAGGACAACCTGGAAATCAGGTCGCGATGTACTAATCCATATTATTTAATATATACTATTCGGTTATAGCTGTTATACTGTTTATACTCGAAGTCGATATAGATATTTTGTCCACAAGGACCGGCGCATGCAATTGTTTATATTTGGACCCCCCCCCCCCCACCTTTTGTATGTTCTGTGAGTGTACACGTGATAATTATCCTTCAAATTTCGATGTCATGCTTGTAATTATTCAATGATTGTTTGGTTAGATCTGAACTAGGGGGGTCGGTCTGTCTATACACTTACTTTCGTTATATCATATATACATGTATGATTTATGAGAAACAAACTATTAATTCTAAATGTGTGGAAAATGGATTCTCCTTCAAACTCTGACAAAGTCAATAACTCTGACAAATATCTATGGACGAAGCCCAATGAATGTTCATATTCTTCTATCGAGGTTGGTCTACATGTATGCCCTGAACCTCCTTCTGTGTCAACCACTTTCAATACTGGTTGAAAAATCTAGCTATCAGAACAATTTCAACCTACTTATCTTTGGTCCGAAATATCCAGCTGGTGTTGTGTCAGGTTTCAAATTCCCTACTTCTGAGTATCAAAGTTTGGGGTAACACCCCAACCACAACTTGTTGACACTTCCCTGATATGGTACTCACCGATTGCGGTATCTTCTGGAAGCTTAATGTCGTCGGTCGGGAAGTTGACGAACTCCGGAGAAGCAAGCACAGAAACTGAAATGATGTATCCTTCATTTAACCCTTTCATGACGGGAGCTGCGCTGGTGCAGCATTAAATACCCTATGCCAGTGTATTCTCTTATATATACGAGTCTTCCGTGGGAGTCTCGCATATATAATAGAATGCACTGGCTTACAAGGTCAAGGTAAATATTAGCAGGCCAATGCATTTCTCTTATATATGCGAGGTACCTAAATGGGAGACTCGCATATATAAGAGAATTCATTGGCACGGTTTTCGCAAAGTTTCAGGAAGCTCCAGTCATGGAAGGATTGAAGCGACTCATAATCTTTCTGCATCAAATTAGACATACTAGTAACAGTAACGTCGCGGTGATTATGCTATATATGTGCGTATGTTTACATTTGATGTTAGTTATTTTCGTATTACCACGTGACATTCGGGGTTGATATATCCCACATCAAGATAGGTCGACACATACACGAACTATTCTAATATGCAGACTGTATATATTCTTCAGAGACTTAATTAATGATAAAACCCGTCGAAAGATACCAACCGTTTTCAACTTTCGGCTAAAAACGAGTTAAAAGTGATACTATAAATTTAATGCTCTTTATTTTCACAATAACTTTCACCACTAACATTGAAGCAAAGGGGACCAGCTAGTTTACTAGGAATCAGGCGGCAGGTTCAATTTGGGTTACGGGCCATGCATGCAGACTAATGCGCGAAATTAAATTCGGCAACAGCTCTCTATATTTCTATTGCATGGAAGTAAAAATACATTTTAACCCGTTCTATACTAAAGCATCATTGATGAGCAGTTCTCCCATAGGAAATGTTCAGATAATAAGTTTAACAGACGTCCACTTTCCCCTCAATAAATAGGGCTCCTTGAGTCCTTCTATACATGCACTTTTATTTATCTGTCTTCTGCTTTTATCACTTTAACATCCCTCCAAATCAATACTAGACCATTCCGATGTACACTTTTTAACTGGTTTGGGGAGAATCCATTTACAATAGAAAGGGTTAATAATAGAGTTTCATGTCAAAGATAATACAATGATTGCTTAGTGAATGAACATGGCGATATAGTTGTCGTCTGCCATTGTTTTGTGACTACCCTATATAGTAGATATGTGTGTATTGGTGCCCAGGCAATGTCTATTGTTGAATAGACTGGTTACTGGTCAAAAACCTGAAAACGTAGTATTACTATACGGTAGTAACCTGGCAATATTAGAATCACTGAACGCGCTTTAATCCTGTCTATACTAAATGGATTCTCCCAGTCAGTTAAACAGTGTGCATATGAATGTTCTATAATTCATTTGGAGGGTTGTTAATGTGATAAAGCAGACGACAGACAAATACAAGTGCAGAAGGAGCCATATTTATTGAGGGAAATGTTTAGATAATAAGTTCAACAAATCGCTGTTGAACTTATTATCTGAACATTTCCTATTGGATAACTACTCATCAATGATGCTTTAGGATAGAAAGGGGCTAAATGCCCACTTAATTTTCGAGTCGCCGATTATTATTTTTTATAGTCACTTGATATACGGTTATAATAACAATATATTCCATAAAATATGATTAAAATACTATGATTCATAACTATTTGAAACATCTGTGTCTCAGAAGATGTCCACAGAGAAATAGAAAACTGCTAAAATCATAGAATGACTTCCCCCCTTTGGATCTCAGAATGCAACATAATTCAAACTTTTTCAATGGAAATGGAAGAACTATATTTTAATATATAGAGTTATCCCCCCTGCAATGATATTAATACTGCTTTTTATTGCAATCTAGATGACAAAACGCATTGGCAACTCAACAAAAACAACATGTCCTCAGTTTATTACACTGGATAAGTTGATAATACAATATTTTGGAGCTTCCTCTTTCAAATGGTATATAATATGGCATATATTTTATATATGTGATTTGGGAGATCGAACAATTAAGTGGACCTTTAAACCTATTATCTGAACATGTCCTATGGGATAACTACTCATCAATGATGATCTAGTATAGAAAGGAGTTAATGTTAAAAACCGAAGAATACAATGGAGTATTGTTTTCTTCTGAGGCGATAGATTTTATGATGTCAACAAATTTCTCCGAGACACACCGATTGTGTATAATATACAATTCATGTATTTATCGAGCTATTTTAATCGACGAAATGAGACGAAAACGAAAAATTCCTAAACTAAACTCACGGTAACTTATTTTAATTAAGGAGACTTGTTATTAAGAAGTCTCTTTAATTAAAATAAGTTACCATGAGTTTCAAGTTATCGAATGGGCATTGTGTGTAGTTGACACGGCATCAGAAGCAAATATGTGACCCGCCATATCAAATCCAGTCGTAAGTCGGGATTTTTTTTACCCTGTGCCAATGCATTCTCTTATATATGCGAGTCGACCATAGGTCGCCTCGCATATATAAGAGAATGCATTGGCCTAACAAATTTTTACAATTTTAATAATTTTTTCTTGTATTCTTTAACAATTTTATAATTTCACCCATACAGAGCCCCAGACAAACATGAGCAGACGACACTCTTCTATATGCTTCTATATATGTGTGGGGCTCCCTGCAGGGTAATGGATGTTTTTTATTTTATGTCCTAAAAATTGTAAGAAACATTTATTTACAAAAAATGATAAAAAATTGTTAGGCCAATGCATTCTCTTATATATGCGAGGCGACCTATGGTCGACTCGCATATATAAGAGAATGCATTGGCACAGGGTAAGAAAAATCCCGACTTACGACTGGATTTGATATGGCGGGTCACATATGTATCGGATGTCTTAATATACTAATTTATATATCCTTTATTCCTTATATGCATGTATGACGCGCTGTCGTAGTGGTCTGGCGACAGAATTCGCGAAAAATTCGTGTTCCAAATACGAATATCATCCGTATCTTCTTCAATATAATATACAGTAGACACACTGGTATTATTTATACATGCGCCCGCACAAAGTAACGACGGATATAAAATAGTCCTTTTTTACGACGAAACAAGGTATAAATGTTTAAGTTGGCCACTGTTACTTAAAACAAGTCAAGACGGACGACAAAAAAGAAAGAAAAGAAAAATAAAAGAAAGAAAAAAGCAAAAATCCAGGAAGACAAATCAAAACAAAACAAAACAAACAAATAAACTAAAGAAGAAACAAAAACAATAACACCACCACCACCACCACCATCATCATCATCATCATCATCATCATCACCATGCAAGAACCATCACCAAGAACAACACAACAACAAAAATGTTTGAAAGTCACAACTTCTGATGCAACACATACTGCATGATACACACCGATGCATGCATGGTCACGTCCTGAAAACAAATGATCAAACGCAATATTCACCAATCATACCTTCCAGATAAACGAATCCAAGAATAATCTTCAGAACCTCCATCACGAAACCTTAGGTATATCGTGAAGAATATCGCCTTAATTAAAGTTTGTTGTGGAGATAAGCTTGGTGTGGTCGAGTTTACAGGTTATATGTGATATGCGAAACAAATATACTTGGGTACTTAGTTACATTGACGGGTATATGTTTGAGGAAAAGTTATTAAAGGCCGACATAGAGAAAACTCGAGTGTCCTTACCGCCGCTCACATCAGGATTTATGGAATTCACATAAGCAGAGGCTCAGCAAACATTGGGCTACCATTTAAATTTGCTGGCTGGGTATAGACTCCCATTAAAACGTTTATTATAACATACAAAGGGAAATTTATGGTCCTACAGATAATGGGTGCAATTGGGACACTGTATAGTGCAATTTATCTTGCCAAACATTCAATTATGTGTATGTAATTTGGGTAGTAAATGTAACTTGTACGTAACCGTTGCCGGATATAGGTCTACTCATAGAGGGCCAAATTGTTCGATTGAATCAATAAAGGCGCCGATCTCGAAAACCACTTGGCTATTTCGTCACGTGATATAATAGCCATGTTCAGCCACACGTATAAGTGTAACTTCAAACGTGTGTTGTCATTGCCAACGGAAATCACCTGACTCGCGTGACCATTTCGCCTACAGGTATACAGTCAATTACGTACATAGCATACGAAATTTGTAGCATGCAAAGAGGAATTATCCAGCATCCGATAACAGAATTGTCCGCGGAAAATACATATTTGTATTGAAGGCAATTAAGAGTATATGTGGTCGAACTGTGGCAGATTGTCCCCACCATACGACTATTATTTGCACATTTCGCTGGATATATTGGCTGATCTCTATAAAAGTCATATGACTGTTCCCGACATGTGCTTCCTCTCATACATGTTGCAATACTATATGTATATACGTGTATGGTAAACCACGTTACATGTTACACGCGTATATACGTGTGGCTGAACCTGGCTATATAATGTCTGTTGTTTGACCATGGGAGGCTGCATATCTGCATGTTTGTCTTTCGGACGGGACAGTGTTTCAACGAGAATTTTCTCAGTCGACAAGGTGTATATACACAGCTCATTATAGATCACCACAAGCTGTCATGCAGCTATTGATAAGCTTGGTCAATTTCCAATAAGCTCAAAACAGCTGCTGGTTCCATGAATTCCGATAACCCCTGATATCCACGCATACTATATATAAACTGATGTGTGGTTCAGCTATAAAAACTATCTTGACACGTTAAACTCCATGAGCTGCTTCTCAGGGTATGTTTGTTTCTACGTGACGTGGACTGATTGCCAATCGAAAATAAAAACAATAATGTTCTCTGTGCGGTCTTGCCTCTATACTAAAAAAATTGACAACGTACTGCAACTAGTCGGTGAGAGAGTATATTTGGATGAATGTGGGATGAAAGTACAAACGTTGGAACGGAATGGAACACGGTATACAGCACGGTAGACGTCTTCATTGCAATGTCAACCGAAACATGGTATTCGTCCCATCATAACATTACAAGATTAATTATAAATTCGACATGCGTTGCACAGATTCCGACCTAAGCGTGTCAATGCGCGCCTTATAGAGCGGTTCTTGGTGTCAAAACTATATATGCATGGTAGACTTGGTACAGACTACATATTATTGGATAATAATGTAGTAAAAGTTAGTTTGAAAAATATATATGGCCGCCAAGAGCCATTTTGGTATTTGCTCCTGGTGTGACTTAGGCGTCACGCCCTACAAACAACAGTTTTCATCCGATTGGTCCCAATCTTCATGTGGATCTTCGGGATGACCTCTAGTTATCTTCCAGTAAATATCTTCATTAAATTACTTTAACTTTCCTTACGCTTAATTTTAATTATCCCTTTAACTGCAATGAATATCTTTTTCCAAATTATTCCTTCTCCAGTGTCATTGATACTTTCATTTTTTCACAAACTGGACAGGATTTGTTATTATTTTAGAACGTTGTAATAACTTCGATTGCAATTTTATTTTATGACACTTTTAAGTCAAGTATGTATAACATTATAGGCGTTTCTCTTGTGTGTTTAGGAATAGTGATGCAAATATTGATACGCCTTCAAATGAGCTTCCTAGAACTTGTGTTGTTCAGTGTTGTTGTGCATGTGTTGTTGCTGCTGAAGTTGCTGACGATGCTAAATCTCACACGCAGTACATGGTCAAGCAATTCGGGATAAAACCGACATCACTCTCGTGTGATCTCACATCCATCCACTAAAACGAAAAAGAATTGGTATTGACTTTTCCGAAAGTCCCCTGAAGAAATGAATGAGAGAAGGTACGGTAGAAATTCAGCACAGCACCAAATCTCCCGTTCCTTATATATATGACAAATAATCTTTCTCAACGTAGGTTATTTTCATAAATATTGTATAAAAATGGGCAACATACAAGGTCATTCTGTCAGGTGTGTGAAGTTAGTTGGACGTTGGATATTCATTGGATATTCGCGTGAAGTTAGTTGGTCGTTGGATATTCGATATTCAAAATAAAAAAAAATTAAATTTCGTTTTATGCATGAGGGGTGCGCCATGAGTCCAATTCGTGCACTCCAACTGAAACTTCGTCCGAAATTCCGCTCTTTTCTGATTGAGCTGTAATTTGATAATTATAGCCACTCCCATATGAGAACTGCACATGCCAATCTACAAGTGCAGACATGGTCAGCGTCATGCGTGTTAAATATCGAATATCATATCTGGACTCAATATTTCGGCTAACAAAAATAAAACAAAAAATCGCAGTTTCCTGATTGCACCAGGAGACAATTCCGAGACATATCTAGACCTAATTCGTGCTCTCCAACTCACAAATTTTCCACTTTTTTTTAAAGCCGAAATTTTATTTCACGTTGGATATTCATTGGACGTTGGATGTTCATTGGATATTCGCGTGAAGTTAGTTGGACGTTGGATATTCGATATGCAAAAAAAAAAGAAACAAAAAGTTCGTTTTATCCATATGAGGGGTGCGCCATGAGTCCAATTCGTGCACTCCCACTGAAAATTCGTCCGAAATTCCGCGCTTTTCCTGTTTTCCAGACCATAGCTGGACTTTTCACTTATACCACATAGGCTATAGCTGTAGAGAGCGCAGGATATAATATGTTCACGCGCTAGCGTAAGTAACGAACCAAACCAAAACCACTCACACGAGGGTAGCTGTGGCTCCCCCCTTTTTATTTCTTTTTATCAAATCAGTTTATAGATTCCCTGGTATTCCCTCCAAATAAGATTCACATAAGGCTATATTTCCTGGGTTCGTCGAATGAATGGACCCCAATCGTAATTTCGAGTATAAATTAGGAAGATCCTACTTCCTGGTACTCTTGATCGACAGCTTGACAATTAATGGTCATAAACTACTAGTACCAACATCAAAGTGAAAATAGTTATACCTTGTCGAGAGGGGAACGGGAACATCTTTAATGAATTTAAAGATACTCAATCCGATAAAACTCCTCTCAATTACTATTTCAATGACTTTGGGGGTCAAAAATATTTGATTCGAGTCGAGGAAGTCACCCATCAAAGCTCAGATTTGTTAGATATCGATTTTAGAAATCTATTATTTTTCATTATCGGGAATACTTTCTGGCCCAGAACTCAGTCAAAATTGCGTTATTATTACCACTTGATTTTAGAGTTATCCATCCTTGTCTGTTTGAATATATTTTGGTGAACACATCCCGAGCAGATTCCGGCAGTTGAAGGCAATTATTAGTACTCATCTCGAGTAAATAACAAATTTCAAAAATCAATATCTAATAACTCTGAGCTTTGTTTGATGGGTTCCTCGACTCGAATCAAATATTTTTACCCCCAAAGCCAAAGAAATAGTAATATAGGACCCTCTGATCGGATTGTTGTTGTTGGAATCTGTTGAGATGGGGACCCTCTGTTCGGATTGAGTACCTTTAACCAAGTTATTTCTTTTCTTTACGCTGGGTGAGCACTGCGGCGGAGATACTATTCCGAGAAGCGTGTCCATTTCATAGCTGTTCACTTCATTCAATGGTGTCACCGTGTCCATTTCAACGAAAATATACGAACGTCATCGTGTAACTTTCCCCATTGACCGAGTTGGCATGAACCTGCACGAATGTATCTTCTGCTTTGTTCATAATTATGTGTTTTCTTTCGATTCCAGAAAATAGTATATTTATGGATTATCACATGCATGTATGTACTATATAGTCTTATGATAACAATTAATTCCTTATTAAATATATGTTATTTCGTTTCGCACAGTACCGCATTGTACCAAGTGCTGTACATTAAATGACCAGCATAACGGTAAATTCGTGATGACATTCTTATTATATTTCACATCAGGAATTTCGATCACTTTTCACTCGCCCCGATGTGTGTAGACTGTAGTTACGATAGTGTCGTTATTTATTGTGTCTTCTTTTCTCAATATTAAGGTAAACTAACGCTACGAATGAACTTACATTGTAATTCAATATTCAAAATTCTCATTTGCAATACCAGTAATCGAAAGACACAGTAAAAAGATTTTCTGATTACGACATTAATGCTTTAAGCCCACCGGATCTACTGTGCGACAAAAGCGCTCGCGAAATTCAAAACAGCAGCGTCGTATTAGATAATAATTGGTGACGTCACAAAATCAGATATAGTCTATATATACGACCCAAAGCGTCCGGCTTTGGTTCGTTATTAACTGGCAGATTGAGCTGAAATTTGATAATTATATATATAGTCACTCCCATATGAGAACTACACATGCCAATCTACAAGTGCAGACATGGTAGGCGTCATGCGTTTTAACTATCGAATCTCATATCTGGACTCAAAATTTCGGCTAATATAGTTAATATAGCCTGCGCTCTCTACAGCTATATATCGTATAAGTGAAAAATAAGCTATGGTCTGGAAAACAGGAAAAGCGAATATCGAATATCCAACGTCCAACTAACTTCACGCGAATATCCAATGAATATCCAACATCGAACGTCCAACTACTTCACACACCTCATTCTGTTGTGATAATCATGTTTCTTTGGTAAAAAAAACATTACTGTTTATTTATCAGAAATTACCTCGGACTAACTATAAGGACTACACACATATCTTGGATAGTTCAGATGAAATGATACAAACTACCAATTGTGTTGAAGTTTTCGGTAACAAAAGTCAAATTTTACGTTCTTAAAAGGTGGCTGCATAGTAAATTGTCAGTTTGGAATACCGGTAGTGAAATATCATAAATAAGCACAAGGTATGTCTTTATATACTTTATCAAGACAGTATCATATCGCCAATTTCATGTATAGTCTGAGAGCACACTACGGCCATTTCGAATGACTAGTTACGTCTTCGGGGTCAACTTCCTGAAATCTCTTCCAAGGAGAAATATCTCAGCAGAGTCTGGTCGACTGGCGAAAGGTTTCACAACTCGCACATCGTCAAATAACAACCTCATTGTCTTTTCTAGTCTAGATTGTTGGAATCCTTGCCACAACTTACACAAAAGAGTTCCACCGGGTGACAAGTTATTCGTTGAGAATTTCAGTACCGAGAAGCACAGTTCTATGATGCTCCCGTGGTCACTATCCTTGTGTCCTGTGGCGTTTGGTGCCATGTCACTAATAATAACATTGGCCTTGTCTCCTTCCAGAATGTCAGTGATTTTATTCATGGTTTCTTGTGTAGTGAAATCATGATGTGATAGAGTTATCGCTCCTTGTATCGGCGAGATGCCTTGAATGTCAATGCTGATCACCTTCCCAACTGAAAAAAAAATGCCAACAGATTACCGAATTGGACATGCACGGCATGAAAATTATGAAAACTTGAAAAGATGTGCATGATCATATTCTAATGCTCATTTACTAGTAGTCCAATACATATGCAGGTAATTATAAATACAGCAAAAAAAGATCCTCAATTAATAAATAACTTAATAAGTGATACGAAGATGGGTGCCTTGTGGTCAGCAGTGTCAAGAGGTGTCTTTCATCCTGCATGACTCCAAAATTCAGGCAGTTATTGATATAAAATTATGTGATCTATAACTGTTCACATTACAGAAAACCAAGTTGCTATATAATACCGGTACCGTACATGTATATAGGCCTATATACCGATGGGCCGTATATTTATATAGTAATATTTAAACAGCACCGACAATATATATCACGAGTGGACCTTTGTGAGTAGGATATAGCTTAAGTTATAACACTTATTTTGAATATGTACAGGCCTATATCCATATATAACACTGGCCCTGCCATACATTTACCTGCATCCCCGTTACGTAAAACTCTTTGAACTGCAACTTGGGTCCAGGATCCTGGCGCCGCCCCACAATCAATAACAATGTCACCTTCATGGAAAATGTGGAACTTTTCGTCAATCTCCAATAATTTAAATGCACTACGGCATCTGTAGTTTTCCTCTTTAGCACGTTGTATGTATGGATCATTGAGTTGCCTAGCTAACCACTTCTGAGAGCTGGTTGTTTTCCCCTTGAGGCTGGTTGGTTTTGTTTTCCAACAGCAGGATGTGCTGTGAAATCCATGTTTCCACAAATCACGAATTAATTTGTCACATTCTTTTTGACATCTCCAAATGACACTAACAAGTGATAACCGCCTCGTGTTTCCTAGAACAAACATGTTGAAAAAACAGAATAGCACACATATACACGAACATCTGAAAACCACGTGGCAAAGTTTACATCCTGAAATTTGACTGTGGCGAAATCCAAAGTGGGGAATTCCAAATTGTTTCCGTGGTGCTATCCAATGCTGGATTCATCGCGATTGTGCATGTTCATCCTGATGTTCAACAAAATGCCTGCAATTGTAGATATTGGCCAACACTTATATATTGAGAAATGGAATGAATCTGACTATCAATGATCAAATTTGCGCACCACAAATTCTAAACGACTTTCATCGAACACATTGGAAAGGGATTGTTGATACGGCTGCTGGGTATATGCAAGATTCGTACTTTGGTTACGAAAATTTGAACGGCCCTCTTCATATAATACACTCTGTTTTAAAGGTACTCAATCCGATTCGATAGTCGCCATATCATCAGATTCCGACAAAAATATTATTTTTTTTAAATGCCGCTTGTTATCATAATCGAGAAATTGCCCAAAAAATAATGCCAACCACAGTCAACTATTTTATAGAAGAATGCCCAAAACCTGTTATTTGTCGACATGGTGTTCATCGAACTTTTGCCGGTTTGTCAAATATCTGACACTTAATTTAGAGTTATCCATCTTCATCCGTAATTTGGTCCGAGACTGTTTGTCTTCTCGTCGACTGTTTATTGGGACACCTAAATTATCGGTGGTGAAAAATAATAGATTTCACAAATCGATATCTGATCACTCTGAGCTTTGATGGGTGGGTTTCTCGACTCGAATCAAATATAGTTTACTCCCGAAGCCAAGGAAATAGTAATTTGCGAGCGTTAATTCGGGTTATGCATCTTTAAGTTTATTCTTTGGGTTAAAAAACGTTTGGCAATATTTTTGTCCATATTGCACGATGAATGTTTATGTGTGTGTATATTATGTGTATATGTGTATATATGTATGTGTATATGTATATGTATATGTATGTGTATATGTATGTGTATATGTGTGTGAAGGTGTGTGTGTATATGTATGTGTATATATATATATATATATTGATAATTTTGAGACATGTATATTCGATCGATATACAGTTTCATCATTGTGCGGTCTTTTTTCAATCCCGAAATTTGTACTCAATTTCGATGTATACACCAGATTTTTCGATGTTGTAATGACATTTGACCTGTTATCTTCTTTTTTGCTTCATCCTATACATAAAAATGAAAAACCAGAAAAGTTTATTTTTTCAAGACCGCTGTGGATGTTTCGACCGCACAATGATGAAATTATATATCGACAGAATATACATGTCTCAAAACTAACGGGGCTGAAATGCCTTTAACAAATGTTTTTTTTCAATCCCATCATTTTATAGACAAAAGACAACCTAAATCGGTTGAACAAGGAGAGGTGTTAACAATTAAAGCCCCAGATAACTAGTTGTGTCTGACATGCAAAAAGTAGGCAGACCGGATCTGGTCTGGATAATGTTACAGTCTGCATAATGATGGCCAATGGTCCTATATATATATATATATATATATATATATACACAGGAGCTTGGAATTTGGTCAAAATCCCTCTTTTATTGGCAGAACCACCACACGGGACCATAGGACCTATGGTCCCGGGTGGTGGTTCTGCCAATAAAAGAGGGATTTTGACCAAATTCCAAGCTCCTGTGATATATATATATATATATATATATATATATATATATATATATATATATATATATATATATATATATATATATATACCTCATGAGTGCCTTTGCCGCGAGTGGGAATAGTTATATTCCAATGTAGCCACGAATGAGGTAATTCTGGTATTCACTCGAGAACCGCAGGTATTCTGTTTATTAAATGCTAAACAAATTAGCTGCGCTTAATCAATACAACAAATTAGAAATCGAATGACCTGTTTTGATCAATCAGCTGTTCTGTGACCAGTTCACTACGATCTTCTGTAAAATAAGCGTGCACACACAAAAAATAGTCCCCGATGACCCCACCAGAATGAAGTGAAACCATTCGAAATATTCATCAATTTATGAAAAATTACCTCGAACAAAGCAATAGAATTGCCTATCTTCAATAAATGATTTGATTTTTATCAAGCATAAGGAACAAATAACAACACAAAAGGTTCGTTCCATTTAGAAATACTTACAAGTTACAGTGGAAGTTGAAGGCAATGGCAATATTGGCAATGGAGCTGAGGCTGAATACAGTAGTGAGCTTGAACTTGAAGTGGAAGCTGCAGGAACCTGCTGGTCAAATATAGAGTCACTATTCTGAACACAAACTTGTGGATATTTATCATTATATTTAGCTAATTTTTCCAGTAAAGAGTCCCAAAACACATCGCCTTCTACGTCTATTTCAAATCCGTCTTCCATATTTTACTTTACGAATGACGTTGATAATGTAAACAGGCGTCTGTAATGCAGTTAAGGGGGAAATACTCTAAATCTCACGCGCAAAAGTGCAAATAGTCCGTATCGCTTCAGGCGCATGAATATCAATTCAAAATTTAACGGCATTACAAGTGATTCGCCCCGATTGGAGCTAGCGTTTAATATAAGGAAGCTAGCGTGTAATATAAGGAAGCTACCATGTAATATAAGGAATCTACAGTGGAATATAACGTTGGCGCACAGTTGGGCGCTCGACTAGCGAAATATAGCTTTTTACTCGAACATGAAATCAATAGAATTTGATAGGGAAGCATATAATAAATAGAGGATATCCACACTTTTTCAGTGGATATGGGTTATATCTCATGAGTCATGAGTGATGACAAAACATTGAATTTCCACGAGTGGCTTTAGCCACGAGTGGAAATTCAAATGTTTTGTCATCACGAATGAGATTTAACCCATATCCACTGAAAAAGTGTGGATATTCTGTTTATTATATACTTTAGTTACTTGCCTATGACCCCCAATGAATGTCAATACATCAGAAATTTCATCAGTGGAATATCACTTATATCTCACTAGTGGGATATCACTTATATCTCACTGCTAAAACCTTATAATCCATGGGCAATTATATAATAAATATATATGTGTGTGTGTGTGTGTGTGAGGGTGTGTGTGTATATTAGGTGTATAAGTATATGTAGGGGCCTATGTGTATATTATGTGTATATGTATGTCGACGCTGTTAAAGGGACTCAATGCCTTCGAAGTGCATGGGTTCATGCAAAAATAATATAAATTCTATAAAAGTCTGCATAACAACTATCATCAAGAAGCACGTGTGCATCAGGGGTGGCGCCAAGGGGGGGGGGGGGGTCAGGGGGGGCTACAGCCCCCCCCCCGTCGGGGATGGTCAGCCCCCCCGTCGGGGATATCTGCCAAATTCGTCGGGGAGATAAAATTATGCAAAGACGATAAACATTGGAAAATCCGCGACTCGAAACACGTGCACTGGTGATTAACAAATCGACGTGGGCGTGCAGAGTTAATGAATCACATTACCAGAGTTCTATTTTTAGTCCGACAGACTCGACACGAGTCACTCGTGAGACTACCGTGAGTCATATCGTATACTTATTAAATTCGTGCATGGAACTATAGGGTTAGGGTGTCATAGATGCCGTCACCATCCTCGTGTGTGTCGTGTTACATGTATTACAAATTCCACACAGACTCACACTGCCGAATCTTCCCTTTCCCGTTCCCTATGCGTCGCCGAAAAAACAGCCCTGTAATGGGTGTCAAACAAGAAGACCAAATATTATTTGACAATGACGTCATAAAATTCAGAAATGGGATAATCCTCATCCAACTTTGTTCTCTCCTTCAAATAGCTTTCTGCATCAATTTTTCACATCGTATGTTACCTGAACAAATTTACATCTATTATACGCTCCTAAATGATGTTCACGGACTCATGGTTCATCCGTCTTTGTAAGTTGATCCAACTACCTGTGGCGAAAGATTTACGCTGAGTTAACTTAAGATCAATTCCATATTGTCATTACTATTGTATATGCTGATTTATTTTTCCAAATACTCAAGTAAAAGTGACAATTATGATCCCCTAGAACAGTGTGTATGTTGACACCAGAACACTCCAGAATCGATCTCAGGCTATGTATTTTCAAAATTTTCGTGGGGGAGGTCCCCCAAACCCCCCGTGCGAGAGGGGAGACCCCTCTCGCGCTCTCCCCGGGGCTGCCTTCGGCAGCCGCCGATGACCTTCGGTCACCGGTCTAGCCCCCCTGTCGGGGACCATAGCCCCTCCGTCGGGGAAATCCTGGCGCCACCCCTGGTGTGCATGCAAAATATATAGAATTCGTTCTCATTTTCATTATTAATATCTCTCCGATAACGAGAGTAAATATTGGAAAAGGTCAAAGCATTTAAAAGTATTCTGAAAATCATATTTAGACTGAATTATTTTAAAACTAATTACTCTACGCGATCAACGATGTTTGTTGACAGTTCACTGTGCATAGCTTTGTTTACAATGGTTTCAACTCGCAAAATGCGTAATTGGAGCAATCAACAATTAAAGGTACTCAATCCGAGCAGACGCTCCTAAACTGGGGTGCTTGTAATGTGCAATATCCTTAAAGGTATTCAATCCGATCAGACGCTCATATATTACGATTTCTTTGGCTTCGGGGGTAAAACATATTTGATTCGAGTCGAGGAACCCACCCATCAAAGCTAAGAGTGATCAGATATCGATTTTTGAAGTTCGTTGTTTCTCGAGATGTGTAATAATATGTGGCCTAGAACCACGTGGTCAAACGGAGGGTCTAGGACAAAACTGCGGATGAAGATGGATAAATCTAAACTCAAGTGGTAATACGATCAAATTTCGTGATACTTCAGTGATAATACGGCCATATTTTGTTGAACAAAATGCTGATAAATAACAAGTTTTGGGAAATTTTATACCATAGTTGACTGTGGTTAGCATTATTTTGTTGCAATAAATCGATTCTGATAACTAAAGCGTATTTTGAAGAAATGTTGTTGTTGTATCTTGATGGTATGTGGACGGTCCGATCGAATTGAGTACCTTTAAAAAAGGAATACAGTTTATCTATATTTTCATGTTCTTCTTTATGGTGATATTTTCTCGACTTTTATAAATTTTTTGCACGTTTACCCACAATGAGTGCATTAATGAGTCTCTTTGAAGCACCATGTTATTACAGCATTCTTGTAAAATGTTAATTCAGGAAAACGCTCGTGCAATACGACTTTTGACATCATCAAAATTAAAGGGCCACTTAATTTTCGAGTCACCGATCATTTTTTTATAGTGTCTTGATATACGGTTTAAATGTTACAATCTATGCCATAAAATATGATTAAAATATCACCATTTCCAGCGGAGCACGATACTGAAATATGAAGTTTGTGGTCTTTCTCCATTGCAACCAACGCGTTCGTTGCTTAACGATCGTTAATTGGTTGCGCAAGGTTATTAGGTAGGACTATAATACCTTCCACCAACCATAACTGCGGATGCATCTACAGGTGAATCGCCAACTAAAAAGTGCATGTATTATTTCAAGCTCCATAAAAAATTCATTCCCCTTCTACGCAGATCTTGCCGCTGCCGACACCAACACATAATGTGAAGAAATCGCACATTTATTTATTTGAGACTTTTGTAGGTTACAATTCATTCTTCATTATTCTGAGAAAATGAACTGAACTCGAATGAATTGTAACTGACAAAACACTTCAATAAAAATATGTTAGATTTAATTAAGAAAATACACATGACAGCAGCGGTCAGACATAGCGTGGCGACGGGACTGAACTCTGTTTTACAGCTTGGTATTATATATAGGCCTATATATCATTCGGCAAACCTCGTCAGATTCCGTACCGTTTCAGCCATAGAAATCGGATATAAAAAGACATCTTTTTATATCCGATTTCGATGGTTTCAAATATATAGGCAAGAGGTCATATGTCGAGGAGTCCAGAATGAGGCTAAAACTGTATATATAATGTCGATGGCGACGCGTTCCAGTATAAATGCTGTATACCACATGTTAAGTTTTCTCCTTCATTTTAAGGTGGATATTGAAGCAATATATATATATATGCATGGAATTTGGAATCTGTGTCTGCATTGAAGTAGGAAATATAGCTTGAATCTTTTAATATATTTGTGTTGTTGATTTTATTGAAGTTATGTTTATGAAACACAATAAAATTATATAAGTATTATTATTATATAAAAAATATATATAAGACGTGCATGTGCATGTACTTTGAGTAAGTATACATAGATAGTATATATTCGGATTAAGTGGATATTAATTATATTGGCTGTCAACCAACGGCGAGCGTCGTTGTTGGATTTTATTATTTGTGGAGGCATATATCGATAATGCTGATTTTCTTGATCTTATATCGGGTGTTTTTCTTCTCACGTTTCACGCACAACTTGAACTCGCTCATTGACATTCGAATTCCATTCTCGAAGCTTGTCGTCAACGAAAAATATCTCCGAACTAAATCTATGTCTTCAATTTAATCAGGAAACCTCACCCACCCCACTTCTTATCATCCCTTGACTTGCTGAATGTGATCTACTAAATTCACATTCTATAAGTCTGGATGCTATATAAACGAGAAGCCGATCACGATCGGCAGATGTTTAACCCATACATTGGCGATAGTGATCAGCTATTTTCAGCTTGGATCGCTAAAATCCTATTTAAAAAAAAGGGCCAAAACTCCATACCCATGCAAGTTTGAATTATATCTGTATTTTGTGCTGAGAAACTCACATACCAAATTTGGTTTCGATCAGATAAATTTGTTTTCAATTATTGCAGCATGCGTGAATTCTAAGTCGAAGAAGGGCCATAACTCCGTAAACAAAAATTGGATCAAACTCAAATTGGAATTCTATCTGTATTTTGGGCTGAGAAACTCACATACTAAATTTGGTGTCAATCAGATAAATCTGTTTTGAGTTATTGCGGCATGTGTGAATTCTAAGTCGAAGAAGGGCCATAACTCCGTAAAGAAAACTCTGATCAAACCCACATTCGAACTGAAACTTGGGCTGAGAAACACATATATAAAATTTGGTTCCGATCGAATAAAAAATGTTTGCATTACCGCACCATGCGTAATGTGTCTACGGACAGATGGACAGAGAGACAGATGGACGAACGACGAGTGGTCAATCTGGACGTCGACACTATGTGTACCATACTACGGTATGGGTACACATAAAAAGCAAAATAAATTTATCATTCAATAGGGGCAAAGAGTGCGTCAAAATAATCCAATATAAAATGAGATATATCAGATAAAGGGTTAATTTTTAACTACAAAAATCCATGCAAGTGAAGGAGGAGCAACCTGGAGATATAATATAATGATTAAATCAACAATATAAAATAGCATAACATCAATGACCAGGGTTAATAATGTTAACTCTATAAAATTAGGGCTCTGTACCAGGTATGTCACTTGAATATTGCATTGATAGACTATCACGAATGCCCCATTAATTACATTTTGGGGCGCATATACTAGTTGCTCTTTAAAGCAGTTTTTATTTTAAACCTTTCGGACGTCGAATCGTTTTAAGAGAGATGTCGGATAACTAATTATCTGCATAATATAACATATAACTGTTTACAACGTGTTTGTGTTGGATAGTGTTTTTGGCTCGGATTGGCTTCAAAGCTTTGTGCATGGAGTTATGGATCTACAATGGAGAGTAACTTCTGTACTGTGCAGATAGCTTAATTATACTGTCAATTAGGCTCAAAAGAGGAGAAAACACGTACCACCTTTTTGAAAGAAATAGGTTTGTTTAACCTTTGTTTATTTATTTAATGGCAATTTCTTAATTTATCTACAAGCATCGGTATGCTTATCTGTATCTGTAATGTTCCTGTGCAGTATCCAGTGCTTTAAATGACTCCTCGGCGGAGCATTTAAATCAGCCCTCAAGACAAAAACGCATGGGTGACATACATTTAATATCCACCAAATTGAAGGACAGTGAAAGATAGTTTTTATTTTAAACATTTCGAACGTCGAATCGGTTTAAGAGAGATGTCCGACAACTAATTATCCGCATAATATAACATAACTTTTTACAAGGTGTATGTGTTTGGTAGTGTTTTGGCTCGGATTGTCAGTGGCTTCAAAGCACTGTACATGGAGTTATGGATCAACAATGGAGACTACATATATTTAAAGGTACGTGGCACGGGTTCATTGGAATAAATCACTTCTTTCTTTCACTGTCCTTCAAGTTGGTGAACATTAAATGTGAGTGACCCCTCCGTGCTTGCCGTGAGGGGTGTCAGACCGGTTTTCCGAAGACCTATTACTACGAAGGCACACAACTCCGAAGACCCGATTCTCCGACGGCCCACAACTCCGAAGACCCGATTCTCCGACGGCCCATAACTCCGAAGACCCGATTCTCCGACGGCCCATAACTCCGAAGATCCGATTCTCCGAAAGCCCATAACACCGAAGGGCCGATTCTCCGAAGACCTATAACTCCGAAGACCTATTACTCCGAAGGGCCGATTCTCCGAAGACCTATAACTCCGAAGGCCCGATTCTCCGAAGGTCCGATTCTCCGAAGATTTTGTTTTATCGGGGTATTATCGTTTACTAAATAGTGTACAGTCCAGTGGCGAAGCCAAGGGGTCCCAAAATTCCCACTGCCCCCATTAAGCCTCTACTTGCTATTTCAGACAATATGGGCCCCTCCCAAAACATGTCCAATGTCACGTAAACGCCCGGAAATCGTTCATGTGGCATCAAAATATTCAAACTTTTCCTACTGCCCCCACCTAAATGGGAATCCTGGCCCACCACTGACTATACACCAGATACTATAACGTTACGTTGGCCCATGAGATGCCAGAGTAAAATGTACAGGGGTGAACGGGGAAGAACTTGTCGCCCCTGCATGTGCATGTTAGGCTACTCTGACATTCTTGCAGCGTTTCGTTATAATATACCCGGTGCACACCAGTGGCGGAGCCATGGTTCCCATTTAGGGGTGCACATTAATTAGCATATGTGGGGGATATGTGGGGGATATATCATGCATATGATATGCCGAAAGCATATCACGAAGGCCTGATTTGGGGGAGCGCATACATGTGAGGGGTCGCCCCCAATCGTCGGTCCGGGGGCTCCCCTGGGCAGGAACACTGTGAATATTTGAATGCCTAGGAGGGATTTCCTGACGTTTACATGACATTTGACATGTTTTTTTGGGGCGGTCTTCCCTAGGGCCCCATTGACCCCGCCACTGGACTGTACACTATTTAATAAGCGATAAAACATGATCTTCGGAGAATCGGACCTTCGGAGAATCGGACCTTCGGAGAATCGGCCCTTCGGAGTTATGGACCTTCGGAGTTATGGGCGTTCGGAGTTATAGGCCTTCGGAGTTATGGGCTTTCGGAGTTATGGGTCTTCGGAGTTATGGGATTTCGGAGAATCGGGACTTCGGAGTTATGGGCTTTCGGAGAATCGGGGCGTCGGAGAATCTGACCTTCGGAGAATCGGACCTTCGGAGTTATGGGTCTTCGGAAAAACGCTACGTAACCCCTTGAGGGCTGATTGAAATGCTACGCTGCATGAGGAGTCATTTAAGCATACCGATGCTGGTAAATAAATTAAGAAATTTCCATTAAATAAATAAAGGTTAAACATATATATAGGGCCTATATATCGTATATATACACGACGGATTCTGACTGCATGGCCTAACTGGATCCCGATGTACAATTTAGTCATGCAATTTTATTTACATTTTTTCTTCCAAATTCACGTTTCCCGAGTAAACGCGTAGCAAAGCCAAGTAACGAAGCTGCATGTAGGTTGAACGTTGAAATTGACCCCCTCCCCCCGCAAAAAATAGTTGTTTACCTCCTGTAATTCATGTCATATGAATTCACTATAACATGTCCACATGCAGGTGAATTACATTGCTCTATATATTTCAGTCGGTCTCATAATTATACTGCTTGAGTATAATACCATTATAAAGTTCTTATAAATATTCTTATATATATATAATCCTATTAATTACGTGTAGCTGCATATATTATCCTTCAACTTGATCCTGGATTCCGTGCCATTATTATATCCATAATCCGGGGGGGGGGGGGGTTCATGCATGGGGGTTGTTATGTATCTGTATATCGTATAGCACCTATATATATATCTTAGCCTTGCGACTGTGACTGCATTGGGTGGACTAAGAGGTTTCCGATGTAATAGTGGCACGTATATGCGTCGTCTCCCAGCTGTTCCATTCCAAGATTGTGCGGACGAAGAACGAATTTGCATATTGGTATATATAGCTGTTTGTTCTTATTGTCATGATACCCGCCGAATGCAACTGACAATGTTAGTCGGTCAAAAGCTCTTTACAGAGCTTGTGTTTGTATAATGTTTTACCTCCGGCTTTGAAATAAACTTTATCTTATCGTATCTTATCTTATATGCAGGCTGGTCCGGTCCGTCCACCAGAGACGTGGCGACAGGGGGAGTTTGGGTGGGGGGGGGTGTCTGACCCCCCCCCCCAACTTTGGTTTAAATTTTCAACAGTTGGAAATTTTATAGCTGCCAAAACATTAGTTGGAAATTTCACACCAACAATAGGTTGAAAATTAATTGTTTTTGGACCAATATTTGCATATTTCCCTATATTTTTGGTCAATATTTTGGACTGAAATGGTCTTCAGTTGGAAATTTTCCAACCTTATAGGGGGGGGGGGGAGGGGTGTGTGACAGGTTGGAAATGTTCAACACTTGGAAAGCTTGTGTCCTGGTCCCTCCCACGTGGGCAGTCAAAAACTGCTAGTTAAATTAATAAAACAATATCGGCATACGGTTGGTCAACATTGTCATTGGAATTGTCAGCAGTTGGAAATTTTCCAACCTAAGTGGGGGGGGGTGTCAGGTTTGAAATGTTCAACTCTTGGAACTTAGGAATGCTTGATCGAGGCTAGTCTAGATGCTAGGATTTTGCGATTTTCTTGTTCAGATTTCAAAATTTTCGCACACCCGGCCGAACCACGGTAGCCCCGGTGTGTCATTGCCACCCCCCCCTCCCGTGGCCAATACAAAACTGCTAATTAGTTTAACAAACAATATTTTACTACATTTGGTCAAACTTGTGGACTGAAATAGTCATCAGTTGGAGAATTTTCCAACCTGAGGGGGAGTATGAGGTTTGAAATTTCCAACACTAGGAAAGCTTCAGTTGAGGCCAGTCGAGATGCTAGTATTTGCGAGTTTCTTGTATAGTTTTCAAAATTTTCTCACACCGGGCCGAACAACCATGATCAGCCCGATGTGCCCTAAGCTGGTCTGTTGTCCGTAGCCGTGTGTATTTTTCTGGAGTTAGACCACTAGGTGTTAGGATTTATGCAATTTTTCAGGCTAAATTATCTTAATGTTCTCATATCGGGAATATAGAACCATGGTTTATGAATACAGGGTATTAGGCATGTGGCGATTGTGTGCTGAGGCAAATGAATTATGCAAAACTTGTTTGGTTTGATTATGATTAGGGGGGGGGGGGGGGGTGCCGTTGGAATTCCCCAAGGTGCCGACCCAAACGGAGACCCTCTGGGCACGTCCCTGCCGTCCATGTCTGAAGCCCGTTTATAAATTTCCCGCCAATTTGAATTTCGTAATCTGCAGTCAACTATCCATTGGTTACGAAAATATTTCCCCCGTTATCATTTATGGGCGTCGCACAGGTCATTTCAACAACAAGAAGCGTTCAACTTTAATCATGGAATTTGATAACACTTGATGACACTTAGATTTACAAACACTGTGAGAATGTTTTGAGTATATATATATAATAACAGGGATTTTATTTATTTTAACGAGAAACTTTGTTATCAGCATCTTGCCTTTTTTCGTGGCAATGCCAATGGTTTGTTGCAATTTAAAAAAATCAAATTCGCCGATAAAATGATAAACATCATAAAGACGGCCGTCGAGCGCTCTTAGTTCCATCCACAAACATGACTTAATATAAATTTTGGCAACAAACACTCACATACATGCTCAACCTCATAATTTTAACATCTTCAATGATCTTGCAATCGATTGAGTCGATGCGTAATAACTTGAACAGGTCTGGGTGAACTATAATCCGTAAACCTGACATTTATAATCAGAGCAAAGTGTTTAGCTCTGTTTTAATATTTGGGTCCACCAACTAGGTGAACTATCGATCGATATTTAATAGCCGATATTGCGATAAGGCTAAAATAGACCACAGTCCTAGGAATCACTGACACTGTCCATGTAATATTAAATTTGATTAATTTAAAATATAACAAATAGATATATTACCTCTACTATATAGATATAACTACGGCAATATCATACGACTTCCCCGTCGAGGAAATTTGTTGCCCAATGTTTTGATTTTTTCAAAGAAATATAACTCTAACATACCCGTTATTTCGTAAAAAATCACCTTTACGAAATAACGGGCATACCAAAAGAATGACACCACAAAGAGACGCGTTTCAAAAACACTATACGAAAAAACACTTGTAGGGTGGGTTGGCTTGGGGGAGGATGGCGGCACATTGAAACAAACTTCAGCCCAAAATTTACTCGACGGGGAAGTCGTGTGAGATTGCCATAACTACCAGTTAGGCAACATCAGATTTTGTTATTATGCAAACGGTGAACCATTCTCTGATTGGCTGATACGGGAACGGGAAGATTCGGCGGAGGGAAGTTTCGGCCATGTATTTTTCGGCGGAGGGAAGATTCGGCAGGGAAGATTCGGCGGGGAAGATTCGGCCAGTCGTTTGATCTAACTAATTAGTGGATGGATTACGGCTTATGTGGGACTAAGCTTGTGTGCGCACTTATTCTTTGTTGTAACAATAACAACTAAGTAGAGCCTAGAGGGATTATAGGGTCTTGATTAACTCATTTTTAGTAATGACAGATTTTATTAGACTTATTATAATGTACGAAGGTTGTACGAAGACATGATGAAGATGTGATATGGTGAAGTCAATTTCATTCAACTATATAGTCTAAAATTCGTTGATGCGGTAAAACAAACAACTGATCAGTCCTAACTGAAATGCACTCAGCAAACATATCTAAACAAACATCGAATAGTTCTCACTGAGATCATATCAGCATCAGAAAGACGACTCTGTTTATTCTACCGACTGTTATGTAAACACTTGGTGCCAACGTGAACAGAGTGTGAACAACTGTCAAAATTTTTATTCGTTTTCTCATTAAATCTTCATTAATCATAATTCCTTATAGTGTTCGAACGTGATATTTGGATTTACCACGTAATTTGTAAGTAATAACTTCAATATATTCATAATAAACTTACCTTATCATAAACCTAAAATATGTCAAACAAACTAATGACAAAACATCACAAAAGTAATAACAAAAGTAATAATAAAAGTAATTTATTCTTGTAAAATATTCACTCATAAAACATACAAATAAACTTACCAGTTCTAAAATTATCTCAAACAAAACATCATAAAAGTAATAGCTTCATTTAATTTAATTTATTCATGTAATATATTATTAAAAAATATGTCCACATAATTCACAAAACTTAAAACATAAAATCTCCCGTCCCAATATATTGGTATAAACCTAAGAAAATTTGGTCGATAAAACCAGCCGAATCTTCCCTGCCGAATCTTCACGGACCCGCTGATACCACTCACTGTGATCTATCACTAAAACGAACAATTCGATTTTTCGTTCGAAAAAAATGCATTTATCTCCCCACATTTGACATGTGACAATTAAGTTAATTGTTCTTAATGCGCTCGTTGGGTCATATCAACTCTACCTTGTCTCAGTTGTACATAAATTGTGATTTTCCATCCAAATATCCACATTGAATAACTGTCAGCTATAATCTAGTGACGTAATTCTGCAAAACTGTTAAAAACAGGAAGTTATCAATCCAGTTCCCTATTACACATTCCTGTTTTTAAAATTTGCAGCCAAACCCAGCACGAGTTATCTCCCATTGCCCCTCTTGAGATGCGGAGCTAACCGGGAGCTTGGAATATAAAATTTGCTTTCACATCTCAAGGTATCAACCACCCCTAGGGCCCTACTTGAAAATATATACATATATTAGTTTGAGATGGTCATTTCTACATTTCTCTAGTAATGAGAATGAGTTAAAATGTGTACTTAGTAGTGTACAGCAGAGCCAGTTTTAACACACCCGATGTCTGTTTACTCACATCCGTAATCCCTTTTATTCGGATTATCACCGGTTGGCTATACGCGAACAAACTATTTACAGATTGGGTGGTTTTCTCAGAAATGATTAGGAATCCCCGACAGTTAGACTTGAATGAATATTCGAGGAACTAACAGACATTTTCTGGTAAGTGGGGCAAAGATAGAAACAATCTGAATACACCAGCATTTCAAGAAAAAAATACGGAATATGATGATATAAACTCAGAAAGCGGGAATGTTTGAGTGGCATAAAAGTTTGTACTCTTGTAATTTCGTTCAAATCATCTACCAATGAAAATGCAGAACACAAAATTTTTACTTGCAAAACTGGTCTTTATATTAATATAATAACATAATATAATATATTGATTTAATATTATTAAATAATATTTTATTCAACTAACAGTGATTCCTAGGGACTGTGAATAGACCGATTGGTCTTTCACATCCAGCATGCATCTGGGATAAGGGGAGTCACTCTAAATTGTTCTATAATTATCAGCTTCGGCACTTTCCCCAATCACTGTATATATATCATTCGGCGTATATACCTCTATTTTTTTGTTATGCGTCTAAAAGTAGGCTACTTAGTGTGAAATATATTCGAAAGATATTGCACAAGGTTCCCAAAGTGATTTCCAAAGTTACAATGGTGAGAAACACACTATATAAAAGTGGCCATGGTATATTTTGAACTTTGTTATATGGCATATAAATATCTCATGTGCGTATTATTATTAATAAAAAATTCAGTGATGAAAGTATCAAACCAATCAATGATCAGTATGTTTCACTGTTGTCTACAACTATGGCTGCTCATTGGAATATGGTGTGAAGTTACTCTTCTAAATCTTTAAATTAATAAGATATAGGCCTAATCATGTTTTACCGCATACATTCCAGCTTTAAATAACATATAACTTATTTTCAAAGGATAATAAGTTGGCTTCGCCACATAAAATTTAGTCTTTTCCTGATGTGCTTTGCGTATAATTGCGACTATATGGTACGTGTAGTATCTATAAATTTTATAGGCTGACAGAGGTATATATGCTGATTGGCGTATATTCAGCAATTGGGGAAAGTGTCGGACCTGATTATTGTTCAACCAATACTTTGAAAAAAATTAATTATGATTTCTTTTGAAACTAATGAAAGACAAGGAATAATTAATTTCTGAGATTGAAAATATTCATTTAATACCGGTATTAACATATACAAATCTTCAGTATTCAATTTCAGTATTCCAGAAATTTAGAGTTCCCTCTATTACAACAGTGAACACTGTCACAAGAGTGTCAGGAAGACCAATCGATATATTTTAGCATGATCAGGCTATTATAGATCGATCGGTGGTTCACCCTGACCTGTTGAATAAGTCATGTTCTTCTTCTTCTGGCAATCTGTCCATCCATGCAGGATATATGGTAACCTTGCTGTGAGTGGTAGTTTATTCAACCTATTAACTATGTACATTGTACAGCTAAAAAATACTTTAATTAATATGTTGAAGACGCGCATATAAATATTTAAATAAGGTTATATTAAATTAAAAGCACAGGTTGATTATTACATTACAATCTCGGATGGAGACTTGTCAACTATTATTATTATAGGGATGGGTATGTGACATTACAGTAATGTCCAAAGTAATTGACCACTTAACCACAGTATAATTATGGGTATTTTTTCAGGATTTAGTCGGAAATATGGCTTGTTGCCATTCATCGGAAAGCTCTCTCCTCGAGTAATAGCCTCCCTGAGAGCTTTCCGATGAATGGCAACAAGCCATATTTCCGACTAAATCCTGAAAAAATACCCATAATTCTGCTGCGGTTAAGTGGTCAATTACTTTGGACATTACTGTATCTCCCGATTTTTAAAGTCCTGATATTAATACAGTAACTTACACTCAATTACAGATGGTGGTGTTCCATCTGTGATATCTGCATTTGATGCTGAATTATAGCAAATGTAATGATTCATTGAGTGTTCCAGGCCTTGCGAGTGACGCAAAGAAATCTTGATCAGACTGACACTGGGGACAGATGGTTTAGAATAAATAATTTCTAGAATATTACAGTGTTGTAATTGTGCATCGCATGCGGCACGTTTACTCTACAATTTACGTAAAATAATGAGGGAAATGTCAGAAATGGATCGATCAGTCCAATGCTGTCACTGTGCGATAGAGCCCGAAGCCGCCATCGTATGCCGCCGCCGCCAGCCATATTGGCCACAAGCCACCGCCAGCCATATTATTTCTAACGCCAGCCACATTTAAAAATCTCGCCGCCGGAATTGTAAAATGGCTGAGCCATGTGCATGGGCTTATATGTCAAGCACAACTGTACTGTGAATCGCAAAGAACTAAACCGCATTGCCTAATATTGGCATACTCGCATGGTTTTTTTTATATTATCAGAACACCTGGCCCCTTAATGTGGAATAGACTATCCCAATGCATGCTTTCATATAACTGAATGGGCACATCCATTCGGTATTGAAAGGGTTAAAATATAAATTGTTTATATCGACAACACACAGTCTCGGACATCACTGGCATTTGTCAATATATACACATAAGAATAGAAAATAGTTTGAAATAGTATATATCATTACTATCCGGTTTATCATTCAATGATGCATGCATATATCGCAAGATGGCAGTGATGATGGCAGTCTGAAGTCGACAGAAGTCCCAATGTAACTACTTATACCGATTAGATGGGAAACTACATAGTATATCCATGCCAGTCCTTCGTGAATTTCGCCGTAATGGAAAAGCCCAACATAAAAAGATTACGTGTGGTCTGGAATTCTACGGGTTCACCACAAACGCTAAAAAAACGGCATCTATAACCGATAACAGGGGATTAGGAACATTTCGGAAACGGAAACGGAAATACGCTGAATGATAACATCTCAGCCGGCTGAGCCGCCATATTTCGTCAGCCACGAACGTCGTGACTGAGCCGGCTTAGCTAGCTAACCAGCCACGAAAATCGGTTGAGCCAGCCATGAAAACTATTTGTCGTGGCTTCGGGGTCTACTGTGCGAGTAAACAATGTTGTGGCTTCGAATTCCCTTTGGTTCATGTACATGTATGATTGAGCATCACCCTACTTGGTGGAGTAAAAATAAAGAGCGGTAAAATATCTTCTGCAGAGAAAATTTATAACATGTACTGTTGCGCCCAAAGCAAGCCCTGTGAAAGTATTGATAATAAAACATCAAGTGTGTCATCATCATTATTTATTCTGATCATATAACTGTAACACAGAATGTCAGTGGGTTTCCCTGAGATACATGTATGATCTATAATTAAAAAATTAAACGAGCCTTTCCTTGCGGAAGGCGAAGTTTGATTGTGATTCTATAAGATATATAGAGTCACTGGAGGATATCAAATGAGATGTCACCACGCATGCGCCAATCACCATTCAAAGCCAAAATTTGGAGTGTAAACTACACTACCAAGTTGAAAACCATAGAATTAGTTCCATCCCATGAAAAGCAGGGAGGGAGGGAGGCATTTGATATCCTCCAGTGACTCTATATATCTTATAGAATCACAATCAAACTTCGCCTTCCGCAAGGAAAGGCTCGTTTAATTTTTTAATTCTATTACGACATATGACGTCACTTCCGTCATATCAAATGAGACTTTTAAAGCTAACACGACAAATTTTGCAACCATAATTCAACAGAACAAAGTACATGGTATATGTTGCCTTACATATGATGCAAAACACGATAGTTGATAATAGTTTTGTTAAAAAATCTCACAAAAGGTCCTGGAAAATGACCAAATGTCCTAGACGATGATGAACCGGTCTGGTGCAAAAGAACGTCAATAGGATATTGAACGTGAAGCACACAACAAACAGTGGCACCGCACATCACAGGTGAACGTAAAACTTAGAAACAGCGATCCCAGAGACGAGCAAAACGCCCCAACAGTTAAACCACAGACCATAGTACTACGATGCTTGACAGCGCAGTAGGTCATGCGTCTAAACGTACCGTACGTAACTCAGAAAACTGTTCAGTACATCGACGAAGTCCTTGAAAACTACTCATTTAAGGTTCAATAACCACACAGCGATTCGTCATCATATTTGAATAATACACTATGATACACATGCAATAGGCCAGCTGCATAATCATAATGTAGGAAACGGATGGTCCTATCAATAACATATATACACATAAAGTGCACATGTACACTCAGTACACTCGGTATTATCAGCCATGTTCACTGATGATGAAATCATCGTCAGGAATTATCGTCAGATATGGAACAATTAAGCCTGACCTCAAACCTTTGTTAAGGCTTTGGAGAAAAGCACAAAAGCATAACGTATCGCGGTCAGTAATATGTCAGAGATACTTGATAAAACTTATCTGAACATGATACATGCATGATCAAAGTATCCGCCTGCATATACAGGTGGAGAGAAAGAACAAACTGAATTTCCTTACTCAAATCCACTCATAGCGTGAAACCACTATAGAGAAGAGGGGAATCAATGCACCCCCCCCCCCCTTTTTCTGGATGAAAATTTTGCCTACAGCATGTGAGAAAACCAGTATAATGTATACTTCGATATACCCATCCAGAAAAACGAAGGTTACATTGGTATGTAAAAATGCATATTAAGTAAAGTATTATGCAACGTTGTATAGGAAATAAGCAATGTACTGAATAGATATAGAATAAGAGCCTTCGCAGAAGGTATACCGGTATAGTCATAACTAAACCCAATCATGTAAATGCGTCATTGCTTGTGTCAAATCCAGATACTCCAGTGGTGAAATACGCTCATAGACACATTTCTGTATTGTGTCAACTTCGCATGACAAGAATCATATTGAAAATATTTTGATTCCGACAAATGTTATAACATCTGAAAAGCCAGTCAAAACCTCAGATCGGCAGTGATAGTTTACATTTTATGTGGGTACATGTAATGGGAAACATGAAACTATAGGTAATAGCACATGTACACAAACCCCATGCTAAGCAAATTGTGTGGATTCAATTTGCGAACTGTCTGAAGTTTAAATTAGCTGTGAAAACCCTAAGCACACATCTCACGATGAACGCAGAATTATCTACGTCAAATGCAACCAAACACCAAACTCATTTACGAGATTTAGTATTGCCGCAGCCAGAAAGATAATGGGCTGACATTGCCAATGCAAACGTGAGTTTCAACGTCCCAAGTATATATATAGACTTAATAAAAGTCCATTATTTAATCAAGTTCTGTCCCTGGACGAACCGGGTAGATATAAATCGGCCATAGTCATGTCACGAAATAAATAGACATACTATAAAACTGTTGACATATACATCAATGTTAATATGGACAGTGCCAGTCATTGAATGCGGTGCAGAAAGCATGGCATAAATATATTCATCTGGGCAGGATTCTTAACTGCAGATGAAACAAAAACTGATGCACAGTGTAAATACCGGTACGTAGTGTAGACGGTAGCATGGCCTATGTGATGTCCTATACATGTAATAGAACTTGAAGTCAACTTAGTACAACAAAGATTCATGTTGAAGACAAATCAATTGGTATCATTGACTCAGACATATATAATAATCTGATAAGTGACAATAACTAACAACCAAACAAGATTGTAGATTCGCAAGTTGGGTGACTCTGAAGTACCCAGACCAGGCGAAAAAAGCCACAAATACTATTACTAATAGTGGAAACAACTCAAGTTTCTGAATTTTTTTAAAAAACCAGACCCCAATAGCATAAAGCATCAATACCCGATATTACAGGGTACACACCAACCCACACATTGTATGTACTCCCTATATATAGATAGTAAAGTTGACATTTATCTTCGGTGGTTTGTAACACATGCAACTATCATGCACTATTAAGTTAACAGGTCGGAAAAAATCGTGCCCATGCATACATGTAAGCTAATAAACACTGTACATGTATACTGATTAATCAGTCAGATACAATTAGGTTTTATCTTTAAGATAGGTAAGTGATAACCAGCCATGGATTAAGTTGGTTTGACACTAGTAAGTCATGTGTTCCTACCAACCAATATGGAATATCGAACCATTGAGACCAGATGTAAATGAAGATACATATATCATACATGCGTCGTTATCGACGGTATAAACTTGTCGCAGACCAAGCAGGTTAAACATGTTATACTGGTCAGTGGTCACAACAGACCTGAGAATATAATGCATATGAAAAATACACTAAATGCAGACTGTTCAAGTATAAGTTGACTCTGTTGAGTTAATTCCAGTAATAGTTGAGAACAGGACCTGTTTCAAGTTCAAATGGTCAGGATAAATATGACAGTATATGCTGCATCTAGCAGCATTGTACATAGTGTTTGACGATCATGCCATAAGGAGGCAAATATAATTAAACACGCTAAAACCCCCATCAACAAAACTGCTGCAGGTGAAAAAGGTGAGGTCCGTGGTACAGAATGACAGTATGACTGTTGTGCATATGTACATGTAGATATGCATGCATATATATTATGCCGATAGTGTCAGATAGTACGAGCATAATTATGTAGATGTCTATATCTACAAAGTCCAGACTTCAAAAGACCTGAACCTCTCATAAAATGATTTAAAATCATTATGTTATATAAAACATAGAACTTTAATGAATGCTAGAAACGTATTTTGTAATATAGTATAAAAACTAACATGTGCATTTGAACAAAATGTGCGACTGCGCACTACACAGCTCCAGTGAGCATACATATAATTCTTAATAAATTTGTTAAACTGGGATTAACAATAACAGTCTCGCGAGTTGTGGGTAAAACAAAAAAGCCCACATTGACAACTTATGATGAGTAAAACAACATTGGAAAGAAAACCCATCACGGCTAAGTATTGTAATCTAGTTATCAACAACACGAGCTCGTCAAGTCTGGTAAATAACGTTACGAAACATGTGCGTAATTATGATCCACAACGGAAACAGAATGAATATTATATCATTCTCATCGTAGCCAGTAACTGTTGTATCAACAGACGAAACGTTGTGTAATATAGGCCACAAAAGCCACGCACATTGATTCGTCCAATGTCTTAACAGATTACACGCTTCGATGCATCAACGATAGCGCGAGTACCTACATGCACTTTAAGGAAAGGTCACGAACCAAGGTCAACTGCCCGTTCACATCGTTGACACATAGTCAGCAAAGAAGTTATTATGCCAAATATCCTGGACCCTTTCCGCAAAACTGAGGGCATGGCCCATACAGCCATGTGAAAAGCAGCTGTCAAGAGCCGACAACAAGTGACTCGATTATAGTGAGTGCAATTTTTCCCTGTATAAAAATCAGGTCACCAATTGACCTAATTCAGACAATTTTGCAACAGCAATTATGTCGTCAGAATTTACCAAGACTTTGTGTCCGCTGACAAAAAAGCCAGTGAAAACTCAGGTAAAAACAATTACACAAAAACAATGGTAGTGAATTTAAAACACTCCACGTATCCTGAACAAAAGGCATCCGCCATTTTGTTTCGGATAAACGGCAAGTCGAGCAAATCTTAAACCAGATTGCCGCTATCAAAATAACTAATTTACCAAGACGAAGTCTCAAGTAAGTTATTTTTATTATGTACTATTCCGTGCTACTAACGTAACCACAAGAAATTATGTGTCGACGAGTTATTCACAACTCGAGACAGTACATAAAGAAATGCTTCTGAACAAAAGGCATCCGCCATTTTGTTTCAGATACACGGCAAGTCGAGCAAATCTTAAACCAGATTGCCGCTATCAAAATAACTAGTTTACCAAGACGTAGTCGCAAGTAAGTTATTTTAATTATGTACTATTCCGTGGTACTAACGTAACCACAAGAAATTGTTTGTCGACGAGTTATTCACAACTCGAGACAGTACATAAAGAAAGGTGATCGGAGATCGGACAAAAAACACGTCCGCACACTAGCTAAAAGCTGGGTGAAAGTGATTGGCGCATGCGTGGTGACATCTCATTTGATATGACGGAAGTGACGTCATATGTCGTAATAGAATATAATTTAGGCTTAGATAATTGCATTTCACTATATACATATAGAGTAATGCCCTAAGTAATTGACTCCTTAACCACAGCAGAATTATGAGTAACTTTTCAGGATTTTGTCGGAAATATGGCTTGTTGCCATTCATTGGAAAGCTCTCGCTGAGAGCTTTCCGATGAATGGCAACAGGCCATATTTCCGACTAAATCCTGAAAAGTTATCCATAATTCTGCTTTGGTTAAGTAGTCGATTACTTAGGGCTTTACTGTAACACTTTATATTTTCCAGCACTTATTTACATTCCAACATGAGAGGGTTCAGGATGATGCGCTGTAATATCCCACACTGGGTTACAACAGCAGCAATGTCTGCCGAGACAGGACAGTTTGGCTGCCCTTTGAGTCAAGTTCGATACTTTTCCTCAGGTCAGTTCTATATTTAGAATCTGCTTGTGACAAAGAAGTTTGGAAAAGTAGTTGGCAACCAATATTTAGTGTAAATTAGAGGAGAATTTCCCTATTTACATTCAAAATTTTAATCTGAAATGGAAAATGTTAGGCTGGACAATTCGTTCCAAATCATACATGTAGGTTGGGTTTTCATTGCGGTAGGGTCCTGCGAATTGGAGATTTTGATCGAATCGAATATCGAATCGAGTCTACGTAATCGAATCGAATATCGAATCGAATATCGAATCGAATCATACCTGTGTGTTGCATTCTCAATTAGGCATTTAATGTCAATGATTAGACGATTTGAGAATCGTTCTATGAACTTCCATGAAGTTCCATCATAACTTGTGTGGCGATCAACCATCGTTCCCGATACTATTAACTTCAATTGAGAATTGTCGAGAGAAAAAAACCAGATTAAATGTCCATGCGGTCGTAACGACGATTAGATATATAACCACTAAACGGATTATAGGAATTAAAATCACGCGCAATTTGTAGAGTTTGCATGTACATGCACAATTGCAAATCGGCACTAGGAAACACCCGTTTTTACGGGTGTCAGTCAACCCGTACCCTGACCAATTCGTACCTTGCTGTTTTTCAGCAATCCATGGGGTCAAAACTGTGGTATTTCAACTAAATAACGGACATACTATAAACTTGAAGATGCAACAACAGTCGCAGGTTAGCCTGTTATGTAGTGCTGGATGCTTAGATGTCTTTTTTCCCAGACGCTTGCGATTTATATACCACATTGCATTCATCACACATGTACATGTAAGTTCCTGCACTACATGCAGCTTTTATCATGTTTAAAATAAACATGAATAACGGACGACAAATTGTCAAGTTTCAAGGAACGCTCCGAAACTGAAAGTCAACTTCAAAAGAAAACACCGCCACACGCACTCTACGACGCCGGGAGCACGTGTTGTTTACATTCTCAGCGATATTACAGAACGCGGAGTCTGAGACGTATAGACGGCGGATAACGCTAGCGGTTGCTCAGTCTCATCGCTATTATCATTTACGCGTGTCGTCGGTCCATCGGCGATCTCTGAGCTTTTGGCTACCATGTTCAAAGCTAGAATTCAGATGTATTTAGTCGTCCTATAGTGGCTAATTACTGGCTATACTTATATTTAATAGCATGCGAACATTCGCGATGTAGAATAAGAATTATAAGGTGCATATATTCATAATTTTGGGAATTATATGGCACTTGTCCGTAAACAGCTTACTTTTTTGTCAGTGTATATTCGAAATTTCGAGTTGGCAATTTCGAATCGAATTCGAATCGAATTTGACTTTCGAATCAAATCTCGAATCGAATATCGATTATTCGCAGGACCCTACATTGCGGGTGTGGTGTGCAATTGAAAATTCAGAGTTGGACACCCTTCCCCAGCAAAGCCACTCTAGCCACATACCTGTCTGCATCTGCTTCACAGTCATGAAATATCTATCATCTAGTATTTATCAAGTATGTGCATGATTATTTCGTCCTCCGGGTGTATTATCAGCTACAGTTTCCTGGCAATCTATGGGGTTTTATTTATAGAAATTTAGATTTTTGGGACGCATTAAAAGTTGTACTGCGACCCCGAGTCCGGTAAAAGGTGTAGTTGGGAATTTCAATTTTGTTTATTGTCGTTTACATTATTATTTCATTATTATTGTCTCTCGAGACATGATTGATTGACCCGTGGTTTGTTATTCACATGCCAAGAAGTGCAAGGGGATTAATTCTAACGGGAATTCGCTCGTTAACCATTAGCGCGCTGCGCGTTATGTGTTTCTATTGTTCTTTAACCTGCTTTGTTGCATTGTTATTTGAACATCTTTCGTTTATTTTCATGTGACATAAATCTGAATGCTATCTACTATTATACTGCACAGGGATTTGACGATTGCATAAGAAATTTAATTTGAACATGAATCCTACGAGGTGTTTGTTTATATCGGTGTTTAACATGTTATTTAATATCGTTTAGTGAACTTTTTCATTTAGTTATATGCGACAAATATTGACATGTTATATTATAATTGAATTGGGATGGTAATTGTTAACCAATTCCCACGTTACTCCTTTGTGCTCTTTGTAAATATTGACTTTTCATTTCTTTGTATGCGGAATATATCAGAGCTATGAATAGAGATGTTATTAAGAAAAGTTCCAACACTAACCCTTCACATTGGTTGTTTAACATACAATGTGGCCTAATTCTAAACATCATATATCAGAATGCTATATGAATTGAAGAATGTTCAGAAATTACCCCCCCCCCTTTCCTGTGACCATGTTTTAATTGATCCTCATGGGGGAGGGGGCATATTATAATTAATCCTCATTGGACCATATTTTAATTGACCCTCATGGGACTATATTGTATTTCACCCCAGTGGGACCGTAATTTAATCAACACTGATGACACCATATTTTTATTTTAATTAACCCTCATAATGGGACCATATAATTATTCTTTAATTAAGTCACATTACCATAGTTTAATTGACCTTAATGGGACCATATTTCAATTACCCCCCCCCCCCCCCCCATGGGTCCATATTTTTATTAACCCTCATGGGGACGATATTTTAATTAACAATCAAGGTACACTTTTAATTAACCATCATGGGACCATATTTTTTATTAACCCTCATAGGACGATATATTAATTAACCCTCATGGGACCATATTTTATTTAACCGTAATGTGACCATATTTTAATTTACCCTCATCGGACCATATTTCAGTTAACCCTCTCTGTGTGTGACCATATTTTAATTTACCCTCATGGAACCATACATGTATTTTAATTAATCCTTATGAGAGGTCATATCAGGAGTGCATTACCTGAGGCCAATCTTAGATCAGCAATATGCCCTCCTAGGGTGTATACTGCCAAGTATATCTGACACTGTCGCAGGAAGTGGTGGACTAAATGTGATTAAAACATACTCGGTATTTGTGTAATTGAATACTAAATGTGATTACAAACGTGCTCGTACTTGAACCATGTTACGAAGATTGCAAATTTTTGCCCGATTATTATTCTGCATGCTATTTCATGCGCTACACAGATCACAATTTCAAATGAAATTAGAAAAAAATATCACATATAATCAATCAACTACATAGGCATTACCTATATACAGATTTTTCACAATCACCACATTAAAGTTGTTATATTGTATTTATCCACCGCTCACTACCTCTAGTGCCTACATAAAGCCTGCATGATAAACGTTACGTTTATTACGCCAAGGCACTAGCTACATATTCTATATATATGGCTAATAATATGATCTTGAGGGCGTTACCATTTCTGACTGTGGTTTTCTTGATTGATTTGTCCTTCTGTTATTGTGAAACACGTTGTTGATGATCATCAGTTCAATAATTAAGGTGTGTTGAAATGCACAAGTGAGGATTTAGACTTCCATTTTTGGACAGTAGTTGTTGAAACAGACAAACTAGCCTGTTTCGCAACCATGGAAACAAACATTCAATGCTATACATGTAACCTTACTGTGGTATTTTGGATTGTGACACTCATATTCTTTAAAAATAGTGCTGCATGTCATGTCAGTTAATTGCCACAATTTAGTCCCAAAATAATAGATAGACAATTATTGTGGTACATTAGACAATGATACAAAAATTTTGCATGCCATGAACAGTGTTTTCACCTTTATACTTTGGTGAATTTGGGACAGAATCGTCCAATACATATATCGGTATGGAGAGGAATTGGGGTCCTACGGTATATTGGAGGTATTAGTTTACCTTTTGAGTTGAGAAATGGTTTATTTCATTTCAGATGCTGTCAATGTCAACCCCAATTTGTTGCAGTCATTCAAGCATGCAATGGGGATCGTACCACAACCTGGTCAGTATTGTTATACCCACCACAACGCAATTTCCATTTTCTGCTAAGCAATTTACAATGAAAAAATATGTATTGGTAGGGAATGCTATACAAAATCTACCCAGTGCTGCAAAATGCTATACAAATGTTAAAAATTAAATCAACCTCTGTTGGAATCAGCTTATATGTCTATCCATCCATGAATGCAACTTTGAATTCCTTGTTTCTGGTCATTTCTAATAATGTTTGCACAGATTTTTATATGCCCTTTTAAAAAAAGGTCGTATTATGTAATCAGTCTGTCAGTCCATCCGTTTGTCCATCCATCCATATGTCCATCCATTGACATTTTTGGTTTTCAATTGATAACTCCATTTTTATGTTTACCCATACCATAGTATGGTAAACATAGTGTCGACGTCCGGATTGACCACTCGTCGTGTGTCCGTCCGTCTGTCTGTCTGTCCGTAGACACTTTACGCATGGTGCGATAACTCAAATATTTTCTATCCGATCGGAACTAAATTTTGTATATGATTTTCTCAGACCAAAATACAGATCGAGTTTGAATATGGGTTTGATCCGAGTTTTTTTTACGGAGTTATGGCCCTTTTTCGACTTCGAATTCACGCATGCTGTCATAACTCAAACAATTTTTATCTGATCGGAACCAAATTTGGTATGCGAGTTTCAGAGCCCAAAATACAGATCGAGTTCGAATATGGGTTTGATCCGAGTTTTTTTTACTGAGTTATGGCCCTTTTTCGACTTAGAATTCATGGATGCTACGATAACTAAAAAAAAATATTATCTCATGAGAACCAAATTTGGTATGTGTGAGTTTCTCTATCTAAAATACAATTCGAGTTCGAATATGGGTTTGATCAGATTATTTTTAATAGAGTTATGGCCCTTTGATATAGAATTCATCCATGCTTCGATAGCTCAACCAGTTATCGTCTGATAGGAACCAAATTTGGTATGTGAGTTTCTCAACTCAAAATACAGATCAAGTTTGAATATGGGTTAGATCCTGTTTTTTATACCAGAGTTATGGCCCTTTTTAACTAAGGATTGAACAGATTCGATATTTTTATGCTTATCATGTAGAACCATAGCAGCTAACCCCTGTGATATCAGTTGGCACTGAGAGAGAGAATAGATTAACTTGTATTATTGGAAATTAGAGTTATTTTTAGCCATCATTGTCAGGGCACAGTGGAAGGTGTAATTGGACAGAGGACCATCTGTTGTTTATTGTATTTCCATACAGCTCTCTGGTTTATCAATGCAGTGTTCCAGTGACATACCTGTACCTAATTTTATTGAGTTAAAATTGTTAACCCTTGTCATCAATTTTATGCTTTTGTATATTTTTCATGTAATCATTCTCCTATTATATCCCTTTCACTTGTATGGATTTTTGTGGTTAAAATGAACCCTTAATTCTCAACATTCCTTATACTTAGCAGAAATACCTTTCATCTGATATATCTCATTTTATTGAGATGTATGTAAATTTTGTATGTGAATTTCTCAGCCCAAAATACAGATAGATTTCGAATTTGGGTTTGATCCATTTTTTTATATTTTAAACAGAGTTATGGCTTATGGATTTTCGTGTCCGAACTGAAAATAGCTGATCACTATCGCCAAGGTATGGGTTAAACATCTGCCGATCGTGATCGGCCTCTCGTTATTATTTGATCTGAATCTAACACAGTTTGTATGTGTATTTCCCAGCTAAAGATACAGGCCAAGTTCGAATATGGGTTTATTTCAATTATTTTTATATGGATTATGGCCCTTTTTTACTTAGTATTTGACCGATTTCATAACATTTCAGTTTCCGACCGATAACTCCTGTTTGGATTATTTGATTTGAACCAAAGCTGGCATGTGTGTTTCCTAGCTCAAAACTACAGGCCAAGTTCGAATATGGGTTCTGTCCAATTATTTTTACATGAGTTACAGCCATTTTTCGACTTAGAATTTAACAGCATTTTAGCATTAAATTAGGGGTACCGTATATCACATATTCTTTGTATTAGAACTCAAATTATTGTTTTATTTTGCAGTAGTACAATTTGAAATGGCTAAAGGGCGTATGTTGCCAACCCCTGGTGATGCTCTTGTTATCACCATGGGAACCATTGCATCTGCATTATGAGAATCAATGATAGGGCTTTTATTTTTCATTAAAGTTACACCTTTTTCCGATTCCAGGCCTACAGGTTTCAAAATTATTTTTATAAACCTATTTTTCATTCGCCTGGTTTGTGCTTAGGTAACCCATACCATAGGTTAGCAGGGGAGTTCACAAACTGTTATAATCACTACAACTGGTATTATTAACTACAGATAGGCAACTCATTGAACTACCATAATAAATTTGAATGTCTCATTTTGGGACTTGATTGAGCAAAAATTAAGGTGAGAATTAGTTATCGCGAGACCTGCATTTATAAAACTTTGGCACGACCTGTTTTCCGTTCGCTGCATTTTAATTTTAGATAACCCCCAGGCGAACTGAACTGTAGTTCGCCTCAAATTTGCAGGCCTGAATTCCATTCATTTTCTTATTGGTCATGCAATTCATGAAATTTTCGAATTGGCATTGCGGAACTCATAATGACATAAAGTCTGTAAAAATATTATTTCTGTTGATCCATTCATATCACTTTGTTGCAGTTGTGGTAGTTACCTCAGCAAAATACATTGATGATAAAAAGAAATGGTTCAAGAGAGGTATCACATGCAATTCATTCACCAGTGTCTCTCTGATGCCACCAATTGTTTCAATGTGTGTTGGACGTCCCAGGTATGTTCTCCATCTATTTCAAGTGGGTAGCAATACTGCATTAAATTTGTGGATTTATGGAAAAACTGCAAGTTGGTATCTCAGAAAACTGTTTTGAGTTACTTTTTAGGCCATGAACGTACTTGGAATCAAGCCTTGAAATAGGGTGTCTGTCATTTGCAGAATGAGGTCCCCAGAGGGTGAATTTAGTGATGCTACCCCACATAGCGGGCTAGCATCACCAAATTCACCCTATGGGAACCTCATTCTGCTGAGGTGTAAGCAGAATGAGGTCCCCAGAGGGTGAATTTGGTGTTGCTAGCCCGCTATGCGGGGTAGCATCACTAAATTCACCCTCTGGGGACCTCATTCTGCAAATGACAGACACCCTATTTCAAGGCTTGTTGGAATACAAAGGAATTGGTTGGATTTGAATCACCAATGTTTTACCATTGATTTAATTTTTAATGATGTAGTTCAATATCAGTTAGACTAGAGAAACGTGGTTGCCATAACTTAGCATTCCAATTGCCACTCAAATGCTGAAAATATTTAAGCAACATATTCATTAAATTCATTCATAGTAGCCCACAAATAAAATCAACATAACATTAACATTTTACATCTGAAAGTTTCTTCTAGATTTGATATCTGTACCATGAAAACACCCATTCATATTTGTTATACGTATCTTTAACAACAATATCTTTATTAAGTTTGAAAACCAGGTTTGTCCATTAGTTTTTACCTGACTTATAACCCTTAGTTTGACTCTTTTTAGCATTTTATGACCGTTAGCGCAACAACTTGAACAACTTCAATCGATTCCATTCATATTTGGCATATGTATCTTTCACAACAATACTTCGATAGATTTACCTGAGTTACTGTCCTTAGTTTTGACTTATGGTTCCTTAGTTTGTTCATTTTTAGTGATTCTGATTCTCTGTCAGGCTGATTCACTCTTATGGGCAAAACAAAATCTCGGAGCACCATCTTCGATGCGCAACCCTTGTTTTATTTTTAATTCCAGTCGAATGCATAATTTGCTGAAGGAAACCAAGAAGTTTGCTGTCCATGTTCTGGCACATGATCAGGTATAGATACTTTTGAGTCAAATTAAATTTTAAATGTAGATGATCTCCTAATTATAGCCCTATAACCGAAGGAAATGGTGGGTATCCTGGATTACATGTGTCCGATCCTCCATCTGTCCATCCGTCTGACTGTATGTCCACCCGGTTGTCGGATCTCAATGGATATTTAATGGAGTGTTCAATCATTGTGTTCCGGTTTTTTGTTCTAGAGTTATTCATCTTTGTTTATCTGTAATTGTTTTTGTTTTTTTGTCCGTTTGAGCAGATGTCTCAGCAACAGGTTGTCCGATCTCCATGAAATGGGTATGGATATACAAAAATATGAGGACATTCATTGGAGTGTTCAATTGTTTTATTTGGGATTTCTGTTCTAGTGTTATTCATCTTTATTTATCTGTAATTGTTGTTGTTGTTTTTTTCCGTTTGAGCAGATGTCTCAGCAACAGGTTGTCTGATCTCCATGAAATGGGTATGGATATACAAAAATATGAGGACATTCAATTGTTTTATTTGGGTTTTCTGTTCTAGAGTTATTCATCTTTGTTTATCTGGAAATTTTGTTATTTTTGGTCTGTCTGAGCAAAATATCTCATTCATAGGTTGTCGGATCTCAATGGAATTTGGTATGGATGTTCACTGCATCCTGGATTACATGTACATGTGTCCAATCATCCATCCATCCTTCCGTCTGAATATTGTAATCCTGGCTGCAGTTATAAAAACAAAATGCAAATCATGTATTGATTCAGGGCAATTTTACTATACCCCTATGACCGAAGGAAATGGTGGTTATCCTGGATTACTCATGTGTCCGATTCTCCATCCGTCCTTGTGTCTGTCCGGACAGTTGTTGGATCTCAATGGATATTCAATGGAGTGTTCAATGGTTATTTTGTTCAGGTTTTCCGTTCTAGAGTTATTCATCACTGTCTGAAAATGTTAATGTACATTGGTAAATATTGTTAGTACAATGTATTCTCTTATATAAGGGAGGCTCCCTATGGGTGACTCGCATATATAAAAGAATGCATTGGCACAGGGTTTTCACAAAATTTCAGGAAGCTCCAGTCTTGGAAGGGTTAAACTCTTTGCTGCTATGACGTCCATTACATATGACGTAAAAGTGCATGTCGTGTGTTATACGGTCCGTAGTACCTATGGACCTACTTCAGCACACTAGCAGTAGACCATCATTCATGACTGGAACTCAGAGATTGGTGCATCGTAATAACTGTATCTTGAAATTTCAAGCAGTCTATGATGTTCCACGATTCTGAACGAAAATAGCCTTTCAACTGAGTTAGTTTTATGGTTCTTATGATATTCCTGTTGTATTTTTCCACTGGGAAATGGCAATAATGTCAACAGACTGCACACGATGTCATAACGTCATTTAGCAGCGAAGAGGTTAAGGACTTATGGTTTCCTTCTTCCTTGCCAACATGGGACATTGAGGCCATACAAAGTCAATTTCCTGTTTCTCAGGCCAAAACATTTTGAAAAGCATGCACGCTAACTTTTTTTAATTATGTATTTTTATTATTATTATTTTTCTGGGACACAAGCCAATGAAGCATTCCACCTCTGTATCAGCTAGCTCTTGGTTTATTTCCGTTTGCCGTAGACCATTTTTTTCTGAACAGATGTCCATAAAAATTTATTGATTTATTTCATCAAATATCACCCAGCACATTTTTTATTAGCTCAACTTGACTTTACAAAGTCAAGTTTGAGCTATTGCCAAGTATTGGTGTCCGTCATCCATGTGTGATTGCATCCGTCATCCATGTCACAGTCTGATAACCAAACTATATACGCGTGGTTCCATTTATCTGATTCACCTCGCGAGATAAATGATATCTTTGATATATTTATATATTTTTCGCAAAGCCACATCGTCACTTTTCAAACAGAAAGTCAAATTACGACCGGCCGCAATACCGGAAGATTGCGGGTTATCGTTCCTCTTCGCTTACCGGAAGCACGTGTTTGTGTTGATATGGAGTATTGTTGAGTGTATTTGAGCAAAAAAGAGTTAGCCAGCTGTCGCCGGCTGTGACTTATAAGACATGCGCAGTAAGAAGCTACAGCGGCCAGGGAAATGAATGGTGACTATCACTAAAGTAAACATTGTACCCCGACTCTGATAAAAGAATTTCTTATCGGGGAGATATTTTTTTTAATACTGCTTCCTTGGGACACATAATTGTCGTTCCCATTTTGTTGGCATCAAACTAGATATTTTCTATCTACGATATATTTACTGTTTGGTGAATAATTAAACTTATTTCGTAAATATATATAATTATATCTTGTTTGCATATATCAGTTTTATCACCAATTTGTTGGTTGCTCGGGTCATTGTATGGTGTTTGATGGTGGTTAGGCCTAAACAAAAAATACGTTTGTTTCCGCTAACCCGACCGACCCTATTTTAAACCGCCGACCCTAAACCTTTTATTGCCATTGCAAAAAACAAAAAAAATGGACCAAAAAAAAACAAACAAACAAACAATTTTGATTTTAATTTAGGTCCCAATTCATATCATAACAAGATGCAAAAACATTTATATATTTATATATATTGACATAAGAAATTTAAGTTTACAAAAAGATTTAAGTTTAACAGTTGGAATCATACTGTAAAGTATGTTTGGCTTTATCTAGCTTTCATCTGTGAAAACTTCAAATAATTTGAGTTCAGGTACGGTATGTTATCATTCAGCGTTCAGACTTCGGTATTTCAATCAATTACAGCACAGGAACATTAACAATTTGATCAAATCAACCTGGTTATCAAGTGGGATCTCATAATACCAAATGAAAATTAACATAGAGATTAGTACCATATATAGTCATTACTACCTTAATACATGTACATTGTTTCTGTACTACATGTACATGTAGGATTTCTGTATTACATGTACATGTAGTATATTATGTTCGGTATGTGTCTCACTTGAATTTTATAAAATAGCCTATTTATGAATTAGAGTGATGATGGCAAGTCTAATTTCAAGCAGGATAAGGCTTCCGATAAGCATAATCCATAGAACCAAAAGATATCTGACAATAACTTATAAGCATTTCCAATCCATACATATATAAAAAGTTCCAAAGTTATGCTTGAGAAACTTGATAAAATTGACCTCTCTGTAAAATTCAAAATACTGACTCAAAGAGCCTTAGATTAGCTCTAAATGCAATGGATTTTCAAAAATTTTCCAGGGGAAGAACCCCCACCATGATCAGGGGGTCACCCTTCCCAAACATTCCTCCGATCAGGCCTTCAGGTTATGCCTTCGGCATATCATTGCCCAAAAACAGGTGTCCCCAAAAAATACCTAGATCCTTCACTGAATGCGGAGAAGGTGGTGTTGTGAAGCCATCCTTAAGAGATCGGTACAAGACGGTCACTCCAATATGTGAACAGTGCAGTTGTGCTGGACTGACTCCAGTTGTCGCCAGACCATATAGGAAATATTAGGATTATCAGACTATCTTAGTATATAGACTAGTATATATGTAAATATTAAAGCATATGTAAGATTGAATTGGAGTTTCTAGTTCCTCTGTCATCTGGGTTAACCTGATTGGGGCTAAGAAGTGCATAGTTTGGGTTATTGACAAGTATTATACAGTTATTTTTAAAGATACTGAAAAAAAAAAGTTAAGCCTACCTACCTACCCTAATTTTTTTTAGCTCGTTAGCGGAAACAAAGGTATTATTTGTTTAGGCCTTAGGCATGGCCCACACGAGACCATAACAAAATAAAATGAAAAGCCTACTATTTTTTTTTAGCTCGTTACAGGAAACACGCATTCATTTTGTTTTGGCATTATCCACCACATCTCTAATTATATAATTACATTCAGTGTGTTGGATAAATATGAAGATGTTCACTGTATTATTTCCCAAATAAATTGGTGTCTATTCAGAGAAATGCGCTACACAATAGACGTCATTGCATCAGTCATCAGTGTACGCCATGTACATGTACGATGAATTTTCCGTATCATGGTATGTTTGAAAGTTTTGATATCGGGTACCGACTAGTTGACGCAACACAACTTTTTGGCCTCGACTAGTCGACTTTGAAATTCACTGATCGTTTCAACACTACACCCTACAGGTCACATCTCTCCTCCGATATCACCAAACTTGATATTGATCTTCAGGGTGAACTCAAGATGGGAGCCATCGTTTTTTTACGAAATTCGTTAAAACAAACTTGGCCGCCAGCAGTCATCTTGGATTTCAAATTTGAATCCATCGGCTAAACCCGCAGCCCACATTTATTGGAGAATTCTTTTGAAAATTTGCAGGCATGTTTAGGATCACCTCTAGATGGGAGCTATCAAATTTGAACAATTTTCGATGAAAAATATGGCCGTAGGCAGCCATCTTGGATTTTACTTTTTGCTTGACTCAATCCTTTGGCACACCCTACAGACCACATCCCTCATCTGATCATCACCAAACTTCATATGGATCTTCTGGGTGATCTCTAGATGGGAGCCATCAAATTTTTGCAAATTTCATTGAAAAAACATGGCCAGTAACCATCTTGAATTTTACTCTTTGCATGAATAAAAACTTTGCATGACTAAAAAACATACGGACCACATTCCTCTTCTGATTGTCACCAAACTTCATATTGATCAACAGGGTGACCACTGGATGAGAGCTATCAAATATTTTTGAATTTATTTGGAAAACATGGCCACCAGCAGCCATCTTGGATTTTAATTCATATATACATGTATTTCTTCATGTTGAGATCTAGTACATGTATTAATAGACATTTAAACTTTCCATTGACTGTAAAACATGAAATTACCCTTCTTCCAAGTTGAGCTATGTACAGTGTAATTGACACTTTCATTGGAATTACCACAGACGTATGTTGCCATGCCCTAGGGATGCTCTTGTTGCTATATAATGAGAAACAAAGTAATGTATATTCCTTCCCAACATAAAACTGTCCATCGTTAATATCTGTATACATGTATACTATTAATTTAAATTTACATTTTCTTCCAAAGGTAAAATATGGTGTTTTATTTTCTAAACCAGCAGATGATGATGTTAGTCAGTTCTCTTCCGTCCCCAATGATATGAATACTCAGGTGAGGATGAAGGCCATATAGAAAATTTTAATTGAGTCTCAGAAGCAAATAGCCCGCATTGGATGGACGTTTTATTTAAATTTTTTATATGATGACCAAAAAAAGTCAGTTCTCTTCCGTCCCCAATGATATGAATACTCAGGTGAGGATGAACTCTATTATTCAACCAAATCTGTTAAGGCCATATAGAAAATATTAATTGAGTCTCAGAAGCAAATAGCCCGCATTGGATGGACGTTTTATTTCAATTTTTTATATGATGACCAAAAAAAGTAAAAAAAAAAAATCAGAATTATTTTGGCATGTTTTTACCAACATGTCCATAGTATTGAGCATTAATTTCAACATACATAAACTCTTAACATATCTGTGATTGATAGATTGATTTATATTGTATATACACAGTGGCATAGAACATTAAGTAGAAGGCTACATTGAAGAAAATGATACGTTTGGATACAAATGAGGTATCAGCTTGTTTGAAAAATAGCATATCATATGCCTGTAGCTGCTAAAATACTAAGTAATATATCATTATCCTAGTTTATTACCTTTAGCCTCATTTCTGGTCACGTTTTCAATCGCCTCGGCCATTTTGAATCAGTGATACTCATCAACTCAAAACCACGTGATTCCCCACTGTGATAATGGAGGAAACTACAATCAGTCCTTTATAATTCCCCAACTTCATGTCAGTTTACTCTGTGTCCAACATATTTAAATGTGCCCAAAATAGACATGAAAATGTCCTTTCTGTCATTGCATAGCCATGTTTTTATATTACTGAAAAACACTACAATAATTATAATACCACATTTATATCAATGCAGTGTTATTGATATTTTGATCGTTTGATGTTTTATCGTTGCTTCAGGGATTACCAATCATACCAGGTTCAACCACTGTACTGTTATGTGATGCCTACTCTATGGACACTGTTGGTGACCATCATGTCTGGTATGGACTTGTCAATGATGTCATTCTGCCAGATGAGAAGAAGAATGCTCTTCTCTATCACTCCAAGTGAGTTATTATTCTCGTCTCTCTATTTCGCAATAGTATTGAAAGCAGGGTTCAAGCTGGCCCGAGAATTCATTGGCAATTGTTTGGCCATTTGTGAATCTTTTCATCCATTTTTCAGATACTTTTGCCAAATTGAAAAACTAAATATGGGATCATAGAGAAAACAAAAACTATAACAAAATATTAAGAAACACACACAGAAATAACTCAAAAATTGCAAATTGGACAAAAGTGATACAGTTAATCCTCTCCAAACCGGACCCTCTATAAACCGAATCCATCTCCATACCGAACAAATTATCAGGTCCCGAATTTCTCTGGTCTAAATTCAACTCTGAGCAGTTGTTTTTGTGATGAATCATTCATTGTGACAGGTTGATTGAAACTGTATTGTGACAATACACTACCGTCGTGTACTTTTAGCGAGCATCATTAGTGTTTAGTTTGGACAGTGGACGTAAAAATAAGTTCACCTCAGTGCAATGATTGATGTAAAAAGTGTCAGTGCCTATTCTCTGTGAAGTCACCATTGTTCACTCAATGTGTGAAATAAGTACACAGTTATCTAATCAGATACCTGCTGTTATAATCCGGTTCAAAGTGTTCTGCGAAAAAAGGCCGCTAGTTAAATCGGTACACATATACAAGAGTACGAAACTACAAAACCTGTGCAAAATTAATTTTGTCAGCAACATTTTCAAAAACTGTGAATCACTGTAAAATTTATCATTTCCGTGTTTCCTGTCTTATCTATACATTAATATAACATGATATTAATTGTCCCCTGAAAAATTAATTTTCGGGGGACTATAGAAACGGGCTCCGTCCGTTGTCCGTCCGTCCGTTCGTCTGCCGTTCGTCCGTCCGTCTGTCCTTCACACTTTTGAGTACCTTCATGGTGTAATCATCTCCTCCTACAGATTTCATCCCAGAGATTTGAAACTTCAGAATATTGTTGCCCATATATTGAAGATGTGCAACATGTATATAGATGACGGAAAAATTATTTTTTGACAGAGTTATTAACCCGTTTCGACTTAGAGAATTACAACATTTTTTAGAATTTTCTGTATGAGGGTACCTTCATGGTGTAATCAACTCCTCCTACAGTTTTGATCGTAGATATTTGAAACTTCAGAGCATTGTTACCCACATATTGGAGATGTGCAACATGTTTATAGATGACTGAATTTTTTTACGGAGTTATTTACCGTTTTCGCCTTAGCAGGGTACCCGCGACTCCATGAAAATCCTTGAAAACCCTGGAATTAGAAAATGAGTTTGCAAGGACCCTTGAAAACCCTGGAATTCTCAACCCCTCCTTGAAAACCCTGGAAAAATCCAATTATCGCCGATCGCGTAATGAAGTTAAATTAATATAACTCGCGGTGCTCCGTAATACGGAACCAAGAAGAGTAACACTTTGGTAATTTCCGCTGGGTTCCGTCTGTTTACGTCGGTTCATTTAGACTTGTGCATGCTGATGTAAGCGGCTCTCTGATTGGTAGTCACTACTTTGGTTCTCTATTTTCCACTAATCATGTCGTGCATACCATAGAAGATGTGTTAGTGTAGGAATACGTGATGCGGCCGGGGAAAACCCTGCGCTATCTTTCGCTTTCGTCTGCAGACGATAAAACAAAATAATCATAATGCCCAGCGGAAAGTGCAAATATAATCCAAACTGGAAAACAAACACAAATAATAGTAATTGGCTTGAAGCCGTAGAAGCCAGAAGGCAATAAATTTTTGGCGAGATGTCGTATGTGCAGAAAAGATATCGATGTGAGCAACATGGGCGAGTCTGCGTTAAAATCTCACACAACGTCCGTCAAACATAATAAAGCTTGCCAAGAAAGACAATCGAATACTAATCTGCAGAATCTCTTTCGTTCACAAGAACCAAGTTCTACCAGTAGTAGTACTAGCCCTATAATTTCAACAGCAAGTCCAGCAACATCAGCATTAGCCTGTCTAGGTGTGACTTCAAGTGATGTTTTGAAAGCAGATATGATTTAATGATCTATGCCCAAAGTACATGTATATGGAGCAGTGCGGACAAACAAAATATTGTTTCAATATGGCTATACTTTGGGATCAGTAACTTGCATAAACCAGATAGTGCAAATTGGTTTTGAATTGAGACCACTTGTGCAGCTTGATGACAAGTTGATGTAGAAATATATTAGTTACAGTAGTAAGACTGTACCTGTACTACCACACTGTGACAGATTCACAGAAACAAGGTCGAATACTATTTACATATTGATTATTGACACATGACTGTCCTTGAAAACCCTTGAAATTTGAGTATATGCCTCCTTGAAAACCCTTGAATTTTGGCCCCCTACACTCCTTGAAAACCCTTGAATTTCATATGAAAATAGGTGCAGGAATGCTGCTTAGAAAATTTCAACATTTTTTTAAATTTCTTCAACAATGCGGCATCGCCTTGCCATGTTGTCGGGGGACACTGTGGTCGGCTGACCTTTTATTCCTATTATACCATGTTTTATCTATTGTTATTTATATTTTATTCGGTACCTTATTGAATAAAGTTAAATTAATCAACAATTAATTGGTTGTGCTTCGACAACTCTTAATAATGATGTCAATACATTCTGATCGTAGTGCGATTTTCTATAAACTGAACACCTCTCTAAACTGAACAGAAGGTCTGGTCTGAAGGGTGTTCAGTTTGGAGAAGTTTCACTGTAATGGAAATGTGCATGGATGGGAGCCGCAAAAACTTAAATAAGTCTAGCTCGTAACGTATATCAACATAATTGATCACTAAGTCGCCCAACAGATAGAATAAATTTATTAGTCTGCACTATTGCATTTATTCTAATGTTGCATTATAGCACAACACACCATGGAACGGCAAATCACAGACAATGGACTGTGGCATCGAAACGGACTAATGCAATGATTCATCTAAACACCACTTTAGAAATAAAAGTTGGTCTGACATTTTTATGTGTAGAATACTTTTAGTGCCACATAAATGTCAGACCAATTTGCATCCATAATCCTTGAAATTCAATAAAAACAACATCCTTTTCTTAATCAAGTTAACCCTTTACCCAACAAACCGGCCAAAACCGGCCAAATAAAGCTTCAACAGCCTAAAATATCTTCGGTCTGTCTCAATAGAACCATACAAATATGGATATCATTGGAACCGGCTCCTTGACCACATTGTGATAGTTACAGTTATGCCCTGTGCCAATGCATTCTCTTATATATGCGAGTCGACCAAAGGTCGCCTCACATATATAAGAGAATGCATTGGCCTAAAAAAAATCTTTTTTTAACACTTTTTACCATTTTTTCTTACATTCTTTAACAATTTTATCATTTTTAATGTGTTAAGCCATGCATTCTCTTATATATGCGAGGCGACCTATGGTCGACTCGCATATATAAGAGTATGCATTGGCACAGGGCCCTTCTGTTGGGTAAAGGGTTAAAGAGATTTATGCCTATGTAAGTATGTGTTGTTAGTTGATGTTATTTTAGTAATAAAGGATCAAAACATCCTAATTTCTATTGCAGGTCTTTCCGTTCTGTGGGTAATGAGATATTCCTGAAAGCGTTTGAGGATGTTACCCTGCCTGTCGAGGATTGGACCCATGAAGCCCATCTAAGGATGGCCTGGAACTACATAATGGAGCATGGAAAAGAGAAAGCTACACCCTATATCAAGTACGATCAAACAGTTGCCCTCTCACTCAGTTTCCACGGCACCTTGAAAACGTGGAATAGCCTTAGAACTTGACAGATGACATTCGAAGCCTGGAATCAAACTACAAGAGTTCTTCCCCTTGCTACGCTCGCATGACCACTGCCACAATGGGCTAGTGTCTATTTTTGGCTGTTGCTCAATGTGAACACCAAGATCGGTCGTCAATAATCAACTATAATTGATTAATCGTACCTAAGAACATCAGTGGAAGTATTCCATAATATGGCCTATAGATTGGCTTGGTGCTGGTTAACTGCACTGTCGCTGGTTGTTTGAGGCATCGGCTGATGTAATTTTACGTTAATAAAGTGCATGATAAACCACTGTTAATGACCAATGAACACAATGAATTCAATACCAGCACAGTCTCGACAATGTTATAATATTTGTGAGTTCATTAGAACGAACATAGCGATTAATTGGAGGACTCAGAACAAGTTAAGTATTTGATAATACTGAGTTTCATTCAGCATTCATCGCATGATATGCGATAGCCTGTACTAGTAACATCTAAGTATACATATGCAAACAAAGTATACTCGCAAATGACATCGCATAGAACATCGCTGACTAAAATGGCATAGGTTCCCTGGTTTCCAGAGAATGTCAATCAACTCCCCATTGGTCCAATCAGATTCAAGGGTGAGTGCATTCAGTTCATTGAACACGGTGACAATCGGCACATTTCAAAGACATAGTGCCGCCTTTCAAGTATAAATGGTTCAACGATTAATCGTGGCACCCCTAATTATTTCTATTCCTAATTATAATGATTATTGAATGCATTCTTATTTACTCCAGACTAGTTCAAAATGGGTTTAATTTCATTAGTATGGGTGATCCCATGTGTTGTGCTCCTGCCAATTCAACAGTAAATATATTCTTGGTCATTTGGTCCAGTGTCAGGCAATTATGAACTGTATTGACTGACCCCCCCCCCCCCCCCCCCCTCCTTGCCTTATTTTATTGATTTAAAAAATTATTTCTATTCTAAGAATTTGTTTTTTTAATTTCTATCCTTTCTTATGATATTTTCTTTGTAAGAAAGTGAACCACCCACTGAAGAAAGTACACACAGACAGTGCTTAGATAACATGAGTTCTGTTATAAAAGGAAATTCTAGAGTGCTATTGGTCCTACGGAGGTAATGTAGGATTTGAAACCCACCTGAAATTTTCAAATATTCACACATGATTGTGCAGAGTTTAATGTGATGTGAAACACTCCGGTAGGGCATTCAAATAGAAAATGAGGACAATCTTGTTCAAGGTAGTTATTTTTTTGCAAATATTAATCCAAATTGACAACACATTACAAATCATTTGTGTTAGTCTATCACCTATAGTTGCGTCCTGAATCGAGATAAAAATATTTACAATTGAGTGTAGTTCAGACGATATTTTCTATGGAGTGGTATTGTCGATTTCTTTGAAATTTTCGGGCGATGTTAGTATTTTCGGGCGATGTTAGTAGAATGCTACATTCCCCAGGTTGTAATATATAGCGCCTGATTGCTAACTTATCAATTTCAAACACCAGGACAAGTCCATAATATGTTTTTAACAAATTAATTTGTTTTGTTGCAGATCTGGAATCCAGAGATTCAATAAACAGAATAAGGATAAAGTAAGTGGATGGGGTGGTCATTCTGACAAAAGTCAAAGCATAGGCTGAGTATAACTAATAGAGTCTCAGCCCTGTTAATTTATACAGTAATTCCCTAAATAATCGACTCCTTAACCAGAGCAGAATTATGGGTAATTTTTCAGGATTTAGTCGGAAATATGGATTGTTGCCATTCATTGGAAAGCTCTCACTGAGAGCTTTCCGATGGATGGCAACAAGCCATATTTCCGACTAATTCCTGAAAAATTACCCATAATTCTGCTGTGGTTAAGGAGTCAATTATTTAAGGCATTACTGTAGCATTGACTGTAGGCTGACCCAAGGCAAAAAGAAATTTTGTCGGCTATTGTTAAGCCGAGTAAAATTTCAGAACCTGCCAATATCATGTGTAAATTTTAAACAAATTGCCACCGACATTGTCTCAAAGTCGCACTGTGGAAGTCTTTGTTGAATGCTGGTATTGAGATAAAAAGGACTATCTTGATAATCAACAATTTTAAGCCAGACCTAACCAAAGTCTGCCATGATAAGGGACCATGTTCCAATTGTAAACTGAAGTTACAGTAATGCCATAAATAATCAACTCCTTAACCACTGGAGAATTATGGGTAACTTTTAAGGATTTAGTCACTGAGAGCTTTCCGATGAATGGCAACAAGCCATATTTCCAACTAAATCCTGAAAAGTTACCCAGAATTCTCCTGTGGTTAAGGAGTCGATTATTTAGGGCATTACTGTACGTGTGTAGAGCATGCAACTATGCATATCCTACATGTAGGCTTTTTAGCCAATTAAAAATATATGGCCAAGGCAATTTTTTAGCCTTGAATCGGAATCATGATTCTCATTTTGATTCTCGTAAAAAGTTTTGATTCCCTGTAGAAACGCTATGTTTGGACTCTTGCAAAATTTTATGGTTTTTAACACATTCACTGCATGTAATTGAATTGGAGTCGGCAGTGAACGTGGTAAGACCTGATTACACCTTTGCCAAATTCTCTTTATGCAATAGACAGTTATTTTGCGATTCTCATGACTGATTCCAATACAGTAAAACCTCTCTAAACACAACTCCCTTATGACTGACCTTCCTGTTGAATGAGAGATGTTCAGTTTATAGAAATTGTGCTATCACGAAACATGAAGCCGCCAATACGAGTGATTTAAGATACTCCTTTTATGCAAGCTTATAGAGAATAACAAATTTAAAGACCGTGTTTATAATAAAGCTCTTTCTAGAATGTTTTTTGAATGGCATAGATTGTAGACATTTTATAAACTTAAAACTTCTTGGAATTCAATACTGTGTGCAAAGTCTGTATGACTGTTCACTCCCTTGTGGTTGAAAATATTTTCCACAGGGGATTTATAGATTACTAATTTTGATAGTGATTGTGAATACTCTTTCCAACTACATGTATAGTTAATCAACTGATGTCAAACTGCCAATGATGTAATCAATTATCATATGATGTACCGGTAGTCATTATACATTTACTGCATTGTTTCGAGGTTGACATAAGGATTTATCAACCCGAGGAATTTAATATTCAACGAGGCCGACAGGAATATTTACTTCCAATGGTTGATAAATCCTCTTGTCAACCTCGAAACAATGCAATAAGTGTTTTATTATATGATCTACTAATGTTAACAAGCCCATAAGGCTTGAAATACCTTACTGACTCGTGTGTATATGTACATGGATCCACCGAATACCTTACTGACTCGTGTGTATATGTACATGGATCCATCGAATACCTTACTGACTCGTGTGTATATGTACATGGATCCACCGAATGCACAACAATGTGATTCAACAAGTCAAAATTTAACCCTTTACCCAACAGTTATGCCCTGTGCCAATGCATTCTCTTATATATGCGAGTCGACCATAGGTCGCCTCGCATATATAAGAGAATGCATTGGCTTAACACATTAAAAATTATAAAATTGTTAAAGAATGTAAGAAAAAATGGTAAAAAGTGTTAAAAAAAAGGTTTTTTTTAGGCCAATGCATTCTCTTATATATGCGAGTCGACCATAGGTCGCCTCGCATATATAAGAGAATGCATTGGCCTAAAAAAAACCTTTTTCCTTTTTTACAGGGCTAACTGTAACTATCACAATGTGGTCAATGAGCCGGTTCCAATGATATCCATATTTTAGGCTGTTGAAGCTTTATTTGGCCGGTTTGTTGGGTAAAGGGTTAATAACTCACAACGTCACATGAGCTTGTTATTAACCCATCATTCCCATTATAGGAAAATCCAGTAGATATTTGATTTATCAACTCATTTTCCGTATGATTTAGCATGGGACTTTTAGAAGAAAGTTTATGATCATATAATAATCTAAATTAATCACTACGGTGTGAGACAAACAGCAATATCTAATCATGCACCTGTTGTTATTGTTGTGCTAAAACCTTTATCTGAGCAAAAGACAACTAATTAGGCCAGCACGTTAGATAATGGTACGAAAACATTGATCCGACAAGCATGTGCGTTCGGTGTCCAGACGTCAAAATGAAGTGTTTGATTGCTCACAGAATACTGTTCGGTGTTCGGAATGGAGAGTTTTCAAATTACAGGGGTAATTCTTAGTGATAATACACTTGAGTGAATTCAGGAGCAGGTAGTTCAATCAGTATGGAGAGGGATTGGTTTATAGAGGGTCCGGTTTGGAAAGGTATTACTGTACGAGATCTGTTTATTTCTGACTAATTGACTAATTGACTAATGTTCATTTTCATTTGCCTTTTTGAAAAAAGGTTGTATTAATGTAATCAGTCTGGTCGTCCGTCCATTAACATTTTTGGTTCGCGATCGTTAACACTAGTTTGGATTATTTGATCTGAACCAAAGTTAGTATGTGTATTTCCCAGCTCAAAATACAGGCCAAATTCGAATATGGGTTCCATCCAATAATTTTTACATGAGTTACAGCCCTTTTTAGACACAGAATTTGACCGATTTCATAACATTTCTGTTTCCGACCGGTAACTCCTGTTTGGATTATTTTATTTGAACCAAAGCTGGTATGTGTGTTTCCCAGCTAAATCCACAGGCCAAGTTTTGATCTGCTTGTAATGTGACATTCTCTAATGTGGTTAATAGATCTGCACAATTTAAATATTAAGACCATTTGCTATCATTGTGTGATTGTGACTCCTGTGAGACTAGTATACTGTATAGCCATTTACTTTGGTCAAAATAATGGGAATTTTCACACCACATATAGGTTGAAATTGTTCTTATTGTTTGAATTTCCAATGAGTAATTAGTGGGAATATGTTATTTTTAGACATATGGCAGATTTTTCTACATTTGGTCTCAAATGGCCATCAGTTGAAAATTTCCCAACCTTTGGGGGGAGGTGGCTGTGGTGTCAGTTTGGAAAGTTCTGGAAAGTTTGAGATGCCATTTGGAAAGTTCCAACCCAAGGGGGAGCTGCAAGTGACACCCCCCTAACTGAGACCCTCTGTCCAAATTGATCCCAGTGTAGGTGCCAATTTGAACAAGAGATGCAACCATATGTACCTTTTCAGACTTTCTATGGTGAGAATCACTCTGTCAGTTTGCTGATAAAATATATTGATTATGTTAGTTAAATTTTTATTCTCTGACAAAGACTACTTTGAGCTACACACTTGTCTTTTCCTTTGATAACTTCAGATAAAACATGAATACCATGAGACCATAACTATGTTCTTCATCCATCAAGTTGGTGATGCTATTGAGCGTTGCCTTGAGGATTGTGGAAACGAAGCGATGGAGTTTGAACAGTGCTTGCAGAAAAATCCTCAGTTGTTTGACAAGGACCAGATATACCTATACTACAGCCACAAGCTCCTCCATTCAGAGGACGCAAGACTAAAGTAAGTCATTTCCTGTAATTGAATGCCAATCCTATGAGAACTGAACATCATTATATATGAAGAAAAATCACTTCTTTATTTATCAGTTAATACTTCCATGACTGGAGCTTCCTGAAGTTTGGCAAATACCCTGTGCCAATGCATTCTCTTATATATGCGAGTATGGGATATATGGGATACTCGCATATATAAGAGAATACATTGGCCTAGCATTAGTTACCTTGACCTTGTATGCCAGTGCATTCTCTTTCATATGCGAGGCTCCCTGTGGGAGACTCGCATATAAAACAGCTCCCATCATGAAAAGGTTAAGTTTATATCAAAGCCTTATATCCTTACACTCTCTGGATCCGGATGTGGCTAGCATGGTTCACATAATTGAAACAATAATTTTAAAAACTACAGAAGCTTCTTGGCAGAACAATTTGATCAAATTGTTAATATGGCAGTTATCATACTGTAATCTAATTTGGCATGGTTATGTGTAATTTATCATTTTCTAGCTGTTAAAGTTATGAAGAATAATTAAAGCGACGTAACCAAGCCTGAGTTTAGTGTGCCTGTCATTTGCAGAATGAGGGGCACAGAGGTGAATTTAGTGACGCTGTCCTGCATAGTGGGCTAGCATCACCAAATTCACCCTCCGGGGACCTCATTCTGCATGGCCTCATCTTCTATGGGAGACATAGACTCATATTGAAGTTCCCAAATGGTGAATATTGTGATGTACACCCATTGGGAACCTCGATTATGCAATGTGTCATCCCATTCACCCTTTGGGGGACCTCATTCTGCAAATGACAGGCACACAAAACTCGGCCTTTGAAGTAACGCCCCACAGTGAGAACTCATAAAAGTGTATAAATCAATCCTCACTATGAAGATCATGGAGAAATAGATCTACTTCTTAGACCTGTTGTATATGTCGTGCCAAACACGGGTTGTGCTATCTTCGCTTGGCTCTACATTGGTGCGTCTTTGGCACATGCTACATTTTTTATTTATACGTTGAGCCAGCTGGCACGTGCCGTAATCGTATAGTTCGAAGAATTTTAGCATTTCTGATATAAAATGCCGTCTGCTGTAATCAATTCCCTTGGGAAGTTCATGAAAATACGCCGTGATAGTGTCATCTGACAATGCGCTATAAACTGGCCCTCATTGTGCACAATGAGGGCCAGTTTATAGTGCATTGTCAGACATGCCTTTATTTATGCTTCTAATATATATTGCATGCATCTCGGAAAAGCGTTCGTTGATTTCAAAATCGGGATCTTGCCATTCATCTCCCTTGAATCTTCATATATATCTTTGCAATATATTTATTCCCAAATTTCATGAACTGTCCTTTGTCAGTCAATACATGAATCTTCCCGTAGTACTGTACCATTGCCTTAAATGTATATTGACAACATTACGACCAAGAGTCGCCACGTCTCTGGCCCGATGCTGTTTTAAACATGCCAGTCACGGGTTGTGCTAGGATGACTCAGTGGTGTCGTAATTATGCCAAAAACTTCAAATTGCGTATGCTCTCTGCCAAAGGGGTCCTAAATGGGGAGTGATTATCCCTTAATCATCTTAATGTGACCCAGTGTGTAAAACAGCGTGGAACCACAGACGGGTAGCACGTCGGGACCAGATGTGTAGCACATCGGGGTCATGCCAGAGATATTCTATATTTCCTGCTCCAGTTGCGCTATCTTGGACTTTGTCATTTGCACACTGATTAGGCTGGCATGACCCGTGTCTGGCCCGACGTCCCTTTAAAAAAAAATTCACATGAAGGAGGTATATGTATTGATAACAAATTCTTTTATTTTCCTTCCAGGTTAGTTCCTCCAGACAAACTACAGTTAATGTGAGAGATAATATCTAAAGTCTTCTGTTAAAACCCTTTCTATATTAAATACTCATTGAAGAGTAGTTCCCTCAGGAAATGTTCAGATAATAAGTTCAACAAACGGACATTGTTGAACTTATTAACTGAAAATTTCCCACCAATATGAATCATTCTGCTCTTGTATTTTCTGTTTTTCTGTCTGCCATCTGCTTTTATTACATGAACACCCCTCCAAATGAACAATAGACCATTCCAATGTATACTTTTATATCTGAATGGAAAAATCCATTTAGTATATAAAAGGTTATTAGAGACCAGCTACTTGTTTTTCATACTTAAGCTACTATTTTAACCCTTTCTATACTAAATGGATTCTCCCATTCATTTATAAAAGTATGCATTGAAACGGTCTATTAGTAATTTGAAGCAGTGTATAGGCAGACGACAGACAGAAAATACAAGGGCAGAATGATTCATATTCATTGGTTGGAAATGTTCAAATAATAAGTTCAACAATGGTCATTTGTTGAACATATTATATGAACGTTTCCTAAGGGTGACTACTCGACAATGAGTATTTAGTATAGGAAGGTTTAACTGAAAACTGGGTTGTTTACATTGATTTTTCAAGAGTGGTGGTATGAGTTCAGGAACTGATTGCTTGAAGTTAATTTGCCAGTAAATATCATGAAAGATAATGATTCTCAAACATTCTACCTCTACCATCCTCTGCTAGAGATAATCTGTAGTGGAATGTTATAAAACTATACCAAAAAACATAAAACTAAAAACCATGGCTTTTCAAAAACAAACTTTAATCATTGACATAAAATAATGTGATGGCTTTGTGTGGTAAGTAGTAAATGGCTACATCATTTCTTTCCTGGGATTGAATTACAGTAATTCCCTAAATAATCGACTCCTTAACCACAGCAGAATTATGGGTAATTTTTCAGGATTTAGTCGGAAATATGGCTTGTTGCCATTCATCAGAAAGCTCTCACTGAGAGGAGTCAATTATTTAGGGCATTACTATAGTGTCACGGTCTGTTTCTTGAACAGACAGAGGGTTATAACATATGTATAAACCAATTTGAACCCAGCGGAAATAAAGCCATTTGAGTATGATGATCACTTATCAAACATGTAATGAGTACTCAATTACTTGATATGTTTACCAACCAATCAAATGTAAGTTGCATGTTTTGTGATGTTATCTTCGAAATGCGATTTGACCATTGGGGCACTTACATTTTGTCTCTGAATTTTAAGTTTTATATATATATACTGACAATGTGTTTATCGATAAAAAAGATTATCTATGTGATAACAGATGTTAATAGTATTCTAATCGTGCTTGCCTTAATGGAATTCTCATTCAGAACCCAGGAGGTAATGTCCTGGTAGTGTTCGAACATTCGTTGTGAAACTATGTGACATCATACAGAATATGTGTTTTGAGATAAAATCAGATATTAATAAAAAAGACTTTAACACCCGGGGACCCCACAGTCCAATAAAATTAAACGGTCAACATTTTTGAGTGATCCAAGCCCTCCCGTAACCACTACAAATGTCATGATCCATGTTTTAGCTTCTTGATTTACATTGTGTGATCATTTCCATTGCGTACTTTCTCACCTTCCACTACACTCTCCTGTTCAGCTCACACTCCAATTAACCCTTTCATGACGGGAGCTGCGCTGGTGCAGCATTAATTAAAGATTCTGTGCCAGTGCATTCTCTTATAAATGCGACTCTCCCAAAAGGAGCTTCGCATATATAAGAGAATGCACTGGCTTACAAGATCAAGGTAAATAGTGTTAGGCCAATGCATTCTCATATATAAGAGAATGCATTGGCACAGTGTTTTCGCAAAATTTCAGGAAACTCCAGTCATGGAAGGTTTATTGCCTATTTATCGGTCAGATTTTGGCCCAATGAAACATAGATTCATACAATGAATCAGTTAATTTATTTTGTTACTATATAAATTCATTTTCTTATTATATTAAATTGCTCTGGAAACATTTCCTGCATGGACATATTTATTACATTAAAAAAATACCTCAAAATATGGTGCCGGACATTTGCAGAATGAGGACCCCAGAGTGTGAGTTTAGTGATGCTACCCCGCAAATTGGGCTAGCATCTTAAATTCACCCTCTGGGGACCTCATTTTGCTTAGGCCTCATCTTCTCTGGAAAGTATCTTTATTATAAAATTAACAAGTTATTTCTTTAGAAATTTTCATTTTCTTTTTTAGTTTAGTTTAGTTTCTCTATATCCCCAAATTGGCAGATGACACAATGCATGATCGAGGTGCCCAATGGGTGAATATCACCATCTTCACCATCTGGGAACTTAAATCTGAGTCTAGGTCTCCCATATGGGATGAGGTCATGCAGAATGAGGCACAGCAGGCTAGCATCACCAAATTAATCCTCTGGGGACCTTATTCTGCAAATGCCTGGCACCATATTTTAAAGATAAAAAAAGTAAAGGTCCTGCGGAATCTCCTGCTTTGTTCAATATTAATGTTAAGATGGCTATATGCTAGTTGGAAAGCATTGCATCCAAATCTTTGATGTAAATGTTAAAGGTCCATGGACCGATTTGACATCATATAATTCACAATTTCCTAAGCCAATTTTCTGCTTACCGGAGAAAAAGAAATAAATTGTATACCACAGGCATTGCGAATATCTACAAACTCATCCATTATCCACTAAATCACCCATAAGTAATAAGTCAAAAACAATCAAAAATTAAAAGCTCATAATTGAGCTCTTTATTGTCCATCAGTTTTTTTTTGGTAACAGAAGCAGGGACGCTCTATAAGACGCGACCATTGTGTGTTTTTTGTTAGGCTGACTAAAAATCAAAACATGTTTAAACATTCTCTTTTACAGTAGACATCTGACCATCAAAACCTCCCATTAATGGGCTCATGGGTCCGATCTAATTATTTTCTGGTATAGTTTTATGGTATCAAATTGGACATATAGTTTGTGTCATGTTTCTTTTATATTGATGTTAAAACATTGATATATCTATCTTGGAGCACCCCCACCTTCTTCATGTGATGTATGAATTATGTATACTTTATAATTTATTCTTGAGCATTATAAGCAGTTTAATATATCTTGTTACCTTTATTGAGCAAGTTATTTTTACCATTGTTATCTCAAGACTTTTCAGCTCAACATGACAAAGTCAGGTTTGAGCTTTTGCCATGGGTTGGCTGGCATCCATCGTCCATGCGTGTGTGTGTCCACCTATCCATACAAAATTTCCTTTGGCACACCCTACAGTCCAAACACCTCATCCGATCGTCATTAAACTTCACATGGGAATCGCATGATGGGATCTTCATTAAAATACATGGCTGTCAGCAGCCATCATTCCATTGAATTTCAATTAAAAACATGGTCGCCAGCAGATATTGTGGATTTCACATTTGCGGAATCTCGGCACACCCAGTAGTTTGATTTTTTGGTTGGATCTTATCCACAGGCATGATCAGTCTCTGCATTGTATTACTTATTTTTTTAATTTCCTTATTTTTAATATTCCCATTAAATGCGTTAACATTTTACAAATTACTCCCTCTCCAAGTTTTGAGGGACAGTGTCATTGGCACTATCATTTCAGTATTCCAACAGACTTATGTTGGGTAATTGTGTTTCTGTAATTTTTGTTTGTATTTATTTTATCAGTGTTTTAAAGTTGTTTTATTAGTGCAAGTTTGTTCGAAAGATATTGTTGCAGATTCAATAAAATATAAAACTATCATTTCTTGTTATTCTGGCCACTGTGGCACTATCCTTGTTTTGGCAAATATATTTTCTTCTCGACAGATTACTATAGTTTCGGTATCTCCATGTCTTGACTTGACAGCTGACAGGGTTGAGTATTTTGAGATTTTTCACAAAAACCAAGATGGTCACTGAATTGTTTGATTTTTTTCCCCCATTATCTACTCCGAGTGTGAGAAATGTCAAACAAAACTGCTAATCAAATCCTCTGGTGACTTATTCTTACAATATGTGCTTATATCTTGAAATTTGTCACATTTGCACAAAAAGTTGGAACCAGAAACTCTTCAACTCAAACAATCTGTTTTTCGCCTATTAGTCTGGCAGCGGCCGATGAACTGACCCTGCAATGCAATATCTCGATGCTTTCGCTATAAAATGAAAATAACAGAGTATTTTAGTAACATATACATATATCCATCATTTCATTATTAAGTAAATAAGACTGTCTCAGTAAGTCAGTCACACAGCCAGGCCATTGTAAAGGACAATGAGATTATCAACACTCTGATTGTTAATTAGAGTCATTAACATAATTAGCCTTTGTGGCCACCAGCTTACTGGTGACACAATGCATCCACTAGACACTGCTAATTGGGGGATTACTGAAGCAGATATTTGTCACCACTTTGTCATTCATTTACAAATTAGCAGGGACATCAAAGAATGCATACACCAATACCGCCATATGACTAAATTAATATGTCAATGTTATTAAACAATACTAGTACATAGAAATGGAAACTTACCTTCAGATGTTGGAACAGGAGATTGTAGTTGGGCAAAGTTTGCACTTTGCTATCATAGGACCCAATGTGTCTTTCGACAGTTCAAAATGCTGCCGGTTTTTTGTAGACATGTTGATAACATTAGCAATGGTTGGTATGAATTTCTCCCAATTACCATTTCTTATATACCATATCAGATGGAGGTAATAAAAACATGATCACAAGAGTGATCTGTTAGTAATCTATTGTCAATTATTTGAAGTTGGTTTCTCATTGTATTTATCAAAACAAGCATCAAAGGTTAACCAATGCTTAAGCAAACAAACAGCAGGTGTCAACAGAATTCACAATTGAGACACAGTGGATAGAAACTCGTGTGTTGTGACAACATAGTGATAGCCAGTCACCAGTCTTATACTTTGAAGTTTGGATGACATAATTGGATGAATCATCAAAGAGAACTTTGAGAAGAACAAGTACCTGTGATTTTGAAGTAATTGAAATTAGACCCTAATTACAATTACATCATAACCAATTACAATTGCAATTACATGTAATTGAGAATAAGCTCAATTACCAATTACATGCAATTACTTGAAAAAATGTAATTAATTACAGTCAATTACAATTACCCCATCCCTGCCCTGCATGATTCGGTTTATCAATTTCTTTTCTCAATGGATAACTCTAGCTTTTGGTGTCCTTATGCAGAATATTTCTACCCGACAAGTGGCAGGATTGAGCACTACCAGATTTTCCACAAAACCTATAAGATGGCCAACAAAATGTCCACTTTTCCATGTCATTGTCACAAGGCATCGATCACATTAATAGCCAGCTTTTCTATGGCGATCACATTTGGAGCCAGCTTTTCATATTCATTCTAGCCTCAATGAACAAGATTAGGTTAATCTCATTTTTCGGAGTTGATGGGTAAAAAACAACTTAATTTTAATTTGATATTAGTTCATCTGATAACCTGAGGTTTCCAATCAATGTCGTTAGAATGCTCGGATTATATTCCAGTATAAGTTGATAAACGAAGTCATTTCTGGAGCATGACGTCGACATTTTAGTCACAAAGGCGATGACGTCATATTTCGCGCCATATAAAGCATGGAATTAGAAAAGCTGGTCACGAATATGATCGCCGGTGAAAAGCTGGCTACATTTGTGATCGATTTAAAAAGCTGGCTACGAATGTGACCGGAGCCTTGTGACATCAGTAGGGAGCTATAACTGACAAACTATAACTGGGAAGCAGGTGGTAAATTATTATTTAAAAGGCTGCTATGTATGGGATGCCAAATTGACATTTAATAAATAATTGAGCTTAAGCGCAATAAGGAATCCCTTTGATTAAGCGCAATAAGGGAAGATCTAATTGCGCTTAAGCGCAAATCCTTATTAAGCACAATAAGGAATATCTTATTGCGCTTAAGCGCAATTACATCTTCCCTTATTGTGCTTAAGCGCAATTACATCCTTATTGCATTAATATCACCCTCATGAGATCACCTCTCTGCAAATAGTAGAATTATCCTATATTTGCTCCACCCATTGTACCATGGACTACACCATTTGAATTATAGGGAGTTTATGTAATGTGGCTAATTGCGCTTAAGCGCAAATTAGCTCTTATTGCACTTAAGCGCAATAAGAATATTCCTTATTGCGCTTAAGCGCAATAAGAATACATCTTATTGTGCTTAAGCGCAATAAGAGATTTCTTATAAGGAATTTCCTTTCTGCGCTTAAGCACAATTAGATCTTCCTTATTGCACTTAAGCTCAATTATTTATTAAATGTCAATTTGGCTTCCCATAGCTATGCGACTAGACCAAGTCTTCTCGGTCACAACGGCTAGGGATATAGGTTGGGATAATGCTGTCCCACCCCGTTGCTCTTCTATGATGGACTTTCATTCAAAAGATGTAATACATGTACACATGGAGCCCAGGCATTCATGTAAACCACCGAATGTGATTAATCATCTTAACATGTCTGTGATTCACCTCTCTTTAAAATGATAGATCACTTACCTTTACATTTAGAAAAAGGTATACTGATGATACTGTCGTTTAATGTATTGTTTACATGTATTTTCTAATAGCGTGATAAATCAAAATTCTTTGGAACACAACATGGCTTGATATTTAACAGACATCTGATATATGCATGGGGAAAGGCTGCCCTTTATGTTCATAAACGCAAAGCTTCCATTTGACCTAATCCGAAGACATACATGAACAAGCAAGACAACTCCAGCCCATGATTCTGGGCGTAAAGTTCGTCATAGAAGAGTAACGCGATGGGACTCCGTCCAAAACAGCATCAACCCAAATTATACCCCAAGCTGTTGTGGACCGAGAAGACTTCTAGTAATCAACTTTGATGCCAACAATTTGTGGTACATGACGGCTAGAATGGGCATTTTTTTTAGCAATGTTTATCCTTTTTCGGGTCTCGTGTTGTTAATCAGGTGTTAAAAACATTGCAGCTATAATTTAATGTTTATACGCCCTTTTGAAAAAAGGTTGCATTGTGTTATCAGTCTGGACGGACGCGGCTGATTACAATATTCCTCCGAAAATAATGGGGGACAATAATGTGGAATGTGGTGGCATTGAGCAAGTATGTTAAATGGTTGGGAGTTTGTATTCATTCTCTTAGCAAAAATTTTGAAACTGTTTGGATGAAATACTGACTGAGCTTCTATATGAAAATTTTCAAGACGATTGTAGATATTTTTTTATGAATGTCACTAACATGGCTCGGATCTCAATGAAATTTGATCTGGTGTTCACTGCTAGGACATTCAATGGAGTGTTCTTCAATAGTTTGGTCGGGTTTTCCGTTCTCGAGTTATTCATCTGGAAATTTTTTTTTTGTCAAATCTCAATGAAATTTGGTATGGATGTTCACTACTATGAGGAATTAAATGGAGTGAGTGTTCAATCGTTTGATATCGGGTTTTCCATTCCTAGAGTTATTCACAATTGTTCATCTGAAAATGCTTATTTTTGGGTGCGTCTGCCCGAGCATCTCAGTCATAGGTATGACCACACTGGGCGGTATGCACCGGGCGACAGTCCATCTCTTGTTGACTATTTTCCACTCTCAATACTATTGTACTTCAGACAGTGGCTGCACGGTGGGTAATCATGTGGTTTCGAGGTTGGTGATTACCACACATTCAAAATGGCGTACAAAAAAATAATATATTAACCCTTTACCAAACAGAAGGGCCCTGTGCCAATGCATTCTCTTATTTATGCGAATCGACCATAGGTCGCCTCGCATATATAAGAGAATGCATTGGTTTAACACATTAAAAATTATAAAATTGTTAAAGAATGTAAGAAAAAATGGTAGAAAGTGTTAAAAAAAGATTTTTTTTAGGCAAATGCATTCTCTTATATATGCGAGGCGACCTATGGTCGACTCGCATATATAAGAGAATGCATTGGCACAGGGCATAACTGTAACTATCACAATGTGGTCAAGGAGCCGATTCCAATGATATCCATATTTGTATGGTTCTATTGAGACAGACCGAAGATATTTTAGGCTGTTGAAGCTTTATTTGGCCGGTTTGTTGGGTAAAGGGTTAATAGGAACTGGAAAAAAAAACAACAGAATTTTGACTGAAGATGATACAATAGTTTATTTTTGAAACAGGTTGATTGATACCTTATATCTGTTCCAAAATACTCAGTAGTTTTCTATAACATTCTAACCAAAAGTTGCCAGTTGGAGGTTCGTGGAATACACTAGTCCATACATCGAGGAGAATCCTTTGACAAACAAGTTTGGTCATAATGTTAGAGCAAACAACAGAGTTTGGACACAAATGATGCATCAACTTGTTTGAAAAATAATATAGCAAATGCCCGTAACTTCCAAAATACTACGTAATATGTCATATCCTAGTTTATTACCTTTTTCTTCTGGTTGTGGTGCCATTTTGAATGCGTGATACTCACAACTCGAAACCATGTGATTCCCCACAGTGGGCTATCGAGGCCGTAAATCTTTCTCAGTAATTGATATAGCAGATATTCAAGTCAATGTACTAGCAGTCTTCTACATGGCTACATATATAAAACAAACCAATTTTGAATGACATTTCAACAGTAAAAAAATGATAACACAATATTAACAAATAATGCATGTCTTGATATTCACTCAGAAGTATTTCAATGTTGGCAAAAAGATGGGAAGCAGATACTTATGTTTGATACTTAAAGGTATATTATGGAATTGTTCGGGTGCGTGAAAGTTAGTATCCAGGTGCTATGCCAACTGGAGGAATGTAGCATTCTACTAACATCACCGAAAATATCAAGCAAAGCGACCGTACCACTCCATAGAAAACATCATCTGAACTATGCTAAATTGTAAATATTTACTACTTGAATCGGGACGCTTCTATCGGTGATAAACTAACGAAACCGATTTCGCCATCGGCAGTTACTGCATTTAATTAATTAATATATAAGAATGACGTTGTGTGTTGTAAATTTGGATATAATATTTGTAAAAATAACTACTTTGAGCAAGATTATTTTCCTTTTATATTTTATCACCCTACCGCAGTGTTTCACATCCCTATTTTATGATTTCGCCACTGATCATGCCACTACCATTCCACTGTTTTGAGGTGTATTAATACTGGAATAGGTTTAATAATTGACAGAAACAACCATGCTGATATAATTTTTTCTCTCCATATTATTCACTAATTTTGGGGGTGGTGGGTCCCAAAGAGTTGGCCTGGAAAATGAAAGTGTCAATGACACTGTAGCTCAGCTTGGAAAGGGAATAATTTAATGTATTACACTCAATGGAGCTATTAGGAATGCAGAAAGTTGAAATGTCCAAGTAATACTAGATTATCAACATGAAGAGATATATATATAAAAGTAAAATTCAAGATGGTTGCTGGCGGCTATGTTTTCCAATAAAATTAAAAAACATTTGATAGCATCCATATAGTAAGATCAATATCAAGATTAATATTAAGTCTGGAGATGATCGGATGAGGGAAGTGGACTGTAGGGTGTGACAAAGGATTTAGTCATGCAAAGAGTAAAATCCAAGATGGCTGACAGTGGACACGTTTTAAGGCCAAATGACCCTAAAATTACTCGTTTCCTATCTACGTCCCAATGTCAACAGCCATGACAAATTTCATGATGATCTGACTAAAGGTACTAATACGACATGTAGCCCGTGCCAAAGGATTTTCTCATGCAAAGAGTAAAATCCAAGATGGCTGCTGGCGGCCAGGATTTTTGGCCGAACGACCTAAAAATGACTCGTTCACATCTACATGTTATTGTTAACATCCATGACAAATTTCATGATGATCTGTCCAAATGTACGACCTGTTGCCTGTGTGAAAGGATTTAGTCATGCAAAGAGTAAACTCCAAGATGGCTGCCAGCGGCCATGTTTTCTGGCCGAATGACCCCAAAATTACTCGTTCTTTTCTACATGTCAATATTAACATCCGTGACAAATTTCATAATTATCAGACGAACAGTACGACCTGTAGGCCGTGCTGATGGATTGAATTTTGAAATCCAAGATGGCCACTGGCAGCCATGTTTTTTGTCCGAATTACCCCAAAATGACTCGTTCCCATCTACATTCCAATTTCAACAGCCATGACAAATTTCATGATGATCAGACTAAAGGTACGACCTGTAGCCCTGCTAAAGAATTTAGTCAAATGTTCCCATCTACATGTCATTGTTAACATCCATGACAAATTTTATGATGATCCGACCAAAGGTACGACCTGTAGCCCTGCTAAAGGATTTAGTCATGTAAAGAGTAAAATCCAAGATGGTTGCCGGCGGCCATGTTGGTTTCGGCCGAATGACCCCAAAATGACTCGTTCCCATGCTGGCGGCATGTAGCCCGTGCCAAAGGATTTAGTCATGCAAAGAGTAAAATCCAAGATGGCTGCTGGCGGCCATGTTTTTGGCCGAATGACCCCAAAATGACTCGTTCCCATCTACATGTCAATATTAACATCCATGACAAATTTCATGATGATCAGACGAACAGTACGACCTGTAGCCCGTGCTAATGAATTGAATTTTGAAATCCAAAATGGCCACTTGCAGCCATGTTTTTTTCTCCGAATGACCCCAAAATGAATTTTTCCGGTCTAAATGTTGATGTCAACAGCTATGACAAATTTCATAATGATCTGACCAAAGGTACGACCTGTAGCCTGTATTGTTGACGAAACACACACACACGGACGACAAAGCCATGGCAATAGCTCAAACTGTACAAAGTAAAGTTGAGCTAAAAAGACAAATTTGCCCAGAGTATCCCCCACCAAGCAGGGGTGGGGGCCTGGGGGTCGGAAAAAAGTGCCTCATGGGTACCCACCACCCCCCTATTTGAAGGAAATGTTTTTTTTTCCAATTTCATGCGGGGTAACCACCCCCTTTTTACCTCCAAATCCAGCCAAATCACCCCTTATTTGAAGGAAAACAAATTCCAATTTCATGCAGGGTACCCACCCACGTTTTACCTAAAAATCTGTAGTCTCACACCATTTAGGCTTGGTATTTGTTTCAGTTATAAAGTCTGAGAACAGATAAGAATCGTATAAACCTGCAGCACCCATTGTTATCCTGTTTGTTTTTGTTTATCAATTGATTCATTACTTGTAAACAAGTTATATGAACATTTTACCATATTTCCAATGCTTGTCTGTAATCACTTTAAATACAACTGTATCGAAAATATAAAATTTAGGCAAAACATTTATGCTAAATAGTAATGGACCCACACGATCTTATACCATCTGACAACATGGCGTTTAACAGATTGATCAGCATGCATATGGCTTTGATGTGAAATTGTGTCCAAAAAACAAAAACAAATGAAAGTGTCAATGACACTGTAGCTCAACTTGGAAAGGGAATAATGTCTTGTGTTACAGTCAATGGAGTGATTAGGAATGTGTTAAGTTGAAAGGCCTAGTTATGCAAAGAGTAAAATCCAAGATGGCCACTGGCAGCCATTTTTTTTTGCTGAATGACCCCAAAAAGACTCGTTCCCATTTACATGTCATTGTTAACATCCATCACAAATTTCATGATGATCCGACAAAAGATACGACCTGTAGCCTGTGTCAAATGATTTAGTCATGCAAAGAGTAAAATCCAAGATGGCTGCTGGCGGACATGTTTTTTGGCGGAACGACCCCAAAATTACTCGTTCCCATCTACATGTCTATATTAATCTCCATGACAAATTTCATGATGATCAGACGAACAGTACAACATGTAGCCCGTGCTAATGAATTGAATTTTGAAATCCAAGATGGCCACTGGCGGCCATGTTTTTTGGCCGAATGACCCCAAAATGACTTGTTCCCATCTACATGTCAATATTAACTTCCACGACAAATGTCATGATGATCAGACGAACATTCCGGCCTGTAGTCTGCTAATTTATTGAATTATGAAATCCAAGATGGCCACTGGCGGCCATGTTTTTTGCCGAATGACCCCAAAATGACTCGTTCCCATCTATATGTCAATGTCAACAGCCATGACAAATTTCATAATGATCCGAACAAAGGTACGACCTGTAGTCTGTGCCAAAAAGATTTAGTCATGCAAAGAGTAAAATCCAAGAAGGCTGCTGGCGGCCATATTTTTTGGCCAAATGACCCCAAAATGACTCGTTCACATCTAGATGTCAATGTCAACAGCCATGACAAATTTCATAATGATCCGACCAAAGGTACGACCTTAGCCCGTGCCAAACAATTTAGTCATGCAAAGAACAAAATCCAAGATGCCTGCTGGCGGCCATGTTTTTTTGCCGAATGACCCCAAAATGACGTTCCCATCTACATGTCATTGTTAACACCCATGCCAAAGGATTTAGTCATGCAAAGAGTAAAATCCAAGATGGTTGCCGGCGGCCATGTTGTTTTTGGCCGAATGACCCCAAAATGACTCGTTCCCGTAGCCCGTGCCAAAGGATTTATTCATGCAAAGAGTAAAATCCAAGATGGCTGCTGGCGGCCATTGTTTTTTGGCCGAATGACCCCAATGATGTTGACTGCACTTGGTTCTAGTTCCAATTAAGTCGGAATATAGATAAACCGCTATCTTAGACCGAGTCGCCAGGCCACTTAAAATATTTGTTCGTGGGATAACCCATGTGGTGGACGTTCTATTTAAATAATTACCAATCCTCTCTTGATATTCATAGCAGTGGTGGATCAGGATTTCCACCAACTTGGGGCTATATGTGATCCCGAAAGCTACCAGGCGGTGTGGCTAACTCTGAGCTATTCAACTAAAACATATACCTTTTTTCCCAGTTTATTCCGACCGATGCATTCAATTAAGTCCCTTAGCGATTTGAAGCTTTCGCGACCCCACGCCAAACAAGAATCATGGTCGAAATTGTTCAATATCAAGCCTGTATATTCCAGACGTGTCCGTAAGAGAAGACATGCTTTGGATTGGCCTTAAATGTCCTGATAGCAGACAGTTTTACTTCGCTTATCACTATTCACTTGTCTGGCCTGTTAACAATGAACCTCTTGAGCGCAGGTGACTAATGTTGTCAATTATTGGTGTGGACATGTAAAATACATGTATTTTACATACAGACATTACATGCATGTGTGTATCCACCCTAGGCCTAATGAGTAAACATTAATGATATAAATGAATAGCTTTATTCATTTGTATTTACTTTAATCATGGGTGTCATAACTGTCCATTTTCATCTTGAACCAGTGGCGTTGGTACTTGACAATGTGATCTGATGCAAAAGACGAAATTGTGAGTGTTGGGTTGTAACCGGGATTTCTGAGAAGCATTATGCCTATATCCACACTAACTACCCCCCCCCCCCCGATAAGCCCTGACCTAAGTGTCATACATACCATAGCAATGATGCTGAACACTTTGAGGCAATTATATTGCAGAAATGTTGTAAGAGGAAATGAAAGTGTCAATGACACTGTAGCTCAACTTAGGTAGGGGAATAATTTAATGGTTTACAGTAAATGGAGAAATAGGAAAGATGCTGATTGAAATGTCTTACCTGTGCCAAAGGATTTAGTCATGCAAAGAGTAAAATCCATCATGGATGCTGGTGGCCATGATTTTTGGCTGAATGACCCCAAAAGAACTCGTTCCCATCTACATGTCATTATTAACATCCATGACAAATTTTATGAAGATCCGACCAAAGCTACAACCTGTAGCCTGCGCCAAAGGATTTAGTCATGCAATGAGTAAAATCCAAGATGGTTGCTGGCGGCCATGTTTTTTGGCCGAACGACCCCAAAATGAATTTTTTTTGTCGGAATGACCCCAAAATGACTCGTTCCCATCTACATGCCATTGTTAACATCCAATGACAAATTTCATGAAGATCCTGCCAAAGGTACGACCTGCCAAAGGATTTAGTCATGCAAAGAGTAAAATCCAAGATGGCTGCTGGTGGCCATGTTTTTTGGCCAAACGACCCCAACATCACTAGTTCTCATCTACATGTCAATATTAACATCCATGACAAATTTTATGATGATCAGACTAAAGGTACGAACTGTAGCCCGTGCTAAAGGATTTAGTCATGCAAAGAGTAAAATCCAAGATGGCTGCTGGTGGCCATGTGTTTTGGCCGAACGACCCTAAAATCACTCGTTCTCATCTACATGTCAATATTAACATCCATGACAAATTTCATGATGATCCTATATAGGTACGACCTGAAGCCCGTGCTAAAGGATTTAGTCATACAAAGAGTAAAATCCAAGATGGCTGCTGGCGGCCATGTTTTTTGGCCGAATGACCCCAAAATGACTCGTTCCCATCTACATGTCATTGTTAACATCCATGACAAATTTTATGATGATCCGACCAAAGGTACGACCTGTAGCCCTGCTAAAGGATTTAGTCATGTAAAGAGTAAAATCCAAGATGGTTGCCGGCGGCCATGTTTTTTGGCCGAACGACCCCAACATCACTATAGGTACGACCTGAAGCCCGTGCTAAAGGATTTAGTCATACAAAGAGTAAAATCCAAGATGGCTGCTGGCGGCCATGTTTTTTGGCCGAATGACCCCAAAATGACTCGTTCCCATCTACATGTCAATATTAACATCCATGACAAATCTCATGATGATCAGACGAACAGTACGACCTGTGGCCCATGCTAATGAATTAAATTTTGAAATCCAAGATGGCTGCTGGCGGCCATGTTTTTCGACCGAATGACCCCAAAATGACTCGTTCCCATCTACATGCCATTGTTAACATCCATGACAAATTTTATGATGATAAGACTAACGGTACGAACTGTAGCCCATGCTAAACGATTTAGTCATACAAAGAGTAAAATCCAAGATGGCTGCTGGCGGCCATGTTTTTTGGCCAAATGACCCCAAAATGACTCGTACCCATCTACATGTCATTATTAACATTCTTGACAAATTTTATGATGATCAGACTAAAGGTACGACCTGTAGCCCGTGCTAAATAATTTAGTCATACAAAGAGTAAAATCCAAGATGGCTGCTGGCGGCCATGTTTTTTGGCCGAATGACCCCAAAATGACTCGTTCCCATCTACATGTCAATATTAACATTCATGACAAATTTCATGATGATAAGACGAACAGTACGACCTGTGGCCCGCGCTGATGAATTAAATTTTGAAATCAAAGATGGCTGCTGGCGGCCATGTTTTTTGTCGGAATGACCCCAAAATGACTTGTTCCCATCTACATGCCATTGTTAACATCCATGACAAATTTTATGATTATTAGACCAAAGGTACGAACTGTAGCCCGTGCTAAAGGATTTAGTCATACAAAGAGTAAAATCCAAGATGGCTGCTGGCGGCCATGTTTTTTGGCCGAATGACCCCAAAATGACTCGTTCCCATCTACATGTCATTATTAACATTCTTGACAAATTTTATGATGATCAGACTAAAGGTACGACCTGAAGCCCGTGCTAAAGGATTTAGTCATACAAAGAGTAAAATCCAAGATGGCTGCTGGCGGCCATGTTTTCCGGCCGAATGACCCCAACATGACTCGTTCCCATCTACATGTCATTGTTAACATTCATGACAAATTTCATTACAATAAGACGAACAGTACGGCCTGTAGCCCGTGCTAATGGATTGAATTTTGAAATCCAAGATGGCCGATGGCAGCCATGTTTTTTTTCCGAATGACCCCAAAATGACTCGTTCCCATCTACATGTCAATGTCAACATCCATGACAAATTTCATAATAATCGGACCAAAGGTACGAACTGTAGCCCGTGCTAAAGGAAATTGTTGACGCATCACACACGCACACACACACACACGCACACACGGACGACGGATACCAAGCCATGGCAATAGCCCGTGCTAAAGGAAATTGTTGACGCATGACACACGCACACACGGACGACGGATACCAAGCCATGGCAATAGCTCAACAAAGTAAAGTTGAGCTAAAAATACTGACAGGGCTGCATGCAAATGCCAATTTGACTTTGAGAAATTCTGTGCAATTAAACATAATTTAAAAACAGGTATGTTGTAAGATATCTGCTTGATATAACTTTACAATGTAATTACCTGTTTCCACATCCTTCTTTCTAATGGCAAGGATTATCTTATGTGCCCCAGTCTTGGTCGAAATTTAAAAAACAGGAATGTAATTATGTGAGTTGTTACTATTTGTAATTGTTTACTGTGCACTGAAAACCTGGTAGTATTCAGTAATAAAATATCAAACTTTATTCTATTGTTATTCTTATTCTCACATCACATATGTTTCCCCCCCAATTTGTGACACTTAATTTATGATCTTTAAAATATATAATTCAAAGTGAATGGAGTTTTTCATTTTTCCATCATACTTGATGAGAAAACATCAGCAAAACTTAATAAATTCAATTAAATTCCTAATTTTTTTAAATTAGAATATTTGAAATGTGTTTATTTAATTTCCTTGCTTAATTTAGCATTATTTTGTCAAAATTGGCTTCAAGAAATTGGATTTTATGTCTTCAAATTTAGTATACCTATTTGAAATTATAAATCTGATTTTTCTCCATTTCACCTCACAACTTCTGATTAATATCTCAGATATAGATATGTTCTAATTGTGTTATCATGTGATGAAAATACTATTCAAATTGCATAAGCTAGCAAAGCTATAAAAATATCAGACAACAATATCCTCATCGAATCAAATGGTAATAAAAACACTGTAGATTCCCTAAATCTGTGGTTGTTTTCATAACAATTAGTCTAGAGATGACAGTCTTAATCCGGAGGGAGATAAAATTAAGAGTGGTATTAACAAGGTTTCCGTGATTAAGGGATTAGGGGGCTGGCATTACTCACCACTGATTGGTTCAACCTCTATTGGTGCAGGTCCTGGGAGGGCTTTTGGTATTTAAATGACAAAAAAAAAAAAAAAAATCAGAGTCTTTCCAACACCAACATTTAACTGCCATCATGCATCAACAAGAAAATCAGGTAAGTTGTATTGGTTAATTATTCTAATGTGCATATTTTGTTCTCCAATGCTATTTAAATTTCTTTCTTAATTGAAATTAGATAATTCCAAGTATGAAACTTGTTTTGATGATAAAGATTTATGACATTGGTAGATAAATTAGGGTTAACTATTAACATCTGGGGTTCTAAACATTCCAATTCCTCATGTTCCTCAAACTTTTATGACCACACAATAATTTTCATATCCATAAATATAAAAAATACTTAGATTTCACTTGTTTGGTTATATCTCAATAAAACTAAAATATTCTATTTTCAAATTTCCTCAATATTTTCGATTAGATAAAAGTGTTTATCATTTTGGAATTTATCTACCTTTCTATGCAAAATTAGATGCAGTAAATAAAAGAGCTAACAATGTGTTTAGGGTTCCAATCCTCCAGTAAAAACAAAAAAATTACATAGCTAGTATAAAATGTCAAACCAAATGTGACATATAAACTGGACAATAATTGATAAATAATCATGGGAAAATTAACATGATTAATAATTGAATTGACAATGTCTCTCAATCATTTATATGAAATAAATGGCCAAAATACTGTTAGTGGAACAAGATAGTGTCTTTTAGGTGGTATATCTCATTGTTATGTGTTATTTCATATACTGGGATCTTAAATGAAACAGGTTTAATTGGCTTGGAACCCTGAATACACCATTATATTAAAATTTACTAAGTAATGCATTTGTTGCATTGTGCACTTTTTATTAGGTGTAAATGAGTTCTCAAGAAACAAGTATGTCACTATTCAGTGTTGTGTTCTATGCTCTCACAACAAATAAATTCAAATGTCAAAGAGTATTAGTATTTGTGGGGATAATGTGGAAGATGGTGGTCTTTATTTCTATAAGATTATAAATTTCAACATGTTCTTGTTGGTTCCATTTCAACACACATGTGTTATATACTTTGAGCTTCTTCGTGCAATAGTTTGAGAATGTTTTCATTTATCATGGTGACATTTATTATATAAGCTCTATGTTAATATTCTGTTCTTGGCCAGTTTATAAGGCAACTATGAGTGGGTTAAATTCCTCGTAATTTCCCTACACGCCATTCCCCTTAAAAGAAACCTATATTCTAACTTTTGCTATACAAATTATAGCCTACATAGTGTTCTTGTAAGGATCTGTTGATTACAATAGAATAGCACAGTGGGCTAGCGACACCAAATTAAGCCTCTGGGAACCTCATTCTGCTAAGGCCTCAACTGCTATGGGTGACCTAGGATCAGATGAGGCCAAAGTAGAATGAGGTCTCCAGAGGCTGAAGTTAGTGATTCTAGCCCGCTGTGTTAGGTAGCATCACTAAATTCACCCTCTGGTGACCTCATTCTGCAATTCTGAGATCACAATTTCCAGACTTGTACTAGCTTATCAAAATATGACAATTCCATTGTATAACTTGTGTAACAAGTGTCTTCACTATAAATTGAGTGGGCTGCTTTCCACACTTATGCATAGATTTATTAGTGACAGAATAAATGTATTTTTTTTTACATCGAATAGAGAGCTGTTTTAGATGAGCGGTATCAGATTCGTTGACAATAATAAAAGTATAAATAATAATGTAAAGTTTTGACCTGCCCATCACTTAAATATGCCTGCCCTATCTCTAGTCAAAGTGCACTTTTACATTTACATTTATCGACTTGCATCAATTATATCAAACACCCTTTTATCATTGCAGATTCGGGAACCTGTTCCATCATGCATTCTAAGTGTTGACCCAGAAACACAAAAGGCGATATTTCCACTGAAATTTCATTCACAAAGAACAATATCTGCATGTGCACCCAGCAGCTCTGACAATCGCCAACAACTCTTCATCCGAGCAGGCGGCCATCGAGCACAAAAACCAACATACAAGAGATATCCAAAACCACCATATTCCTACATGGGCCTCGTTGCCACTGCAATTTTGAGCTCTGAATATCAGCGTCTGACACTGCATGAAATCCAGAATACCATCGGTAGCTGGTTTCCATTCTTCCAAGGAAAATACACTGGTTGGAGAGATTCCATTCGTCACAACCTCTCTCACAACGATTGCTTCGTCAAACTATCCAAAAAGCCAAACACTGAGAATGCCAAAGGCAACTACTGGACAGTCGACCTCGGCAAGGTGAAACATGATGCATTCACACGACAGGACAACAACAAAGATGGTCAGAAGTACGCCCTATACTTGCATGATGAACTACAACTTCCAGCTGTCATGATCAATCCACCTTCAACTCCGAAAACCAGCCGAAAGCGACCAATCAGTGACGTTGAACCATCATCAGCCAAGAGAACTAAGAGTGATTCTGATGGCCTTTCATGTAGCATCTCGAACATCATCAAAGAGAATGAACCTCCGACCAGCTACAACCATCTGGAGTCCATCATCCAGAACTCGTTTTATGATGCGACCGAGCAAAGTGTTACACCTGAGATTAAGTACAGAAACTTTCAGCACGCTGTTGAGTCTGCTTATCCATCGTGCCAGTACACAAATGGCTATTCTCCGTTCAGTCCGACAAATGCTTTGGACAACCTCAGCATATTATGTCACACAAATGCAATGAACGTTTCACCAGTCATCTACGACAGATCTTCTACAATGAGCTTCCAGTCACCGACTGCTGACTTCAACAGTGCGCCAGTGTCTTCGCCATTCACTCCAGCTAGTTACGGTTCCGTTCCCAGCTATCCAAGTTATGTTTGGCCATCATCTGTGGTACCTGGCTATTCTCTGCCGCTTGATCTTTCCGACTTATGAGTCTGTGTCTCCACCACTCTAGACTAACATCTTATCAAAGTATTCATGTGACTATAGAAAGTGAAGACTCAGTTGTAAAGTATCAAAGTATGTCCAGTAGATTATGTTTCATTTTAACATAAAGGTCGTTACCAATTCCATTCCATTTTGTTTATTTACAATACATGCAATCCTTCTAACTACAATATTTTTCTATCCATTTCAAATCTACCAAATTTGTAACTTCGAAAAAAAAACTTGAATGCTCCAAATTTTATTCTCATGTTCTCAAACAAAATAACTTTTTTTTACAAAGCAGATAATGTAACTAACACCAAAGATTTTCGGTGTTGTCAATAGTAAAACAAATAGTAGTAATAATATCGCAATTCTGATTTTAAACTGAAGCATGCAATTGTTTATCAACAGAATACCAATAATGGAATATATTTTTTTTGGTGTTTATTTTTTCAATGCCCTCCATCGAAAAAACTATATTTTCTATTGGTCTGGCTAATGTTCATTTGATGAATTTTAAACTGTTTTAATGTTTTTAAATTTTCAAGGAAAACGAACTTTCATTTTTGATCTATGTTTAGTATTAACAACTGAATCAACCCAAGTTATTGAAACTAATTATATTTCAATATTTCTACCTTTGACTTGGGTTGAATTGCTAATCTGAAGTGCACAATGTCCAAGTGCTAGTTAGTTTGTGCTATGTATAGTTTTCTTGTGTGCTTATGTTCTTATTTGTGCTATGTATTTCTTGATGTGTGCTTATGCTGTGCTGCATTATCTTTTTTTCTATTAAATTATTGATCTTGCATAATGTGTTTGTTGTATTTCTTTTCCATACGCTTGTCAACAAGGGTTCCATATTTACAATCACTACTTCAGGCTAGATGAACAAAATAGTTCTGTCTCAGGTAAAGTCTCGTGCTCCACAAATACATATTTATGACTTCCATAAATAAATATATAAATAGGTCCCAATCAGTCCACAAAAATAATAATTATGACATTGTTTTGACTTACAATTTAGTCCAGTGTATTTTAGGTGGGATATGATATGATAGAGAACATTACAAAAATCACTTTAATAATTAACAATCTTGATAACAAATTGATATATTTACAACATTTTTAGTACTGGTGGAGCTCCTGTCCTCACATTGATATATTTACAACATTTTAGCACTGGTGGAGCTCCTGTCCTCACTCCTTGTCTTTTGTCCATCTTTCCATCAACTAAGTGCATTATTAGCTAAACTTTACTTTGTAAAGTTTGAGCTATTGCCATGGCTTTGTCGTCTGTCGTCCGTGTGTGCGTGATTCGTCAACAATTTCCTTTAGCACGGGCTACAGGTCATACCTTTGGTCTGATCATTATAAAATTTGTCATAGTTCTTGACATTAACATGTAGATGGGAACGAGTCATTTTGGGGTCGTTCGGAAAAAAAACATGGCCGCCAGTGGCCATCTTGGATTTCAAAATTCAATCCATTAGCACGGGCTACAGGTCCTACTGTTCGTCTGCTCATCATGAAATTTGTCATGGATGTTAATATTGACATGTAGATGAGAACTAGTGATGTTGGGGTCGTTTGGCCAAAAAACATGGCCACCAGCAGCCATCTTGGATTTTACTCTTTGCATGACTAAATCCTTTGGCAGGTCGTACCTTTGGCAGGATCTTCATGAAATTTGTCATTGGATGTTAACAATGGCATGTAGATGGGAACGAGTCATTTTGGGGTCATTCCGACAAAAAAAATTCATTTTGGGGTCGTTCGGCCAAAAAACATGGCCGCCAGCAACCATCTTGGATTTTACTCATTGCATGACTAAATCCTTTGGCGCAGGCTACAGGTTGTAGCTTTGGTCGGATCTTCATAATATTTGTCATGGATGTTAATAATGACATGTAGATGGGAACGAGTTCTTTTGGGGTCATTCAGCCAAAAATCATGGCCACCAGCATCCATGATGGATTTTACTCTTTGCATGACTAAATCCTTTGGCACAGGTAAGACATTTCAATCAGCATCTTTCCTATTTCTCCATTTACTGTAAACCATTAAATTATTCCCCTACCTAAGTTGAGCTACAGTGTCATTGACACTTTCATTTCCTCTTACAACATTTCTGCAATATAATTGCCTCAAAGTGTTCAGCATCATTGCTATGGTATGTATGACACTTAGGTCAGGGCTTATCGGGGGGGGGGGGTAGTTAGTGTGGATATAGGCATAATGCTTCTCAGAAATCCCGGTTACAACCCAACACTCACAATTTCGTCTTTTGCATCAGATCACATTGTCAAGTACAGGCTACAGGTCATACCTTTGGTCGGATCATTATGAAATTTGTAACGGGCGTTGACATTAACATGTAGATGGGAACGAGTCATTTTGGGGTCAATCGGCAAAAAAAACATGGCCGCCAGCGGTTATCTTGTATTTCAAAATTAAATCTATTAGCACAGGCTACTGATCATCTGATCATCATGAAATTTGTCGTTGAAGTTAATATTGACATGTAGATGGGAACGAGTAATTTTGGGGGTCATTCGGCCAAAAAACATGGCCGCCAGCAGCCATCTTGGATTTTACTCTTTGCATGACTAAATCCATTGGCACAGGCTACAGGCCGTACCTTTGGTCGGATCATCATGAAATTTGTCATGAATGTTAATATTGACATGTAGATGAAAACATGTCATTTTTAGGGTCATTCGGCCATAAAACATGGCCGCCAGTAGCCATCTTGGATTTTACTCTTTGCATGACTTCCTTTGGCACACCCTACAGTCCACTTCCCTCATCCGATCATCACCAAACGTCATATTAATCTTGATATTGATCTACTAGATGGAAGCTATCAAATGTTTTTGAATTTCATTGGAAAACATAGCCATCAGCAAACATCTTGGATTTTACTTTATATATCTCTTCATGTCGATAATCTAGTATTACTTAGACCTTTCAACTTTCCGCATTCCTAATCGCTCCATTGACTGTAACACATGAAATTATTCCCTTTCCAAGTTGAGCTACAGTGTCATTGACACTTTTATTGAAGTGTCCCCATGGACAGGTTAGCTGCAAATACTGGCGTAAAGAAGAATAGATGAGAATTATGCCGCCTATTGTGACATACCTATAACCTATGGTTGAGATACTGAGGCACCCCACATACCTATAACCTATGATTGAGATACTGAGGCACTCCACATACCTATAACCTATGATTGAGATACTGAGGCACCCCACATACCTATAACCCATGATTGAGATACTGAGGCACCCCACATACCTATAACCTATGATTGAGATACTGAGGCACCCCACATACCTATAACATATGATTGAGATACTGAGGCACCCCACATACCTATACCCTATGATTGAGATACTGAGGCACCCCACATACCTATAACCTATGATTGAGATACTGAGGCACCCCACATACCTATAACCCATGACTGAGATACTGAGGCACCCCACATACCTATAACCTATGATTGAGATACTGAGGCACCCCACATACCTATAACCTATGATTGAGATACTGAGGCACCCCACATACCTATAACCTATGATTGAGATACTGAGGCACCCCACATACCTATAACCTATGATTGAGATACTGAGGCACCCCACATACCTATAACCTATGGTTGAGATACTGAGGCACCCCACATACCTATAACCCATGGTTGAGATACTGAGGCACCCCACATACCTATAACCTATGATTGAGATACTGAGGCACCCCACATACCTATAACCTATGATTGAGATACTGAGGCACCCCACATACCTATAACCTATGATTGAGATACTGAGGCACCCAACATACCTATAACATATGATTGAGATACTGAGGCACCCCACATACCTATACCCTATGATTGAGATACTGAGGCACCCCACATACCTATAACCTATGATTGAGATACTGAGGCACCCCACATACCTATAACCTATGATTGAGATACTGAGGCACCCCACATACCTATAACCTATGATTGAGACACTGAGGCACCCCACATACCTATAACCTATGATTGAGATACTGAGGCACCCCACATACCTATAACCTATGATTGAGATACTGAGGCACCCCACATACCTATAACCTATGATTGAGATACTGAGGCACCCCACATACCTATAACCTATGATTGAGATACTGAGGCACCCCACATACCTATAACCTATGATTGAGATACTGAGGCACCCCACATACCTATAACCTATGATTGAGATACTGAGGCACCCCACATACCTATAACCTATGATTGAGATACTGAGGCACCCCACATACCTATAACCCATGACTGAGATACTGAGGCACCCCACATACCTATAACATATGACTGAGATACTGAGGCACACGGACCCAAAAATCAACATTTTCAGATAAACAAAGATAAATGGCGGAAAACATGTACAAAACGATTGAACACTCAATTGAATGTCCTCATAGTGGTGATCATACATACCAAATTTCAATAAGATCTGAGAATGCAAAATAAAAATAAAATGTCCTCATAGTATTGAACATCTATACCAAATTTCATTGAGATCTGACAACCGGTGGTTGAGATATCCGTCCAGATGGACGAACGTAGGATCTGACACTTGTAATCCAGTATACCCACCCCATTTCCTTCGGTTGCCAATGAACACGTCAATAGGAAGTTCTGACGGTCAAATAGTGACTTTCAAAAGGGGAAGTTTTAACATGTTTTGAATCTTTTTCAGGTTAGCAAAAATTCCAGTGATCATCTCCGATAAAGATCATCCATGTTCCGTTTCCCAAAAGCTGTAATATTATCATTTGTACTCATTTTTAACATTAAACTGATGGATACATTTCTGGATTTTCGCAATGCCTGTGCCATATAAATGGTGGTGATTGCAAGTATTTTATTTCTTAAACTTTGAATAATTTGGTGTCAAATCGGACTGCGAATCTTTAACTCTTTCATGATGGGAGCTGCGCTGGTGCAGCATTAAAGATCCTGTGCCAGTACATTCTGCTATATACCGTATGTGAGTCTCCCATAGGGAATCTCGCATATATAAGAGAATGCACTGGCTTACAATATCAAGGTAAATATTGTTACGCCAATGCATTCTTATATATGTGAGGCTCCCTATTGGAGAATGCATTGGCACATGGTTTTCGCAAAATTTCAGGAAGCATCAGTCATGGAAGGGTTAATAAGTTGTTGCTGGGTCACTTTGCGTGCACATGATGAGCAGGGAATGAAACTTGTCTAGCACAGTAAGCAGTTGTGACCGGCTGAGGTTCTCATAATACATTATTTCCTCTATGTGATGATCGCCGTTGAAGTATGGACACAACCTGAAAGAGATGAGAGTTATCTATTAATATGAGCTTTAACCCTTTCAGTGCCAAGTCCAATTTTTGTATTAACCCATTATTTCCTTGATCATTTTTCAAATTTATTGATTATAATAATGTGATACATTGATGAAAAGAGCTCTTTCCATCAATGTATCACACTATTATAATCAATAAATTTGAATGAAAGTGTCAATGACACTGTAGCTCAACTTGGAAAGGGAATAATTTAATGTATTACAGTCAATGGACGATTAGGAATGTGGGAAGTTAAATGTCTATTAATAGTTTATGGACATGAAGAGAAAAGTAAAATCCAAGATGGCTGCTGGCGGCCATGTTTTCGGCCGAATGACCCCAAAAGAATCGTTCCCATCTACATGTCATCGTTAACAGCCATGACAAATTTTATGATGATCAGACTAAAGGTACGACCTGTAGCCCGTGCTAAAGAATTTAGTCATACAAAGAGTAAAATCCAAGATGGCTGCTGGCCGCCATGTTTTTTGGCCGAATGACCCCAAAATTACTCGTTCCCATCTACATGTCAATATTCAAATTTCATGATGATCAGCCGAACAGTACGACCTGTGGCCCGTGCTAATGGATTGAATTTTGAAATCCAAGATGGCCACTGGCGGCCATTATTTTTTGTCCGAATGACCCCAAAATGAATCGTTCCCATCTACATTCCAATTTCAACAGCCATCACAAATTTTATGATGATCAGACTAAAGGTACGACCTGTAGCCCGTGCTAAAGGATTTAGTCATACAAAGAGTAAAATCAAAGATGGCTGCTGGCGGCCATGTTTTTTGACCGAACAACCCCAAAATGACTCGTTCCCATCTACATGTTATTATCAACATTCACGACAAATTTGATGATGATCAGACTAAAGGTACGACCTGTAGCCCGTGCTAAAGAATTTAGTCATACAAAGAGTAAAATCCAAGATGGCTGCTGGCCGCCATGTTTTTTGGCCGAATGACACCAAAATTACTCGTTCCCATCTACATGTCAATATTAACATCCATGACAAATTTCATGATGATCAGACGAACAGTACGACCTGTTGCCCGTGCTAATGGATTGAATTTTGAAATCCAAGATGGCCGCTGGCGGCCATGTTTTTTGTCCAAATGACCCCAAAATGACTCGTTCCCATCTACATTCCAATTTCAACAGCCATGACAAATTTTATGATGATCGGACTAAAGGTACAACCTGTAGCCCGTGCTAAAGGATTTAGTCATACAAAGAGTAAAATCAAAGATGCCTGCTGGCGGCAATGTTTTTTTGACCGAATGACCCCAAAATTACTCGTTTCCCATCTGCATGTCAATATTAACATCCATGACAAATTTGATGATGATCAGACTAAAGGTACGACCTGTAGCCTGTGCTAAAAAATTAGTCATACAAAGAGTAAAATCCAAGATGTCTGCTGGCCGCCATGTTATTTGGCCGAATGACCCCAAAATTACTCGTTCCCATCTACATGTCAATATTAACATCCATGACAAATTTCATGATGATCAGACGAACAGTACGACCTGTGGCCCGTGCTAATGGATTGAATTTTGAAATCCAAGATGGCCACTGGCAGCCATGTTTTTTGTCCGAATGACCCCAAAATGACTCGTTCCCATCTACATTCCAATTTCAACAGCCATCACAAATTTTATGATGATCAGACTAAAGGTACGACCTGTAGCCCGTGCTAAAGGATTTAGTCATACAAAGAGTAAAATCAAAGATGGCTGCTGGCGGCCATGTTTTTTGACCGAACGACCCCAAAATGACCCGTTCCCATCTACATGTTATTATCAACATTCACGACATATTTTATGATGATCAGACTAAAGGTACGACCTGTAGCCCGTGCTAAAGGATTTAGTCATACAAAGAGTAAAATCCAAGATGGCTGCTGGCGGCCATGTTTTTGGGCCAAATGACCCCAAAATTACTCGTTCCCATCTACATGTCAATCTTAACATCCATGACAAATTTGATGATGATCAGACTAAAGGTACGACCTGTAGCCTGTGCTAAAGAATTTAGTCATGCAAAGAGTAAAATCCAAGATGGCTGCTGGCCGCCATGTTATTTGGCCGAATGACCCCAAAATTACTCGTTCCCATCTACATGTCAATATTAACATCCATGACAAATTTCATGATGATCAGACGAACAGTACGACCTGTGCTAATGGATTGAATTTTGAAATCCAAGATGGCCACTGGCAGCCATGTTTTTTGTCCGAATGACCCAAAAATGACTCGTTCCCATCTACATTCCAATTTCAACAGCCACGACAAATTTTATGATGATCGGACTAAAGGTACGACCTGTAGCCCGTGCTAAAGGATTTAGTCATACAAAGAGTGAAATCAAAGATGCCTGCTGGCGGCCATATTTTTTGGCCGAATGACCCCAAAATGACTCGTTCCCATCTACATGTCATTATTAACATTCTTGACATATTTTATGATGATCAGACTAAAAGTACGACCTGTAGCCCGTGCTAAAGAATTTAGTCATACAAAGAGTAAAATCCAAGATGGCTGCTGGCGGCCATGTTTTTGGGCCAAATGACCCCAAAATTACTCGTTCCCATCTACATGTCAATCTTAACATCCATGACAAATTTCATGACGATCAGACAAATAGTACGCCCTGTAGCCCGTGCTAATGGATTTAATTTTGAAATGCAAGATGGCCACTGGCGGCCATGTTTTGTTACCGAATGACCCCAAAATTAATCATTCTGGTCTAAATGTTGATGTCAACAGCTATGACAAATTTCACAATGATCCGACCTGTAGACTGCATTGTTGACGCCTTACGTACACACGCACACACGGACGACAAAGCCATGGCAATAGCTCAAACTTTACAAAGTAAAGTTGAGCTAAAAACTGTGACCACTCTGGACCACTTGGAAAAAAGTTACTTTTTTCGCAGCTGAACCACCCACCCACCCCGGCCTACTGTATGGAAAAAAAGTGAATGACCCCCCCCCCCCCCCCCCCCCTGCACCAAGGTGGCTTTCTGCTGAGGTTAATTAATTTCAAAAGAAGTCTTATTTTGGCCTGTTATGATTGAATAAAACCTGCATTAATTAAAAAAATTATTGAAATCTGTTCATACCTGTTTGTGTCATCAAGACGGACAAACTAAAATCACAAGTATATGTATAAAGTCCAGATAAAGGGACCAATTGTCATTAATATAAAATGATTTATTAGCTCATTCCATAGCTTTCGGTCATAGGCCTTCGTCAGTAGAAAACGATTAACACAGTAAAGTCTACATGTTGCTCTGACATCAACTCATTCGTAAATGCCAGACGGATAACGTACGTTCATTGAGTTTGTTTACCTGACGTCATGTACGTTAGTGATCGATTTCATTTCGCGCCAAATTACCTGGCGCCAATGTTGTTGATTTTAGTGTTGAATCCAACCCCGTAGCACGTTCTTAGCCGGCGTATCCAACCATTCTCTTTTATAAGTCTGAAGTAGCGACTCCCACTAGCATACTCTAACACGACTACCTTCATATCTAGAAGTGAATGTCCATTTGTATTGAAATGGTCATACACCGGCTTATCTGGATGCAGGCGAATGTCTCGCATATGTTCTGTAACTCTTTCTTTCAGTTCCCGTGATGTTTCTCCCACATACACCGTGCACGAACACTTGTCACAAATTAGGCCATATGGCCTATGGCCGAAAGCTATGGAATGAGCTAATAAATCATTTTATAAAATCACAAGGTTAACAACTCAGACAAAACAAGAGGTTGTATCATGGGTGCAGGGATACCCCCCCCCCCCCAATGGTGAAAATTTAAATATGGGCAGGTCGGAAACCAAATTGTGAAGAAAACGAGAGGCCGATCATGATCGGCACATGTTAACCCATCCCTTGGCGATAAAAATTTAATATGATCGGATAAATGAGAGTTTTGGTGTTGAATTATAGAGTATACTGTTATGTACTATTATAGACAAATGTACATAACACAAATTATTGGAATTTATGGGTCACTGGCATTTATATAAGAGAATGCACTGATACAGGATCTGTAATGCTAAACCACCACAGCCAGCAAGCCCATGGGTTAAATGTGTAGGTGTGACCTGGACATGGAATACTTGGGTTAAGAGAGTCCAATTTAAGTTTACAATAATAATGTGTCCTAGTATACAGATAAGCAACCTCACCACTGACCCATTAATATCAATTATATAGCACAGCTGTCAAAATATCACAGCAATTGTTTATGTTGAACACTGACCTCTATTAAACCAATAACAATTATAATGATATCAGACCATCTGAAGATATAACTCTGCAGCACAGATGTCCAAGTCTACTGTTAATATCATGTGATGTTTATTGTTGAATCTTATTTTAAATTAGATACCATAGCCTTCTTTATCAGATTATTTGCACATTGGCATAAGAAACATCAGAAAATAATATAGCTTTATCAATAGGTAAGTAGTCCAAATGCAATTGGTGAATTAATTAAAAAATTAAAGGGACACATTGGAAATCTTTTTATCAACTTGTATCATAATCATCAATATCTAAATGAAAACAAATGACAATGTCAATGACATTTTTTTTATTGTTATTATAAAAGTTAAAAATGTTTTTTTTAAATCGATTTTTTGTTTTGTTTGAAAAATGGTCATAACTCCTTTAAAATAAATCGGATCAAACCCATATTCGAACTAGATCTGTATTTTGGGCTGTGAAACTCACATACCAAATTTGGTTCCAAAAAATGTTTGAGTTATGGCAGAATGTGTGAATTCTAAGTCGAAAAAGGGCCATAACTCTGTAACAAAAACTCCGATCAAACACAAATTCGAACTCGATCTGTATTTTGGGCTGATATACCCATATACAAAATTTGCTTCTGATTGGATAGAAAATGTTTGAGTTATCGCATTACACGTGAAGTGTCTACGGACGGACAGACGAACGACGAGTGGTCAATCCGGACAACGACACTATGTTTACCATACATGGTATGGGTAAACATAAAAATCATAGATCTTATATACCCCACGGATTCGCAAAACACACCAGTTGTGGTGTTTGCTAATTTGCATATATTTAGTGAACACTAATATTCGAACTTTTAAGTTGATACTTAACAAGCGTTATTATGTACTTTTTACATCGAAACATCTCGGTGATTCAATATGTTCATGTCGACATTATGGTGCAAGATTGAAAGAGTGGATCCCTTCAGGTTGGTTGGTTATAAATGTTTGCTGGTAGACAACGTAATGCATATACGTTTGTCGCGAATGAATGGTACTATACGCTTATCCATGATAACAGACCTCTCCGCGATGTCTGCAATGTGATCATAGAAGTATTTTGTTTGAGGATCGCCATGTACTTGGGAGCACTGACACATATGAATGTACGTTAATGAAATCGACAACTTCCCAATAGCTTTCGGGGAAGACCGTTATGAAATGAACATCGCGAGTAAATTCCGCGCGCAAGGCGACATTGAATATTCCACATTGCAGAAGGCGATAACATACCTATATGGCTTATTGGTTTACATTGTATGGACCGATATTGACGATTTAACCACCAAAATGATCGTAAATAAACGCTGATTATCAAACGATTAACGACTTGACTATCGTATATGGAACAGAACGATATAAGTAGTTACTGAAAATATACATAATCGGGAAAGAAAGCACTCGTGACTCAGTGCAACATCGTGCGTGTGGATGGCAAGGATTTTTTTCTGTGGTATAATCGGATAACAAAACAGTTGTTGCCCTTCTTCTCGGGAGACATTGAGATTTGTCACCCGCTCGAGAACGGAATGTCTCCCTCGGGAGACATTCCGTTCTCGAGCGGGTGACAAATCTCAATGTCTCCCGAGAAGAAGGGCAACAACTGTATAATGTCAATGACATTTTTTTTAATTATTATAAAAGTTAAAAAGTAAAAAAAAAATTTAATCGATTTTTTTTTTAGAAAAAGGGTCATAACTCCTTTAAAATTAATCGGATCAAACCCATATTCGAACTCGATCTGTATTGTGGTCTGTGAAACTCACATACCAAATTTGGTTTCGATCGGATAAAAAATGTTTGAGTTATCGCATTACTCGTAAAGTGTCTACGGACAGACAGACGACGAGTGGTCAATCCGGGCAACGACACTATGTTTACCATACTATACTATGGTGTGGGTAAACATAAAAATGTGATGAACAAATTTATTATAACGAACGAGACGGAAATCCAACATTTTCAGGTAAAGAAAGAGTGATAACTCTTTATCACACTTGAACGGGAAATGTGAACAACAACAATGAACCCTCCTTTGAAAGCTCTTCCGATGTCAAACCTGTATACCAAATTTCATTGAGATCCGGTCACCCATGGTTGAGATATATGAGCGAGCGGACGGAAATTCAACATTTTCAGATAAACAAAGAGGGATAAAGAGGGTTCATCGATGTTGTTCACATTTTCCATTCAACAGTTATCCCGCTTTGTTTATCTGAAAATGTTTGATTTCCGTCCTTCGCTGTTGATCTCAACAATGGGTTATCGGATCTCAATGAAATTTGGTATGCAGGTTTGGCATTAGGGCTTTCAAAAGAGAGTTCATCGACGTTCACATTTTCCATTCAATAGTTATCCTTCTTGGGATTAAAATGAAAAAGCAACATCATTGGGCAGTGTTTTGAAAACGTTCATGATGGCAAACCTGCATACCAAATTTCATTCAGATCCAAGAACCCACGGCTGAGAATCAAGAGATATCTGTATGAATGGACAAAAAGAAAAACAAATGCAAGTGTCAATGACACTGTAGTTCAACTTGGAAAGGGAATAATTTCATGTGTTACAGTCAATGGAGTGATTAGGAAAGTTGAAAGGCCTACCGTAGTTATGCAGAGTAAAATCCAAGATGGCCACTGGCAGCCATTTTTTTTGCCGCCGAATGACCCCAAAATGACCCCATTTACATGTCATTGTTAACATCCATCACAAATTTCATGATGATCCGACAAAAGATACGACCTGCAGCCTGTGTCAAAGGATTTAGTCATGTAAAAAGTTAAATCCAAGATGGCTGCTGGTGGCCATGTTTTTTGGCCGAATATGACCCCAAATGACCAAAGCTACGACCTGTAGCCCATGCCAAAGAGTAAAATCCAAGATGGCTGCCATGTTTTTTGGCCAAACAACCCCAAAATGACTCGATCCCATCTACATGTCAATATTAACATCAATGACAAATTTCATGATAATCAGACGAACAGTACGACCTGTAGCCCGTGCTAATGGATGCTGCCGGCCATGTTCTACCACGTAACTGTTCCATGAGAATAGATTAGATCCTCTTGTGATTTTCACTATCGATCCGTGTCCAGTTCACTTGCGAGTTTGTACAAAATGACGAAATTTACTAGAATTCCGGTGATTATTCCATAAATAGACCATTAATGCAAATAGCATGACAATGAACTTATTTTGATACTTAAGATTATATTAGTTCTATATTTATCACATGATTTACTCATACAAGCAGTATTCACACCCATATTTCATTGATCACCTTAAATACTGGTATTCCCCACATTGAAAATTGCAAGACGATCGCGCAGGTCTCAGCATAAAGACATCAAGATAATCATATTGGCTACCAGATAAAGCATAACAACTAAAAAAAATGACTATAATCACAATCTCACAACCCGACCCCCCCCCCCCCCCACCCCTTCTTGCCCATCTCTATACAATAATACACACATTGTAAATACGCACCCGCACTATATTCACCCAATATACGTACACATAACACTATCATTATACAAGCATTATGGCCCTGCCCTTACAAGTTATACTTTTTGTGGGGTCCTGTTGATATATATGTATTATAATTATATTGAATACGAAATAAATCTTATTGAATCTGAATCTATTTGAGCCTCGGTAAACCTCGAATTTAGTGAATTCGGTTGATAAATTCCGTATAAAATAGAAACTCATGTGAGATCTTCTATATATACTGGTTTCGAAACGTTTCTATTAACCAACTTATTGACTTGGTCCAAAACAGACATGCTTTACACCATTTACCAAACTACCGTATCGCAATAAATTTTGGGGATTAATTTCAAACAAAAGTGAGTCTATTGTGAAGTTTTAGTTCCAACACATGCACACTTATTTTACCAAAAATCTGATGTTGCATATATGTTCGGGTAGTGAACCGATCTTATCAATGGTGAACTGGGGCCCCGTCACTAGTGAACTGGAACATTTCTAAAAATGGATATTTTCTTCTATTCCACGTTTACGTAACAATTTCCAACTAGTATGTTTTGATTGTCGAGGTTGCCGGAAAGGTTTCTACAACAAATGAACTGCATATATCTCTGTTGCGGGGAAAACTTGCGTTATTTACCATGGGAAAATCCCCAGTGACCTTGGCCAGATTGGATAAGAACTGGACCGAAAATCGGAAGAGGCATCAGTCTCGCGGAGAAGTTTCTATCCCGTGATGTTAACTTTGGGGAAAAATATTTACAGCTGCCATCTAGAGGCTACCCCAAAGATCCATACGACGTTTGGTGACAATCAGATGAGCGATGTGGCCTGCAGGGTGTACCAAAGAATTTAGTCATGTAAATATAAAATCCATTTTCACACAGGCGACAATCAGATGAGGGATGTGGCCTGCAGTGTGCATCAAAGGATTTAGTCATGTAAAAATAAAATCATTTTCACACAAAGTCCCATTACTCTCAACGGCCGCAACTCTGGAATTGAAAGTATCAATGACACTGTAGCTCAACTTGGAAAGGGACTAATTTCATGTGTTGCAATCAATGGAGCGATTAGGAATGCAGAAAGTCGAAATGTCTAATAAAAGATTATAAACATGGAGATAAAATAAAATCCAAGATGGCCACTGGCGGCTATGTTTTCCAATGAATATCAAAAACATCTGATAGCTCCCATCTAGTAGATTAATATCAAGATCAATATGAAGTTTGGTGATGATCGGATGAGGAAAGTGTACTGCAGGGTGTGCCCAAGTATTTAGTCACTTAAAGAGTAAATTCCAAGATGGCCGCCAGCAGCCATGCTTTATGACCCCAAATTTACTAGCTCCCATCTAGATGTCAATATCAACAGCCATGATGAACTGACCAAATGTGCGACCTGTAGCCCGTGCCAAAGGATTTACTCATACAAAGAGTAAAATCCAAGATCGCTGCTGGCGGCCATGTTTTATGGCCGAATGAACCCATGACAAATTTCATGATAATCAGACTAACAGTTCGGCCTGTAGCCTGTGCTAATGGTTTGAATTTTGAAATCAAAGATGGCCACCGCATTTTTTGCCCAATGATCCCAAAAATGACTTGTTTCCCCCATCGACAGCCATCACAAATTTCATAATGATCTGACAAAAGGTAAGACCTGTAGTCCGTGCCAAAGGATTTAGTCATGCAAAGAGTAAAATATGGCCGAATGATCCGTTCCCATCCGCTGGTCAACATTAACATCCATGACAAATTTCATGATGATCAGACAAAAACTCCGGCCTGTACTAAGGCCCAAAAAAAAATGTACTAAGGCCCAAAAAAAAAAAAAGGTTTTGGTTCTCAGGCACCGCCGCATTGAATAAAAAGGGCCGCATTAGGCCTTTTTATTGCAATGCCTGATGTTATGAAAAAAAAAATTGAAAAAAACAAAAACATGTAATGTGTTAAAAAGTGACTTGCAGGCTTACAACATGAAGTAAATGACTACAATTAAGAAAATGATAAGCTGACCCTCATGCTCTTCTTACAATTAGTCATTGTGAACTAACTTACACTAATTGTAACAAAAGAACATAATAGTCAATGAAGTGCGAAAATATTTCTTTTCCCAGAGAGTGATTACAAACTGGAATAGTTTATCAGATTACATTGTTTCCACTGAATCGGTTCAACAATTCAAGGAGCAATTAATTCATTTACGTTATTCTATACATGTATGTTATTATGTGAAAGGGGTAAAAGTCATGGCGACTTACTCCCCAAACATTGATGATGATGTAACTTTATACAATTGAAAGGCACAGAACTAAATTCAGCATCACATATTAGAATGGAGCGGTATCAGTTTTTAGACAACAATAACAGTAGTTAATGTCAGGTGCATTATATAATGTTAGGTAATCCCAGTATAAGATTAAATGAGTTTATATGCACAACAGTTCCCTCTACATTTCTGGTTATTACTAGACAGAGGAAGGTATCTTTGTCCATGCTTACTATGCGCAGAAAAAAATAAAAAATAAAAATAAAACCCTCCCTCCCTCATTGATTTGAAGAAAAAAATTGCCCGAGAACCAACTCTTTTTTTTTTTGGCCTAATGGATTCAATTTTTAAATTCAAGATGACTGTTGGCAGCCATGTTTTTTTGCCGAATGACGCCAGCGGACATGTTTTATACCCCAAAATGACTCATTCTCATCTACATGTCAAATTTCATAATGATCCAACCAAAGATACGACTTGTTGCCTGTGCCAAAGGATTTAGTCATCAGAGACATATCCAGGCCGTTTATCATACCGTTTACTACATTTAACTTAATAGACATTATTTCTGTACTACTGAATTTTAGAAAATATCCTATTATATGAATTACAGTGATAATGGTCTCATTTCAAGCAGGATAAGCATAATCCATTGAACAAAAAGATATGACAATAACTTATAATCATTTCCAATCCATACGATATATAAAAAAAATTCCAAAGTTATGCTTCAGAAACTTGATCAAAGTGAACTCTCAGTAAAGTTCAAAATACTGACATCCCAAGAGCTCAAGATTAGCTCTCAATGCATTGGATTAAAAATAAAATCCAGGGGGAGACCGCCTTCCCCTCAATCAGCAGGGGGATACCCCCTCTCAAACCTCCCTCGCTCATGTCTTTGGGATATGCCTTTGGCATATAATTGCCCAAAACAGGTGTCCACAAAAAATGCAGGATACTTCACTGGTCATGCAAAGAGTAAAATCCATGATGGCTGCTGGTTTATGGCTATATGACTCATTCCCATCTAAATGTCAATATTAACATCCATGACAAATTTCATGATGATCAGACGAACAGTATGACCTGTAGTCCGTGCTAATGGATCGACTTTTGAAATCAAAGATGGCCGTTGGGGACATGTTTTATTTGCTATAAATCAATGGACGCAACTTTCACGCCGTTTGTTAATACACCCCCCCCCCCATATGTTGATTCATCAGCATACCGAAGATCATTAAAATTAGACTAATGATGACCAAGATATGGAGCTTCCAAGTTGTTACGGACGGACAGGACAGTCTCATGGACGGAGCCCATTACTTTATCCCAAGCTTCGTTTGTGGGGGATAATAAGCAACATGCAGGGTGGAAATTAATAAATACATGTTGATCTCAAATCTAACATGTCAAGACAGATATTCAACCATATCCTATTAAGGACTTGGACAAACACAGATGTTTTCTTTTAGTTTATTTGCTGCTGAAGCATCAACAAACAGTTAGGTTTTAACAAGTCTAATCATCTTCCTCTTCTACTCCGCCACCAGTTCCCTTCTTCATGTTCTTCCTCTTTACACGGCCTGAAAATGAAATATTTAATAGATGTATTTAAAGATCATGTATGATGTGCAGATGGATTCAAAATGCTCTCATTCATGCAACGACAAAGTGATTCCAAACCTACTGTTGGAATGTATTTTCAGAGTGGAAAGCTTTCAAATTATGTTATAATTTTCACTTCATGACATAATCAGTTAGCAATTTTATTAAATTGATTTGAAGGTTTATTACATCATATTTTTGGAATTGTATTTGTGCCCGTTATTGAAATCACGAAAGCAAATTGTTGCTCTCGCACCATTCCACTCGTGTAAAGGACCGATATACCTTGTATTATCTAGTGTGTCCTCATTAATATATAAATATTGGAATCTTGCAGAATGAACGTTGTTCTGGACAGCTTCCAACTAAGCACTATACTTATCATAATTTTCCAGGTATTATTATATCTACATTTGCATACTTCATGCATCTAAGACTATAACACCACAGTCAGAGCAGTGACATTTGACCCCCCCCCCCCCCTTTCATGACTGGAGTTTCCTAAAATCTTGCGAAAACACTGCCAATGCAAATATTAGAGCATGTACTGGCCTAACTATATCTACCTTGACATTATAAGCCAGTGCATTCTATTATGATGGGAGACTCGCATATATAAAAGAATGCACTGGCACATGATATATAATACTGCACCAGCGAAGCTCCAGTCTTGAAAGGGTTAATAATGCTATGTGACTAAAATCTTTCAATTTTTCGTATATGGATCTCAAAATGCCAGTGGAAATACGTCTTATATAGAAACTTATTTGGATCCTCTTAATAACAAGGAAATACGCGTGTTCTGGAGACGATGCTTCAAAATTCATGTATGATCCATAGGTTATAAAGACCAGGCATTATAACCCTGCAATCATACTATGCGATTGTGATTAGGGTATTAAATGTTTTTATATGTTGACTCATTTAATCATAAATTGAAACTGCAATCTTACCTGGACGACCACCACCATATGGTGACTTCAGGGAGAAGTCAATGTGCTTCTGTGAGTCGAGTCTCACAACAAAGGATGGGACGTTGACCACCTGCTTGCGAACTCTGAAATGGAAGTATGAACAGATTGAAAAGTCAATCATATGATGCTACCATGACATGTGGAAATTCAACATGCATGTAATCGATCAAATTTCACGGGAACATAAGGTAGTTTTTAGGACCCTAAACCTGACTGAACAAATCATGGAAGACTTGGGTTTGTGACTTCTTAAAATAAATTTGGCACTAATTGGCAGACAATCGGATTGACAGTGAATGATGCAATATTAATCTGTCACTTGTTATACAAATGGAGAAAAAGTATAGTGTTAACCCCCCCCCCCCCCCCCCCCCCCATTTGGCAGTTTACAGCTGCAAAAGTTTTGATAGATGCATTCCTTGCAATAAATTTGGTCCCCTGATCCTTAAACGAAATTCTATTTATCTTGTAAGCTTTATATGAAAACAATAAATAACTAACTATTTAGCCCTCTAAAGAGCCTGTGCATGCCAATTCCAAATGGCCTATTATTTAAACCTTAGTTTACCTACCTTGATTTGCATTCATAATGGTATCAACCGTATCATAGACTTAGAGAATTTACTCAAGTGGCCTATGATGCAAATGGTATGCTTTTACAAAGCGGTCACTCAGCATTCGAAAACTGGATTGTAGACGTTAGGCTGTTGCTGCCTAAGTGGCCTACATAAATATTCTGCAGTTCTACGGCATATTTCCGTCATTAGTTTGCTTTCATTAACCAAACCTAGGAAAAAGCCATGAATGACAGATGATATAAATAGCATGTAAAATATATTTACCAGCATTAGTAATACTCTGACCCGCCTAATAAACATTTATGGACAAATCATACTTCAGGGCTGAAATTTCTAATGATAAAATCCATTGCATTCTTATTCTAGTTCTTTCTATTCTCCATTAGTCATTGCGATTATAAAAAATTTCAAGTGATAATAAGTCACTAATTCAGAATGCATTAGAATTTGTACTGGTAGGACATAGATGGTTGATTTTCAGTTTAGCGTTAGTCTAACTTTTAGAACAAAATGCAAAATGAGGCGATTATTAATTATTTGATTATTACTATATTATCGGACTGTGGTTTGAATCATTCTATGATATGATTTCATTGCTTTGTTTAATCAGTGTTATACTATCTTATGGCACATTTTGTATCAGTGGCCGAGATGAACAATTGTGAATACATTTTTTATTTTAATTTAATAAATAGATGAAATACCAAACATATCAACTTTAATAAAACAATTCAAATCTAAAGTGAACATACATGCACAATGCACTTAAGTTGTCTTGGTGTAATACCGGTATAAATTGTTCTGACATTTGTAGTCATTGTAAAGTAGAACTCAAAGTGGCCTTTTAACCACAACAGAATTACGGTAATTTTTTCAGGATTTAGTCTGAAAGAGAGCGAGAGCTTTTCAATGAATGGCAACAAGCCATATTTCCGACTAAATTCTGAAAAATTAACCATAATTCTGTTGTGGTTAAGGGTCACTTACTTTGAGCACTACTGCAGACTTCATATCCAATGATTATTGCACCTCGACTTTCGCAAAAATTACATTGAATTCAGGAACTTAAAACGCCGACGGACATTGCCGATAACTACCGGGGTTACACGATTTGCGAAACACAATTTTTACGTTCCGGTCACCGGAAATCTCCGCTGAGATTGTGGCAAAATAGGATTTACACTCGATAACAACAATTCTGTGTTGATAGTTAAGAAAATGCGTGATTATTTCAGCAAAAAAATGAAATGCAGCGGATAATGATAAGCTGAAAATCAACCAACTAAGGCCTTATGTTCATTCAAGTGATTTGTAACACTCTGCTGAGCCTCACAGCAAATAGACATGCTCATAGTACTGAACGCTGGTACATCATTTTTATATCAAACTTTCCAGAACAAAATGCCATTATTTGATGCATTATTCTCTAATAAAACAAAGGCATGTAGCAAATGTAAATTTTCATTCAATGTCAATTATGGCGATTCCAATTATTACATGCCATTAATTAATGATTAAACACAAATTGCAATTTAAATGTATAACAGTTTTAAACAAGCTACCAAATTTCCGAAAAATACCATAAAGCTCATCTCAAAATCAGCTTACCTAATGTGCCTCTGTCTGATAAGAACTCTGGCATGATGGATGCTCTTAGCAAGTCCAAGTTTGAAGACCTGGGTCTGCAGACGTCTTTCTAAAAAATCTTCCAAACGAAGACCCAAGACATAATCAAGCTTCATTTTTGTCTCATCCAACACTCCTATACGAATCAGTCTCCTCAACAAGGCATTACCTGAAATGAATAGAACAGAATAGAATTAATAGGCTGGAACATGGTCACAACAAATATTACACTCTGCCACTGTGATTTATCATAATAAAGAACAAGACGCAGCCCTATAAATTGACATTTTTCTTCTACGGCATTGCTTTAGAATTGCATGAAATTCTATATTGGCTTCTACTGCACTGCATTTCGATTTTGTAAAGCCCACTTCACCCTGGAGAACGATTACTTAACCTTTTTTGTGACAGAGGAGTCACTTCGCCCTGAAATCAAGTCTAGGGTGGTCCCTGCAAAATTTATTCGAGGTTTCCAATCCATGTAAATGCAGGTAAATCTTCAAAACATCGGTGGAGGGTGCGGGAGGGGGTGTCCCCTTCTCCGCATGAGGGTCTTCCCCCAAGAATTTTTTTTAAGGCTCTGAGAATGAATCTGAAAGCATTCCAAGATGAAAAAAGAGATAAATTATTCAGCTGAAAATGCCTATTTTAGTTTGGAGTTTGGGATGATCCCCCCCGTGAAGATTTGAAAGGGCTGTAAGCTAGTGCTGGGACGGTTGTCCGGATAACTGGTTACGATTCGGTTACGCGTGTCAACCGGTTGGAGGAGGCCACAACCGGATAACCGTAATATTGATAACGATCGTACTATCATCGTAGTACTCCGTGTAAATGTTGCCGAAATCATTTACGGAAGTTTAAGTAATGAGAGCAAGTAATAAGAAGCTGCTTAGAAGCGATTTGGACAGTTGATTGTGTATTCATATACCCCACAACACATGCCTGTTTGATCACCGGCAGCTTTTCTAGACATGAAACCAACAACTACACTGTCAGTCTGTGAATCACTTGCTACACCTCGGAGGCCCGACTCACGAATCTCACTCCCCGACGGGAGATTTCTCGTTCCTGCTTTTCGCCCAAAGAGTGGGAAATACACATTCAATGCCAATTTCCTTTGGTGGCATTACACAGGGTTTCCGCCAGGCCGGCTGCGGGTTTTGATTCATACATGTACCAAAAGTCAGTAGCAATATGTCATAAAAAATGAGGCTGCAATGGGAGTTCGGGGGGTTGAACAGAATACTGGTGAAAAACGGGTTAATTGAGTACAGTACTTTACCGGTACAGCTTATCCCTTTGAAATCAAAGCGCCAAAACTACAACGTAATGTTTGGTGTGCATTGAAATAGCGACGTTATATACAGCGTAATAAATGTCGCGGTAACATCAAAGAATGTCGGACTGCCGAGTACAGATATTACTTCGCACGGGATTTCTGTGGTTGAAACTACTCACGCTCGGAGATCCCGTGCTATCGTACGATTACATAATTTGATCAAAGAATGCCGAATTACTGAGTTAGGCAGAGTAGGGATCAACATACGCCAACAGGCGGTTCTCCTACCAAAGGAGGTATCTACCTCCGAGATCCCGTGCTATCGTACTGTTATAATACGGAACCTGTCCCAAATCAGTCTTTATAGCGGGAATTCATAGTGACAACACCATTTATTTGACCCATATAACATGCATGGAGGATAAACACAAAAAACATACCCCCACCATATATGGAGATAAAGTCAAAGTACGGTCCATAATAGAGATGGGTGGTTAACCGTGGAATCAGTTCGGTTTCGGTTGTCGGGAAAAACCGGAAATGACAACCGTGGTAAGTTGGGAAAACCCGTAGTTTCGGTACAACTTCCTGTAATCATGGCAGAGCACGACGAACAAACGAGTCCTGTGTGGAAATATTTTTCAAAGAAAGATAAGAAATTAAGTGTGCCGCCTGTAATATATGCAGAAAGGAGTTCGCATGGTGAAATCGCGCGACGAATTAATTACGTTGCTTCCGTGTACACCTATTTTCGCGGTAGTAAACACAACACAAGTCAGTTTATTTCTCATGATCTTTTAATCATTAAGGCCGTACAAATACTCTGAAAGGTGAATTTGATAAAGAGGATACGATATCAAAAATTGTTACCCCGCATTCCCTATTAGTTTTTATCACTGTTTGGATGTTAAATCGTCAAATATATTTGTGCGCCGTTGATTAAAAATGTTATGCCTGAATCGGAGCCGGAATTAATTATACCGTTTGTCGGTAAACTGTTGAGAAATAGCACTCATTCAGGTGACTTGTATTGGATGCATGTATAGTGTGTACAGTATTATGTTCCCTAAATATGTTAATAGGCATATAGCCAGATAATGTGATTGAGAGATTCTAGTCATGTTTTATTTTCATTTTGTTTATTTCAAATTTTATTTTTCAAATCATAACTATACACATATATCTAGTCACACACATTAGTTTTATGCCAATATAAATGATCATTATATTATTTCACACTTATGATCATATGATGCTGAATTGCAGTCATACACAATACACAGACTCACTTGCATTCTAGCACTGCCACTCGACATGGACATTAACAATATACATGTAATAGTAACAATATGATACATAATTTACAATTATAAAAGGACATGTACCTCACAAGTTATGGTAATAAAATTGGTGTGTTTTCTTTGTAATATGATGAAGCATAATTAGATTTTGTTCACATTAGTAATTTTTATTAATAAAAACCGAAACCGAAACCGAGACTCGACTCTTTTTCCACAACCGAAACCGAGGCAAATTTTCACAACCGCCCATCTCTAGTCCATAATAGTTTCGTTGTCCCGCCTGGGTCCCCAAACACAAACAACGGCTCACATGTTCCCATTTCCCGCCAAAACTAAATTATATTTTATAACACGTTGGCTAAAACTCTATAGCAGCGGTCGTCAGTAACTGTTGTTTGACTAATACAGACTATTGACAAGCTACGCGTTCCGACTTTGAATGATTTCACTAACATTCGTATTTCGCCGCTATAAATATCTCCTGCAGTATATATGACGTCACAGCGCACACATAGTTTTACAATTGAAAGAATACATGGAAAAATCAGTTTCGTTTTCACGGAAGCTACTTGAAATTCTAGGAAATACTTAATTCAATTCTACCAGCTAGGTAGTATTGGATAGATGCTTTTTAGTGTTTAGTTTCATTATACCTGTCGGAATCTTATTGTAAGTTATAAATTTTTAAACACTGCAAGTTGTAGCTTGATATAGTCTCATTAGTCTTCAATCAGACGGCAATCTTACGTGCGTAATTACATGATTAATTATCTGGATACCATCAACAGAATTAATGCACCCACGGAAAATGATCGACTTGCGTAATATACGTAGCTTTGGATTGCTTTGTGCGACACTCGGGTGCAAGGAAATGGCTACTATTCAGTGTCAAATAACAAAATTTTCACACGACGGGACGAACCATGGTCGTCCCGTCGCGTTATGTGTTTCCCCAATACGGAGTTTTACAGACTCATTAATTTCCCCTTGGCGGAAACCCTGCATTACATGACGTTCCGGCTGCACGCACACCGCGGCATACATCAAAGCCATCAATTCTAGACTACGTCATCAATAGTATGTCTGTTTTCTTGAAACTGCCCCCCGTCATTACCATTAGTTCGTCTCAAAGCGATGACAGAAGACCTACAAAAACCGAACGTTTGGGGACATAGTCCTAATTGAAGATGACGAAAAAAGAAGAAGAAGAAATGGGCAGGATATATGCAAGGCCTGCCGAACGCGATTCGTTTATTCTGGATCCAAATCCCAATATGAAGTCGCACATCCAGAAAAAACACATAAGCCTACTGGGAGTGGGAACTCAACGTATATCTAGTGATGTGTTCGATAACTTTATTTCCTAAACACTGGCTGGGCTTGCGTAATTAATCACGACGATTTAATTTTGTTTGAATTTGTTTATTAAATAATTGAAGTAACATCATGTAGCCACTGTGATTAATACATACCTGCCTAGATACTCAAACACTAGTAAACATTACTAAACAAGCAAGCGTTATTTATGTGGTTCAGAACCCCCGTAAACATCGATATACCAGCGCACCACTGATATATATTATATTTTAGTTTGTTTGGGCTCAAAACTGAATTAATTTATACACATTTACCGCTATTTGATCGCCGCAGCGGGAACGCATTGTACGACCAAGACATCGTTTGTGATCGCATGTATATCAACGTTTCCGGGACGCGTAATGAACACTTGTTTTGCCGATATCGTGACCAGTGTATTCAATCTCATACTTAGGGTAATGCTGGTCGCGGTTAACCGGTTATGGTTAGGTTAATGCCGGTGGTTAACCGGTTAGGAAACGAGAGGCCGATCACGATCGGCAGATGTTTAACCCATCCCTTGGCGATAGTAAATTGTTAAGATCAGAATCATAATCTTTTAATGTTGAATTATAGAGTATACTGTTATGATCTAAAGTAGTATATGACAAATGTACATAATAACCAGTAATAACACAAATTATTGGAATGTATGAGTCAATATAGAAGGGTTAATATAACATCTAAACTCTAGAGCCTGTCACCACTATCATAGTGTGAGCAGTTCTATTCATGTTGTTGCAAATTGCCATGTGAGATATCAAAATAATATAATTATTTATTTTAATGGAAAAGGTTAAAAGACATGGAATGGGTAAAAGGGGTTAAATCACCTATCTCTGCCCTGTTTGATCCAATGTAGTCCCATCATCCAAGGACTTAGAGAGCTCCATTGGTCTAGTTAAATCAATTCACCTGGCTAAGTTGTGGTTAAAAAGATAGCTAAATCAATTTATCCAATAATTCACTGTGTCTCTTATACAGACCTAACATATGAGGGCTATAAATAACTCTCAAAGCAATAAACTATATTGTCTTTTATCTTGCTCACAGAGAAGCAGGTATTCATTAATTGTAAGTTACTTGGGTTATAATCTGGATAATTCTTAGTTTAAAAAGGGCCATATCTCTGGTATAACAAATTGGATCTAACCCATATTCAAACTCGTTCTCTATTTTGAGTTGAGAAACTCACATACCAAATTTGGTTCCTATCAGATGAAAAATGGTTGATTTATCGAAGTACATGTATGTGTGAATCATATGTCAAAGGACCACAACACCATTAAAAAAAATCCGATCAAACCCATATTCGAAATCAATCTGTATGTTGGTCTGAGAAACTCATACACCAAATTTGGTTCCAATCAGATAAAAAATGTTTGAGTTATGGCAGAATTCATGAATTCTAAGTCGAAAAAGGGCCATAACTCCGTAAAAAAACTCCGATCAAACCCATATTCGAACTCGATCTGTATTTTGGGTCGAGAAACTCACATACCAAATTTGGTTCCGATCAGATAAAAAATGTTTGAGTTATGGCAGAATTCATTAATTCTAAGTCGAAAAAGGGCCATAACTCCGTAATAAAAAGTCGGATCAAACCCATATTCGAACTCGATCTGTATTTTGGGCCGAGAAACTCACATACCAAATTTGGTTCCGATCAGATAAAAAATGTTTGAGTTATGGCAGAATGCGTGAATTCTAAGTCGAAAAAGGGCCATACTCTGTCAAAAAAAGTCGGATCAAACCCATATTCGAACTCGATCTGTATTTTGGGCTGAAAACCCCATATACAAAATTTGGTTTTGATCAGGTGAAAAATGTTTGAGTTATCGCATTACACGTAAAGTGTCTACGGACGGACAGACAGACGGACGGACGCACGACGAGTGGTCAATCCGGACAACGACACTATGTTTACCATACATGGTATGGGTAAACATAAAAACCCCAACCGTCCCAGCACTACTGTAAGCCCTCTCCTAAAACTCACGTTTGAATTGTGTGTGTATAGCTTTGTTGACAACGTTTTATGTAGTGACTTGTTGTAAACTAGTGTCCTGGTTGGTGCTTGCATGAACTCCATTGCCTTAGTCTGTTGTATTCAGGGCTTATACTACGGACTCAACTATAGGAAGGGGGTGCAATGGCGGCCGGTTGACTCAAGGTCGGTCGGGGCTCCCCAACTCTCGATGGTGCAATGCCAGCCTTACACTCCTGTGTGAGTCTCAGAACCCGTTGACCTGGTTGTGTATTCGGTGAGGATGCAGCTGAGGCCGGACTGAGTTGCTTATTGTATTTTCGGAGGTTTTGTCGAGCTAGTTATTATTTCGTATTTATATTTTTATTCTCCCACCCATCTTCCTATAAGCATGGGCGTGGGTGGGAGCATGTATTTGCAATTTTGTGCGTGTAGTTTTAGTGTGTTGTAGTTATTTTGTTTAGTTTATAGTACATTTTGTATTTTCCGGAGTTCTATTTCCTCTGTTGGAGAGCTGTCTTGTGGTATTTGTTGATTTTAAGACTTGCTGTTCTTCTGTTGCCTCTTATTTCTCTTTACTTCTGTAGAACTAAAGGCAAGTGTCCGACTACACGTCAATAAAACCATATAGCCGGATGTTCCTTGTCGTTCTACTGTTTCTTCTTGCTTCTCTTCTCTTAAAATTGAATTTACCTATTTATATTTACAGTTTCCATCATGGTACTATTATTTATAATTTTGACTGACTTTTTGTGCGATCGCAGTCTACTCCAAAGAAGATTTCTTGCCATGATAATTCGTTTCCTTTCTTCTTTTGCACGAGAGTGTGCAGAGTTCACCTTTGATTTGTTATCACACTTATGTCTTTTCCTGGGACTGAGTTTTAGTGGCATTGTGCACATGGCACAAATCTCCATCAATGTCTAACAAATGAGGTAATTTCTCCCTCAACCAAGTTTTAAATCCACTTATTTTACCACGCATATAGTTTGTGGAATCACACAGCACAGAGATAAGATTGTCCGTAGAAATTCCGTCGGCCTCCAACTTCTCATGCACAGCATTGAACACATTGTTTGTGCATTAACTACAGTCATTGCTAATGATGTATAATGTTGGGCACAACATTCTCCTTGAGTATCAGAAAAATATGATACCAGCATACCGAGTACACGTTCCTTGGGCCTCTTTTTTTTTATTTAGTGGTTTACGGATCCGCCGACCCCTTTAAAATACGTCCGCTCAAAAAAAAAAAACCCGATTATAATTTTTTTTATTATTATTTCCTCAGACTATAAAAAATAAATCATTCCTCCGACCAGCATACTTTTCATATCAGTTTTTGATCGGGCAAACTCATCCCCTGATCTCGGCGAGTCATTCCCGTACAATTAGTACAGTATTTAATCGATACTGGGTAGCTTTTGTAATAGTCGCGCTCTTCGTGGTGACGGCGTTTCCAAATTTCGTGATATGATTTATCACTACGACCGTCATGGAGCGGTACGTATAAAAGCCGAACACAACCGAACACAAGTCCAAATAATGGGAAATATCACGAATAAAGTTCATAGGCATGTGTATTCATGTTCACACTATTACTATACGAAGTTTGGTGGAGTTCGGGCAAATAATAAGTGTTTTATTCGATATTTTGTAAAACGCGTTTTGTGTTAATTCGGCACAGAAAAGCCGAACACAAGTTATAATTTTGTCGTGGATTAGTCTAACGGCTGTCTAGCTAGGTGATAATTAATATCTGACATGGTCACTAATCCGAAAGGCTTTAATTGTTGTTGATGGCGGTCTCTCACCTATTGTAGTTCAGTGTTTTGACAAATAGTTTCAGTGTTTATTGGCCCTACTATTATAGAAACAACATGCTTTTGATAGGCCCCGTCGTGAAAGACAACGATTGTAAAAACGTCGAGTGACAAATAGTTTTCCCGCTAGTACACATACCTTATGCACTCGTCACATGAAGCTAAACTTGGTGTAAACAATATTTATACACAATACAAAAGAAGATGAATATTTAACAAAAATGCTAATGGGTAATTATGGGTGATTGGAAAGGGATGAGACAACAAGCCTGTTGTGGCTTTTTTGTAATTAAGTCCTCTCCCAAAACGTGACGAGAATAATAATAATTACAAAAATAAATATTTATGTAACTTCATGGAAAGATTACAACTCAAAGTTTTTAACGTTTAACGATACCGCAAAACGGGGCTATTGCCAAGAAGCCATGTCAGACTAAAAGAGTAAAGACATGCAAAACTAGATCAATCAACCCTAGCAAACATCAAAAAGTATCTTGAGCGCAAAATAAATAATCTTTATTCCTTTCATATCACATTCCTGTCATATCAGAGACATATTTGAAAATAAAATAAGATCTTAAATTTCTGCATATCACAGCATATCAGACTTTTAAAAAGATACAATACGAAACGCTCTTTATTCGGGGCGTGCTGATATTTGTCCAGTATGGTCCATCTAAACAACCATATTGTACGAATGTACTTGTAATAATAACGGGGTGGGGGTAACATTTTAGTGAGAATGCAGACGAAAATGGACAACAATGTTTTTCTCGCGAATAAAGCCTGCCAAATCCCATCTGGCAGATATTACTTATCACCTATCAGCGGATAAACTAATCCACGAGACAGAAGTTTGTGTTCTGTTTTTCTATGCCGAACACAAACGCGTTATACAAAACATCTAACAAAACACTCATTATTGAAGCAAACTCCACCAAACTTCGTATACATGTAGTAATAGGTTGAACGTGAATACATATGTCTGAAGTTTACAAGGTGTTCGTATATTTACTAGACTCTATATAGAGTTATATATCTCAAACGGCAGCTAATGTCACATCATTCTATGTGTTAATTAATTACCGGTGACTGCATGAGTGTCGAACATAAGCTAGCTTGTGTTCGGCTATTCTATGCCGAACACTAAACGCGTCTTACAAAATATCGATTAAAACACTTATTATTGGCCCAAACTCCACCAAACTTCGTATATTTATAGTGTGAACATGAATACACATGCCTATGAACTTTATTCATGAAATTTCCTATTATTTGGACTTGTGTTCGGTTATGTTCGGCTTTTATGAGCTCCCTCATGGAGAGCGCGACGAAAATCAGTATACCTAGCTATGAAGAAGAAGATACATGTAGGTGGCGCTGTTACTTGACAGGTGCGAGAAATGTATTTTTAAATGGCGTCTGCTTGGATCGTTGTTGTTGTGAGGGGTGCAGATAACAAAACAACATACCGAACTTCAATCGAAACACCATGGGGCTAAACTATATCGAACGTTGCCAAAGGAATTCCTGAAGCCGCTGGTTGTCAAGAGACATGTATGGGATACCCGGACGACCCCGACAAGATTGCGGGATGCGGGACTGGTCTGCCAAGGAACATGCCCGTGGCCGTTGCCGTGGAGAGATTCAGTGTGAAATATTTCGTCTTCCAAAAGCAGGAAAGAATGGAAATCGAGGTGGAGCCTGCGAAACCTTCACGATCTATAATTGATGTAATGCTCGATGCAAAAAAGAAAAAGAATGCTTATCAAAATCTTCCACCTAAAAGGTACATGTCCAGTTATACTTTTGTAAAAATCTGCACTTTTAAATCGATTGGAATTTGGAGTTATGTCCCATGTATTTCATCTTCCAAACCCGGAAGTGTGGCCAATTGTAAACAGGTGTCATCAATTTATCGGACATTTGTCGGCTTTATACATTTATTGGTCACGAATACCTTCAGTTTTCAAACGCTGGTCGGAGATGCAAACCGATATACTGCAGAATTATGGTACTATTAAAATTTAAATCCGTTTGTTGATAATAGATTATTTGGGTGTCCTGTTAAAAAATTGTTTAGAATTATTTTGACCATGGAGTAAACTAGAAGTTTTTGTGAACTTGGGTGCAGCCATGGGGTGAAGTTAATTTGGTGGGGGAAGGGGTGAAGTAAAACATACTAATTGGGGTGGGAGTTGAATGAGCAATGGGGAGGCATCATCACATGATGAACTGTGTCCACACACATGATTTTTGTAAACTTGTACTACCCGTTTAAAGGGGCTGACAGGCTTCCTGTGATGTCATTCTTTGATATACTCTCATGTCCCGAATAAACGTACGGGTCGGAATAATCGTACGGGGTGGAAAATGCTATGATTTCTAATAATCGTAGGGGTCGGAATAATAGTACAGGGTGGAAATGTTTGGGAAACTGGGAGCAGAAATGTGTTTCCATGTTGGGACAACTGCCGAAAACACACCAACGTTGACCCGATCACATATATGTTGCACTGGGATTGAGAAGGGCGGTGTCTTGGCACAAATTTACATGTTATTCTTACACGTAATGTACACTTTTATGTGAGCATTCCAATAAATCAGAAATGTTTCATTAAATGTAATAATCGTAGGGCCCAAATAAGAATCGCACAGGGTGGACTTTCACTTTAAAAATAATAATCGTACATGTACATTTATTTGGGTCACTAGAGTATAAACACTATTGTTTTATAGTTTCAGCCTTTAAAATTTTATAGTTAAAAATTGTTGGATAAATGTATATATTAATTATACCTCCACTTTCGCAGAGGGTGGGGGGGGGGGGGGGGGGGGGGGGGGGGGGTAATACTGGATTATAATGCCATCTCTATATATGCTATAGCATATATATATGCTATAGCATATAAACATGTCGGACATGTGCAAAATGAGTTCCCCAGAGGGTGAATTTAGTGACGCTACCCCGCATAGTTTGCTAGCGTCAACAAATTCAGCCTCTGTGGACCTCATTTTGCAATAGTGTTTCCTGATATGGCAGATTTTTAATCACACGGAATTTCTCAGATCTATGGTGAATCTTTTTATTTTCACCCATTTGTTAAACATGGATTTTGTCGTCTGCAAGTTTGGGGATATAGAAACTGAACACAATGGAAAAATAAACTAAAATATATGTTAATTTGAGAATATAGATACTTCCCACATACGATGATACTAGGCAGAATGAGGTCCCCAGAGGGTGAATTTGGTGATGCTAGCCTGCTGTGCGGGGTAGCGTCACTAAATTCATCCTCTGGGGACCTCATTTTGCATATGTCCGACACAATATGTGCAGGCCTGTTAATGCTGGCATTACAAAACAATATTTGTATTAATGGAAAGGTATACCATGCGATGTGATATTTTAAAGGAGAGTCGCCGCGTTAGGACAAATTTTTTTTCTATAAATCATTCAGTGGCTAAAAACATTCAATTTGATATATATGGCGGGTCAGAGTTTTGCATAATTACCGAAATATGATCGATTAATAAAATACAAATATGTACACATGGGCATATATGAAATTTGCTGTCCCGTTTCATTTATGAAATACGCCCATGGTGTATATATTTGTATTTTATTATAAACCGATCATATTTCGGTAATTATGCAAAACTCCGACCCACCGTATATATCAAACTGAATGTTTTTTAAATAGCCACTGAATGATTTATAGAATATTTTTTTTGGTCCTAATGCGGTGAGCTCCTTTAAATCAAATACATTTGAAATACTAAACTGTCGATGTGACAAATCAGTTGCTGTGTCACCAATCATGTGACATAGTGTCATATCTTCGTTTCTTGCCCGATATATTGTTGCCTTGCTTGATATGACATTGTGTCGCCCAATTGATGACACAACAACCTATAATATGCAGGTTAACGTTAACAATTAAATTACCCGACAGATGTCCAGTGGCGTCATCGTTTATACGCTGGTGGATCTTTACCCCTTCAGCCAATGTATATGATGACCCTTTCACCGCAGAAAACTTATACAATATTTTACAGGATTTAGTTGAAAATATGGTTTGTTGGCATTCATCTGAAAACTCTCGACGTGAATGACAACAAGCACTATTTCTGACTAAATACTGAAAGATCCTATCTTAAATTATTGTGTGGTTAAGAAACATATTGCAACAGATGTGTAAATTATCTTCTACTATCTCTTTTCAGGAGAGAAATCAACAATCGAGATAAAGTACATAATAAAATACTGGATGTCCTCGACGAAATGGGAATCGGATTCCGAGAGGAACTGATCGAAACAAAGCATAGCATCGGGAGAAAGATTGTCGACAGCCTTGAAAGCACTTTGTGGTATCTTGACTGCCATAGAGAAAAATTCAAGAACCGGTCAATACTGTTGCCGTTTGAAGATTTCCAGGGCTTCTATGACTTTCGTTCACAACACAAGAAGGCACCAATCATCTTGGCCGATTCGTTAAATGATCATATTGGCGTATGGTCTGACCTCGTCATGGCTCCAGTCTTCAGTGTCTATTTTAAAACCATTGTTGATTAACGTGACAAAGTTACTTTCAGGAATGAAAAAATACCACGTATTCCTCACCCAACAACAAGATCGTACGAGAGAAAGCCACACAGTTAGTGTTCAGTCTGTGAAAGACGATTGGGTATTGAGACATGTGGATGCTTTTCCTGGACTTGAAGTAGGAGAACAATACAGGGAACTGAACAACAAATTAGATGATTACGAATTATATAACATTTTGCCTATCAATGAATACGAACCGTTTGATAGGTATGATCGTCGATCATGGATAGAGAACATTAAGCTCCCATTTCCAATATCCATTCTTCAATTCCATTATAGAAACTATAAGGGGAACATAAGTTTTGTCTGGAGAACAGACGTACTGCGTGATGACGTTAAAACTGTTATGGCTGTGAATGCTGCAAAAAACCTCCTACCGAAATTCAGCAACCGTGAGATAAGGAAGGTGTTTATTGATAGATATTCGAAGGTGACCGGGACAAAACCAGCTATTTTACGTTCAATGTTGAAATTTATTGGTCATGACAGTTCAAGTGCCAATAGTAGTGAACAGGACACAATGGACAAACGTTTGGAAGAGATTCTCGAAACCCAGGATGTTAAAATGCTAATGGATCTTCGAGCCAATAATGGCCGAATAGCTGACACAAAGTATGATCCATTTTGGGACGAGCTTAAAAAGTTCCTGGATGAATTTGCCATCGTTCACGAGCGTAGAACAAATCAGACAATGTTTATACCGTGTGCTTTATCAGTTCGTGATTTGAGGAACAAAATATCTGAGAGATTGCCAAAAGATACATCTATTCCTTCTCTATCCTGCATTCGCTTTCAGTTTTGGCCAAGAAATCCGTATTCATATACAGCGTTGTCATATACAGGCCGATTTAAAGTAAAGTATTCACTGCAGAAAAGACTTCTACATGCCCAGCACCCAGATGGACCTTTCTGTGCATTCCAGTGGCATATGCTCAAAGAATTTGCCGTACTCTGGAGGGATGATTGCCGAATGATTTCAGTCGACGATAAAGCTGTTGTGCCCATCGGGGAGCCTAATATGGCCATATCCACTGGTGTTCGACCTAACTGCAAGGCTCTTGTTTTTAAAAATGCCACGCATTTACTTGCCGGTGATCATGATTTCCATGTGTCGGGAGCAGTTCCGTCAGTCTTGTTCGATATCAACATTCCAGAAAACTGTCGCGATAGTTTCTATAATGGCGAAGCTCATGTCACTTTGAAGGAAAAAGTATTTCAACCATCTTCTCCATTGCGACACTGTGTGGAACAGGTGAACATACTACGAGAGAAATGCTCTGATGGTATCAATGTTGACAAACCAATACTACTAGTATACAGTGACGGTGGCCCAGATCATCGGACTACATACCTTTCCGTTCAACTGGCTGCCGTATCAATGTTCATCTCTCTCGACTTGGATATGCTGGTTCATTGTAGGACTGCACCAGGACAATCTTATGCAAACCCAGCCGAGAGAATCATGAGTGTTCTCAACTTGGCTCTTCAGCATGTGGCACTAAGACGAGAGAATACTGGAGATTTCGAAATGCGATTCAAGTCATTAAGTAACCTAACGAAACTTAGAAGAGCTGCCGAAAAGGATGAGCGACTGAAGACTAAATATGAAGAGTCTGTTCACCCAATTATCAGTGTTTTGGATGAAAGATTTTCATCTTTGGAGTGGCAAAAGAGGCCAATCAAGACACATAGTCCAGCTTCCGACGAGGAAATATCAAAGGCATCCGTTATGACTATTCTAGACAAAGATGTCGATGACGTTAAATCAATTAAATCAATCGACAAACATCCCCAACTCAAAGAATTTTTCGACCGACACACCCGTACTCGTCAGTATAACTTCCAAATAAAAAAGTGTGACTTATCTGATTGTGGTTACTGCTGCATGAATCCACCTCGGTTGGAGAAAAACTTTGGTAAACTTCATTTTTTGCCGGACCCCGTCCCAGATGCAGATGGCGTGTACAAGGATTTCACAGAAGTATATGGTAACGAAACAAAGGATACAGCAAGACCGAGCCTCATCTTGAAACCGCAACCGACGGAGAACGATAAAAAAAACAAAAAACTACTTGTAGCCGAAAAGGCACGTAGGGCGCTCACATGCTGCGAGTGCGGAAAAGCCAGAGTTATATACTCTAAGAGCGTGTTAAGTGTCCAGGAACACAATACAATAATTCGCATTGAAGAAGAATGTTTCTATGTATGTGGAGCTCATCTCGGTCCATACCCAGATATCATAGTGCGAGAAGGGATAAACTGTCATTCTCCTGTCGAGACATCGTATTATTCCGCAAAGGGACAGTTGTTCGCGCCCGTATGTATTCACTGTGGTGATTCTGAAATATACAACGGCCCTGCAGTTGCTGACAAAAATCAGCAATTTGGTATTGTGCGACCAATTTGTGAAACCTGTTTCACAAATGGAAAACCAATAGTGACCAGGAACGCGCTGAAGGTTGGGCAGAAAAAAAAGAAAATTTAAAACTTCAAAGCAAGCTACATGTATCAAATTAAGCATCAAAAACGTTGAGCACAAAATTTCGCTACCTGAGTTCCATGTTGTCCTACATGTATTAACTGTATACTAAAAAGCACATACAACTACTTTTAATATGTCGATGTATGTGGTGGCTTTCATGAAATATATCCGCTTCAGACAGCCCGGACGAAGTCGGGCACACCTGCTAGTTATAATATATTTAGGCAAGAAAATAGTGAAATTTATATTATATTTATTAAATTAATGCAAGAAAACTATAAGACATATGAATTTATTCAAGAAAATCATGAAAATTATAATATATATTATGTTAAATAGGACAACTTGGAACTCAGGTAGCGAAATTTTTTGATCATAGTGTATTTAAACTACAACATGTCAAGTTGTTAATTTCATGATACATGTACATGTATTTCTAAATATTTTGTTATGTAATTCTACAAGTGCCAAGATTAAAAATGTGATTTCTTCTGACAAACATGCCTCCTTTATTTAAATAGATCTACAGTGATTCTACACCCATGTAGGTGTAATATATAGTGGGTACTGGTTTGTTCAATGTTTAATATATAAAGATTATCAATTTCTCATTCATTCATGTGTATTAAAGGATGTTGAGATAATAATGCCAACAAATGTGTTTTTTGAACGAACATGTTATCTCAACATCTGTACAAATGAATGAATAGAACACATTTATATATCACCCCTATCCCAACTGGTGTAAGTTATCCAAAATCCTATAACATTTCATAGTTATATGGATGGAAAGCCGTGACTTTAATACTGTCAGATGCAATATATCTGTGGAGCAGTATACTCAACATTAAAAAATTCTCAAATCTTTATTTTTTTGAATTATTCGGAATATTGACACCAAATATTGTGTTTTTTCCCAAATATAATGTATTATCTTCATTCTGGAAGCCCCCTGACAGAAGTGCTGACATACATGTTTACGAACCTAAAAAAAAAAAAAATTGATATTGCCATTTTTTTTTTTATTTTTTTTTTCGTCCGACCCGACTGAACCAATGGGCAAAAATTCCGTAAACCACTTTATCAAAAATAAAAGGCCTTGTTGTTGCTTGTGCACTCGTCAATGTTGATGGAGAAAGGGTGTTATTTTCAAATAATTTACTAAGGCCAAAAAAAAAAACATCTGTGTTTCCGGTTACCCGACCGACCTGCCGAAATTGGGCCGACCTGGACTTTTTTTTCTTCAAATTTCAACCCAAATCAAATTTTTAATTTTTTTTTAATGCATGTCATTGGCATGTAAACACATCAAAATCGTTAAATATATACTATATACTATGTTTACATTAAGCAGCAATAATTTTAGATGGAATTTTCAAAAACAATTTACTTCTATTAAAATGCATGTCCATTTGTGGTTGCAGATGAATCCCAATCTCACCAATAAATCTGCAGTCTTTAAAACCTGCCTGTGGTAATCTTGTTTGTTCAACTCCCATGTCTTATGGGAAGAAGTCTTATCTGCTAGATATCAATATACATGTAAAAGACTTTCTATATCAGAATTTAAAGTTCCTCTCCCCAGTCAATCAAGGATTCATAGTGTTCAGGCATAGTTACTAGTATGTATACAGACAGTATAAAGATGACTGCATGTCTACCATTAGTACCATATCAAACACCCTTCTGGGATGGGCACTAAAAAGCACATGAAATTATCTACTGGTTTGTTTGGGTATATAAAACTTACAAGCATGCATATGCCAATTTGAATACTGAGGTGTGGTACCTCAGTCAAGGTGTGGCCTGTGGTACCATTTTCAGTGTGGTGTGGGACTTTATATTTCAGTGCAGTTGAGGGATGTCTGAGGAACATTTACACCCTGTGCAATGTGTCTGAGGTGCATGTGAGATATGTGTCTTAGGTCCTGAGGCGTATGACCAAATATTTAAGTGAGGTTTGAATTAATATCATACAAGTTATGTTATTATAAAGTAATAGTGTATGTCTTGGGCCTGTTGATATGTCAATATTGTGCTCTGAGAAAGATGTGCCACCACAATCTAAACTGAGAGAATAATTACAAGAGAGCTGCATAATTGAGTGCCTGGGTGGCATTTGTTTGTTCACATTGACAATACTTATCATATTATTGTGCTACATTAACTGTTTAATTGCAATATACATGGACAGCCTTAACACAAGTATAAAGAGTAAGCATTAATGTACTTCTTAACTGTTCGGGGAAAAAAAAAATAATATTACCAACAAAAAAAAAAAAATCCCTACCTACCTACCTGGAATTTTTTGGCACCGTAATAGGAAACAAATAATATATATTTTTTGGCCTAATCTCTTCTTAATCAGTTCCTAATCCATCCTTTTTTTATATATAGCAGTTTGTCGCTCCATTGACATTGAATTGAGCACCTTCGAATCCATTGAGAGTTCGTGGGCAAAGGAAAGTAGATGAGGTGCCATGCTAAGTGGTAGTTTGTGCTCTACAATGAAGCTGCATTACATGGCTTCAAAGTTAGATTTCCTGTCCTGGAAATTAACATTAGGAGCTTCTGGTATTTTAAAACTCTGACAAACAGTTTGTCAGAGTTTTAAAATACCAGAAGCTCCTAATGTTAATTTCCAGGACAGGAAATCTAACTCTGAAGCCATGTTATGCAGCTTCATTGTAGAGCACAAACTACCACTTAGCATGGCACCTCATCTACTTTCCTTTGCCCACAAACTCTCAATGGATTCGAAGAAACTCCCGCATCATGAACATTTTCTGGTGTTCCGTAGGGCATGTTACAAGATTGTTCATCTTCACGTTTTCCAGAAACACTATTTCTTTTGTAGCATAAAATACGGCAGGCAAAGACTGACAAGTTCTTAGCAGTTCTGTTCTTTATGCATTTTTTGCTTTTAGCATGGTTTACAAGTTCCTTCTTTCCACTATTTGCATATCGGATCTGGTCACGGCAAGTCATGCACAAAACTTTTCCTGGTGTTTCAATTTTTCGAATGTAATCCGACAAATCATCATCCTTTATTTGTAGCTATTCCCATCTAAATTTGTTCTTTACATCCTTTTCAATAGCTTTGAGATTACAATCACGATTGACAATAGCCATTGTATTAATTTGTATACTAATAATATCGTTTTGTAAACAGAGTCAAAAGATTTGATGAACCGCTAACGTATTCAAAAAATCACAAAGAGAAGGAGTTATTGATGTAAAAGTATGTCTCACTCGTCGTTTGAGGTCAAAGACATCACTGCAACATGATGGCAATGATTGACGCGGCTTTATCGTTTGTCGGAGACCGCTTTGATCTAGACACTGTATATTTCAATTGATCTTGCACCATCGGGTTATGATGCGATGCTGTGTGAAGGTCGCTTAAGGTGACGTCATTGGTGCTACCGTATATAAATGATACTGACATTAACAACTGGCTATCGTATTCTACAACGTAGCCTATACTATAGGGTGTATTTAGTCGGAACATTAACATTTCATAGTGACACCGATCGGCACCGGTTTATTGGTGATCACGTTACTAAACGAAATATCGAACGCTGATATTAAATTAAAAACCTGTATAAATGATCGTGTTTCTAATCATTATCCACCACATGTCTAATTATAAAATTACATTCAGTGTGTTGGATAAATATCAAGATGTTTACTGTATTATTTCCCAAATAAATTGGCTTCTATGCAGGGAAATGCGCTACGCAATAGACCGTCATTGCATCAGTCAACGCCATGTACGATGAATTTTCCGTACCATGTTATGTTTGAAAGTTTTGATATCGGGTACAGACTAGTCGACGCAACGTGACTTTTGGGCCTCGACTAGTCTACTTTGAAATTAACTAGTCGTTTCAACACTAGCAATAACTTCGCCAAAATCGCAGGTTCGCATGCTGGTTGATATATGCTTAAAGTTTAAAAAAAAAAATACCAGAAAATGACAGTATACAGGTTTCGACAAAGTTCCGGATGGACGCACACACACGCATGGACTGGGAGGTCATTACTATATAGTCCTCCCGACGGAATGTCGGGGGACAAAAAGGGGGAATAATTAGATGATCGGACGAAGGATGTGGCTTGTAATTTTATTGATTACATATGCCAACCAATGGCAATAGCTCAAATTGTAACGAAAAATTAGGGTCGGTAGGCAAGTAAAACTTTTACTTTTTCAATAATACAGTCCCGCCAGCTTTCCAAACATAATTCAAATCTGAGAACAATGACAGATATAGAGCTTCATTTGCAGGCGATAATAAGATGAACATCACATTCCTATCGATACGACATCAGTTATCCATCAAACAGGTGTTGAAAATAAAGTCATACCTTCAAAAAGACGCCTGGTTTCTTTCTCATCAAGAGTCAGCAATTCTCTAGCAGCAGTTCTTATTTTGGCAAGAGCATATCTCACTCTCCAAACTTCTCGCTTGTTCCTTAAGCCATATTCACCAATCAATTTCAACTCCTGGTCAAGTCGTTCCTTTTCAAAAGGACGTCTTGGAGTTGTGTATGTCTTACTCTTTGTAAGAGGTACTCGCGGCATGTTTAGACTTCAATAACCAACTGAAAAATAAAATATTACAGAACTTATAATTCATCCTATTTGCGACAATTTAATTATATCAGATTATAAATAGTAACTCTTTTTTTTTAATTCCCACATCGTACAAGTTAATAACAGCCCTCAATGAATTGTATACATGTGTATACAGGTATACTATGTATATTGTCTATTGTAATGAACTCGCAAGGAACTGTATTTTATATTTTTATTTAAGTTTTTATTTATCATATGGCCTGGCCTGGACATAACAGGAGTCATACCCATCTTTGTACACATCTTGCATATTGGAGTGACCATCTTGAATCTTTGTCATAGGAATGATTTCACCACACCACCATTTCCCCACATTGGACACAAAAATAAGATTCAGCCGATATCAGAACCATAGCATGCCAACTCTAGGGGACCTAACAGGGATAATCTTGGACATTTTTTGGAAAGGGTTCGGGGCCCATGCAATTGGGAAATATAGATAGCATAGCGGGGTAAATTGGGATTTTTGAATTAAAATTGATCAACTGAATATAACAAGAGCATCACAAGGGCGTGCCAAAATATGCCCTTTAGCTATTTCGAATTGTACTACAGCAAAATAAAATAATAATTTGAGCTCACAAAGAACCTGATGTGCCCCTAATTTCAATGTGGTCGGAAATTACCGTCAGAACTCGCCACAAATTGTACATGATCTCAAACACATATTCATTCTCAAGTATCAACAGGATTTTCGGAGATCAAGTGCATCTGTGGCTTTTGCCACGACGATAAACAGCAACTGACAAGTTACTGCCTGAATGACTGTAACACCGGTTTTGCGAGGGCGAGTTTTGCAAGTTAATTATTAGGCTAATGACTCGTTGAATTAAATTCAGCAACTTAAACTAATAGAAACTGGAAGAATAAAGTGACGTTAGAATGAGATTGGGAATTTTCAGACTAAGGAACTTTGGAAATATTTTTGTTTTGCAAATAAAAAGTTTATGGGGAGGTCGGGGTGGGGGGAGGGTTACCAGAAAGGCAGAAAAAAACGGTATTTTTTAGACCTTATGCCGAAGTTATGGGACTTCATTGTCTTCATCATTAAATTGAATATTTATGTTATTCCAACGTTGTGTTCCTCTCTGTTCTGGTCAGGATATCCCTCCTATTTTCACATTTATAAAAGTTAAAATAAATATTTATAACCTAGTTTTTATTGGGAAGATGTAAAGATGATCATATTTGGGCTTAAAACCCTGCTTGTGGTCTACATCTGAAAACCACTAATCGTTTCAACAATAGACTGTTAAGAGCCCAATCAATCATTCAATGTCACTGTCAGCTTATTAGTTTTCAATAGGTTCAATTTCTTATTTCTGTTTTGTCTCCTATGGTCTCCTATTTTCGACGATTAAATTCATGATTATATTTATAACTTCCTTAAATATGATTTCTTTTTTAAAGAAAACTTCGTATCAAGTTCTAGCAATACGTTTCTTATTTAGAAATGTATATGCCCATTTATTTATTGATAGGATGAATGGGAGGCGAAATTAAGACGAAAATCAAATTCATTTTTCACTCACATCTGTCGGGCACAACGACCACGTGCAAAAAGATCGACCGGATGGGCTTCCAGTGGCGCAATGATATTTAAAAAGTTCGTCTGGTACACCGTGTGATGATTATCATTATGTCTTAATTAATAATTGTTTTTATTTCTCTGTAGTAATCGAATAGGTTATTAGGTAATATCGTATAATTACATACAAACATAAAAGTATAGATTCAGATTTATTTTGTCACTACTTTTTATTGAATAATCTCGTCAGTAGTTGCGTTATTCGGCTTGACCAAAGATTGGGCGAACTTGAAGTTGAAGTTAGACCAGACCATTCAACTGGGTTTCTGCAAAATCGCATTCCATCGACATTTTCCAGAATTTTCGACCTGTCTGTTGTCATTCTCTTCTAGCTATGATAAGTGTACAGCTTTCGACTACTTTGCATACCGGTGCCGTGCTATATACTAGAACTAGGTAGGCCTACTAGGAAACATTGCAAAGAACATCGAATTCGAACTGTTTCTGTGATTTAAATTTTACTCTGAAAGGGTGGGGGGAGGGGGGGGGGGGGGGGTGGGGAAACTCCAGGATAAAAAAGTTTAATTTTTTTTTATGTATGCCCCATAGCATGTATGCTACACATTATGCCAAAATCAGTATCCATCCATCAATCATTCGTCCATCTGTCGAGATCTGTCCGTCTGTCGATATAAGCATTTCTTTTATCGGATCGTGTTCAAAATTTTATGTTCATTTTTTATGATAACACACCCTGACCCTTCACCTGTATAGTTTTTGCTAATCTATCGGTTGACTGGTTTAGAAAATATGAACACTTTTCTTCGACATTCCATAGGCATGTGTGCATTTATCATAGTGATTAAAGGGGAGTAATTCTACATAATGTTTACTGTTATCTACTGACTGTAGCTACAGTAATGCCCTAAATAATCGACTCCTTAACCACAGCAGAATTATTGTAATTTTTCAGGATTTTGTCGGAATTATGGCTTGTTGCCATAATCGATCAATGAGAGCTTTCCAATGAATGGCAACAAGCCATATTTCCGACTAAATCCTGAAATATTACACTGAGGTGGTTAAGGAGTCGATTATTTAGAACATTACTGTACATGTAGCAGTACCCAGTATATCAATCAGGTCATTTATAAATGTGTACATCATCATGTACTAGTAGCTGTTGTGCCCAGATAATTTATTAGGTTTGTCAACATTCAGCTGTGTGTGTTTATTTTTAAACATTTGAAATGTTGTAACTTTGAAACATCAAATTAAGTGGCAAACCTGGGTATACATGTAGTCCCATCATATGATGTTATTGAAAATTATTACAGCATATGGTCTTGTGATATTTTTCATGTATCTCGAGGTTGATGGTGTCAGATCTACTTTTAATTTGCATCGTTTTTGGGATTAAAATTAACCCATTCCATCCATGGACACATACTTTCCGATAGGCAGATATTAAATTAACCCTTCAACTTTCCGGCAGCCAGGTTCAGTAATTATACCCCCATCCCAAAAGATGGGGGGTATACTGGATTACATGTGTCTGCCCGTCCATCTGTGCATTTGTCTAGCCGTCCATCCATCTGTCCACTCATATATCTCAACAATGAGTAATCGGATCTCAATGAAATTTGGTATGCAGGTTTGGTATCAGGAGGACTTTCAAAAGATGGATCACTGACGTTGTTTACCTTCTCTAGTTCAAGAGTTATCCCTCTGTCTTTATCCGAAAATGTTGGATTTCTATCTGTCGTTCGTTAGAATTGTCAAGTAATTTGTTCATTCATCACATTTTTTTCCACAATTTGGTTAACCTGCCCATATTTAAATTTTCACCATGGGGGTATCCCAGCAGCCGTGTTGCAACCTCTTATACATGTATAAACCATCTATTGAATATTCTAATATCATTATATGAAAAGTCTTAACTGTTTTATTTTGAAATTCTCTCAGTTGCCTTTGGGCAGTCTAAATAAAATTAGACCGTGTTTCATTTCAATCAACTTATGGGCAAAAGACTCACAGTTAAAATTATTTCAAATGGGAGAAATCGAGTCAATACGCAGAGAGCAATGTGTTGATTGACCTTTTAATGAATAGTTTCCTGCAAATTTGATTAATATTCACTTATTCATACAAGCCATATGATACCGGCCCGGTTAATTTGACTGCTATCTCATGAAGTTATCGAATAAACGTTATGGTTACGTATCTTAACTGAGCAAAATGCTGTATGTTCAAAATCGAAACTTAAACGTACGTTTATCATCATAATTGGGGAATGATCAGGATTCAGACAGAACAGGTATAATTAATAGATTTGTTTTTGCAAAGATATTCAAAAATATAGTATTTTCTCCTAACCTATGAGCATTACGTCACGTGCCAAATAAGGATCATTACAACTTCGAGTGAAAATTTAAACGTGTAAATTCTAAATAAAGAGATGACGCAACATGACCACGGTACAGCTCAATATAGGGATCTGCGAATCGGGGATTTTGCATCGAATCGAATCTCAATATCGAATCTCCTTCCTGATATCGACATCGAATCGAATCGAATCAGCTAGTGATTGACATTGTTTACCAGTGTTTTTTTTGGTGTCTCATAACAAAAAACTGCAAAATTCACTATCTACTATATATTAACAATGTTGTGTTTTCTTAGAGAAAATCGTTACATTGGCAAGTCACTCTCAGTCTCATCGAAGGTTTGGGATATGTTGACTGTTGTATTTAATTACTGTCTACTGTGTCATGGTACATGTAAACATGACACAAGAAGTGTTATTAAGCCACTTGTAGACAGTTCAATCAACGTATCACAAACACCATGGAATTGAATTCACTTGTCTACATTATTTAGTAAAGATAAAGATTTAACACACTTGGACACCGATCAGCTATATGATTGTTGTAGTCCAATACCAATGGTAGTAAAGGTAGTTATCTGCTAAACTATTCACCCCACAAAAGATTAAACACCTACATCACATTTTCACAGTAATTGTCTTCAGGGAGGAGGTCCCAGAAAACAGACATAAATTACAAGTGTTAAATGTTATCAACAAGATTCAACGGATCAAAACTTGGTACAACTCGGTTGATTTCCCGGGAAACAGAAACTGAAAGTAGGACATTTCTATGAATTCTGCCGGCAGTGTCGCAGATAACTGGTCGCACATAATGACGTCCATTTAAAAACGTTCTAAGGTTTCTGTTCATTCCAATCTATGTTTTGTCGCGCATAACGTTGGCTCATGACATTGAGTTTTATTCATATAGTCTGAATTGGATATCTGAATTTCTAAACATAAGGTAATCAATTGAGTTCCACAACTAGCGATCATGCACCGTGTATAGACAATTTATATAGTGTAGATACAGATTACAAATATATGCGGCGATTGATCACCGTCATGGGTTCTGATCGAAGCACATAATTTGCATAATTCACGTCTAATCGGAATGCATACATTCAAAATTACCTCCGTTTTTGTGATTTCAGGTCATTTGGCATGTTCTGTCTAGACGCATATAACGAAACTACACCAAAGAAACACTGATTCGAAAATATCCGAATCAGCAGACCGAATCGGTGTTGATCTTGAATCGGGTGCCCGATATCGACATCGAATCGAATCTAGAATATTCGCAGGCCCCTATATCTCAATAATATTTATTATAGCATGATGACAATTCCAATAACAATGTTGACCAAATGTAGGACACCATTGTTTACTTAAATTAACAAGCAGTTAACAGCCACGGGGAGGGACCAGGACACAAGCTTTCCAAGTGTTGGAAATTTCCAACTTGACATCCCCCCAAGGTTGGAAAATTTCCAACTGATGGCCATTTCAGTCCAAAATTTTGACCAAAAGTAGGAAAATATGGACCAGCTCCGTTTAAGACACAATGTGATTACTAAATATTTTTCAACCAATCACTCTTATAATCACATCCAGGTTTATCATGACACATTCTTCACCCGTATATATTTTGGTATCGATTGATTGCATGGTTTTGAAAATCTTAATCATGCTATCCATGAAGCAAAACTACATCTGACCAGTCTCATATTTATCTCTACAAATGGCAGAAACACAAGGGCTTGTAATGTATAGAGCAGGCATGTATTGGTTATAGACAGAACGTACCGTACCCACTACACAAACATCCCAATTCAGAATGTCCCACTTTGGAAGGAACACACCCGATTCTGAGAACAAAATTTACCAATATTTTGATTTGAGTTCTCTGGAATAGTAGTCCAGAGGTCATTTGAAACTGCTGGAATATATTCACATCTCTCTTTAAAAAAAGATAAGTACTGATGGTAGCAAAAATATGGTCTAAACCTTAATTCTGGTTTAATCAATAATATAAAATCAATCTAAATATTTAAAAAATTCCATGTACTACTGAGTACTCATCAGTAAATGAATTTCCAATTTTTGGTGTTTTGCCCCTTTTTTGGAGAATATGAAGATTAAATAGTCTGCCACTCATTCCTCTTGGAAGATTAAGATAGTCTTCATGAAGATTATACAGAGAATATTAGTCTTCAAAAAGCAATTTAAGTCGAAGACTAAGAAGTCTTCAATTTGGGCGAATTACATGTACATATAGGCCAAAATGAATAATATGTGCGTTTCCCCTATCCGCCTGCCCCTACCACAAACCCCCGACCAATTGCCATTTTACTGGTTTTGAGAAAGAAAAAACAAATGAATAATAAAGTAAATAAATTATAAACCGACCAACCATCCAAAATCTTAAATAAATTTCCGACTTTATAATTTTTCCCATTTTTAGCTCAACTTTACTTTGTAAAGTTTGAGCTGTTACAATGGGTTGGCGTCTCGGTCCATCCATGCGTCCGTCGTCTGTCAACTATTTCCTTTGGCTCAATTCGGCATCCCTCATTCGATCAACACCAAACTTCATACATGTATGGATATTCGGGATGACCTCTACATGTAGATGGGAGCCATCACTTTTTTCCGGAATTCATTAAAAACAGCCATTTTGGATTTCATTTTTAATCCATCGGCACAGCCTGCAGCCCGCATTTATTGGAGAATTGTCTTGAAAATTTGCAGGCATGTTTTAAGATCACCTCCAGATGGTAGCCATCAAATTTGAACTATTTTCTATGAAAAACATTGCCGCCTGCAGCCATCTTGGATTTTAATCTTTGCATGACTAAATTCTTTGGCACACCCTACAGACCACATCCCTCATCCGATCATCACCGTACCCCCAAATAGATCTTCGGGGTGATCTCTAGATGGGAGCCATAAATTGTTTCCGAAATTCATAGAAAAACATGGCTGTCGGGGCCATCTTGGATTTTACTCTTTGCATCTCTAAATCCTTTCGGCACACCCAACAGGCCACATCCCTCATCTGATCATCACCATACCCCCACATGGATCTTCAGGGTGATCTCTAGATGGGAGCCATCAATTACTTCCAAAATTTGTTAAAAAAAAAACATGGCTGCCAGCGGCCGTCTTGGATTTTACTCTTTGGCTGACTAAATACTTTGGCACACCCTCATCCAATCATTATCAAAATTAATATGGATCTTCATGGTGACCTCTAGATTGGAGCCATAAATTTGAATCCATCTGCACACCCTGTAGCCCACATTTATTGGTGAATTTTTTTAGATGAAAATAATTTCATCTACACAATACAAGACCTTTACTGTAACTTTTTTGGCTTTCCTTCTTCTTTATCATTCTATTCATTGTTCAGCAAAAAATAAACTCCTTCCCAAGTTGAGCTACAATGTCATTGGCAATTTCATATTTTCGCTCAATCAACAATCCATTCGCAAAATTTGTGGCCATGATCAAAACATTGGGAATAGACGAGAATGTCCTAATTGTCCTTCCATTACAAAAACAAAAGTAGCAGAAGATGAGTCAAAAATTGGCACACATGGTTCTCTGATACTGGCATACTGCAGAGGAACTTTCTAACAATGATAATGGCTGCAAAGCGCAAATGCCTTAATAAACACGGTGCCGCTGAGTATTCTAATGTTAATATGTCTCCTGTCTCATTCAATGGATTAAGCATGCTTGTTGTGATACTATTTGTCAGTACTGTCATCGATGTCCTATTGTTTAAAGTGATGTGAAACACTCCGCTTTTGTGTTCCAAATGGAATAAGATACATGTACCGGGTATATGAATGCCAAAGTCAATTATTTGATATCCAAATAGTCAGAAAACAGCTTCATTATTAAAAACAAATTACAGTGATTTCTTGAAAATAAACATGTCGTTTTCCAAACTGGTATCTTTTTAATTAGTTGGGATATATAATCAATTCTTGTGCTTTTCTAATTGGTCATTGGGTGCAACAACTGTGTCTATAAAGTTCATATGTGCTTTTCCTATTTTTTAAGGAGATGAAAACTATCAGTAATTCCCAAAGTAATTGACCACTTAACCACAGCAGAATTATGGGTAACTTTTCAGGATTTAGTCGGAATTATGGCTTGTTGCCATTCATCGGAAAGCTCTCCACGAGATGAATGGCAACAAGCCATATTTCCGACTAAATCCTGAAAAGTTACCCATAATTCTGCTGTGGTTAAGTGGTCAATTACTTTGGGAATTACTGATCAGTCAATGTTTTTGTTGTCAAAAACTCATACTGTGAATTTCTTTATTCCTTTCAGGTCAATTAATGGAGATGACAAAGCAGAATACTTCCAATCTGTTTCAGGAATATCACTTCGACAATAAACTAGAAAACGGCAGTCCGTCTGAGAAAAGTGATGTTCTTAGAAACATCATGGTCCAGATAGAATGTGCAAGAAAGATTAATCAGTGAGAAGATATTAAATCAGTTTAACCCTTTCTTTACTAAATACACATTGACGAGTTGCTCCCTTAGGAAATGTTCAGATAATAAGTTCAACAACCAGCCTGAACGTATTATCTGTTCGTGTGTCATCTACTAATAGACAATTGTTTGTTGAACTTATTATCTGAATATTTCCCACCAATGAAGAGGAATACTTCTGCACATGTATTATCTTTTTGTCTGTCTGCCGTCATCTTATATTTCATGAACATCCCTCCAAATGAATAATAGACCATTTCAAATATGTACTTTCATAATTAATGGGAGAATTTATTTCGCAAAGAAAGGGTTAAAAAATAAAAAGATAGAACAGGAAAAACAACAAAATTGTTGTCTTTATTTCTCCTTAGTAATGCTAGTGTAATGACATTAACAGATATTATTTGCAATATTTGAAGACCAGACAAATTGTAATTAGATAAGTTTTTATAGTTTATATGTTTATTGAAATTTCTGTGGCAGTGAAAATTCTTAAAAAGTATGATCATCAGATGGTTAGACCCCAAAAGAAATTGTTAAACAAAATGTCCTGAAATGTTTGCTGAACAAATATCCAAAATCCGCTTTGTGGAAAATTATCAATTAATCATTAGGTCCAAGATGGCATTTGGTATGGAAAATTAGGTGCACCAATTGAATACTACCAAATTAGTAATAAATTTAAATATACACTAACGATGCATAAACCATATACATGTATGTAGAACTAGCTGCTTTATTCAGCCCATGGCCGCTTTGTGCGCACATAGTGATTAAACATTTTGTGTTAACCGCGTCTATAGAAAACAACATTCCGGTTGAGTCAATATTTCTCAACTCCTAGCAGCGCGGTGCTGTATTTTACTCGCGTAGTCAATGAAACCATGCTCCATTCAAAACTTGTGCATGCTTCAGCGACCGATGCTGGTGAATCGAAAACTAATATTAGCAGCCCTCGGCCAATGAGAATACCTGTTTCAGCGACAATTATTCAAATTTGAATTACAATTTACAGTATAATAAGCATTGCGACATGCATGTATGGTTTATTATCATGGAAAGTATTGAAAATCCAGTAAATGTAACTAGTTTTTATACCACAACGGAATAACTTTAGTTTCTGCCTTACATTCAATAATTAATAATCATGCCGAATGAAACTACCACTCGCTGTGTGGCTAATCTTTACTTTGTGTGTTGCATGCCTGAAATTATAATTTTTGGCCCGACTGTTGGAGCTATTCTAAGCAGAAAAACCAGAACTTTATACATGTAAATCATTGGGTTTGTCTTGTGTTGCAGTGACCAATAAATCCTTCAGATGCATCCGTTTTAGTGCTATGTCGTCATTAGGGCTGGACGATATTAACGAAAATAAAAACCATGATTTTTGGAAATTAAAACCGCGGTTAACGATATAATCGCGTTTTTTTAAAACAGATACTAGAAACTGAAAACAATTTCTCACTGTTCGCTAGAATCACATCATTGTCATTAATTTTGACAAGTTGACGTCGGGAATAACATGCACAACCTCTCAACCAATGACAACCTCATGCTCGATCGATATTCGGAATGAAAAGTGAATTCACTGGTTAAATTCCGCTATTCGGACAATTTCGTTTCGGTGACTTGACAAATTCTGGAATATACCGGTAATTAATAAAACCATTATCTCGTCTATGCCAAAACTAAAAGAGTTCTATACTATAGTATCCTTTTCTAACTCGGTATGTTCAACTATGTTGAGTAAATATATATGTTATTCCCGATGATACTTGCGTCACTTGACAAATGGAAATGTGGTTTACCGTCAAGACAAATTTGACAATGAGGTTCAGTCTTTTAGCGAAGTCTAAACTAGTGTTGAAACGATTAGTGAATTTCAGAGTCGACTAGTCGAGACCCAAAAGTCGCGTTGCGTCGACTAGTCGGTACCCGATATCAAAACTTTCAAACATAACATGGTACGGAAAATTCATCGTACATGGCGTACACTGATGACTGATGCAATGACGTCTATTGCGTAGCGCATTTCCCTGCATAGACAACAATTTATTTGGGAAATAATACTGTAAACATCTTGATATTTATCCAACACACTGAATGTAATTATATAATTAGAAATGTGGTGGATAATGATTAGAAACTCGATCATTTATACAGGTTTTAAATTTAATATCTGCGTTCGAGATTTCGTTTAGTCACGTGATCACCAATAAACCGGTGCCGAGCGGTGTCACTATAAAATGTTAATGTTCCGACTAAATACGCCCTATAGAATAGGCAATGTTGCAGAATACGATAGCCAGTTCTTAATGTCAGTATCATTTATATACAGTAGCAACAATGACGTCACCTTAAGCAACCTTCAATTGATCAATTGAAATATACACAGTGTCTAGATCAAAGCGGTCTCCGACAAACGATAAAGCCTCGTCAATCATTGCCATCATGTCGCAGTGATGTCTTTGACCTCAAACGACGAGTGAGACATTGTGTTGTCAATTTCATTCTTTCGATTAATAGTCGGGTCACCGTGTGTGTCTATACTAGTAACACTGTCAATTCCGGGTGCCACCAAACGTTATACTTACCGCAACTTACGCGCAGTTAGCACCGTTTATGTCGGAATCGATCTTGAAAACGTTATACATGGAACTAATACACTATGTTCCGACTAGTCGACGGCAAAATTCAGATGCGACGTTCTGACATTTCAGCGTCGTCTACGACTAGTCGATTAATCGTTTCAACCCTAGTCTAAACACACGTAGTACATAACTTTGGGAATTCGGCCAAGCAAGGACACCATGTATTTTTGGGCAGGTTTGAAGCCCTAATTCTATACATTTGGTTTTAACCAATCGCAGTGAGTGGTTTCTTCTAGACGAGAAGAGGGCGGTATCTTCGCCCATTTATTATTTTGATTGACGGTGCATGTGCATCATTGTACTGAAGGAAGAGGCGTGGCATAACTGACATTCATATCGATCTATCACCTGATCAATTGTCGATTCATTTTGGTGAATTCTCTTGTTATAAATATTACGCAGGGAAGTCGGAGGGTTTGTGTAATATTGTAAGCGAAAGGGGGACGTATTCTAGGTTTTCATATTCCCCTAATTTCGTTAGTCGTTCTAAACGTTGTTTACTATGATGATTGAATATTGAAGAAAAAAAAGGACACAAGATTTAGTTGGAATTTAAAACTTAATTAACTCGATTTAGGCTTGAGTTCTATGGGAGGCCAAATTCACATTTATTAATAATTGCGCTGAAGCGCAATCCAATTGCGTTGAAGCGCAATCCAATTGTGCTGAAGCGCAATCCAGGTTGATTCATATCAATTGCGCTGAAGCGCAACTGAATTGTGCTGAAGCGCAATTATTGTTACAAGCTTACACCCCTGAATAGATAGTAGAGATGGGCGGTTTTGATTTTTTACGTTCGGTTTCGTATCGGTTTTTCTTGGAGAAAAAACCTCGGTTTCGGTTCGGTTTTCGGTTTTTTTACTAGATAGTGAAATTAGACTGAAATACATACAATTTGAGTTTATACTTTCAAAGTAACCGTAATTAGAGTCAATAATGTCCCAATAACGTTGAATATTTGAGGAAGGAAATGCGATCACAGGTAAACAACGGGACAAAATGCCGACGCAAACTGAATCCAACGCGATAAGATGATACAATTCGGTATTTAAAAAAATAAACACCCCCATCTTCACTATTTATCCCTTTCTGACATGTTTAAAACATATTTATCATATTATATGCATTAGTATCTGAGAATTCAACCGCAAACAGCAGCAAAATCACAACCAGTGGGCGTCCTTGATCATACTGTAACAATTCTTGACACGTGCATGATTGACCCACATTCAATGACTGCGGTGTGATCGCTTTGATGTTGCGACATAGTTTACAAGCTGCACATGGCTGCAAACTTCTACCAGATTACGTCACATCGGAATGTCCAGACGATCAAAGTGTTCATACCATTTACTTGGTTTAGTTTTCGAGTTAGTAGACGCTTCCATTTTTATACGCCCTTTTGAAAAAAAGGCCGTATTATAGTATTGGTCTGTCCGTCCGGGCGTCCGGGCGTCCGTCCGTCCGTCCGTTAACCTGTTGTCCGGATGATAACTTTAGTTAGAGTGAACCAAAATTAGTAAAATTTGGTATGTGGGTTTATTAGCCGAAAAGTAAGTTCAAGTTCGAATTTGGGTTCCGCCCGCCAATTTTCACCGGAGTTATGCCCCTTATTTAACGTTTTTTGACTTAGAAAATCCTTGAAATTTGTTGTCCGGATGATAACTTTAGTATAGTTTATCGGAATGAATCCAAATTTGGTATATTACTTTCTCCCACCAAAACACAGGTCAAGTTCGAACTTGGGTTCTGCCCCTTTTTCGACTCAGAAAATTCAGTTTTTCTTATGTTTTTTGGTTTCCGGATGATAACTCGATTTTGGAATGTTTATACGCAAAACCCGTATTTTTGTGGATTACATATATCGAAATACAGCTCAAGTCCGAATTTCGTTTTAATCCGATAATTTTTGCGAGAGTTATGGCCCCTTTTTTTACGTAATTTGACTTAGAAAATTCATGAAATTTGTTGTCCGGATGATAACTTTAGTTAGAGTGAACCGATTTCAATCAAATTTGGTATGTGGGTTTATTAGGAGAAAAGACAGCTCACGTTCGAATTTGGGTTCCGTCCGCCAATTTTCACCGGAGTTATGCCCCTTATTTGACGTAATTTGACTTAGAAAATCCCTGAAATTTGTTGTCCGCATGATAACTTTACTAGAGCTTATCGGATTCAATGATAATTTGGTATATTACTTTCTCCCACCAAAACGCAGGTCAAGTTCAAATTTGAGTTCCGTCCGCCAATTTTTACCAGAGTTATGTCCCTTTTTTACCAGTTTCCGCCGACCCAAGAGAGGGCGTATATTGCACGCCCAGCGTAGCTCTTGTTTTGGTTGGCGATTATCGCCTTATTTGGACTTGTGTTCGGCATTCATATAGTTAGCCAGACTCTGGCTTAAGCAACGTTTTTATGACATATTAAGCAGTGACATTTCTTGGAGTCGTCTCCAGTTAGACGCATAAAATACCTCCAAACAGGGCTTTTTGTTGAACCATGTTCGTTATTTTGTTCGGCCATGTTTGAAAAAGAACAAAAACAGTCACCTATGATATTATAACAACACATATCTGAGACGAAATGGACACATTCCGATATATTATTGATCAGATAATTTGATAACAATATCAACTAATAAGTACCTGGGGAAGTATAATAAGTCGATTTAAGTGAAAAATAAACATATAAAAAAAACCGTAATGTCGGTTTGAGCAGAATCGCGTCGGTCGGTTTTCGGTTTATTGTTAAAAACCGAAACCGAGTTGTTTTCTCGGTTAACCACCCATCACTGATAGATAGGTTATTCCATTAATTAACTGGGGGTTCCCATATATGGGAAAATAATTGCGCTTTAGCGCAATTAATTTTCTATTGGATTTATTCATTAAATAACTGGGGGGTTTAGCCATATATATAAAATTAATTGCACTGAAGCGCAATTAATTTTCAATTGCGCTGAAGCGCAATTGAATTGCACTGAAGCACAATTGAATTGCACTGAAGCACAATTATTAATAAATGTGAATTTGGCCTCCCATAGAGTTCTAGTAAACTATTTGTTTGTATACGCTTATGATTGGCTGGCACCCACTGATTACCGAGTAATGCCGACGATATGACGATTATTTTAGTTTAGACGATATTACTGACGATATTGAAATTTTAACCGGGTATTGTCGATTAATCGGGAAACCGCCCAGCACTAGTTGTCATGTACCTTTAATGCTATTTAAAAACAACACACTTTTATATTAGCCATACATATTTTCATTCCCAGGTGGTTATCAAATCTGTTGCTTTCATCATGGCATGGCTTGCAGCCATTTTGGCAGCCATTTTGGCAGCCATTTCTTGGCCACGATTGTATGATTTTCTGTCCGTGTCACTCTATTTGCCCCTGTACTCTAATGTCACACAAACTGGTATAACTGCTTAATTCCTGCTAGTATGCCACAATATATCATATAATGACTTATTTCGAGAACTGATGTAATATACACAACAATGTTGAACGCCATCTTGGATAACAAAGTTTCACCAAAGTGGTTTTAGATATGTTATATTGAAGACTTTCCTGTGTCATTTGACACCAAAATAGCATTCTTACCAATTTCATCCAGGCTAACCCATCTTTTCGCGCACCACAACCATACTATTTAGGAAAGTAAGGTTGAGTTCTATTTCCATACATTGATCAATAGATAAGCTGGTGTTTCAAATGCTCATTATAAACCAATGCTTATACATGTATGTTCATTCAATACTATATTTGGCATGCATAAGATTATTCAAACTTCATTCATACATTCAGTATCATAATAATTATCTTTCCTTCTTTAAAAAAAAAACAGAAAAAGAATCTCTCTATATTAATTTGATAAAATTATTCATGTTATATTTTAAGCAAATTGAAGGCATATTTGATATTATTTTTATAATTTTCTACATATTTTGTGTTGTATATCTCTACTAACTCTAGGCTGTCGACAGAAAGCAGCATACATTTGCAGAGAAAGTACCTGGATCTATACTCTAATATTGTTGACAACTTTGATGAGAAAATTGGTGAGTGTACTGTTTTTACCAATAGTACAGTTTAGTTTATTAGGCTTTAGAACTCACTATATAAATAAATTTTAAAAGGACTGGATGTTTTACACATCTTCCAATAGATGAATTTTTCAGGGTTTTTTGTCATTCTTTGATTCATGTTGGTCGCAATTTTGATTTACACACAAGAAAGAATGAGGCAAATTTATTTTAACTGTCCTATAGCTATGCATGGATTAAACATACTCATCAGGGGTTTGATCCAGTTGCACTTGTTACCAGGTACAGTAATGCCCTATATAATCGACTCCTTAACCACAGCAGAATTATGGGTAAGTTTTCAGGATTTAGTCGGAAATATGGCTTGTTGCCATTCATCGGAAAGCTCTCAATGAGAGCTTTCCGATGAATGGCAACAAGCCATATTATGCCATGCCCTAGCGATGCTCTTTAATAAAGTAGCCATTGTTGTGTATATTACATCAGTTCTCGAAATAAGTCATTATATGATATATTGTGGCATACTAGCAGGAATTAAGCAGTTATACCAGTTTGTGTGATATTAGAGTACAGGGGCAAATAGAGTGACACGGATAGAAAATCATACAATCGTGGCCAAGAAATGGCTGCCAAAATGGCTGCAAGCCATGCCATGATCAGGTGCACATGTGGCAACCACAATTTTGTCCTCCTTTCTCACTCCACAGCTCACATGATGTCAGTCACATGATGTCTGTCACATGATCACACAGTTAAAGTTGCATACAATGTTCATAACACTTTTGTTGACAATTTTAATTGGCGATTTGTTGAGTGATATTCTGGTAACTTTGGAAATGAGTTCCTAATTGCCCTTGGGTGAAAAAAAACTTGCATTGACGGGGTGGGTGTCCAAGATCTGACAGGAAAAAACTTGCGTTCCCAGGGTGGTGGGTCCTTAAAAATTAAAAAAACGAAAATTTCAACCCTGTATGCATGGAATTTTCTTGACTCACCCCTCCCCTGATCTTGTGGGAATTTTACTTCAGCAACGTTATCTGTTAACAAAACTTTGCAGTGAAATATATTTCAGAAAACTAAGTTCAAGCAAAGTTCTAATAAGTTCTAACATCAAATGCTGAATGATCAAACCAAGACCTTGCAGCATTGAATTACTATTTTCTTATTTTCAGGGTTAAACAACTATGCTGAAGGTGCACTTGCTTTATGTTCTCGTCACAAAAATGGTAAGTGTGTTGGTGTTGGACTATGTTAGGCTATAACTTTGCAAGAATGTTTTTCTATGCAACAATTGGCTGTCTTCATTGATGAATGATATGCACATTTAGAATTAATTATATCTTATAAACTGGCATAAATTAATTTAAAAGTTATTTTATCTAGTTAAACAAACACTCTAATTTCTTGTAAAGGACTAAATATTTGAAACTACGTGGTGAATAGATCATGCCAAATTATGGTTTCTAGTTGCAAACCATTTTCATTCATTAGAATTAAAATAAAAGAAGAATATATTTCTGAGAAATTATTTTGTCTAGCCATTAAAAACAACTACTTGTCAAGACTCAGTTTTATATCTGTTTCCACTCGGACCAATGACATTCACAAACTGTTAGTAACTGACTCACTTTACTTGATATTGAGTGTTATTAATGTTATAGGCTTTAAAAATAAATACCGATATTATCAACCAATATTTCAGCCTGCCTCATATTTAGCTCAACTTGACGAAGTCAAGCATGAGCTATTGCCATGGGTTGGTGTCCATCGTCTGTCCATCAACAATTTCCTTTGGCTCACCCTACAGGTCACATCTCTCATCCGATCATCACCAAACTTCATATTGATCTTCGGAGTGACCTTTTTCATAAATTTCACAGTTCAAATTTGACAACTTAACCCCACAATGTTTTTTGGACAATCTTGTTTTGTCCATAGAAGAGGTGTCCAATTCAATTGATGGACTTAACTATGAGAAAAACTTGTCCAATAAAGGTGAGGTCAAACTGTTGTGGGGTCATGTACTGTATGTCAAATTATTCTCGGGCTTTTTATGGTCAAATAATTCTGGTGTTAGTTATGGTTAAATCATTCTGGGGTCATTTATGGTCAAATCATTGTGGGATCATATATGGGCAAATCTCTGTGTGGTAATTTATGGTATAAATTTTGTGGGATATAGTTTATGGTCAAATCATTGTGGGATAATTTATGGTCAAATCATTCTGGGATTATTTATGGTAAAATTATTCTGGGTTATTTATGGTAAAAACATTCTGGGTTATTTATATTAGATCATTGTAGGGTCATTTATGGTCAAATCATTGTGGGGTCATGCATTTTTAACAAATTGGTCGTTATTATTCTTCATAACTGGTTGAATCACGATGTAATTTTCCAACTCGTTCATCCCTTTTTAAAGTTGAATATTTTGGTGCATTTATTACAAATAACTTTTTAATACCAAAAATAAGTCCCATCAAGATCTGTAAATAATCATGTTTATGGTTCAATTCTGTAAGAAAAGTTGAAAACTCCAGTGCTACACTAGCACTTAAACCACGGATCGGGGTTAGATGAATTCAAGATGGCTGCGACTTAGTGATATCGCTTATATGAGTGAAAGGATACACTGAGTTTTTATTCATTGATTTCCTCAGATTGACAACCTTCTTGGATTTAAAAAACAAATTTGGTTTCCATTCATACAAATATTTAGTATTGCCCACTCTCTAAACCGAGTGTCGGGGGCATTGCACTTGTTTTTATGGCCTAATATCTACCTAGCTAATTTATACATGCATGATATATGGAACTCTATATTTCAGAAAGTCAGAAGTGGAAGTCATCTCTCAGTGTTAATTCTATTCTGGGAATGAACTGCATGAAAACTTCAATGAAGGATTATCAGGTATGAAAAAAGTTAGATCATCAAGCCTTGAAATAGTGTGCCTGTCATTTGTAGAATGAGGTCCCCAGAGGGTGAATTTAGTGATGCTACCCTGCATAGCGGGCTAGCATCACCAAATTCACCCTCTGGGGACCTCATTCTGCTTACACCCTATTTCAAGGCTTGAATCTGTACTATGACTACACCTGTTGAGAGCTGGGAACTTTTTATATGCCCTATTTAAAAACATGTTTTTGGTCTGTCTTCCATTCATTTTTAGTTTCCGGATGATAACTTTAGTTCCAATGAATTAAACGGACTGAAATTTGGTAAGTAAGTTCACTACCACATAATTCAGGTCAAATTTGATTAATGAGTTTGGCCATCAATTTTTATCAGAGTTACCGCTCTTTGTTGACATTTGGGCTCAAGTTTGAATATGGTTTGGATTATTTGATCTGAACCAATGATGGTATGTGTGTTTCTCCCATCCAAAAATACAGGCCAAGTTCAAATATGGGTTTCTTCTGGCCAATTATTTTTACATGAGTTATTGCCATTTTCAACTTAATTCACCTGATTTAACGCTTCCATGACGGGAGCTTCCTGACATTTTGCGAAAACACTGTGCCAATGCATTTTCTTCTATATGAGAGCCTCGCATATGTATGAGAATACATTGGCCTAACAATATTTACATTGACCTTGTTAGCCAGTGCATTTTCTCCCTATGGGAGTCTCGCATATATAAGAGAATGCACAGGCACATGATATTTTATGCTGCACCTGTGCAGCTCCCATCATGGCAGGGGTTAATAACAATTTACATATAAACTAACAGGCATATATACCATGACCATCGCGTAAACAGCATGTTATCATAAAGACCTACCATATTTTACCTAAGCAAGAGCCTGATTGTGTTACAGAAGACAGCACAATGCTACTGGCTAATCACACACAAATGGCATAAACGCTCTTTATTAGTTCCATATCAGGAATTCACCAACAAAGAACGCTCTTTATGTTTACCATCATAATATAAACACACACCAGAAAAGTAACTTTTTATGCTTTTGTTTACATAACAATGGTCAAACATATGACAATAACATACTGTTTATGCGATATTTCTTATTTGTATATGGACAAAGTCTGTCTACATTTTAATGTTCTTTCTGTTTGTGGCGGTTTTTGACGGGTGGAAATATTTTCACAGGATACCCACCGCCAAGGCCAACCGTACCTTTAAGTATGCACATACTCTCAGGTGCCAAATAAATGTGATGGCTGAATAAACATTTACCCCTAAAATTATTAATAGTGTTGGCATTTTCACTATATATATCTAGTCCAAGTCTTCTTGTACTAAAACCAGCTAAGATATTGGGATGGCGATGCTGGTGTTTAGTCCAAGCCCGCTTGTATACCAATCCTATCACACGAGTTACGCCCACGATCTGTGGTGGGAATTTGTGGTGTATTTTACTCGATTTACCTAGCAAATCAATACATGATGCTATATACATCGGAAAGGCTTACATCTTATGGTCATAATGGTGTATAATAATCCAACTTTAATGTTAAATTACACATAGAATATTCCGGTTGATTGCCACAAATATCGATTTGTTTCTCTGTTTGTTTACGTTTTAATCGAAAGCCGAAGTGGTCCGAATAAGTTCGGCATAATCCGCTGTTTGTTCTGGGAATTCTACTTTCCGTTTCTATATATAGCGCGGGTTTTCCGAACAAAAATGGCGAAAACCGATCGCCCGAAAGTCCAGTTTTCTATGTGCTTTCAGAACAATTCCCGCACTAAAAACTTAATGACATAATGGAGGATCAGAATGGTAGTTATGTTGACAATTTTCGCAAGCAACTTGTCAAAATTGGAGCAAATTAGAACTCTTGTGTCTGACTTTCCATGTGTGTGAGTTTCGTCCATGTGCATTTTGACTTTTGTGTTGATAAAATAATCGGAGAACCGAATCACACAGTTTCGAAATATAGTTCTTCTGTTTTAGTGGGACTTTTCAAACTTAAGGTTAAAAATTTATACAAATTTTGTTTGATTTTTTGTGTGCTTAACAAGAGCAGTATATTGCTCTGTTCGCTTAGTATATATCTTAATTTCGCCGAAGTCCACCAAATGTGGGAAATGTAGCACCATATTATTTATTCTAATACTCGTTGTGTTTACACTGTTTTAAACTTTGAGAGGGTTGTAATTCCCCGTAATTTATTTAATGTATTACATTTATATCTTCAATGTTTAATTAATATATTTATTATTTTATTTATTGACACACATAATTACGATTACAATGGAGAATTCTTCGTAATTTGCGTTGTTGTCCAAAATCTACGGAATATTTTCAACGGAAAATGCCGAACACAGTTCGCGAGGTCAACCGAGTTCGCATACTTTTAAAAAATTGTAAACATTGAGGTAAATGTCTCTTTTCGCATTAAATTACCGTTTTAAATTCACAACTGATGTGGGTTTCAGATAAAATAGCATGTCTTCTGCGGAAAATATCCGTTTATTGTCGCAATTGTGATATTTTATTTCATATAATTGTGGTTTTATTTGAGCGGGTCACTAACGCTTAAGCCGTGTCATAAGCGAGCATTTAGGGCGGTCTTGGACTAAACACCAGCATCGCCATCCCAATATCTTAGCTGGTTTTAGTACAAGAAGACTTGGACTATATATATATCATGACCAAATAATAGTGATGGCCAGCATATTCTTCCAAAATTAATAAGCGTGCCAGCACGTTTATTTGGCACCCAAGAGTAAGAGTATTAAGTCGTCTTTGACTTCTTAATGCAGATATAAACTACATATAGGAAAATGATTAACTGATCCTAATTTTGTTGAGTGATATGTACGTTTCAGCTCAACTTGGCAAAGAAAAACTTTTATATATACTAGTATGTATGAAATGTTATGGATAAAAGTACCATGTTTACATTAAAGATACTCATATGGCTGTGAGCAGGAGCACAGCTAGGATCTAACTAGAGGTGCCACGATTATTGATTTTGATAATCGATAATCGGTCGTCAATAATCGACTATAATCGATTAATCGTACCTAATATTAATAACATCCGTGGAAGTATACCGTAATATGGCCTATTGCCTGGGTGCTCGTTAACTCAATAACTGCACTGTCGCTGGTCATTTGAGACATTGGCTGATGTAATTTTAACGTTAATAAAGTGCATCATAAACTAGAGGTGCCACGATTATTTATTTTGATAATCGATAATCGGTTGTCAATAATCGACTATAATCGATTAATCGTACATAATAATAATAACATCAGTAGAAGTATTCCGTAATATGGCCTATTGCCATATTGGCTGGATGCTGGTTAACTGCTTTCGCTGCTTGTTTGAGGCTTCGGCTGATGTAATTTTTGTGTTAATAAAGTGCATCATAAACCACCGGTAATGACTAATGAGCACAATGTGTTCAATACAAGCACAGTTCTCGGCGATGTCATGGTTATAATATTTGTGAGTTCATTGGAACGAACGTAGCGATTAATTTAACAGCCAAACATACAAGCAATATAAAAGTAGGAATGCACGACGGACCGACGGTGGTTCCTAAAAAAAAGGAATCTAATGTTACGGAAACTATAAGTTTCAGCGAACTTCCAGAGCATGGATAACAATTACAAAGGTGGGCCCCTGCCCGCAAATTTCAGGACTCATAAAAAAATAAGTATTTGGTAATAGTTAATTTCATTTAGCAGTCACCACACTATAATCGATAGCCTGTACTAGTAACATCTAAGTATACTTATACAAACAAAGTATACTTGCTGCAAATGACACCGCCGAGAATATCGCTGATTAAAATGCCGTAGGTTCCCTGATATCGAGAGAATGTCAATCAACTCCCCTTTGGTCCAATGAGATTCAAGTGCGAGGGCATTCAGTTCACTGACAGTCAGTCCATTTCAAAGACGTAATGCCGCCTTTCTTGTAGAAATATACAACGATGTCGGCATAAGTTCAAAACTGCAGTGCCGCCATCATGGCGCCATGCAATTTGAAGAATATACAATGACTCGAAGAGTAACCATGTCATCAAATGAACTGCGGCTGTTTGCAACATATACTAGTAGTACTCAAGTTGTCGGAATCTCTTATCAGGGTATTCAACAATAACCGGCATTTTCCAACGTCCGAAATAAATAACGCAGATTAATCGACGACGGAAATGGTAATCGATTATCGGCTTTATCAACGGTTCATCGATTATACGATTAATCGTGGCACCCCTATCATAAACCACTGTTAATGACTAATGAGCACAATGTATTGAATACCAGCACAGTTCTCAGCGATGTTATGGTTATAATATTTGTGAGTTCATTAGAACGAACGTAGCGATTAATTTAAGTTTTAGGAATAGCCAAATACATAAACAAACAATACAAAAGTAGGAATGAACAATGGACCGCCGGTTGTTCCTACAGTAAATAAAGGAATCAAATGTTATGGAAACTATAAGTTTCATCAAACTTCCAGAACGTGCATGGTTAACAATCACAAACGTGTGCCCCACCTGCAAATTGCATGAATCAGAACAATTTTAAGTATTTGATAACAGTCTGTTTCATTCAGCATTCACCACACGATATGCGATAGCCTTTACTAGTAACTTCTAAGTATACATTTCTACTTATAATATCCAAACAAAGTACACTTGCAATGCAATTGGGGAGAACATCACTGATTAAAATGCCATATATACATGTACATGTATATTGTTCCCTGGTTTTAGAGAGAATGTCAATCAACTTCCCATTGGTCCAATCAGATTCAAGGGCGAGTGCATTCAGTTCATTGAACACGGTGACAGTCGGCACATTTCAAAGACATATTGCCACCTTTCAAGTATACAATGATGTCGCAATGTGTTCAAATCTACAGTGCGGCCAATTTGTAGAATATTCAACGATCCGACGAGAAACCATGTCGCATCATCAAATGAACTGCCAACTGTTTGCAACATATATCAGTAGTACTCATGTTATTGGAATCTCTTTGGTACACGATCAAAGGATGTTAACACCTCGGTTGTAGATAGAACTGTGTAAAATAAACACTGTATTCAATAATACCCGGCATCTTCTGACATCCGATATAAATAACACAGATTAATCAACGATTAAAATGGTAATCGATTATCGGCTTTATCAACGGTTCATCGATTATACGATTAATCGTGGCACCTCTAGATCTAACATGTAGAAAGGGGGCACAATGGTACAGGACATTAAATTAATAAATATACTAGTATATATTATTTAATAAAATTGGAAGAAATAACTGTCCCCGGTCCCTTTTGTGTTTATGTTGGGGAGGTAAGTCTACTACGTGAGAACAATAAACATGACTTGATACATGAGTTTAAAGAGTTAAAACCCCCAGGTGTGTGATGGGTTGTGGATTGGTGGGCATGATTTTTGCAATTTCAATTTCCCGAGAGTGGATCTCAGGCCTGCTTTATGCCTTGTTTGGGACTTGTGGAACATAGGAACACTGTCAACAGACATGGTGGGTGTGTATCTATCTATATATATATATTGTATATCACGTGACTTTGTTATTGAAATCAAGCTTTCCGATTGGTTGGCTACTCGACTCTATTAGTCGTAGTTGTATACTACGCCTTCAAGTCTCTCCCAACGTGCACTATGCATATGTAGTTTTGACTACTAAAAATAGTAACGAACACTACATCAAACTTTGTTCTGAAACTACTTGTTATTTCGCCGCTGATCCAAATTAAAGCTTCAGTAAGGCGAACATCAATTGTCTGAACTTAGTAAAAGTTGAAAATAGTAGTTTCCTACTGCTAAATCAAAATATTTGTTCGATACAATATAATAATTAGAGCACGACTTGTCGTGAAATACGCCAATATAGTACATAGTGCACAACCTCACTATGCACTATATCGGTGTATTTCACTCCAAGCCATGCTCTATTTATTAAATAATTCACCTCACCCAGAAATGGCATCTTCTGATTGGTCGAGAGCTGTGTTCTATATTGTGTAGTGCAGCTGCAAAAACAATATATCCATATTTCCCTACTTACTTGCGCTAATGTCACTCCATTAGTGGCAACATACAATCTTCTTTTTTTGCCTTTCTGTTGTTGTTTTATTTAGTAGATAAAATGTTCAGTTACTTTTAAATGTGAAAACTATTCTGCAGTCCTTCCCACGAGGAAAACACAGTGAGAGCATTTATTTGCTCCCGTAATTCAGAAGACGGTGTAATATTGCACCCATACTATAATTGTAAGTTGGGTTTTTCTCAAACAGACATATGTCTAGTTACACTTTAATATGTCATAGTTGAACTGAGATGGTAAAGGATCTAAATAAACCTTCAAATAGTTCACTATTGAACCAACAATTACAGTCTCCATTAGTATTTTGAGATGAGGGAAGGGTGCGAATTTTAGCACCCGTGATTTGAAAATTACGAGTGCGTACGGGTGCGAGAGCAATCACTCCCGTCTCCTGGGAAGAACTGATTCTGTAATGCCCACAAACAACACAGTGATTGAGATTGATGTTGATATATTACAGGAAAAAAAAGACGCTCTTGATCAAGGTTATTTGAGCCTCAAGAAGATTAGACCTCCATCAAGCTGTGGACCAAATGGGGATTTTGTTTGTGACATGCCACCCACAAAGATACATCCTCATGAACAATCATTACTTTTTCCTGTTGATACTGACAGTGCTAATTCTAGACAGCAGCAAGGAAAGCTGAACAAAGCTGGCTTCTACAATTTCAAGCCCACAGAAAACTCCTCGAACACGGACAAAGGAAGAACAAATTTTCAACAGAGACAGCCTTTATTCAATTCTGGTAACAGGAATCATCAAAGTAATGACAGTAATGCCCTAAATAATCGACTCCTTTACCACAGCAGAATTATGATAACTTTTCAGGATTTAGTTGGAAATATGCCTTGTTGCCATTCATCGGAAAGCTCTCAGTGAGAGCTTTCCGATGAATGGCAACAAGACATATTTCCAACTAACTCCTGAAAAATTGCCCATAATTCTGCTATGTTATGGCAAATTATATTGCAACATATTCAAACATTTTTGGCCAGGTTGAAGATCGGTCCCATGACCTCATCGTCTTGCCCTGGCTGCAAAGATGAAGTAGTACGCGCTTTGAATATAATGTATTATTATACTGGAATCAGCTTGTCTGTTCGTCTGTCGGTGCATCCGTCTGTCCATCCATATGTTCCGTATGTCTGTCTGTGGACGCAATTTTGTCCAGGCTTTTATTCCTACAATATTTTATAAATTTTGTTTAAACTTGGCACAGATATTCAGTACCATGGGAACCTGTGCACCTGCGACTGTGAGGTCTGTTTGACATTTTTTTGTGGAGTTATCCCCCTTTTTCGACTTAGAACATTTTCAATACCTGTTCAGGAGTATACCTTTGTGTGAGCTTTTATTCCTACATTTTTTGGTAATTTTTTTTAAAACTTGGCACAGATATTTAGTACCATAGGAACCTGTCCACCTGTTATTATGAGGTATGTCTGAGTTTGTTTTGTGGAGTTATCCACTTTTTCAACTTAGAAAATATTCAATATGTGGGGTATACCTTAGTCCCATCTGGGACAGGCCCATATATCTCTAGTTTTTTCTGGCATTTGTTTTTACATGATATCTAATTTAGCAACACTTGGTTAGATTGAAATTAGTTAGAAATTATCATTCATACTTTCAGATAGTGGTATGAACACATATCATCCAGTAACTTCTGTGCCTGTGTTAAGGCAATCTGAGGTGAGTTACCACTACCTTAACCCTTTCTGTACTTAAGCATCATTAATGAGTAATTATCCCATAGGAAATATTCAGATAATAAGTTCAACAAGCGACCATATTATCTAAACATTTCCCTCAATAAATAGGGGTCCTTCTGCACTTTTATTTATCTGTCATCCCTCCCCTATGGCCCTATCAATACATATTAACTGGGAGAATCCATTTAGTATAGAAATGGTTAATAGATAGTTATATAGCGCTTATCACAGGCAACTCCAAACCTTTTTAATTCGGTATTACCCCAGTCATGGATCAATGCCGATTCTAAGACATTGAGCCATTTTACAGGTGCTTCATTAGAGCAGAAAGATATGCACACTCAGAATTCACAGGTAAAATTAAATTACTCGGTTTAACCCTTCAGTGCCAAGTCCGATTTTTGTATCAACCCATATTTCGTTGATCATTTTTCAAATTTATTGATTATAATAATGTGATACATTGATGGAAAGAGCTCTTAGAGCTCTTTCCATCTATGTATCAGATTATTATAAAATCGGACTTGGCACTTAACCCTTTGGCGAGTAGAACGACATATACAGGTATGTCGTCTATCGGTTGAGGAGTAGAACGACATATACAGCTATGCTCAGAGTAAGCGACCTGTTTTAACGAGGTGTACATGCATTCATACCGCGGTGCAATACCGCGACATACCGCCGATTCGCGGTTGAACTACCACGCGGGTACCGCGGTACCACCGCGACGTTCGCGGTACCACCGCACTTCAAACGGTAACGGATGTTGGTACCGCGGTGGCATGCGGTAATGCACCGCACAAACGCGGTGACATTACCGCCAAGCGGTACCGTTTTTAGAACGCGGTTAATGATGGGATTCGATGGCTGACCGTTAATCTTCCAAAATAGGACGGCCGTTCTCACGATCTCCGTCCATGGTTGTGTACCGTAAAGTGTATTATTAAAATATTGAAACAGATGAAAGCCGAATATCGGGAAATATGCACATTATAACGGGCTTCCAGTTTAAGTAAAGGTAAGTATAAGTTACTTTGAGAAAGTCAATTTTTCAATTAATGTGAATATTAAAAAATTACAACAACATTTCTAGTCTCGTTTTATCGCCTACAATTCCCATAAATGACACTATTTGTAATCAGTGTTGGTTATCGGGAAGGGAACAAATGATTTCGGTCATTTTAGACAGCTCGATAAATCCGGTATCTACAGTTTATATCAATGTTCAGATGTACGTGATGGAATGATAACGACCACTATTTAAATAGTCCCCAGAATGAATATCGTTATTAACTTTATTGACATTCATTAACTGCAAATCACAAACACCATTTGTTCGTATGACGGGAATTATTGTCTTAGTATAAAAGACACAAAATGGAACTCCTGAATATCCAGGAAAAAACAAATTCTGCGCAAAAGCACGTGTCACTGATTATGTCATACTGCAGCTGGCAGACTTTGTTAATATAGGTCACGGGGAACTTAAATTAAGATGTCGTCATGTCTTTTTATAACTGGGCTCAATGGGTGAAATAAATATGTGTTTTGTTGATGGTGCTATTATATAGTAAAACTACACACATGACGCGCGAATGGCTGTTTTGTGTTTTGGACACTTGTATGTCCATTACTTCAAATGCGTCCGTTTGGCTTACATAATGCTCGCAGAAGGTAGTTCAGATATTTATCGATCTATTTTGGTCTCATTCGATCTTTAAATTGAGCTATTTATAAATATTTGTCGCACAAAAGTGAGACAAACGCTCTTTATTGCTACCGTATCGGGAATAAACTAACAAGGACTAAAACACACCGGATTCGATCACTTGAAATAATTATGTTACAATGTTAACCTCTGTAATACTGTATATAACCAAACAAACGTATTTAGAGTTCATTATCCAACACCATGCATGTTTTTTTCCGAATAACGATTAGATAGGAATACCGGTATGTGATATAATTTATACTGCGACCCACCGAGAACTACAAGTGCACGCCGTCGCCAAAAGTTGCAATTTCACATCAAACGATGCCGCCCGACACGCACTCGATAGCTGAATGAATGTTCACGTAACAAAAGCAGACTGATTTGACAACGTTGTGTCTTTCAATGTTTGGTGTTTTGCGTTTGTCTTTTGTCGCACACATTGGTGATGATAACAACTTTACTTTGACATGACATGTGCCACGCTTTCTAAGTTATACATGTTATTCCCACCGACAAGAAATCTTCAGCCGCAAATGTTTGTAAATTGATTTACTGTTTCACGCATGCGTACAATCATACGTCTTGGCGATAATATACTATTTACGCGCCGAATGTGTTTGGGTTATGAACAAAACTATAGATTTGAACGAATATGAATATTTCTGCAATGATCGCCGCCCTGGCCTCTAACACTAAAATCGGACTCAAGTGTTACTAACGCACCGTCCCCGCTGGTTTCGACCAAATTCAGAGAATTGGAGGATTTACTTTTCCCATTTTATGAGAAATTTATATTTCGGAAACACAAAAAAAAAACCCAACAAATTCCGCATGAGTGGAAACCGATATAGGAATCGGGTGCGTAAATCATTTGACGATATGTTAGATAGTTGCATGCTAACAACAAAAATATTACTCCACGGTGTGTTGCGTAATCCAGTCGCCGTAAGCAACTATAGTTGAGTTCAAAAACCGCCGACGTGATTAAACGTGATGTACGTGTACATTTCTAATTTGTTACATGTAAACCTGACATGTGTTCATATGTAATCCGATTGCATTATTATTAATTTATATTCATTACGCATATATAATTACGTGCAGCTTACTGTATTCATTGAAAACAAAAGTTCATAAACATTTACCTACCGTGTGACACCTTGTTTCAGTCGCGTTCTCTCCGCGGTGGAGGGCCGTTAGCGGTAATTTGAACGCGGTTACGAAAGAATTACCGCGGTGTACGGCGGTAACGAACACCAATAACGCGGTGACATGCGGTAATCAACGGTAAGAATACCGTACCAGTACCGCGGGTCAACCGCCCTCCGTCGCGGTACAGAATGATAACCGCGGTATTTTGGTGGTAACACCGCGGTAGTTACCGGCCCATAACCTCGTTAAACAGGTCGCTTACTGAGAGCATAGCTGTATGTCGTTTCAGGAAGTGTTATTTTACGTAGACATACCGGTAACTTCAATAAATCATCTGATTTATAAATGATTTGTATAGGAGTTATTTTGATTAATATAATGTCCCAAATGTATAAGTGCAATCGATTATGATAACACACGTTAACAAAAAATGCACATAAATTAAAACAAATTATTGGACCCTTTTGACCTGAAATTATTAATAATTATTGCCATGACGTTGACGTTAAATTTACTCATGACGTCAAGTATATGACGTTACAGATACTCTCCAAAGGGTTAAAGGGTTAAGGGCAAATTGAAGCGATATATTCACATAGTTCAATAACAGGCCGTTCTGGTCAAAAATGTCATATCAAATTAATAATACATTAGTAATAGATTGGGGGCCCAACAGTGTTGAGAGGCTTATTCATTTCATACTCAACTCAACATTCTCAGCAATATTTCTTTTGGAAATGCTCTATCTATTCTCGGGAGTACTCCCAACAATAGTCCAAGTCTGCTCGTACTAAAACCAGCTATGATATTGGGATAGCGAGATGCAAATTTTAGTACGAGCATGTCCCATTGCCATTTGTATGACATGAGTTATGCGTTAAGTGACCAGCTCACATAAACCACGATTGCGAAATAAACGGGTTTATTGTGTAGATGACATGCTATTTGTTCTGAAAACCACATCAGTTTGCTGTATCGTGAAGGACTTTTGCAAGCGGCCGTCATAGAGAAATCATAAACTTTTGAAGTGGTTTGCTTCTAAAACATAAAAAAATATTGTAGCATAGCTCTTTGGTATTCTCACATGGTATTGTGATTTTAGTAATTACTGGCAGTAATTATTGGTGAGTTTATTTCGCTTTCTATTACGTACATTGTATTTGCACATAATTGTGTGATTTCACTCCACTTTTATCATATCAAAGTGCACTTTAGTCATTATTTTTCGTAATAGCATTTAATATTCTAGCAAACATAGTTTATATTAATATACCCATTCAGCCAATTATTATTCAATTATCACTAATTATTGATCATATTAATGCATTTTATCAGCAATTTGTTGTGATTCACTGTTCATACATATTTATCAACTTGTTATGCGATAGACTTCATTTAAGTTCTGCCAATCACTGTCAGTCATATCACCCTGGGAGCACCGAGCTGATCAGCTGAAATTCATGCTCGACCAAAATCTTCGGCATTTTGTTTATGTTAAAAAAAACTTTAAATATTTACAACCAGATATTAAATTATCTCAATAAGGCCAAACAAAAAAAGTGTTTTGATTCTCAGGCAATTTTTTTTGAGAATCGATGAGGGATCGAGGGTTTTATTTTTTATTTTTGTTATGGGGATAATGCCCATAGTTAGCATGGGTTATTATACCTTCCCAGGTTAAGAAAATGTAAGGAGAACATTGTTTTGATATAAACTAATGTATTCCACTATAAAGAATTATCACATTGTACTACCCGTACATCAAATCTGAAATAAAGAATGACATAAATATATGACATTGTACTATCCGTACATCATATAGGGATTTACCAGAATGATATATATATATACAATGTATATTTCAATTTACTGTTGTTGATATATTTGATATATGTATGTACCTTTTAGTATATATCTATTTATATCTATCTATATACTTTAATATTTATCCATCTATACTATAGTAACTATACATGCTAGCCATAAAAACTTCAAATACTATTATATTAAACCAGCATACACATTGCCAATACACACCATATTTTTTTCCGGTTTGCGTTCACGAAATTGGAAATCTCAGAATTGTTTACCACACGAAAAGTGGGTTATCTATCTTTTCGAATTGATAGATAAAATGCTGAAATATTTGAACACATTTGACTTAATAAACTTGGGGTTTGGGCAGCTTGTGGTGACAATATACCTGGTAGTTATTGTTGCCTAGTGTCTGTTTTTGAATACTAACACATACACCATTGTATGTCTATCGTATTCGATGTTTGGAACATAACTAATTTCTGTTTTCTAGTCTCCTATTTTCGTGTTATCAATTGACAGCTTCGGTCAAATTGAAAATCGTAATAAAATGGTTCAACGCATAAATCCACGTCGAACTTAGCCGCACCATATCTTGTGAACTCATTGACTATTGATCCCTTGATTGACTTTTATCCAAACCACTTATAATTTATATATATATAATTCCCATCCATGTTGGTAATTCAAACATGAGCACTTGATATTCCCTAATGTAATCACCACCTGAGATAATTATAATAATTTTTATTTCTCATTGACGAGTGATTACAATATTTAATTTCTATAACCCTTACAATGATCACCTATTAACATAGTCTTGGTAATATGACTTTTCTCATTGACGAGTGATCACTTGATTGAACTCTAACACAGTCATTACCCGCAAAATTATTGACCAGTGATTACTTGATTTTGTCCAATATATGTTACTTTAAATACCTTATAATTGTATGTTCACTGATTTAACTCATTTTGTTATACGGTATACCAGTTATAATCTCACTATCGCACCTGTTCGGGTTACGCCCGTACACCCGACTGTTTTCCCTTTATTATGGCTTTAAAATCCATGACGTGTGTCTTCACCCGTGCATACGGTGCTCATATCCATATTTTCCTCCTGCTTGGCGCACGCCTTCCACAGAATCTTTCAAGAGGGATGTATCCATTTTTACATTCTTTCCGATGTATACGATCTATACGATGTTTTTGCTGGCAGTAGCTGAGATGCCTACATGAAACTTTGTGTCACTTTTACGTATGAAGTAATTGGCGAGTAATCACTTTTTTCCAGACGCGGCTATGCCGGAGAATCAAAACACTTTTTTGTTTGGCCTAAAATTGATAATTTTAATATATATAATTATTATTATGAAAATAACTTATATTTTTTTTCTTCAAAATATAATACCTTTAAGTGTTTAACTGGATACTTTCTGATTAGTAGTTACTCTATTCTCATTAATTCAGCTCATGCTGGTTGTTAAGCTTGTCAACTGGACATCCCTAGAAATTAATCATTAGGGTATTTTGTTTTACTTTCATCTTCTTATAGACTATAGTATCTGACCACTCCAATGCATGCTTTGTATCTGAATTGGAGAATCTGTAATCAAAGGGTTAAAATAGGAAACATTCTTTCATCACAGGGTAACAAGAGGACTCACAGAGAAATGGATGAGGCTGACAGAAACAGAGAAGCTGAGAACAATGCTCCATCTGGACATGGGAATGTCTTCAAATCCGCCAAGCAACAACTGGTCTGTTCATCTTATGTACCTGTTCCTTAAAATGTCACTGGGCACTAGGGAATTCATGCATGTGAAGGACGTTCATATTATACCTATACTAGTAATTATGCCTGACTCGATCCCTAGGAACATCATCGTTTTGATACAAAACACACACGCAATTGAGATAGACCGTTTACCAGTTCAAATACCCAAATTATTTCTGTAATTGGTAACTGTGTTCAAACATTTGTTATATACGTGATGGCATTTTGAGTGCAATCCCTGTAAAATACTTGATGTGGTGATTTTTTTATGAAATAAATCACATCTGTTGCTGTCTGTTGGGGAAATAATGGCCACTGGGAAACTGAAGTAAGACCTGGAGCTAGCCGATGCAGAGGAGGAATGCTTCATTGGCGTGTGCCCCAGAAATGAAAAAAATTATTTTAAAAAAAAGTGCTCGTGCTAACTTTTCAAATTTGATGGGAAAATGACATTGCATGGCCTAAAGGTCTGAAACGAACAGTGATATCTAACCAGGCACTTGTTGATATTGTCGGGCTAATAGCATTATTAGAACAAAAAATAGCTGATTAGGCTAGTATACGGACAATGGTACAAACAACACTGATCGGACAATCATGCATGTTTGGTTTCTGGATGTCAAAATCAGTCACTTACAGACTCAAAATATCTTTCGGTGTTTGGAATTGAGAGGTACTGGTTTATAGCGGTAATTTTTGGGTGAATTTGGGACCACACAGTTAGTTCGGTATGGAGAGGGATTTGTTTATAGAGGGTCCATTTTGGAGTGTAATGCAATCCAGCATATCATTTAGTATTGTATTTCTAGTTGAATATTTGTCGTTACACGCATTCTGATAGGCCAAGAGCTTCTAACTTTAGTTTTTGATTCACCAGCATCGGCTGCGTATCTGAGAAAAAAATTTGAATGGAGCACGGTGTCATTGACAATGCGCATCACCTCACTGCCAAGAGTCACATAATCGAGTCAACTGCAATGTTATTTACTGTATATACGTTTAACAGGAAGTTCTTCTGGCGCTGTAGTAACCACATGGAGCGTGCCCAGAGATTTGGTCACCAGAAAAGGATATCTCACTTCATAGCATGTAATGACGATAAAAAGTGCTTTTTGTGCAGTTTCTTCTAAATATTTTTGGTGGATTCAATTACAATGGAGATAAACGCACCATGTTTCGTTTGATATTCAGGAACTGGAGCATGAAAACAGTTTGTGAACTAGCTGGCTTTCATGATCGAATTTCCAAATATCCAACTCAAACTTGAACATTTATCTCCTAAATATCTAGTCAGACTATTGTGCACCCATTGACATGGTGGTGTATTACAAACCTGAGTTTAGTGTGCCTGTCATTTGCAGAATGAGGTCCCCAGAGGGTGAATTTAGTGACGCTATCCCACTAAGCGAGCTAGCATCACCAAATTCACCCTCTGCATGGACTCATATGCTATGGGAGACATAGACTCAGATTGAAGTTCCCAAATGGTGAATATTGTGATGTTCACCCATTGGGAACCTCGATTATGCATTGTGTCATCTGCCAATTTGGGGATTTAGAGAAACTTACCTAACAAGAAATAGAATATTGTGATTTTCACCCATTGGGAACCTCGATTATGCAATGTATCTTCTGCCAATTTGAGGATATAGAGAAACTTACTAGTAACTAAAAAGAAACAGAAATCTAAGTGAAGATGTTTCTATAGAAATTTGATAATAAAGAAACTTTCCATAGAAGATGAGGTCTCCAGAGGGTGAATTTAGTGATGCCAGCCCACTGTGGGATAGCGTCACTATATTCACCCTCTGGGGACCTCATTCTGCAAATGACAGGCACGCTAAACTCAGGCTTGGTGTATTAGCTATTATGCAACTGCTTGACGAGCTTATCAGTTTTTCATGTGCCTCGTTACCGTAACCCTTTCTTTACTAAATGGATCAGTTATAAAAGTATACATTGGAATGGATTCTTCGGGAGGGGTGTTCAGGAAATAGACAACAGACAGTTGAAAGATAATACAAGTGCAGAAGAATTCCTATGCATTGGTGGGAAATGTTCAGATGATAAGTTCAACAAATGGTCGTTAGTTCAACAAATGGCTGTTTTAAAATTTTTTATTAATTGAACATTTCCTAAAGGAACTACCTGTCAGTGTGTAGATAGTGACAAAAGGGTTAACACCAGGGCCCAAGCTAGGGGTTGAAAACAGGGAGAAGTAACTTTTCCCTCTGGAGATTTTAGGGAGACTTCAGCCCAAAATAAGGAGAAGTGGGTGAGACTTAAGAAAAACATAAGAACCACTTATTTATTTTCAAATATCGCTTTATTTATAACATCAATAAAAAGATAAAATAAAAATAAAACTACTTGACTTTATCTGAAGAAATTAGCCTATTTGTTATTATAAATTTGAAATGTTTTGGAAATGTTTTGTGTAAATATCATTTAAGCAAGACAATTAGCAAGTTACACTAGTAGTTAAATTTTTAACTTAAATGGAAGTAGTATTGTAATACAATATTGTAGTATTATTTCCCAGAACTTGGAAGATACGTTTGTACAGTCTGAATCATGATGCATGTAACTTTCACTTTGTAAGTTTAATTTGGTCACTGCTGTAATGTGGGTGTCTGCTAAAATAAACAATAAAGATTAACTAACAAAGGAGTTGCAAAAGCTTTTAGTTTTATTTCTAAAGTATTTATTAATTAATGGCCTCCCTTAATTAATGCCAACGTCAATGGTGTAATCCGATTAAAACAATAAACTTGACAAGTGGGCGCGGCCATTTGTTTACGGAAGCGGTCTTTCCCAAAAGTGCGACATGTTGCCGAAATGAACTTCCGAAGCGCCTAGCACATAACCTGATAATGTGATAATTGTCTTATATCTGAACAGCGATGTATATTTACGTTCATGATCTGAAAAGCGGGATGGCGGTCCTGTACTAATTTCTAAACTCATGGAACTCGAATGGTCTAATTATTTCTGATTATACTAGCGATAATAACTTTCGATGGTTAGATATATTATCCCCCAATAATCCCGGCGAATATAGGCGACTTCAAATAGATTGTGCCGGGGTTGAATGTGAACAACTTCTTTGATCCGAAGGGGATATTTAAAGGAAATGTTTCGCCAAATGGTTCAGAGAGATGGGACAACAACATTATGACAGATATATTTTAATATATTTTATGGTAAAACAAGTCAAATTACCACTGGTAAATCTCAGTTTGGTTCAATTTGGAAGGCGACTTCGTTTTCGCCTTGCGGACATTCGAGGGCGAAGTCGCCAGAGGGAAGGCGAGAACTTCGCCCGAGTCGCCTCCTAGCTTGGGGCCTGGTTAACACCATAAAGACAAAAGTGTTCTATTTATATTGCCTTAAAGATGAATTATCCGAATTAAAGCTCCCAAATTACTATTTCTTTGGCTTCGGGGGTGAAAAATATTTGATTCGAGTCGAGGAACCCACCCATCAAAGCTCAGAGTGATCAGATATCGATTTTTGAAGTTTGTTATTTCTCGAGATGTGCAATTAGTTTTGGTCCAGAAAAGTCGTCAAACGCACAGACTCAGAAAAACAAATGGTAATATGGCCAAATTTTTTAATACTCAAGTGATAATACGGCCATATTTTGTTGAACTAAATGTTGATAAATAACACGTTTTGGGAAATTTGATACCATAGTTGACAGTGGTTAGCATTATTTTATTGCAATTAATCGATTCTGATAACTAAAGCGCATTTTGAAGAAATGTTGTTGTATCTTGATGATATGGGGACCATCTGATCGGATTGAGTACCTTTAATACATAAAATGTCACAATTGTGTTTGAATACCTTTAGTTACATTTTAATGTATTATGTCAACACCAAAAGATAACTTTGTAAGCATTTTTAGTAGTTTTTTTATATGCTAATTATGAATGATTGATGAAGTGGCCAATGCAACACCATAGGTAACATATTTACCATAGACTAGAAACCCAGTCAATATAAATACAAATATTTCTGATATGTTTACCATTTTAATTCCAGGCCATTGAGAACCAAAAGAAATGGGGTAACAAAGGCAACCAGGCTACATCATCATATTACGGTGGCGGCAAAAAGTCACTGGGTACCAGGTACCATGAATAATATTTATCTTATTCTATAATATTTTTATCATAATATAACACTACCTATCTATATACCTAGTTTTACTGCATTATTGAATATTTTGTAAAGCTCTTATCGATACGATACACCCCACAATATTTTCTCATGATACGATATGCATATCATGATTCATTAGACTTAAAAATTTATTGAAATTTTAACCGCAGTGATGAATGGTGGATTGGTCTAATGATAATTCCATTTCTCATTCTAATAGTATACCATTCCATGCTTAAGCTTATATAATCAAACTGAAACAATTGAATTGATCCTTTAGCTAGTGCTGAATGATAGATTTACCACTCACCGCCAGCCCACTGAGGAACTGTACATGTAGTTGACAAAATATATCAAAATGCGGGTAAAAGCTATCACAATTAATCTGTTAAAACATATCATAATATGATTCTTATGTATCGTGACTAATCATTACACCCCTAATATTTTGTGTGTGGTTTGATGTTCATCTTTTCATCGATGCCATCAGATAATACTGATGGTGTTTTCTGATAGAGCTCTGTGAAGGAGATTTGATTTATTGTCAATATCTCCAGTGTGATTCGATATCGACACTGAATCACACCCCTGATACAAATATCTTCTAATATGAAATTTGTCCCCCACCATTGACACACTGTTGCAAAATTTGTGTAGGATGATGATGAAATAGGACTTATGCATCCGAGATATTTGTAGATATTTCAGAAATCTGTAGAGTGTGCAATATGATATCAACTCTCATCGAGATAATGATAGTCTAACTGCTGACTGCATAATTATTTTGCACATAAATTTACTCTGAAACATTTTAGTTTAATTATTAAATCTTACTCTGAATGTCTAAGTTTGGGCTATACAACCAAAGAATCACATATGTGATGTTATTTTCTTTAAAATACTTTCTCTGAGAATTCCCACGCCTTATTTGAACAAACTCGCGACAGGCTTTGAGCTCAAGATTCTTTGCATAGGTGGCTAGCCGATACCATTCAAGATAGATATTAACATCTGCCTCTGTATCTATATCGAATTTGTGGAAAAGTGATGATTTGCAGGGCTCTACATTCTGAAGTAATAGCTGCTCAATTCAACAGATCAACCAACTAGTCGACTTTAACTAAAATGATTGGTTTTGGTCAAATTTATTTCAAAATTGCCCATTGTATTTTCTTAGAAAGATATCACTATAATTTTTCATTGATAATAGTCATGGCTGCATGTATTACACAAACATACTCTGCATATGGTGTTATCCATCTATATAAAGCATGTATTGTCTCATATGTAATATTGATCCTACCACCCCCCCCCCCCTTATAGAGATAGTACCCACATATGAGTTTTATATGTAGTATATTACCCAGAGTGTATATGAGGTGTCAACCGTTTCTGTATGATTGCTTGTTGAACTTATTATCTGAACATTGTTGAACTTATTATCATTATCTGAACATTTCCGACCAATGATTATGAATCATTCTGCTCTTGTATTTGGTGTTCTGTCTGTTGTCTGCTTTTATTACCTGAACAGCCCTCCAGATGAATAATAAACCATTTCAATGTATACTCCTATAACTGAGTGGGAGAATCCATTTAGTTTAGAAAGGGTTAACCATTGTATAGGCCAGGCGCTTTGTGTAACAATTGTGCAAAACGTGATAAAAGCATGAAACTTGGCATATATGTTCCCCATGCACGATTGGTCATTTTCAGATATGGAGGCATTCATTGGAGGTCCTTCCTTAGCAACAGTTGCTACGCAACTACCCGAAACCGGAGATATGCACATATGACTAATATTATGGCAGTTTTTAACAAACTAAACTATGCCATGTATCATTTTATGATGAAAACTATTATATTAGTTGTGTATGAGGATGACTACTTATATCACACACAAATGTATTTCTCCTTTTTTTACAGGAGAGGTGCCAATAGCAAGTTTATGCCACCAACGTTGAACAAAGATCAAGATGAAGGGAGGTATGTGGAATGTTTCCAATAAACCTGAAGTCAATTTTGGACCCTTTACACCGGATTTGGGTCACATTGAACATGAGCATCCAAACTGAATAGTATTCAAGCCTGCAAATAGCATGTCTGTCATTTGCAAAATAAGGTCCCCAGAGGGTGAATTTAGTGATGCTATCCTGCACAGCAGCCAAGCATCACCAAATTCACCCTCTGGAGACCTCATTCTGCTTAGGCCTCATCTTCTGAGAAGCATCTATTGTCTCAAATTAACATTGTTTTAGTTACATTTTCCCTTCTGTAAAGTTTCTATATCCCCCAATTTGCAGAAGATAAATAGGTGAACATCACCAATTTCAACTGGGGAACTTCAATCTGATACTAGGCTTACCATAGCTGTTGAGGGCCTTAGCAGATTGAAGTTACCAGGCTGTGCAGAATAGCGTCACTAAATTCACCCTCTGGGGACCTCATTCTGCAAATGACAGACACGCTATTTGCAGGCTTGATAGTGTTAGATCATTGCCACAAAATACATTCTGAATTAGGGCCCTGCAAAGCTTCGAGATTCAATTTCATTTAATTGATCACTAATCGATCATCATAGGATTCAATTATATTTGAATAGCCCTTCTTGGCATATTTATGCATGAAAACGAACACTAGGGGTTGAAGATGTCTTAATTCAAATTTAAAATTTAACAATGTCTATTAGAATAACACTCCAAATGCATGGTAACGTAACTGACTGCTTTCTTCTTGCTATATTGATTTGTACCACACAGCGGGACTCCGACAACCGGACAGAAAAGAATGGTAAGGTATAATGTGGTTCTTATCCAGTCATGCATATGCAGGGTGCTATTCGAAAATATTGAAAAACATTTTACGAATGTCAACCAACCATATGGATTAATCAGTAAGCATTCTTGCAAATTACTTGTAGACTTACATGGATAATGATGATGGGTCAAGTTGTAACACGCTCCATCACCATTCCGGCATCCTTGTATACCCCCAATACACTAGATTGGTAATAATATAAGGTTTAAAATTTCTATAGGTTTTTAGTCGAGTTTTGACGAGGGACGGTTGGCAGGCGGGTGGCGGACCTAAAGAATGCCTTATAACTTTGACATTTGTGAACGGATTACAAAAAAATTTGGTATGGCAGTTGCTCCCAATGACTATTTACTGCCTGTAGAAAATGGGTCACGTCTGAACTTTTTAACAAGAGTTATCCATCTTAGATGGTTTTTAGTTAAGTTTTTCACCGATAGCGCGATAACGCACGCAAATATTAACCAATTTCAACAATATTTGGTATATGAGACTCTTGCAACAATATCTCGGAAGAGTTCGAAAACCAGGTTTGTCCGAATTTTTTTTCCGGAGTTATGGGTCTTAGTTTGTCTATTTTTAGCAATTTTATCACCGTTAGCGCGATAACTCGATGAAATATTAACCGATTTCAACAATATTTGGTATATGAGTCTCCTGCAACAATATCTCGGACAGGTTCGAAAACCAGGTTTGTCCAAACAAATTTCGCGGAGTTATGGGTCTTAGTTTGTTTATTTTTTAGCAATTTTATCACCGTTAGCACGATAACTCGATGAAATATTAACTGATTAAACAATATTTGGTATATGAGTCTCCTGCAACAATTTCTCAGACGAGTTCGAAAACCAGGTTTGTCCGAATTTTTTTTGCGGAGTTATGGGTCTTAGTTTGTCTATTTTTAGCAATTTTCTCACCGTTAGCGCGATAACTCGATGAAATATTAACCGATTTCAACAATATTTGGTATATGAGTCTCCTGCAACAATTTCTCGGACGAGTTCGAAAATCAGGTTTGTCCGAAATTTTTTCGCAGAGTTATGGGTCTTAGTTTGTCTATTTTTAGCAATTTTATCACCGTTGGCAAGATAACTCGATGAGATATTAACCGATTTCAACAATATTTGGTATGGCAGTTGCTCCCAATGACTATTTACTGCCTGTAGAAAATGGGTCACGTCTGAACTTTTTAACAAGAGTTATCCATCTTAGATGGTTTTTAGTTAAGTTTTTCACCGATAACGCGATAACTCACGCAAATATTAACCAATTTCAATAATATTTGGTATATGAGTCTCCTGCAACAATATCTCGGACGAGTTTGAAAACCAGGTTTGTCCGAATTTTTTTCGCAGAGTTATGGGTCTTAGTTTGTCTATTTTTAGCAATGTTATCACCGTTAGCGCGATAACTCAATGAAATATTAACAGATTCAATTGATATTTGGTATATAGGTCTATTGCAATAATATACCACTGTCCAACTTTTTTTCCCGGAGTTGTGCACCTTATTGGCAGAAGTTTGGTTCGACTGCCAAAAAACTCGACAAAAGCATCTTAGATGCATACCCCTTGTTTTTGTATACTATCCAGGGAGCCAACCCCTTTTTAATGCATTAGTGCAATAGCATATAAAGACAAGCATTTAGTTTACTCGCTTCCTGGATGTACACGTAATGCATTCAATTTACTTGAACCATGTTTATGTCGTCGCCCCCATTCGAATTGATGGTTCATGTATCACCTCTGTTTCAATTTGAGATTTGATTCGATTGCAAATCCCCCATTCGCAGGGCCCTATTCTGAATGTTAAACTTTCAGACTGCTACCTTTAAATTTACAGTATCAGCACACAGCTGCATATTAAATAGATAAAACACTTTGTTTGTGTAAAATTGTTGGATTCTGTGTAAATTGGGCTGAGATTATCAGCCGATGCGGAGGTTGAGTGCCTCAGAAATAAAAAATTTAATATAAAAGCGCATGCTTTTTATATTGTTTGGCTTGAGAAATGGGAAATGAACTTTTCATGCCCTAACAACTGGAAATATCGTGAGAACTATTTTTTTTAGGGATATTGCCCTCCCTTCACTCATCCCAACGATAATCATTTAAAATACCACTCAGTTCCTTTAATAGAACTCTTTCTGAAGTTGTTCTCCAAGCGGATGTAGCTAAAAGAAAACAGCCTGGAAGATAACATTTGAAACAACCAATTCTGGCAAAATATATTTCCATCTGACAAATTTTAGTAGACTATGAATTATTTACAGCCCACAGCAGCAAAGAGGCACTTTGTCAAAATCTGGGGAATCAGAAGATGAACCTGGTGATGAGAGGTTAAAAGGAATTGAACCAAAGATGGTGGAACTTATTATGAATGAGGTACTTACTGTAAATGTACATTTATCGTGGTGGTCCAATTTTCGTGGTTTTCATGATTGATACCCAGGAAAAACCCCACGAAAATATTTTATCTTCGAAAATATCACGGTCGCCATTTTGAGAATGTCATGCAGGAGGTACATGTAACTATATTGACCAGATGTACATTCAAAGTCTGGGGAGTTACGTTATGTGAAGAGAGTGACGTTCACCTAGGTTTATATGTAGGTTTATGTAATACAATCCTGCTGTTGACATTCGCAATAGTCGTCAACAAAAGCTTGGACATGCAACATGCTAATTAATTATACGCCTATAGTGTGGGTGCGCAATATTCGACGGATCGCAGAGGTGTCTGCACTTCTATTATATTACATGTAGTTGGACTGGATTGTTATTATTAGAGGTTTTGGGGCGACAGTTAGTACTGGCGGGTCCACGAATTTACGAACCCATGATAAAGTCATATATGGCTGAACCACAAACAAATAATACCAACAAATTTAAAGACATTCACAGTAATTTGTATTGCATAAACATTGTTATCAGTTATCATCACTTCAGAAATTGTTCTGTTCTCTGTCATTGGCCAATATTCATTATCTGATGTCAGATCTTACCATCATGTGACTATCAAAATGTAAAAGAAAAAGGAGTTAAGAGTACCAGTAATTTGATGCTTTTTTGCATTGTATGCCTGTATATATGAGGCAATTTTCCATTGGTGCACTAAAAATGGGACCGTTGATCAAAATTTGTGGCCCTATATTTATTAATACCCCGAATCAGCTCTCTTCTGATCCCATTGATATTTGTGCAATGATTTTTACATTATGAATATAAATTACATTGTGTGTACATGTGTCTGGCAAATCTGGATCACACTGGTATGATCTGGCAATAAATTATACATTTACTAAGATTACAATAACCAAGCCTGAATTTATTGAGTCCGACATTTGCATAATGACGTCCCCAGAGGGTGAATTTAGTGACGATATCCTGCACGGCAGGCTGGCAGGCTAGCATCACCAAAATCACCCTCTGGGGACCTCATTTTGCTTAGGCCTCAACTTCTATGGGAGACCAATGATAATATTATGAAATTCCCCAGTTGCAGTTGGTGATATTCACCCATTAGTCACCTCGATTATGCATTTTATCTTCTGCAAATTAGAAACTTACCAGAAGGGAAAAAATAAATTAACAAGACAGTCAATGACTGTGGGGTCGCTCACCAGACTGCAAAGACTGATAAGACTGGGACTCTGGAGACCACAACAGTCAGAACTTTTCATAATCACTTTAAAAGAAGTAGATATCTAAAGAGTTAAATCTAAAACAAAAAATTTGGAGTTATGTCCCTGGCCCCGCCCACATTTGACCCAGTGACCTGATTTGAACAAATCTGAACCCCAGTCACCCAAGGATCCTTCATACCAAATATGAACCCATATAGCCTGATGGTATTTGAGAAGAAGTCACTTTAAGAATACTATGGAGGGAAAGAGTTATGGCCCTGGCTTCGCAACTATTTCAAGTGAACTCATTTGAACAAATCTGAATGTGAGTCACCTAGGGAACATCCACACCAAATATGAAACCATTCGGTCTTATTGTTCTGAAGATGTTTAAAAGAATTACTATGGTGGGAAAGAGTTATGGCCCTGGCTTCGCAACTATTTGACCCAGTGACCGCATTTGAACAAATCTGAATGAGAATCACCTAGGGAACATCCACACCAAATATGAACCCATTTGGTCTTATGGTTCCAGAGGAGAAGATGTTCAAATAATTGTTGTCGGACGGATGGACGGACAGACGATGGACGGACGAGGAGTGATGACTATAGGTCCACCAGAGCACGGGTAGGGTGGCTGGTTGGTAATTAAATCTCTTATCTCCGCCCCTATTTGAACAAACGTGAATCCCCATCTATGAGATCCATTCATTTGGTAATTTCAGACATTAGATTTAAAGAGTTGAACTGAACTGATTTTCCTAAAATGACCCCAAATCTAAAAAAATCTAAACCCCAGTCACCGAAGGACCATCCATACCAAACATAATCTAAATAGTCCAGATGGTTCTTGAGAAGAAATTGTTTTAAGAATTACTATGGAAGGAAAGAGTTATGGCCCTGACTTCTCACCTATTTGACCTGATGAACTCATTTGAACAAATCTGAATGTGAGTCACCTGGGGGACATCCACACCTAAATATATAAACCCATTTGGTCTTTAATATGTATCTGGAGAAGAAAACAATTGATGGACGGATAGAGACATAATGACAGATGGATGGATGGGATAACAGTCTGACATAGAGACTGACAAATTCAATCCAATATACCCCCCCCCCCCAAGTTTTCTTTGCAAAATCAGGGTATAATGAGTTCAACTGGATACTGGTGGTTAAGAACATAATATTCGAACAGACAAGCCTGAACAAATTGTCTGACATTTGCAGAATGAGGTCCCCAAAGGGTGAATTTAATGACACAATCCTGCAATGCGGGCTAGCATCACCAAATTCACCCTCTGGGGACCTCATTCTGTGTAGGCCTCAACTGCTATGGGAGACATAGCATTAGATTGAAGTTCTCCAGTTAAAGTTGGTGATGTGCACCCATTGGGCACCTCAATTATGCATTTTATATTCACAAATTAGGGGATATAGAAACTAAACAGAAGGGCTAAAGTAAGTAAAAATGTCAATTTAAGTGCCTATATACTTCCCAGAAGATGAGGCCTAAGCAGAATGAGGACCCTGGCTAGTGTATTTGGTGATGCTAGACTGCTGTGCAGGGTAGCATAACTAAATTCACCCTCTGGGGACCTCATTCTGCAAATGCCAGCCAGATAGACGACAAATTTAATCCAATATATACCCCCCCCCCCCATTTTTCTTTGAATATTAGTCGTATGATTTCATCTGGATAAGTGGTGATTAAAACAATAATATGAAATGGCCAAACCTGAATTTAGTATGTCTGACATTTGCAGAATTAGGTCCCAAAAATGTGGATTTAATGACAATATTCTGTAAGGCAGGCTAGCATCACCAAATTCATCCTCAATCTGATTAGGCCTCAATGGCCAATAAAACCAAGGAACAGATTGAAGTCCTACAGTTGAAGTTGGTGATACACACCCATTGAGCACCTCAATTATGCATTTTATCTTCTGCAAATTAGGGGGACATTGAAACTGAACAGGTGGAAAAAAGTGACTAAATCAATGAAGTCCTACAGTTGAAGTTGGTGATACACACCCATTGAGCACCTCAATTATGCATTTTATCTTCTGCAAATTAGGGGGACATTGAAACTGAACAGGTGGAAAAAGTGACTAAATCAAACTGTCAATTTGATACTTAGGATACTTCCCAGAAGATGAGGACTAAGCAGAATTAGGTCCCTGGCGGGTGTATTTGGTGATGCTAGCATGCTGTATGGGGTAGCAACACTAAATTCACCATCTGGGGACCTCACTATGTAAATGTCAGACACACTATTTCCAGACTTGAAGAAATCAAAGCCATTCACAGTATCATTGAATGTCAGTCATCACCTAACATTGAATGGAAGCACCAGTTTGTTGTTAAATTGCTACAGATATGTTTAGATTAGAATAATACATGTCATCTGGCCAGTTTATATAATTAATGACCTGTACCTTTACAGATATATATGTCTTGTAATGACAGATGGTAAACTGGTCTGAAGCAAGCAGTATTCAGCAAGAGGATCGGGTGGCCACACTATGATAAATTGGCTTTTTCAATAATACAGGCTTGAGTGTCCTCTTAAAAATTAATAGTGCATAGCAAAGGGGTGTGAATTATAAAGGGCCATAACTCTGTTAAAATATATCGGATCAAACCCATATTTTAACTTGATCTGTATATAAGTGTCAAAAATTCATATACCAAATTTGGTGTTGATCAGATGAAAAATGTTTGAGTAATCCTGTCTTGGATGAATTCTATATCAAAACAAGAGTGGAAGGGGTTAAATAAACAATACCAAAATCCATACAGATGAAGAACATGCTAAGAAAAATCTAGGTAAGAAATATGAGGCTGTGATGTGTCCTAAACAAAAATTAAAGGTCAAAATGCAAAAATTAAATTTTTTGTTTTTAAAGTTATGTCCCTGGCTCTGCCCCTATTTGACCCAGTGACCCCATTTGAACAAATCTGAACCCCAGTCACCCAAGGTATCTCTGTACCAAATATAAGCTAAATCGGCCAAATATTTTTTTAGAAGAAGTCATTGTAAGAATCACTATGAGTTATGGCCCTGGTTTCTCAACTAATTGACCGGGTGACCTCATTTGAACAAATCTGAACACCAGTCACCCAAGGACTCTCCATACCAAATATTAGCTAAATTGGCCCAATGGTTATGGACAAGAAGTTGTTGTAAGAATTACTATGGAGGAATAGAGTTATGGCCCTTGTTTCGCAACTATTTGACCCAGTGACCTCATTTGAACAAATCTGAATGAGAGTCACCTAGGGAACATACACACCAAATATGAACCAATTCGGTATGATGGTTTAAGAGGAGAAGATGTTTTTAAAAAAGTTGACGGACAGACAGACGGACAGACAAACGGACGGACGGACGACGGACGAGGAGTGATGACTATAGCTCCACCGGAGACTTTGTCTCAGGTGAGCTAAAAACCGGGCAATATTAATTTGAGGCTATAGATACTTTGCAAAAGATGAGGTCTAAGCAGAATGAGGTCCCCAGAGGTTGAATTTGGTGATGCTAGCCCATTTTGCGGGAAAGCGTCACTAAATTCACCCTCTGGGGACCTCATTCTGCAAATGTCAGACACACTAAATTCAGGCTTGATAACAACATGTAATAGAAGGTTTCACGTAAAAGTGGATAACTGTATACTCTCTACATTCAAATATAAAACTGGGTAATTGTATATTTATATCTACATTCAGATCTAAAATGGGTAACTGTATATTTATATCTACATTCAGATTATGGACCATGGACCAAACCTGACATGGGATGATATTGCTGGGCTAGAATTTGCCAAAAAAACAATAAAGGAAATAGTTGTTTGGCCAATGCTCAGACCGTGAGTAGACTTGATTAAAATTCATCATTAAAATTTCATAGGTTCAGACATCATGTACTGGATCATTTAACCCTTCCATGACTGGAGCGTCCTAATTTGTTTGTGAAAACCCTGTGCCAATACATTCTCATAGGCCGTCTCACATATATAAGAGAATGCATTGGCCTAACAATATTTACCTTGATCTTGTTAGCCAGTGAGGTTTATATATGTGAGGCTCCCTGTGGGAGACTTGCATATATAAGATAGGGTCTTTAGACAGGGTCTTTAATGATGCACCAGCGCAGCTCCCATCAAAGGGTTAATAGGATAAAGTTTGGTTTGTTCGGTCTAAAAACTTGCTCATCTTAGTGTGTTGTTTATAAACTAACCTTTCCATATAAATCAGGGTTCGTACGGTCGCTTGAATATCTTGAAAGTGCTTGAATTTGGTTTTGGGATTTTCAAGCCCTTGAAAGTCATTGAAGTTTCCCTTAAACACGCTAAGGTGCTTGAAAGTGCTTGAATTTAGTCATCAAAGGTTGACTTACTGACACATGCTTGCCGTTTTCTACGCGGTATCAAGCGGTGTCAAAATTTTCAAGCTGCATTGTATGATTGCCAGGTAGTCGGTTCGTTTCGCTATTCATGCCGGTATTCCGCTATTTGCATTGACTCATGCTAAAAATATAACAATGGCGGTGCCCATGCTTTGAAATTTTCGCTAATCTTTTGTTAAAATAACAATGGGAAAGTGTGTGTTCAACACTATGTGGTTATCGCACAAAACTTATTCTGGTTAGTTGCAACAAACGAACAACAATAGGAAGGCAATGTGCGTGCTTTGATGCAAGGAAATAGATATTTCTGGGATGGAGTCGACAAAACACGCGGCGAAAGTTAGACAGCGATCTGGTGTGACGGTGAATAACTTTTTCGCAAGGAATCAGGCAAGAACGAATGCCCCATCGAACACATCAAATACTATGTCACCTGCAAATATCACAAGACCAACAGCATTCAGTTCAAATTCGAATGAAAGTACTACTAGTACAATGAGTGTGAGTCAATATGGATCTGGCGACATCATGAAAGCAGAGGTTCTTTGGACATTGAAGACTGAATTCTCATTATTCCTTCAGTCAAGTGAGAAAATAGGAACACTTTTTCAAAATATGTTCCCTGACAGTGACATTGCAAAAAAGTTTGGCTGCGGGGAGACAAAATGCCGCTATCTCACCCAGTATGGACCCAAGGAATGGGTTAAACATCTGCCGATCGTGATCGGCCTCTCGTTTCAACAGTGAATTTATGGGGCACACTCATGCTACAGACTTGTTGGAAAAATTCTATAACACTGTTGGTGCATTGCCTCTTCAAAATTTTAAGCAAATCATGCGGCCTTCATATTGTTCACGGAGCTTACAAAACAGCACTAGAGAGCACAGACTGGGACATCTCTAATTTACTGAGCAGCATGTATTACCTGTTCAAGGACAGTCCAGCATGCAGGGATGATTATTTGAAATATTCAGGTAGTGTATTCCCACTGAAGTTCTGTAAATGTAGGTGGGTGGAGAGCGGCCCAGTTCTTGAAAGAGCCATAGTTATTTGGGAGTCTTGAAACAAATATATCAAAGCTGTGAAGGAGAAGAAAGTCACTGCCCCAAAGAACAAAAGTTTCGAGAGTTTGAGAAAGGCATCAGAAGATCAATTTGCTATTGCCAAATTTGGGTTCTGTCTATCAGTGGCGAAGCAGATCCAACCATTTTTTACACTCTACCAGACAGACAAGCCGATGGTACCATTCTTGGCGACTGATCTAGACCGACTTATAAGAGACATTGCTGAAAGATTCATGAAACCAAATGTTCTGTCAGAAAAAACAACATCAGCACTTATGGATATGGATGTGACTGACACTACGAACAATGTTGAGGTGTCCAAAATAAACATTGGGTTCAAAGCTGAGAAATGTATCCAAGCGATGAAGTCAAAATCAGCTAGTGAGAATCCCAGTGAATTGCAAATCTATACCTTCAGGATGGAATGCAAATCTGTTTTGATGAGTCTACTCAAAAAAATAATAAACAAATCTCCACTGACATATTCACTAGTTTGAAATATGAGCTTCCTGGATACAAGAAGAATTGCAACAGACACCGAAGCATGCAAGAGAAAACTGAAAAGCATTTTACTGAGCTTGATATCAGCTTCAGAGCGATGAGGACTGTGGTGAGATACTGTGTCAGTTCAATCACTTTTTAGGCGAAGATGTTGCTGGAAGATCAGAGTTAAAAAATTTCAATGTATTTACTGACAGAATTGATGTGCTTCTCCATGACTGTACATATATGGATACGGACCAATTCAAGAAATTGTGGGGCTTCGTAAAGGTTCTTCTTCTGTTGTCACATGGACAAGCATCTGTCGAAGGAGGCTTTTCATTGAACAGGCAGATAGAAACCAACAACTTGGAAGAACAATCATTTGTTGCAATGAGAATTGTGTTGGATCACATAAAGTATGTTGGAGGTGTACAGGCAGTAGACATAAATAAGAGATTGCTCAACTCAGCTTCATTAAAGGTACCATAATCACCTTTATGAACGACAAAAGAAGAAGGATGATGCCAAGGCCACTAATCGTAAAGCTTTGACTGATGAGATTGAAGTTCTGAAGAAAAAGAAGAGATTTCTTCAGAATGATATCACTGAACTCATAAAATCAGCTGATGATTTGTCAGAGAAGGCTGAATCTGCGAGAAGCTTTGTTCTTGTCTCAATGCCATGAGGATTAAGGCAGAAGAGAAGAAGGAAGTCCTTTGAACTGTAGATAATGAGCTTGATGCTAAACTGCATGAGCTCAAAAACAAATGAACATCCATTCATCCAAGAATGACCATGCATTTTGTACATAGTGTATATACCTAGAAGTTGATTGAATAATATTCATATATGTATCATTGTATGAAGAAACAATGGACAAGTTGAATTAGACTGACACGTGTGCATCTATATGTATAAAGACTTTAAAATTGGTGTCTAAAAACTTGAGTGTTTTTCTGATAGAAGTCATATAATACATGTACAAGGTTCTTCTTCTCTTTACTTCATAAAGATTATCAACTTATCTATGGAAAATTCATCTGTTAGGATCATATTTTCTTTCTGCTATTTATGACCCTCTCTTTGGTACATAAATATGAAAATTCATTAAGTTATTAGAACTAGTATACCCATCCAATTAATGAAATACAGGTAGTTTTAGGGATGATGTTATTATGTTATTCTTCATTCGAACGAAGCACAAGTCATGCATCAGATCATTTCATTGGAGACTGGATTCCCTCCCTTGTATTAATGCAAATATTTCTATAATCGGTAGTCTGAGGTGCTTGAAAATATTTGAACCAGTGCTTGAAAAGTCCTTGAAAAGTGCTTGAATTTGGTTTGGAATTCATAGTGGGAACCCTTTAAATTTCTTGTTTGAGCAACTAAGAACTATTCTATCCTTATATCTCATTATTATGCCCCCGATCTCCGATGGAGATTTGGGGGTATATAGTGGAGCCCTCCGTCCGTCCTTCCGTCCTTGCGTCCGTCCTTCCTTCCGTCCGTCTGTACGAATGTTTCAACTCATAACTTTGGTTTCGCTAACTCAATTCAGTTGATCTTTGGTATGCTAATAGACCACCCGGGGGACAAGATTTCCCCATAGCCGTGGTTTCGTCCTCCCATTTTTTCCAGAGTTACGCCCCTTTTTGGACTTAGAAAATTCAGGTTTTCTGCTACTTTTTTTGGTTTCCAGATGATAACTTGATTTTGGATTGTTTATTTGCAAAACCCGTTTTTTTGTGTATTACCAATATCGCAATACAGGTCAAGGTAAAATTTCGGTTCAATCGGATAATTTTTGTGAGAGTTATGACCCTTTTTCGACTTAAAAAATTCAATTTTTTTTTTAGAAAATTCAGTTTTCCTTCTATTTTTGTGGTACCAGACCAAATTTGAAGCTAATATAGAACTAAATACTCATGAATAACATAACTTTACAAAGTGCCATTTAATAAGTATTTGCATAAAAATAAGAAAAATCCTCTCTGATTGTACAGTCGGGGGCGTTACCTCCGCCCAGCGGTGCACTTGTTATAAGTAGTATTGAACCGCTCACCTATTAAACACCAATAACTGTAATGAAGTATCACAATTGTGACAATAATCTGGTTTATTCTGTGAAGAACATGATATTTGTTCTGAACTCCACAAGAGTTGTCAATTGAAAGAGGTAAGTAAATTTTTTATCACAATGATTACATAATTTCAAAACAATATGAACTCATTTGAACTTGCGAAGTGACCGTCCTGTAAAGAGAATATACGTGGTCATCAATTGAAAGAGATACCCGGTAATTTGTAAATTTGAAATTACATACACATCACAAGATGTTTGGTGTAAGTTGTAATGTTTAACTAACAAGTAATATGTGACCACATACCAATTAAAAAGCCGGTTATAGCGAATGCTGCAATAAAATCAAAGTGCACATTTCAGCGATTGGCTATTATTTGGGCATGTTTGATTATCACTTCGGATAGCCAAAGGTTGCTGATTATACCTTGGAATACTTTGTGTCTGTAATGTAAAAAAATTGAGGTTAGTCCTGATAACACAGATGTTTTTATGTGGAATTTAACATAAAAGTTAAATATTTTCAGGCCCTAAATCCTGGAATTTGGAAATTCATTTTTTTCTGCATTTCACATTCTCAATTGATCATAGGAAATTATAAGATTATGCTGCTGAACTATATGTGTATGTGTATATTAAGGGAATGGAACTGGGTGATCCTGGTCATGGATTTAACCCTAATTTTGACCCGTTTTGTATCATTGATTCATATCCTGTAATTGAAAAGTTCAATATTTATAATAATGTTCTTTCAATTGGTGCAAGTCCAGCAAATAACAAGCATCTTTTTCATATAAGGCCATGATTTTAACTTACGATAAATTGAATCTGATTGAGATATAATTTTTCTGATTAACAGGGACATCTTCACAGGACTACGAGGCCCTCCCAAGGGACTTCTGTTATTTGGTCCACCTGGCACAGGAAAAACCCTGATAGGTAATACCCTAGCACTACCTTTATCCTATGTTTTCGTAATTAATAATTGACACTTTCTATACTAAATACTCATTGAAAAGTAGTTCTCTTAGGAAATGTAACATATAATGACCGTTTGTTGTACTTATTCTCTGAAATTCTTCTGCACTTGTATTATCTTTTCATCTGTCTGTTGTCTGCTTTTATTACCTGAACATCCCTCCAAACAATTAATAGACCATTCCAATGTATTCTTTTGTAGCTGATTGGACGAACCCATTCAGTATAGAATGTGTTAATGTATCTATTCCTTTGTGGCTTAATTTGTCCCTGTGGCTGAAATTCTTTTCAAGAAATGTGGATGAGTTCAAGCTTGTAATTGTCAGCTTTTGTCATATAGTGGACAATGTTGTGCAGGACTTAACATCATGATTCTTATTTTGGTTCTTGTAAAAGCAGCTTATTTGGTGTAGAAATATATTCTGATTCTTGCAAAATGTTAAGGATTTTAAGGCCTGTTGTGTATCATTAAACGGCAAATAATAAATGTGAATTATTGAAGGGCGCTACCATTTAGTTTTTAATGTCCAGTCTCGAGTCCATTAACCTACTTAAAACACAGCTTTATAATATACAAGGATAAATTACTTATATGCTGATTACAAATTTTGATTAATCTCGATAAATGAGACGAATACGAATGTTTTTCTGCATGCTATAGTCCTTTGCTGAAAACAAAACCACGCCACTTGACACGGTTCATGTTAGTGGAGGTTGCATGCCCTGAACACAATTGTAGCCATATATATACCAGGACAACTTGTTCGAAACCCAATTTTTATGTATGCAAACATACAGTAAAATATTTGTTTTGCGCTGAACATAGCATAGTATATGTATGTAATATATACTGTCAATTAGGTTTTGGGCATGTATGCATATAAAGATATTTTTGAGTCGAACAATGGATTCATATTGTTGTGTCCAGAAGAACAGTAACTCTATTACTGTAGTCCTACATGCTAACACGTGATGTTTCATTGTGACAGGAACCCCCTGGTATGCATAGGAGCAACACACTTCTACCGACAAGGAAATGAATTATGAGGGGTTCAAAAGCGACAACGCAAATGTTTGTTTTTGTGGGCGGGTGTAGAAGCGAACTATTTCTCTGTTAGAGGACTTTGTGTGAGCTCATTGTGCATAAATTTGAAGACAAGAACATTCTAGATTACAAATGTCAACTTGTGGTATAAAGCGTGGTATAAAGCATGGTATAAAGTGACCATTCGGAAGATAGAAGGGCAAGGTAGAACAAAGGGGCTGGATTTAAGATTGGATTAGAGAGCTGTTCGGTTTATAGAAAATAGTGCGATCACAAAATATGAAGTCGCCAGTAATCAAGATGTAAATGAATTAATGCAACTTTAATAAACGACACAATAATAAAATTACTTTTTTTTAATGCTAATGGTGCAAATGTTTAAAATAAACAAAAATAGTAAAGACGGAATTTATGATAATCTTTTTGCTGTTTTTAATTCAATTTAATTCAAAGATTTGCTGATTCCATGTTTTATGCTATTAGCGCTTTCTATAATAATGAATAGCGTAGATTGTATATCGTTTTATAAACTTAGATTTCTTCTCGGAATTAAATGCTGTGCGAAGTCTCAGTGAGAGCTTTCCGATGAATGGCAACAAGCCATATTTCCGACTAAATCCTGAAAAGTTACCCGTAATTCTGCTGTGGTTAAGGAGTCAATTATTTAGGGCATTACTGTATTTATAAAGAACTACCAAAACAGTAGTGTTCATGTTGAATGTGCAAGCTTGTGAAAACTCCATCCAATAATAGCATACCAACTGATGTAAAAACAAACTGCCAGTGATCTCATCCAACTGTGAATTCTCAATTCTTCAATAAAGGTGTGAAAAGAACAGCGAAATCTAATCAGCCACCAGTTGTTATTGTCGGGCTAAGAGCATTTTCCGAACAAAAGACAACCGTTTAGGCTAGTATCATGTATAGACAATCATGGTACGACAGTGTTTGGATTGCAGAGGTTCCAGATTACAGAGGTAATTTTTAGTGAGAATTCACTTGGTTCAATTCTGGACAGCACAGTTCGCTCAGTATGGAGAGGGATTGGGTTTATAGAATGTCTGGTATGGAGAGGTTTCACTGTATATTTTCAGGTAAATGCATTGCGAGCCAGTCAAAGTCTACTTTCTTCAGTATAAGTGCATCATCCCTAACCTCTAAATGGGTAAGTATGATATAAGTTCTGGATAATATTTGATTCACCCTGAATATTCAATTGGTATTTTATTCGAAAAATTGGTTTGAAAAGGTTTAGATTTAAATCTTATAGCTTTCATAAAGATATATCAGACTATGCTGTTCATCATGGTGTGGCGGGAAATCGTTTGACCAATCGTATAACAACTATAGATGTAGTTTGTTCATAAATTTCATAGTCTTCATTCAGCTTCATTTGGAAATAGAACATGGAGCTGGCTGACTACTGGATAATACTTTATAATGCCTGCCTCAGGCACAGAGAACTGTAGCATTTTATCCATATTTACAATATTGGACAGCAGCTTTTATGTATCTACAGATTGGAGAGGGAGAGAAGATGGTCCGTGCACTGTTCACTGTAGCTCGTGTTAATCAGCCTGCAGTTGTTTTTATAGATGAGATTGATTCCTTGTTGTCACAGAGATCTGACGGAGAACATGAGGCCTCCAGACGAATCAAAACAGAATTCCTTGTACAACTGGTATGTAAAGTTTCCAGGTAGAAGTTCCCTTGTAATATATGCACATAATTACACACCTATTTCTTCTACATTTCGGTTGATTACGTTACTTCCGTCTGTGTGGTAATTTCACCAAAATGCACTAGCTATCGCGATCAGATAGCTAGCATGACGTAATTAACATGATGCACAAAACCCAACAGGTACTACAACAATAATCCAACCTCGTATTGTGTTCAATAGACCAACCAGCATGGAAACCAAAGTCACCAAACCAAACAGTCAAAATAGGGCCCTGCAAATGGATTTGATTCGATGCGATTCGGAATTGTTTGTCTGAATCAATTCGATTCAAATCAGCTTTCCTGATTCTAATTTTATCGAATCTGTTCTCTCCGGTACATTGACTGCATTTCCATGGTTTCTATAGACTACAAATAGAGTACTTACAACATTGCTCTTGTACTAAGACACTTTTCGATACTAGCGAACGCATGCACAGAGAGATATTATACACTGTCGCAAATGATCTATAAATAGACCTCGAAATTATTGAATTCATTATAATGTCATAATAATTGGTTCGGCAATACAATAAAACATAGCTTCAATGATAGTAACACATATAGGGTGAAACAAGGAGACTGAGAGCTGGATGAGAGGAGAGGAAGGGGACGCTGACTCCACGGTACTACTACACCTGCTTGCGTTTATTGAACTTTGTTTACAATGACTAAGTATAAGTAAAACGTTTTTGATTTGGAAATGTATCTCTGGACGGCAATAATAATTTGTTCGTTTGCGGCGAGGCTCAGGCAGGGATTTCCCATTATAAGAATGATGTAAACCAAACATGACTCTGAGATTCCAGTTGAATGTCACAAGGGAATTACAGCCAAAGTTATTCGGAAAACCTTGCAAGTCTCCATCACATATTCTGATATATTGCCATAGGTCAAGGAGTTCAGCAGGATACAATTCAATGGCAGATTTCAGTGCAACACTGAGATCGATGAAGTTTGATGACTACAACAGTTCAAAAGCATTGTAAGAGTTACTCCCCATCCACCACTCATCGCCTTCAATGATTCACATCCATCAGTATTTATTGGCAAATTAAGATGCATGCATATTGCGCAGAAGACGCATTAATATTGTTCAGTATTTAAATATACAATCTAATCTGGTCCACCTGTTCACTGTAGATACAATTGATATAATGATTTGATTCGAGATTTGATGCGATTTCGATTTCTCTTACCCGATTCCATTCGAGAATTGATTAGAAATGGAAATCCCTGCTGACCAGTGTGTATAAATCACAGAACTGCACAGGCGTGGGAAGGAGTTAAAAACTTCATCTCACTTGTTTATTATGGCGCAAGTTATAACAAATAATAAGCGCTACTATTTGTGATGACAAATGGTCAATGAAATAAGATAAGGAAAGCTAACTGCATCAATCAGAATCGTACTGGCAATAAATTATTATCACAATAAATTCTGTATTGTCCAGGAGATGAAGTCAGGAATATAATCATTGGAATTGGCTGACCATGTATACATTATTATTATCATTAATTGGGAAGAGTATGTGGAATATCTTTCACCTTAACCTATTTTTGGCTGCAATTATTTGTTAAAGCAATGGTCTTGTTGCATTTTAAAATTATCTTTCAAATAGATCTATGTCATCTTGTTTGGAGTAATCACTAATCATTGTTAACTCATCTTTTCATAGGATGGAGCAACAACAGACAGTGAGGAGAGACTCCTAGTCATAGGTGCTACAAACAGGTGAGGAACGACTCCTAGTCATAGATGCTACAAACAGGTGAGGAACGACTCCTAGTCATAGGTGCTACAAACAGGTGAGGAACGACTCCTAGTCATAGGTGCTACAAACAGGTGAGGAACGACTCCTAGTCATAGGTGCTACAAACAGGTGAGGAACGACTCTTAGTCATAGGTGCTACAAACAGGTGAGGAACGACTCCTAGTCATAGATGCTACAAACAGGTGAGGAACGACTCCTAGTCATAGGTGCTACAAACAGGTGAGGAACGACTCCTAGTCATAGGTGCTACAAACAGGTGAGGAACGACTCCTAGTCATAGGTGCTACAAACAGGTGAGGAACGACTCCTAGTCATAGGTGCTACAAACAGGTGAGGAACGACTCCTAGTCATAGGTGCTACAAACAGGTGAGGAACGACTCCTAGTCATAGGTGCTACAAACAGGTGAGGAACGACTCCTAGTCATAGGTGCTACAAACAGGTGAGGAACGACTCCTAGTCATAGGTGCTACAAACAGGTGAGGAACGACTCCTAGTCATAGGTGCTACAAACAGGTGAGGAACGACTCCTAGTCATAGGTGCTACAAACAGGTGAGGAACGACTCTTAGTCATAGGTGCTACAAACAGGTGAGGAACGACTCCTAGTCATAGGTGCTACAAACAGGTGAGGAACGACTCCTAGTCATAGGTGCTACAAACAGGTGAGGAAAGACTCCTAGTCATAGGTGCTACAAACAGGTGAGGAACGACTCCTAGTCATAGGTGCTACAAACAGGTGAGGAACGACTCCTAGTCATAGGTGCTACAAACAGGTGAGGAACGACTCCTAGTCATAGGTGCTACAAACAGGTGAGGAACGACTCCTAGTCATAGGTGCTACAAACAGGTGAGGAACGACTCCTAGTCATAGGTGCTACAAACAGGTGAGGAACGACTCCTAGTCATAGGTGCTACAAACAGGTGAGGAACGACTCCTAGTCATAGGTGCTACAAACAGGTGAGGAACGACTCCTAGTCATAGGTGCTACAAACAGGTGAACGACTCCTAGTCATAGGTGCTACAAACAGGTGAGGAACGACTCCTACTCATATGTGCTACAAACAGGTGAGGAACGACTCCTAGTCATAGGTGCTACAAACAGGTGAGGAATGACTCCTAGTCATAGGTGCTACAAACAGGTGAGGAACGACTCCTAGTCATAGGTGCTACAATCAGGTGAGGAACGACTCCTAGTCATAGGTGCTACAAACAGGTGAGGACGACTCCTAGTCATAGGTGCTACAAACAGGCGAGGAACGACTCCTAGTCATAGGTGCTACAAACAGGTGAGGAACGACTCCTAGTCATAGGTGCTACAAACAGGTGAGGAACGACTCCTAGTCATATGTGCTACAAACAGGTGAGGAACGACTCCTAGTCATAGGTGCTACAAACAGGTGAGGATCGAATCCTAGTCATAGGTGCTACAAACAGGTGAGGAACGACTCCTAGTCATAGGTGCTACAAACAGGTGAGGAACGACTCCTAGTCATAAGTGCTACAAACAGGTGAGGAACGACTCCTAGTCATAGGTGCTACAAACAGGTGAGGAACGACTCCTAGTCATAGGTGCTACAAACAGGTGAGGAACGACTCCTAGTCATAGGTGCTACAAACAGGTGAGGAACGACTCCTAGTCATAGGTGCTACAAACAGGTGAGGAACGACTCCTAGTCATAGGTGCTACAAACAGGTGAGGAACGACTCCTAGTCATAGGTGCTACAAACAGGTGAGGAACGACTCCTAGTCATAGGTGCTACAAACAGGTGAGGAACGACTCCTAGTCATAGGTGCTACAAACAGGTGAGGAACGACTCCTAGTCATAGATGCTACAAACAGGTGAGGAACGACTCCTAGTCATAGGTGCTACAAACAGGTGAGGAACGACTCCTAGTCATAGGTGCTACAAACAGGTGAGGAACGACTCCTAGTCATAGGTGCTACAAACAGGTGACGAACGACTCCTACTCATATGTGCTACAAACAGGTGAGGAACGACTCCTAGTCATAGGTGCTACAAACAGGTGAGGAACGACTCCTAGTCATAGGTGCTACAAACAGGTGAGGAACGACTCCTAGTCATAGGTGCTACAAACAGGTGAGGAACGACTCCTAGTCATAGGTGCTACAAACAGGTGAGGAACGACTCCTAGTCATAGGTGCTACAAACAGGTGAGGAACGACTCGTAGTCATAGGTGCTACAAACAGGTGAGGAACGACTCCTAGTCATAGATGCTACAAACAGGTGAGGAACGACTCCTAGTCATAGGTGCTACAAACAGGTGAGGAACGACTCCTAGTCATAGGTGCTACAAACAGGTGAGGAACGACTCCTAGTCATAGGTGCTACAAACAGGTGAGGAACGACTCTTACTCATATGTGTTACAAACAGGTGAGGAATGACTCCTAGTCATAGGTGCTACAAACAGGTGAGGAACGACTCCTAGTCATAGGTGCTACAAACAGGTGAGGAACGACTCCTAGTCATAGGTGCTACAAACAGGTGAGGAACGACTCCTAGTCATAGGTGCTACAAACAGGTGATGAACGACTCCTAGTCATAGGTGCTACAAACAGGTGAGGAACGACTCCTAGTCATAGGTGCTACAAACAGGTGAGGAACGACTCCTAGTCATAGGTGCTACAAACAGGTGAACGACTCCTAGTCATAGGTGCTACAAACAGGTGAGGAACGACTCCTAGTCATAGGTGCTACAAACAGGTGAGGAACGACTCCTAGTCATAGATGCTACAAACAGGTGATGAACGACTCCTAGTCATAGTTGCTACAAACAGGTGAGGAACGACTCCTAGTCATAGGTGCTACAAACAGGTGAGGAACGACTCCTAGTCATAGGTGCTACAAACAGGTGAGGAACGACTCCTATTCATATGTGCTACAAACAGGTGAGGAACGACTCCTAGTCATAGGTGCTACAAACAGGTGAGGAATGACTCCTAGTCATAGGTGCTACAAACAGGTGAGGAACGACTCCTAGTCATAGGTGCTACAAACAGGTGAGGAACGACTCCTACTCATAGGTGCTACAAACAGGTGAGGAACGACTCCTAGTCATAGATGCAACAAACAGGTGAGGAACGACTCCTACTCATATGTGCTACAAACAGGTGAGGAACGACTCCTAGTCATAGGTGCTACAAACAGGTGAGGAACGACTCCTAGTCATAGGTGCAACAAACAGGTGAGGAACGACTCCTACTCATATGTGCTACAAACAGGTGAGGAACGACTCCTAGTCATAGGTGCTACAAACAGGTGAGGAACGACTCCTACTCATATGTGCTACAAACAGGTGAGGAACGACTCCTACTCATAGGTGCTACAAACAGGTGAGGAACGACTCCTAGTCATAGGTGCTACAAACAGGTGAGGAACGACTCCTAGTCATAGGTGCAACAAACAGGTGAGGAACGACTCCTACTCATAGGTGCTACAAACAGGTGAGGAACGACTCCTAGTCATAGGTGCTACAAACAGGTGAGGAACGACTCCTAGTCATAGATGCTACAAACAGGTGAGGAACGACTCCTAGTCATAGGTGCAACAAACAGGTGAGGAACGACTCCTACTCATAGGTGCTACAAACAGGTGAGGAACGACTCCTAGTCATAGGTGCTACAAACAGGTGAGGAACGACTCCTAGTCATAGGTGCTACAAACAGGTGAGGAACGACTCCTAGGTGCTACAAACAGGTGTGTACTTTACTGTGCCAAGAAAATGGTAAAGCATTTTAGTAAGCAGTGTAAAATGATCGAATATAAGAAAGGTAAAGTCTTATTAATATTAATCGGATTGTTTATCACTGAAATTTCAATCACGTTCTCCACACTGTGTAGTGAGAGCATCGAAGCATGAATACTGATTCTGCCAGAGATTGAATCATGCTCTGAGTTGCAACTCTTGTCTTAGGTTTTTGTCATGTTTACGTTATTGTACCAAGACATTAAATAGGAACCATGTCAGCTCTTTATACCCATGTGATAGGTAGGATCTGAAAAATTGCTGAAGTTGGTTTATTAGCCTCAATTAAAGGCTGGGATGATGAGTTCTCAAAGCTACATCTGGGATAATAATAATCAATTATTGTGATTATACAGCACTTACGTTCAATCACTCAAACATACATGGCTCATTTGAACCTCTAAATTATGTTCATTGTGTGTAATTTGTGCAAAGATTCATATGCAGAATATTTTCGACTGATCTTGTCGATGTATCACTGAAATATGACATTTCTTTCTGTAAAATTTGGTGTGTGATCTTCATGCTAAAACAACTGGAGGAGAAAAAAGACCCCTTTTAATGTTCGAAATGGTAGTTTTTCCGAGGCTTGTAAAGTCAGTATAAAAGTATTTCATGTATATATTGACATATTTTGATCCAAGAAACTGGTTTGGAATATGACATAAGATGGACTTACTAGGTATAGTTTGAAGTTCCAAATTGCCCTGGGCCTTTAATATTCAATTATTATCATTCAGTCATAAGATTCTTATGACCGGTATCATGAGGAATAGACAATTTCATTATATACCTATGATATATTCAGGGATCCAAGCTGCTTTTTACAAAACCTATTTACTTTTAATTTGAATTCTAGTGAACAAATATTAATGATTGACAGTGATGTGAAACACTCCGGTTGGGCGATCAAATAGAAATGGGGAATAATCCTGCTCAAAGTTTTTTTTATGAATATTAATCCAAATTTCCAGCACACACACACCGTTATTTTTATGTGTAACCATACCATAGTATGGTACACATAGTGTCGACGTCTGGATTGACCACACTTCGTTCGTCCGTCCGTCCGTCCGTCGAGCCGTCCGTAGACACTTTACACATGGTGCGATAACTCAAACATTTTCTAACTGATCAGAACCAAATTTTGTATATGAATTTCTCAGACCAAAATACAGATCGAGTTTGAATATGGGTTTGATCTGAGTTTTTTTTACGGAGTTATGGCCCTTTTTCGACTTAGAATTCACGGATGCTACGATCACTAAAAAAAAATTTATCTGATGAGAACCAAATTGGTATGTGAGTTTCTCCACCTAAAATACAGTTCGAGTTTGAATATGGGTTTGATCAGATTATGTTTAATGGAGTTATGGCCCTTTGACATAGAATTCATGCATGCTTCGATAAATCAACCAGTTTTCATCTGATAGGAACCAAATTTGATATGTGAGTTTCTCAACCCAAAATACAGATCGAGTTTGAATATGGGTTAGATCCTGTTTTTTATACCAGAATTATGGTCCCTTTTTAACTAAGAATTGAACAGATTTGAGATTTTTATGCTTACAATATATAACCATAGCAGCTTACAATTAATTACCTGTGATATCAGTTAGCTCTAAGAGAGAGACAAGAGTAAACCGGTATTATGATAATTAGATTTATTTTTAGCCGTCATATGTTCAGCACAGCTGTGAAAGGTGTAACCCATTCATGAATTGGAATAGTCTACTGTTCATTTGTAGGGATGTTCTCATAATTTGAGCAGATAGAGAGAACCGCATTTAGAAGCACTATTTTTATAAAGTTACACAGTCCTATAATGATATCTGATACTCTCTGCTGCACATATCAAATGACTTTAATAGCCATCTGTTGTTTATTGCATTTCCATAGTGTGTGGACAGTGTTGGCCCAGGGTTTATCAACTCCCACATAGCTCTCTGGTTTAGCCTATCAATGGAGTGTTCAAGTGACATGCCTGGTACAGTCACCTAATTTTATAGAGTTAAAATTGTTAACCCTGGTCATCAATTTTATGCTTTTGTATATTTTTCATGTAATCATTCTCCTTTTATATCCCTTTCACTTGTATGGATTTTTTTAGTTAAAATGAACCCTTCTCACCATTCCTGATACTTAGTAGAAATACCTTTCATCTGATATATCTCATTTTATTGAGATGTATGTAAATTTGGTATGTGAGTTTCTCAGCCCAAAATACAGATAGAGTTCGAATTTGGGTATGATCCATTTTTTTAAACGGAGTTATGGCTTATGGATTTTCGCGTCCCAACTGAAAATAGCTGTTCACTATAGCCAAAGTATGGGTTTAACATCTGCCGATCGTGACCGGCCTCTCGTTATATATTAATTAAATGCAATGACTCTCAACAGCGAAATCATTTGCGTTAGTTTATCGCCGACTGTTGCGTCCCGAATCGATATGTAAATATTAACAATTATGCATAGTTCAGACAATGATATCTATGGAGTGGTATGGTCGATTTCTTTGAGATTTTCGGAGATGTTAGTAGTATGCTACATTCCCACAGTTGGCACTAACTTATCAGTTTCACGCACCCGAACAAGTCCATATTATGTCTTTAAACAAGTTGTGTTGCACGGAAGAAACTATTTTATTGATATTGAATTTCAGTACATTTATTTCATATCTATTCCATGTTTTAGATGGACACATGAAATTATTTTGTTAATTTATCAATAACAGGGATATTCTTTGGAATTCATAGGTCTAGTTTATGTCATATTCCTGTTTTCAACAGAAACAAGCAGAAAACAATGTTAACCCTTCTATGACTGGAGCTTCCTGAAATTTGGCGAAAATCCCACAGGGAGCCTCACATATATATAAGAGAATAAAATATTTACCTTGATATTTAACCAGTGCATTCTTTTATATATATGAGATTCCCTATGTGGGACTCGCATATTTAAGAGAATGCATTGGCACAGGATCTGTAATGCTGTACAAGCGCGCTCCTGTCATGAAAGGGTTAAAATATAATTTGATGTTGTTGTTACTGGAGGTTTGGCACCCTGTATACATCTTTAAGTGACATTATTCTGTTCATTTTAGACCTAAGGAGATTGATGAGGCAGCTAGGAGACGATTTGTGAAGCGACTTTATATTCCTCTACCTGATCACTCTGCTCGAATGCAGATCGTAAACAACCTCCTACAGGAACAAAGTTACTCACTAACAGAGCAACATCTAGAGGATTTATGTTCCAAAACTGGTGGTAAGATGAGTCACCTGGAGTAGTTTGTTCAATAATTATAAGTAATAATCTTCGTCTGGTGTAAATTCACTGTAGAAACAAAATGGCTCTGATTCACAAAACAGTAAGCTGGAAGCCATCTTGGATTTTACTCTTTGCATCACTAAATTGTTTGGCATGGGCTACAGGTTGTACCTTTGGTCGGATCATTATGAAATTTGTCATGGCTGTTGACATTGACATGTAGATGGGAACAAGTCATTTTGGGGTCATTTGGCCATAAAATATGGCTGCTGGTAGCCATCTTGGATTTTACTCTTCACATTACTAGATCCTTTGGTTCGAGCTACAAGTTGTACCTTTTGTCATATCATTATGAAATTTGTCATGGCTGTTGACATTAACATTTAGATGGGAATGAATAATATTCAGGTCATTCGGCGATATAATATAGCTGCCAGTGGCCATTTTAGATTTCAAAATTCAATCCATTAGCACAGGCTACAGGCCGAACAGGTCATACTTTTTGGTCAGATCATAATGAAATTTATCATTTGGAAAAGACAGGAAATCGTGTTAGAAGCATAAGAAATGACACACTGCCTTACAAAGAGAATACAAGGGATTTGCCACAGAGAAATGACATAGCAGAAAAGATCAAGCAACAAAGGGAGCCTCAGAGAGGGTTACGAAATTTATCATCGACGTTATGGTACCAAGTTGATAAAAGGCCAGTTTTCCAATTAGGCTAATTGAATTATGGAATAGTCTCCTGCCAGATGCCATTGGAATGGAAATCTATAGATAATTTTTTCAAAATATTGGAAAAATAAATTCTATATGGCACAGCTCTTTGCTACTAGTATGCAGGTAGAAAATGATGAGTAGCTGATTGAAGAGACCCATCCTGCAGTCATAATTAACATCAAGTAGGGTAAGTAATTATAAACTTGAGTGATATAGATTATAGGTTATTCAACATTTATCTATCCTTTCTGGTGTCTTTACATAAACATTACTAACAATGATCTTCATCTTCTCTTTTTGTGGTTATATACAAACAAAGTGATGTTAACCCTTGTGATTGGAGCATGCTAAAATTTTATAAAGCCCTGTGCCAATGCATTGTCTTACATATGTGAGTCTCCATTCATACAGGGAGCCTCACATATAAAAGAGATTTATGTCAAAAGATTGCATTTTAATCCTTGAATAACTGCCTTGACCTTATAAAACAGTGCAATCTCTTATAAATGTCAGTCTTTCCGAAGTATGGCAAAAACGAATACAAATTGAAATAAAAGATTATAAAATACAGTGCCTTAAGAGTTCATTTACAATATTATATCCAGAAAAACTGTTTACATAGTATTCCTCTATAGAAAAGTCATTGAGGGATATTAATACTTTGTATATTATGGGAATTAAAAAAAAAGTGAAGTGTACAAAAAAAGTTGAATAAAATCAACAAATTTGTGAATTTAAAAACAATTCAAACGCTATTGTATTCCATGTCCCAGTCCGGACATATACACCAAATTTCATTAATATCCATTGAGAAACAACGGACCAAACGCCACATAACACCCCGTTTACACCTTTTATTTGTAGCCGGCCTCGGCATACACTTTATAGTGTGTCCCAAAATGAATAACTAATTAGGAAACGGTAATCGATCTTGCTTTTATTGGCACTCGATAAATTCGATCATCTACTCACAAATTTATTATATATTACAAAAGCATACATATAGATACTGTTATTGAAGTAAGCAAAATCATTTTAGAATAGAGAAAAGTATTGGCCACATCAAAATATGACAATATTGTAGTGCCAACAAAGTTACGTGGTGTTTTTTCATTTTATGTACCTCACTTTCGATTTCTCATTTCCGGTCCTCGTCTTTCATGCGCAATTCGGATAATTTTCACACAGCTAACAACTCGATTTATTCTATTAATCATTACCTTTTTCACCACAGTTATCACTAGCAACTAGTATTCTATTACTATTGTAAGTATTCTTATACTGGCTTTGTTTATTTTTATCTGCATCACCCTGTAATAGTGATTTGTTTTTGTCACCAATTTTCGTGCATACTGAAGTTGAACTGAACTGAACTTAGTGAATTTCGTGTTCCCGATGGTTTTCCAGTGTTTATTTATCCGTTTGTGTGCCTGCCCCAAGTATTATTAGTATATATAGTTTTGATGGAGCCTTGGACTCTGAGCGGGTGAGGCTCTGTCGAAAATGAAAAAAGTGTAAATAGTGGCCGGAGGCTATGTCCAAATTTTTAAGTACGTAACCAGAGACATATCCAGGCCGTTTTTCATACCATTGACCAGCTTTGGGCGCCCAAACTACAGGCGCCCAAATTTTTTTTTTTTTAATTTAAATTTTTTTTTTTCTTTCAAAAAATCATATCATAACAAGGTTACAATACACCAAATACAAATTAGTAGAGTGATTTCCCCGGGCACTACCAAGCTAGGATCAGCATAAAAAAAATTCTGGCAGCTGAATGGTCAATGATAGATGGATGAAGTGCACGAAAAAATGCACAAATGTGTTTCCCGTCGAGAAACATAAAATATAACCACATGATAAATGGTTATGGCTGTGCAAGTGGCGAATAATTTATGGGAGGTGTTTGTGTTTTTTTCGATGTCATTTTTTTCCTCAATTTTAAGGATAGTGTGACGTTTGTCAAGCTCCAGTGTGATCTACCATGCTAACAAGTACTTTTGTGCACATTTCTGTGTGTCTAAAAGGACGTTCTTTAATTTCAAATACTCGTGCAGGGTCAAAGCTTTGCTGCGAATATAGGCCAGCGGGATTTGTTAACACTGAGGCCTATGTAAGTCTTGGACTCAAGAGGCTCTGTCGAAAATGAAAAAAGTGTAAATAGTGGCCGGAGGCTATGTCCAAATTTTTAAATACGTACAGGGACATATCCAGGCTTTTTTTCATACCGTTCACCAGTTTGGGCGCCCAAACATAAAATTAACCAAAATAAATTCAATTTTTAAATAATTTTTTATCAATTTAGGGCCCAATTCATATAACAAGATGCCACCCAGTCTAATATGACAAATTTTGTAAATACTTTATTAGTATATAGGTCTTATTGATCCTTGGACTCGGAGGCTCTGTCAAAAATGAAAAAAGTGCAAATAGTGGCCGGAGGCTATGGCCAAATTTTTAAATACGTACAGGGACATATCCAGGCAGTTTTTTCATATTGATTTTCATAACCCAAACTACAGGCGCCCAAAAAAACTACCAAAAAAAAATTCAATTTTAAATTATATTTTTTTCAATTTAGGTCCCAATTCATATCATAACAAGATGCCACCCAGTCTAATATGACAAGTTTTGTATATACTTTATTGGTATATAGTTTTGATTGAGCCTTGGACTCTGAGGCTCTGTCGAAAATGGAAAAAAGTGTAAATAGTGGCTGGAGGCTATGTCCAAATTTTTAAATACATACAAGGTCTTATCCAGGCTGTTTTTCATACCGTTGACCGGTTTGGGTGCCCAAAAAAATATTTAACAAAAAAAATTATGGTTTGACGAGGGACGGTTGGCGGACCGGACCTAAAGAATGCCTTATAACTTTGACATTTGTGAATGGATTAAAAATAATTTGGTATGTCAGTTGCTCCCAATGACTATTTACTGCCTGTAGAAAATGGGTCACGTCAGAACTTTTTGACAAGAGTTATCCATCTTTGATGACTTTTTTTTTTTTAGTTTTTCACCATCAACACGATGACTCATTAACCAATTTCAACAATATTTGGTATTTGAGACTTAGTAGAGGCTCTTATGTCCATTTTTTGGCTCCCGTGTGCATTTTGTGAAGAAATATAGCCACTATGCTCATGATGTTGCTTGATATCTGGGGCACCAGAAAACAAATGTTAGACACCTGGGGGTCGCGACTGGGTGGTTTTATGACGTCATCAAGATGGCCGCCATCCAACATTTCAGAGTAGGCACTGAATCAGTTTGATTAATAGCTAGTAGTGAATTTATGGTAGGAAATATAATATTTCTCTACTGTTGTGATACTATGATAACAGGCTTCACTTTGACAGAACAATTGACCACATTTAACCAAGATGGCCACCAAAATGGCGACCGAAGTTCGGGTAAATGATGAATTTTCACACAATTCTCTTAAAACATTCACGGTTGTTTGAAATCTGTGGCAAATAGCAACTTAATTTTAAATACATTTGAACACCTAACCATTTGGGCATGATAATATGTCATAGTTTGGGTCTTATTCCTACAAAATGTCGTCAAAATGTGAATTCATAAATATGCTATGAAATTTTACTAAATATCGATTTTGTAATTCAAGCCAAGTGTTACCCAGAAAATAGCTGATTTTGATGACAAACATTTGCAACAGGTTTAAACACATAGATTGCCATATAATTACAACCAAAAAAGTGCATCTGTATTCAAGATGGCGACCAAAATGGTTGCCAAAATTGATAAATCACTAAAATTTGTCAAATTTTCTTTGATATCACTCCTAATGTGCGATTTAGTTAATATAGGTGAATATATTTGCTCCGTGTTGGCGTAATAACATGGAGATATGAAACAATATGAATAGTTTGTGAACAATGGCTGTTTATACTCAAGAATTCGAGAGAATGAAACGACGAAAATGAGATGAAATCATCAAAATGGCAACCATGAACAATTTCAGAGTTGGCATTGAGTCTGGGAGGAAAATTTAGATAGTGAAATGATTATGTTTCGCGATCAATAATACCATTGGATCACACTTCCTCTTGACGGTGCAATTTGGACCTCAAAATCCAAGATGGCTCCCAAAACGGCGACCGAAATTCTAATAATTGATGATTTTTCACACTCGCCTCTTAAATTATTCACAGCGGTTTGAAATCGGTGGCTACTAGCAACCTTATTTTGAATGAATTATACTATCTAATCATTCGACAACCATGATATGTTAGATTAAGATATTATTATCCACATGAATCTAAATTCAGGATGGTGACTCAGATGGTTACCAAAATGGAGAAATCATCCAAATTTGCCAGTTTTCATTGATAACGCTCCTAATGTGGGTTTCAATGACTACTGGTAAACACATTTGTTCCCCTGTTGACAAAAGTGCCAGGAATGCTGATACAATCTGATACAATATGAATATTTTGCGAACAGTAGCTGCTTATATCCGAGATTTCATGAGAATGGAAACAGAAACCATGAAAAGTAGACAAATTCATCTGATGTTGACCTATTTGAAAATATCCAAATCTGAATATATGCTGATTACATCCATCATTACATGTACAGCGGAAATGTCCTGATTTGGGTGACTCGACTGGAGAAAAATCGCTACCTCAACAATAAGGCTGTCGGTATTGAGCAATAATTTAATTACTTCCCCTTGATATCGCCCCCCTTATGGGGTTTGGCTAAGAATTTTTCACTTGACTCCTGTATTGCTCATGTAATGCCATCATACTAAGTCAATTCTACCGAAATTCAGCTGCTCACGGAAATTGATTGAATGGACATCACACAATGCAGTACCCAAAAACAGTAGCGGCATATAATGCGTTGACATTACAGACATCTTCCATGTTAACAAGCTTAATAAGTCCAAATATAAGCTAATATTTGTGTGATTCGTTCTTATTAATATACATGTACGAAAACACAGGGTATACTTTTGTGAAACTGAATTTTTTTACAATTGCTCGTCCTTGAATAACATCTAGTTCATATTGTGTGTGCATCAGGGGATTATATGACAGTAATTGCTTTGTCGCAGACTACCAAACGAGAGCGTTCAGATGTGAGCTATATCTGTCTTCTGCGAAGAAGAATCGCATCGGCGGATTTCTACCAGACCTCTGCTTATTACATGCGATATATAGCGACTAGAGATAAATTATGTTCAGGTTCGTACCAAAACAGAAACTGTTGTGGAGCTCTGGACAGCTCATAGGTCAACTCACTGACTCCAGACCCAAGATTTGCGAAAGCGTGGCTGATTTTGATCGAGCTAGGATAGGAAGATAGCCTCATATAGTGACTTCAATTGGTATACATGTGTATTTGAGTTCCACAGAGATAGTTTTCTGGATATCGCATATACTACAAGTTCGTTGCGTGTATGATCCCCATCTTCCTGTGCAGAACTTATGCACTTATGTCATATTTGTCACATGTGTTATCGAAGTTCTTTCATGCTTGCGTTATGCGGTCTCATCAAAATGTCATACAAGAAACATATTCACACAAAATTTTCTTTAAATGCCTGCTTTCTGTAATTGTATCGGCTATCGGCAATGTTCCAGATAAAATTGATAATAATTTTCGCACCAATGCACAGTTCGACTTGGCTGTAGAGGCAATTCAACTCACCGATATGTTGAGGTACATGTATTATTATTGGGTGGAAAGTTTGTAGTATTCTTTCCAGATGTTTTATACAGGAACATTTGATATCCCACTACAATGTAATCAGGTCTGCAGAAAACTCAGGTCGTTAAACGTTGTAATATTATACCTTCCTGAGCAATAGTTGAAGTATATTTCAGTTATGGACTCTTCAAATAGCTAACAATCCACAATATTCTCTCAATTCAAGAATAACATTGTTATCTATTACTTCCAACTTTTGCGCAGTATCTATATTCCAAGCTTGTTATGGGCCTACTTGTGGATCCGACTATTATGGTTGTACGGTTTGCCAGCAAATTCTATAAACTACATTTGTTCGATGGACAATTAAAGGATTTCGTTCGAGATTGCGGGATTTCTGTGATTCGAAGATCTTTACTTTCTGTGAACTAACAGTTGATGTATAATGCTAATGAATGTCCCCATGTGGACGTTTTGCAAGAAATCTTAATAAACGTTCCATTAAATGATCTTGATGACCCGTCACTGTATTCATTAGTTCGATTCACCATCATATGGCATGGATCAAAGATGAGCTTCTGGTGTTTCGATGAGGTATTTCATCACTAAATATCCAGGCACTAGGCATATGCATTTTGATTTCACGATATTGTTTCGTTGACAACCAGGGAGAAGTTGAGGAGCCGTTATTGTCACTTGCTGGACTCGACATGGAGAATGACAAACCTTAGGCTATTTTTGCCCGATACTGATGTTTTGACATATTCTAAAATAAACTGACAAGCATTAACTCGGTTACGTGCACAGTTCTGTTAGACTAGATCGAAGTGAATATGCAATGTATCTGCTATGAGGTCAGCGGCCGTATTGACATTTATTTATTAAATCTGTATTATGGACTCTCCATTCCACAACCGAAAGAAACATTATATATGGAGTCTCTGATATGCAGTCGGAGAGTTTTGTGGTGAGCTATGTTAGCTTGCGAGATGGGTTTGTAATTCAACTGTAGTTGCTGGGGTGAGTTGGTTGTAGTTAGGCTACCATCAATGTGACCATCTATTGGGCGAAGTAACAAGATTGGTACATGTGCTGACTCACGTCTTGAGAAGTGTGACAATGTCTCAACCATTCACACGAATTTCGGGTGATGAAACACAGATATGCCAAAAACAAGAAACTGAACAATGCAATCTACCCTTATGGTATCTTATTAGACACAACTGTTTCATAATTAGATACGAAATAATGTTTGCACTAATATGTAATGCCTGTGTATTTCTAAGTTGAGCAATTATATTTCCCGGTGGCAGTATGATAGCAATGCAACTTCGACTTCGATGAAGCCAAGGTGTGATATTTTTCCTGAATCTTCTAAATGTTTGTGGCCGGGCGAAATCAACGTGGTCAACAATTCATAAAGAATAGGCAACGAATAAAGCAGATCTGCCCCAAACGAAATAATATAGCCATAAAGTTGGATTTCTGTCTGTATTATGACTGCAGGGATTCTTTTGCGTTCGAGTACTCGTTATGCCCTTGTAATGATAGTCAGCACATATCTGGTTTGACTTCCTTCTCAGGAAACGGGCAGGATCGTTTAAATTATATTGGGCAATTTCATGTTAGGTTTCTAAGAGTCCATTCTGATATATTCTCGATTATAAACAAACTATGTTTGGTCAAACATAGTCACAATATACCTTAACATGATAGTATCTAATTTAGATTGGGCGAATATATCCAACTCCTTTGCTAAATGCCGTTTGAGAATATAAACATTTGTCACATTTTATAACTGTGAGTCTTGGCGGCCATTCTGGCGACCATCTTGGGTCAAATAGATCAATGTCGAGTGTAATTGAATGACACTAACGATATTTAAAACTGTGTACACTTGTGTTTGTTTTATTATGCCTATTTATGTCCAATGTTAATCTAGAACCTCGAGAAGCAAGTTTATTTGTGAAATTACATAGCGAATTATTTAATTTGCATTTTTCGGAGTATGGACAACAATTAGACACAACTTACAGAATAATATGTTTTCCAAAGTACTTGGTGTCATGACTGATAAAAACAAAGACAATTCCTACTCGCCACAGTTTACAAATAACCGAAAATGATGTAAGTAGCATGTGTAACAATTCAACACATTTCTATATTTCGGTCGCCATTTTAACAGCCATCTTGGTTTTTTTATCAATCTTGTTCTTTCAAAAGGAAGCTTGGTGCAATTTTATCATTGCCGTAGAAATATTTTTCATTTTCTGTGTTAAATTTTCTTCCTCACTCAGTTCCCATTCTGCAAATTTGTGTGGCTACCATGAAGATGATTTGACTTAATTTTCGTGGTATAATTATGTTGAATTCTCGGGTATAATCAGCTGCATGGTTCACCAAATTTACAAATCATTCCATAAGTCCATGGATGTCCGCGAAAAAGTAGCACATATTCACATATATTTACTTTTTCCCAACACATGAGTAATATTAATAAAAATTGGACAGATTTTGGTGATTTCTCCTTTTTGGCAGCCATCTTGGCCGCCATCTTCAACGAAAATGCATTATTTTCAGTGTAACTATATGGCAATTTACATATTTAAAACATTTTTACATTATCTTCTTCAAATTCAGTTATTTTCTGTTCAACTCTTGGCTAGAATCATATAATTGAATTTTGGTTAACTTTCATAGCACATTTTTGAATTCACATTTTAAAGATAGCTGGCAGGAATGAGATCCGAAAAATGACAAATTATGTTGTAGAAATGGTTGGATACTAGAATTTATTCAAATTTAGGTCTTTATTCGTTACAAATTTCAAACATCGGTTAATGATTCAAGAGGAAAGTGTGAAAAATCATCAATTTTCCTAATTTCGGTCGCCATTTTGGCGGCCATCTTGGTTTTTGGTGGCCACTTTTTCTGTCAAATGGAAGTATGGGGTATTAGTTTCACGTCAGTGGTGAGATAATCTAATTTCTATAATAAATTTACAAGTAGATATTAATCAAACTGACTAAGTGCATACTGTGAAATTGTGCATGGCGGCCATCTTGATGACGTCATAAATCCACCCAGTCGCGACCCCAAGGTGTCTAACATTTGTTTTCTGGTGCCTGAGATATCAAGCAACGTCATTGGCATAGTCGCTATATTTCTTCACAAAGTGCACACGGGAGTACACAAGAGCCTCTACTAACTCTTGCAACAATATCTCGGACGAGTTCGAAAACCAGGTTTGTCCGAATTTTTTTTCCGGAGTTATGGATCTTAGTTTGTCCTTTTTAGCAATGTTATCACCATTAGTGCGATAACTCAATGAAATATTAATGGATTCAATTGATATTTGGTATATAGGTCTATTGCAATAATATACCACCATCCAACTTTTTTCCCTGGAGTGGTGCACCTTATTGGCAGAAGTTTGGTTCGACTGCCAAAAAACTCGACAAAAGCAATTCATATCATAACAAGATGCTACCCAGTCTAATATGACAAGTTTTGTATATACTTTATTAGTATATAGTTTTGATTGAGTCTTGGACTGAAGAGGCTCTGTCGAAAATGAAAAAAAGTATAAATAGTGGCCGGAGGCTATGTCCAAATTTTTAAATACGTACAGAGAATATCCAGGCTGTTTTTCATACCGTTTACCGGTTTGGGTGCCCAAACAAAAAATTAACAACATAAATAAATTTTGTTATTTTTTTTTCAATTTAGGTCCCAATTCATATCATAAGATGCAAAACATATATATATATATATATATATATATTTATATATAAACAAAAAATTAACAACATAAATAAATTTTGTTATTTTTTGTTCAATTTAGGTCCCAATTCATATCATAAGATGCAAAACATATATATATATATATATATATATATATTTATATATATATTGACATTACAACATATTGATAAATATCACGTTTTGGGATATTTTATACCGTGTTGACAGCGGTTTGCATTATTTTATTGTAATTAATCAATTCTGATAACAAAAGTGTATTTTGAAGAAATTTTTTTGTTGTAACTTGATATGGGGACCATTTGATCGGATTGAGTACCTTTAAAATATGGTTAATACATGTAGGTGCCAGAGGTTCTGTCTCAATATTTAAATGTATATAAATAGTGGCCGGAGTGATGGTCCCATTCTATTTGAATACTAACACAACAATTTCCAATATTTCATACTCCATCTATTTATATTAAAAAATTTATTCTCATAACCATTTCAGGTGCTGTATCTCACTGTCACATAATGGCTCGCAAGAAATCAGCCGAGTGGAAACATAAAAAAAGACGCCTCAGTCAAATTGTAAGCCCATAGTTTCACAAAATGTTTTCCCCAATATGTACTTTCAAACAGTTTTACTACATATTTGCTCATACTTTCTTAGGTCCCAATTGATGGCGTTACACACTATCACACTCTGCGCCTCACAATATTAAAACACATATTTTTGTCAGTTAGTCACTATTCAGTCATAAAAATAGACAATCTTAAAGACATATTATGTACTTGTTTGGGTGCGTGAAACTGATAAGTTAATATCCAGGTACTATGCCAACTGGAGGAATGTAGCATTCTACTAACATCAACGAAAATCTCAAGCACATCGACCGTACCACTCCATAGAAAACATTGTCTGAACTACGCTAGTTTGAAAATGTTTCCTACTCGAATCAGAACGCTTCTATCGGCGATAAACTAACGAAAATGATTTCGCACTCGGCAGTCACTGCACTTTATTAATATATAAGAATGGCAGTGTGTGCTGTGAATTGACATATAATATTTGTAAACATAAATACTTTGAACAAGATTATTCTCAGTTCTATTTAATACACTACTGGTGTGTTTCACATCAAACTAAGTTAAGCCATGTTCTTCCGATTCTCTTGCTTCAAACTTTCCTTATTCCATTAAATTCTAAGATACTTGTACCTTGGCCGAGATTTTTTTCATAATATTCAGTGTTGAAAGCTATATCTAAATGAAAGCAGGAACTCGTAATATGTACACGAGCAACAAAGTACTCAAAAAAACAAGTAGCATTTAATACTCGGCCAACTTATATTCCCATTTGCCCTAATTAAACATTTAATATTTTAAAAATAAATGCAAACTTGAAGTATTCACTCTATAACACTATATTATCTTTGGTATTTAACTTTGCACATTATTTTATGTGATTAGAATTTTACTCTGAACCAAACAAAGTCTAGTTAATTTTTACAATAACAAGCGGCAACTGCCTTTTCAACTAATTTATCTGGCCTCAAAATCTTTTTCCTACCTTTATATATATTGTTCAGTTTTCAATATAAAAATTATTCTGAAAAATTAAGACTGAATCAGTCATATGATGCAGAAAAACCCTGATTCCTTGAAATGTTGTCTTAATCAGTCAGTTTTTTACTTGTAATTCTCATTGCACACATTTTAATATTGCATTTTTATTCCTGATTGTCATAATTGTCAATGTATCCATTGCAATAGTGAATGTTTGATCTGCACAAAAAGAGAGTCCTAATTTTACAAGTGATCACTTTACGATCATGCTGTCCCACACTATAACTGTTGTAACTATTTCGTAAATTAGAATCTCACTTTCCATATTTCTTTTTCAGGCTCCTCCTGAGGTAAAGACGAAGATTACCAGACACAGTGGCACATCAGAAAGTCTTGCCGACTCTAAAGCCACGAAAACGTCAGACAGTCATGCCGACTCTAAAGCCACGAAAACGTCAGACAGTCATGCCGACTCTAAAGCCACGAAAACATCAGACAGTCATGCCGACTCTAAAGGCACGAAAACATCAGACAGTCATGCCGACTCTAAAGGCACGAAAACATCAGACAGTCATGCCGACTCTAAAGGCACGAAAACATCAGACAGTCATGCCGACTCTAAAGGCACGAAAAACTCAGAAAGTCATGCCGACTCTAAAGGCACGAAAAACTCAGAAAGTCATGCCGACTCTAAAGGCACGAAAAACTCAAAAAGTCATGCCGACTCTAAAGGCACGAAAAACTCAGAAAGTCATGCCGACTTTAAAGGCACGAAAAACTCAGAAAGTCATGCCGACTCTAAAGGCACGAAAACATCAGAAAGTCATGCCGACTCTAAAGGCACGAAAACATCAGATGGTTTTCTAAATCTGAAAAACTCAGAAAGTCTTGCCGACTCAAAAGCCACGAAAACATCCGACAGTCATGCTGACTCTAAAGGCATGAAAACATCAAAAAATCATTCTGACTCAAAAACAACAAAGCAACCAGAAACTCTTCCTGACTACTCGGGCACGAAAACCTCAGACAGTTTTGCCACTAAAAGTGAAAAAACATCAAAAAATCTTCCTAACTCAAAATATTCTAAAACATCAGAACATCTTCTTAACCCAAAAAACACAAAACCATCAGAAACTCTTCCTCACTATCCAGGCACAAAAACCTCAGACAGTCTTGCTGACTCTAAAGACACAAAAACCTCACATAATCTTGCCAATTGTAACAACCACAAAACCACAGCAGCGCACAGTCGAAACAATTCACAAATATTATCCGCAAATGACAACAGAATAAGGAAATGTACAACTGTTGAAATGAAAAAAACATTAGGTGAAACATGCAACAGTACTGACAACTGCAGTATACTATCTCAAAAAGGAACCAGTACAATCTCTCCACCAACTTCCACACCTGTCAGAAATGACAAACAAGTTGAAATTGGTTCATTTCACCAAGGAAATGACATTTTCTCTCCTCAATCCAGTGGCAGGCAATGTACATGTAATGCACATCTGTACAAACTCATACAATTGACAGCGTACTTCTCGCTGGTGATATTCTTTACAATAACATAATGCGGAGACTCATTGCCAATAAGAAAAGGACACAGTATGGCTATATTGGATTTGACGAAATACCCACAAAAATAGCTGTCGCAGGACAAAAATGGAATATTTTGAAGAATTCCAACTTCCCAGGTGTACTTGGAATTGGTGTAGACCAAAAACATCTCCTGCTTAATATATCAATGGCTTTCAAGTTATCGGACAACCTTATAGTTATAATGAACGATTACACTATTTCATTGTTCAAAAATAACACAGGACACTACTGTGCTTTTGATTCACATTCCAGAGATTTTAGAGGTATGCCTACTTCTCATGGAACATCAGTACTCATTCAGTTTCAGACATTGCAATCTGTTTCTCAACATGTTTCCACTTTAGCAGACAAACTATTTCATTCTAATAGGGACATATCTCATTACGATATTTTACCGCTCTCTATGACAATTATAGACTCCTCCACAGCACACACATCGCTCATGCAAAACTCCTTTTCAAACCCAAATACTAAGTTTGAAGCACCAAACCGTCACAGCAATCCACAGAATACTCCTCATAATAAACACTCAGAGAAAGATACAAGACATCAACAATATCAACAAAAAAAACATACTCAAGATCACACAATACTTATGAAAAATTACCTTGCTGATCAGCACTTGAGACAAAAGGCTTCAGAAGAAGCACAGGATACATTGAGGAAGCAATATCAGAGAGAGTACAAAAGGCGACAACGTTCCAATGCTGTTTTCCGTAAGCTGGAGGGGGACAAAAAAATTACAATCAAACAAAGAATACTATTAAACCCACTCACCAGACTGGAGGACAATGAGGCACATAGGAAATCTATGAGGCAATCTAGATCTGACCCAGTCAAAAGACTCCGTGAAAATGAAAAACATAGAAATGCTCTGAGAAATTCTAGAAGTAACCCAGTCTTCAAATTAAAAGATAATGAGGGAAATAGGAAATCTATTAAAAAATCTAGAATTAACCCAGTCTTCAAACTAAAAGATAATGAAGCAAATAGGAAATCTATGAGGCAATCTAGATATGACCCAGTCAAAAGACTCCGTGAAAATGAAGAACATAGAAAAACTGTGAAAAAATCTAGAACTAACCCAGTCTTCAAATTAAAAGATAATGAAGCAAATAGGAAATCTATGAGGCAATCTAGATCTGACCCAGTCAAAAGACTCCGTGAAAATGAAGAACATAGAAAAACGGTGAAAAAATCTAGAACTGACCCAGTCATCAAACTAAAAGATAATGAAGCAAATAGAAAATCTATGAGGCAATCCAGATCTGACCCAGTCAAAAGACTCAAAAAAAGTGACACAGAAAATCTTCTGAAGCAAAAAAGGAGACGGAACCCATTTGTTCAAGAAAGGGAACGCTCATCAAAACAATCGTCTTGCATGAAAAATAGGAGCACTGAGATCTTAAATGACAGAATTCGTAAAGCTGAGAAGAGAATACATGACACAGATTTCAGTAAACTTGAACTCTCACACAATCAGAAGTGCAAATATGGAGGCACATTGCAAGACTGTATAGCCAAATTTAATCAGTCCATCAATATTGGACCAGTATTTGTTTGTTCTGTCTGCCAACAAACTTGGTTCAAGGAGTCGGTTGTGCAAATAAATTCTGACACCAAAAGTCAACTGCCTGATATATTTCAAAGATGTTTGACAGACTACAAGTCTGTTGATGATAAAGAGTGGATCTGCACTACATGCAATAAAAGTCTGAAAAATGGGAGAATTCCTACTCTGTCAATAACAAACAAGGTGGGATTCCCTGAAAAACCACCAGAGCTTGAACTCTTCCAACTTGAGGAAAGACTTATTTCACTCAGAATTCCTTTCATGCAAATCAGGGAACTTCCAAGAGGTGGTCAATTATCCTTGAGAGGAAATGTAATAAATGTCCCTTGTGATATTTCGACAACCATCAGTGCTTTGCCACGGAAGCTATCAGATACAGCTACAATTCCTGTCAAATTAAAGAAAAAGGTTGCTTTCAAGAAAACAGACTTTACAGAAAATATTCGACCTAGTAAAGTTTTTGCTGCACTGAAATGGCTAATGACAAACAGTACACTATACAAAGATTGTGGCATTCAGATTGATGACTCATGGGTAGAGCAGGTTAATTCTGAAACATGTGAGATGACCGAGTTTCTTGAAGAAACAGATGCTCAATCTACCCAAAAATCTGAGGACACACATCAGAAACAAGATTAAATGACTGGCAATGATGATCTTGTAGAATCGGATGATAATTTTAGTGAAATTGATGAAGCAGAACAACCATCTTCTGGAAATATGGATACAATGCTTGACGAAGCTGAAGTAACAAATGATAAATTATATACATTTGCTCCTGGAGAAGGACAAATACCTATTAGTTTGTATCAAGATTAAGACGCTGAATTTCTTGCTTTCCCAACAATATATTGTGGTGAAAGACGACCAAAGAATGAAGAGAGACACTCTCGAGTTTACTTCAGTGATATCTGTAAATGGGAATTGCGATCTGTTGACAGAAGGGCTGCCAAATCTGTACCAAATCTGTTTTTCAAATGTAAAAAACAACAAATGAAACAAATAACAGACAAAGTCAATCTCGCTTTGAGAAAAGGGAAGAAGAAAACAGGCACTGTAACTGCTGGAGATCTTTTAAACCCACAAAGCATCAGTAACATTGTCAACTTGGATGAAGGGTTCTATTGTTTTCGAACTTTGAGAAATTCACCACCATATCTTGAAAAGCGAAAAAAAGATGTATTTGCCATGATCCGTCAACTTGGATTGCCAACTTTCTTTGCGTCTCTTTCTGCCGCTGACACTAAATGGCCTGAGTTACTCAAAGTACTAGGAACACTTGTAGACAAGAAAAATTACACAGATGATGAAATAAAAGCAATGGACTGGAAAGAAATAACAAGACTACTCAGTTCTGATCCTGTTACATGTTCTCGATTTTTTGACCACAGAGTGCAAAACTTCATAAAAATTGTTTTGCAAAGTCCCCATGCTCCTATTGGTCTTTTGCGCTCATTTTTCTATCGAGTTGAATACCAGCAGAGGGGTGCACCTCATATTCACCAACTTATGTGGATGGAAAATGCTCCAAAATATAAACAGAATACAGAAGAAGAAATAACACAATATATAGACAATTATATCTCTTGCTCAAAAGATGTCCATCAGGAATTACAACCTTATGTACATATAAACACTCACAAGCATTCAAAAACATGTCGCAAGAAAGGCAAAGCTATTTGCAGATTCGGCTACCCATTGCCACCAATGAGGAAAACATGTATTCTGCAACCCATCTCGGAAGAAACTGAAACAAATGTCATTGAACACCATTCAGATAATTATAAGAACATTACTGAAATTCTCAAAGATGAGAAAGATGGTCTCCATGTATCATTTGACCAGTTATTGACCGATCTTCAGTTAAGCGAGGAAGAATACATTATGGCCATTCGAAGCTCATTAAAAACAGCAAAAGTTTTTTTGAAGCGAGAGCCATCGGAGATACGAGTCAATGCATATATGAAGCATCTTCTCGGAACTTGGCGGGCAAATCATGACATACAATTTTGCCTTGAGCCATATGCATGTGCCATGTACATTGTCAATTATATAAACAAATCAGCTAAGGGTATGAGTGAACTGCTACAACGAGCAAGTAAAGAAGCAAAACAAGGCAATATGGACATTAAAAAATCTGTCAGGCACATCGGTAATCATTTCTTAAATAGTGCAGAAATATGTGCCCAAGAGGCAGCATATCTTGTTCTTCAACTGCCTGTGACGAAATCCAGTCGAGAGGTTGTCTTCATAAACAGATCTCATCCTAAAGATCGTACATTCTTGGTCAAAACTAAAAAAGCTCTAGAAAAAATGCCAACTAACAGTACAGATGTTGAAGCAGATAACATGATCAAAAGATATGCTCGAAGACCAACATGTTTGGAGAATTGGTGTTTGGCAGACTACTGTTCACAGTTGAATGTCAAATCCAAGGGATCCAAAAACCAAAAAAACACGGAATCTGACCCATCAAACACTAATATTTCAAATGACGAAGATGCATCATCAGAAGATAACTTACCCAATGACAATGAGAATGCTGAAAGTCATTCTAACTCGCACAAGACGTTAAACATTACATGCAAAGATGGCACCACAATAAAAACCCGAAGAGTTCAAAAGGTCATTCGATATGTCAATTTCAGTAAGCAGACTGATTACGAAAATTACTGTCGAGAAAAACTCATGTTATTTTCCCCGTGGAGAGAGGAGGGAACTGATTTGATTGGACACTTTGATACTTACCAACAATCATTTGAAAGTATGAAAAACTTTTTGCAAAACAAGATGAAAGAATATGCATATCATGCTGATATTGTGGATAATGTTGAGCAACATGTTACAGATTTCCACACTGATGCATTTGACCAAATTGCACCATCCACCGAAGAAGCTAACAGAGAAGATTCTGAAAGTGCTAGTAAAGACAGCGAACAATTTATCTATTTTGACCCAGATAGACCTGATTCGCATAGGGACGGTGATATAGGCCCAGACATAGGTTTGGCCAGCACAACATTTGGAAATACAACAGAACAGTTACAACATATCATTCCAGATGATCAATATTATGCTTTATTACGATCATTGAACATGAAACAAAGTGAATTCTTTCTCCATATTTTACATTGGTTTAAGACCCATGAAGAGCCGTTGTATTGCTTTCTTACCGGAGGAGCTGGATGTGGCAAATCAGTTGTGATTAAAGCTGTATATCAGGCATTATACAGACACCTCTGCACCAAAGCTGGACAGGACCCTAATAAAACCAAAATCATTCTCTGTGCGCCAACAGGAAAAGCTGCCTGTAACATTGGTGGTACTACAGTACATGCTGCATTCGGCATACCAGCTAACCAAGGCTATTCTAATTACAATACACTCACTGTCTCTGATTCCAAATTACAAACACTTCAAAGCAAATTCCGTTATTTGACATTGATAATTATTGATGAAATTTCCATGGTTGGTTGTGATATGTTAAAGTTCATACACCTCCGCCTTCAGCAAATAAAATGTAATAAAAAACTGTTTGGAGGAGTAAGCATTCTTGCAGTCGGGGATCTATATCAACTTCAACCAGTTTATGACGGGTGGATTTTTTCTGATTTACCACAACAAACTGGTACAATGGCTACTAATCTGTGGAAAGATCTTTTCAAAATGTATGAACTCACCGAAATAATGCGCCAAAAAGACGACAAAACTTTTGCTGAATTATTAAACAGGCTGAGAGTTAATGAACAAACTAAAGCCGACATTGAGCGTTTAAAGACAAGAATAATTAAACCTGGACACCATTATCCAAACACTGCTCCCCATCTTTATAGATTCGCATTACAAGTTAATGAATTCAACTCTAACGTGTTTCAAATGCATCACTCAACAAAATGTGTTATTCCTTCTCTTGACACTGTAGTTGCCGATGTAACACCAAAGGTTAAAGAGATAATAAAAAACACAATATCTGGAACCCCTGCTCATTCAACAGCTGGCCTATTCCACAAACTCGAAGCAGCTGAAGGATTACAATATGAGTTGACTGCAAATGTCGATCTCGACGATAGCTTGGCCAATGGAACGGCTGGAATTCTTATGCATATTGACTGCAGAATGCCTGACACAGACAGACCTAGCATATTGTGGGTTAAATTTTGCAAACCTAATGTAGGCTCAATCAGAAGGAAGGAGTATCGCACACTTTCCCACCAAAAAATACAAGCAGGCTTCACCCCAATTTTTGACATAAAGCGATCTTTTCATGTCAATAGTCGTTACTCACAAAATGTTTCAGCCATTAGGATTCAGTTTCCCCTAAGATTGTCAGCAGCTAAAACAGTTCACAAATCACAAGGTGACACGGTTGAACAAGTTGTAGTTGATTTGAGTGGAAGAGCCGCTGCCCATGTACATTATGTTGCAATCAGCAGAGTTACAAATATAAATGGCCTTCATGTCCTTCAATTGGCAGAAGACAAAATAAAAGTTGACAAACGTGTCGCTGTTGAAATGGAAAGACTGAGGTCAGACTCACAAAACAAATTCATATTATGCTACACACCAGTCTATCAACTCCCTGACAACACAACAAGGATTATGTTTCACAATGCCAGATCAGTTCACAAGCATTTTGAGGACGTTGCTGCTGCCAGAAACTTTCAAGCATGTGACATCATAGGATTGGCAGAATCTAGATTGACTGACACAGACATTGGTATGTACACAATTGACGGATATCAGTCAACTTACAACAACTGCCACACAAGTAACGGTGGCCGATCACATCATGGTATTCTCACTTTGTACAGAACAAATTTTGGAATTGATCCATCAGCTATAACACACTTCAGTGAAGCAAACTTAGAATTCACTGTTATCAGGTTTCCAAATGGACAGCAAGTTGTGTTTCTCTACCGAGCTCCATCTTCATCACTCACTCAGTTTAAAAGTTTCATGTCTGAGAACATGAGAAGTCACATCGATATTCAGTTGCCATTCATTTTTGCAGGAGACTTCAATGTTGACCTTACTGAACCTAGTTCTTCATCTTTTGTTCAATTCATGAAAGACACCTTCAAATGCCAGCAGCTTATTAATCAGAATACTTACCAAACAACAGTAGCCAAATCCACAATTGATCTCATTTTCACAAACATGACTGATGTTCTCACAACAGTGATAGAGTGTCCATGGTCTGATCATAAGGGAGTTGTTGCTGCAATTCCATCAATGACAGAAACGCCACCTCCAGCGATTGACAATGATATGTAGATCGGAACGAGTCTTTTTGGGGTCATTCGACAAAAAACATGGCTGCCAGTGCCCATTTTATCATTTACTATTTCCATTACTAAATCCTTGGGTTCACAATATTCACCACATTCCTGATACGATCATCATGGAACTTGTAATGAATGTTGATATTTTTCATGTTTATTTGTTCTTACTTCAATTTACACCTTTACTATCCCTCCATTTACTGTCAACCATTAAATTCTTCCCCTACCTAAGTTGAGCTACAGTGTCATTGACACTTTCATTAAAGACATACTGTGGACTTTTTACAGTGAATAAAATTGACAAATTTGTACCCAAATAATATCTCCAGTTGAAGAATGTAGCAATCAACTATGATTGTACAATTTCTGAGAACACAACGTTTGATCAAAGTACAAATGTAAATATTTAATTCTTTATTTGGGACGAATTATTGATTGTTGTGATAAAATATGCCAATGATTCCGCCAATAATACTAGTCACTGAGTGTTATTCATTTAGTAAAATGGAGCTTCTTTTGTGCCTATTTGGATATAAAGTTTAAGAAAATAACTTATTTTTGCGTGATTATTTGCTATTCCATTCTGAGCCCCTCATAATTTCACATCACATCAATATTTCTCAGTGAAAAAATAGCTAGCTCAAAATAAATTTGGCATTGAAATAGTGTTCGTTACATTGTAGTGATGTTGCTGCATGTCGTGTACTGCTGTGCTAAAACTCCTCCATCATCATTGTTACAGTAAATTTTTGAAACAAGAGGGTGAAATGCCATAGAAAATGAAGTGGATAGTATAATATGTTCATTCAACTCTAAACTGATTGCAATAAGGATAAATCAACAAAGAAAGCTTAAATGCCACAAAATATTAAGTTGAAAAGATGCACATTGTTAGGAGGCGGCAAGTAAATTTTTATGTATGATTAATGGAATTTGACTGATTGCAATTGATATTTGGAATGTCTCATTTCTGCACAAAACTGAAATAATATATTGATAGTTCATTATCTGAGGCAAATTTGTTTCTTATATCTTCAATACACTAAATGCTATATATGAGGCCTCGATCACATGCATACACTGTCAATCATTGGCTATTAAAGTGGCACAGTTTGTTACCTGGATTAAGTTAAATTTGACTCTTGTAGATTTTTTGTCAGTCGGAGCAGATATGTCAACCACAGGTTGTCGGATCTCAATGAAATTTGGTATGGATCTTCACCACTATGAGTACATTCAGGGGAATGTTCAATCATTTGGTCAGGTTTTCCGTTCTAGAGTTATTTATCTTTGTTTATCCGGAAATGTTGGGGGTTTTTTTTGTCCGTCCGAGCAGATGTCTCAACCATAGGTTGTCAGATCTCAATAAAATTTTGTATGGATGTTCACCACTATGAGGACATTCAGTTGTTCAATCATTTTGTTTGGGTATTCCCATTCTAAATTTATTCTTTTTCATTTATTTGGAAATGTTGATTTTTTTGTCTGTCTGCCTCAGTATTTCAGGGTTATAGGTATGCCCACACTAGGCGGAATGCCACATGGGGGTATGCAACGGGCAGCCCAGCTCTTGTTATATTTGAAACACTTTCATAGACTGATCATTGTTGAAATCACATCATCTGATCAGGAATCTAAATGTTGTATTGCTGCATGCTGGGTTGTTTCATGTTTTACCAGGGGGCAGTGTGAAGACTATACACTTATTCCTAAACGATACAGCATATTTGATCTTACCCAGATTAAGTTAAAGAATACCTGAGGATCATTGCATGCAGAGATCCAAATGAATGTTCAATGAGTTTTATTTTTGCAGGTTATTCTGGAGCTGACATGGCCAATCTGTGTAGAGAGGCAGCTTTGGGGCCGATCAGGAGTATATCATTCAGTGAGATGCAAAATATATCGGCTGATCAGGTACGATTATTGAAGAGAACCTCACTTGTCAGGGAATTTGTCGCAGATTGAATAAAACTAGATTCTATCTAACCTGTAATATTTCTCATAACTCCATGACTCATGTGACCATTAACCATTTGGCCACATGTCTGGAATTTAGTGATGAACAGATTAACTGGAACGGCAATCAGCATTTGCCAATATTCAAGTTATTTGTTTTCAATCAGTATCGGCAAAAATATCCTGCCGTTATTATGGCATTCCATTGTTTCCCCTTTCCGTGCAGGAAAGCGAGAAAACGGTAAATCAATGTTCAAATGAACTGTTGTTTTAGATGTTGTACAGTGAAGTATTGGTAACTTGTTAAGTATGGTCAGTCTTTTTCTTTTAATTAGTACTGCATATATGGTGGTTAATACAGTTGATAAATTACCCTCAATTGTAAATATTAACTTCTCAATTTGGAACGCAACTATCGATAAACTAACAAAAATTATTTTGCCACCGAGGGTCACCAGCCTGCTTCCCCAATTTCCTTTAAAGGTACTCAATCCGATCAGAGGGTCCGATATTACTATTTCTTTGGCTTTGGGGGTAAAAAATATTTGATTCGAGTCGAGGAACCCACCCATCAAAGCTCAGAGTGATTAGATATCGATTTTTGAAATCTATTAATTTTCGGAGATGTAGGCCACAAGTTGGCAGAACCACGTGATCAAAACGGACAAATTGCGAGTGTAAGTTGGATACCCCTAAAATCAGGTGATTATTATTGTTAATAGTAAGCACATGATTTTAGAGTTATCCACCTTACACTCGCAATTTGTCCGTTTTGATCACGTTGTTCTGCCAACTTGTGGGCTACATCTCCGAAAATTAATAGATTTCAAAAATCGATATCTAATCACTCTGAGCTTTGATGGGTGGGTTCCTCGACTCGAATCAAATATTTTTACCCCCAAAGCCAAAGAAATAGTAATATAGGACCCTCTGATCGGATTGAGTACCTTTAAAGACTAGAGATACTACAAATTTTTTTGGGAATTGCTGGATAAACATCAATGTAAAGAAAAATTTAAATAAATATCAATAACATGTGCCATTTGGCTAAATAATATCAATTTAGAGAATTTTTCTAAAGAAAACTGAAATTTGTGCCAAAATTAGCAGTCTCCAATTTCAATTTGCCTATCTCTGATGTAAACATGTGCTCAGGTGAAAGTGGCTTTATATTAATAAAACCAAAATTTTCTGCAGAGGAGTTTTTTGTCAATACTAACAGTAAGTCTTCAAAAGGCACGGGCGGCGTTCGTTGCAGAAATATTCATATTTGTTCAAATCACCGTCAACAGAAGGAATATTAAAATGTATATAGTTTTGCTCGTAAATAGTAAATTGTCGTGAAGACGTACGAAGGTGTATGTAAACAAGAACCTGCTCGTGTTACAGAAGTTTTGCTTCTGTTTACAATACACAGTGCAATTCTATTGGTTAATCACACACAAATGATATAAACGCTCTTTATTATTTCCATATCAGGAAAACAGTAACAAATAACGCTCTTTATGTTTACCATATCCGGATCTAAACAAAAGCCAGGCTCTGTAACGTTTTTTGCTTTTGTTTACATAACAAAGGAAAAACATTTGACAATAACATACTCTTTATGCCATATTTCTTATTGATATAAGAACAAAGTCTGTCTATATTTTACTATTCTTTCTGTTTATGGCGGTTTTTGGCGGAGCTGAATATTTTAACAGCATACCCACCGCCAATGCCGCCCGTATCTTTAATTATTATGAACTGATTATGGTCCAAAAAAAAGAAATGACTTTTGCAGTAAATTTGGAGATCTCTAGTCCGTAATGTAATATATTCTCAGTTATTTTATATATGAATGTCCATAGCGGGAAAACTAAATATTATTTAAACTAATATTCTTTATATAAGGAAATTATATTTAATAATAGGTATCTCTAATATATATCCTCACCAGTGCTAAAACCAATGCTTTACATGAAAGCTAGAGTTAATCATATGCACAATTACAGAATATTCTTCCTTATTGTAGGTGAGGGCAATATCAAATGAAGATTTCTGTGACGCGCTGATTCATGTGAAGGCCAGTGTTTCTGAAAGGGACCTGGATGCTTATATTGACTGGAACAAACTGTTTGGCAGTGGTTCAAGATAGAAATTTCTGTTGAGAGAACATTTTCCCTTTAGGTTGGCTAATTTTACTTGCAAAATTTGCCTCCGCAGAATACAAGAATGTGATCGTAGTCTATGCTTGACATATGGTGACCAAATTGCCACACACAAAATATAAATATTGTACTAACTCACTGAAACAATTTTGTTATTTTCACATCAATTCCCATCAAAAGTCACGGTATTCTGTGTCGCTCACAGATACTGTCAGTATTCTTTTTCTTCTGATTGTTCTCCAAAGGGAAAGTGTGTGTGTGAATGACAGTTACCATTCATAGCTATGACTACAGTTCATGTATAAAAAGAAAACCTGCAAGTTTTTTGACCGAGTATGAGAATTATCTAATTTGCAATTTTGTTGATAAATAGATAATCATATTTTTCCACACCAGATATTCACTTGGATGAAAACCCTCCAGACACGTCTACTCTAGAGATCGGCATATAAAAGATTGCATCTGTTGTTCATGATCTGCTTTTAATATAGAATATTTTTTAAATGAGAGATAGTACGTATGGATAGTACATACATAAGTTCATATTATGTGTAACAACAAGTTTGGGCACAACTTTGGTACAGAAGATGCGGACTGTACTCATTTATAGAAGCACATCTGCACTAGGGTCCTGTGAACATTTCGTTTTTGTTCGATCCAAATACACATTAATGTTCGTGAATCTAATCGAATATCAAATCGAACATAGTTAAAGACCGGACAAAGCTAGAAATTGTATAATTAAGGGTGGTTTCCAAGCAGGGGAATTTCGGTTTTATTGGGCACAATTTGTGAAAATAGTTACTTCTTCTTGCAACTGCGATTTAAAAAAACAGAGCATCGCTAGGGCGTGGCAAAATATGCCCTTTAGTCATTTCGAATTGTACTAACACAAAATCAAATAAAAAATTTGAGCTTACATTTGAAGAATATCTGATATACCCCTAATTTCAATGCCAAAATGCGGTCAAATTCTATATCGAAAAATGGCCAACTCATGTGAAAATAATTGCACGGAACCATTATTCGAACTTGGCCTGTATCGTTAGGTGGGAAATGCACATACCAATTTTGGTTCAGATCAAATAATCCAAACTGGAGTTATCGGTCAGAAACCAAAAATGTTAACAGACGCGGTTAAATTCTATAAGTCGAAAAAGGGTCGTAACTCATGTAAAAATAATTGGATGGAACCCATATTCGAAGTATGACCGTATACGGTAGGGGGACTGACAAGGTTTACCGAATGGGGAAATATGTGCTTGGAAAACACATTCCATGTCACGGAACTACAAACAACTTTATTTTTAGATCAAATATTTGCAAATTAAGGAAATTATTGTCGTTTTGTGTATAATGCATGCAGATGTGCCAGTAGATCATAACTTCACACTGAGACCACGATGAATTAATGCTATCTTCAGTCGTACAAGTGGAGCACGTGGGTGGTGAATTGAAAACTGAGTTTGTACTTGTCCGATTGAATGAATTATAGATTTTTCCAGTTCATCATTTGAAGCATATAACCTTGGCCGGGTGGTTAATTTCTGGAATTGTTCCATGTGCTTTGCGTACTTTACAATTAAGTTGTTTGTTCGCGTTCGAGGATATTATTTCACAATTCCTGATTACTGTACACTTTACCTGCATTCGTCTTATGAATTGTCAAATGTATTCAAAATATTAATTGCGAATGGTATGACATCAGTTACAAAAGCTAGCAGTCATGTACACCATTGAAATATTCTAACGATTTCGAACCAATTGTCGAATCGAATATTGGTACATAATCTGATAACGAATCGAAAATTGAATATTTGCAGGACCCTAATCTGCATCATCATATAACATGTTGTGAACAAAAGTAAACATAACAAGCCATGATGTCATGACGGCTCCAATAGAAAAAAAATATGTGCAATTTATGATATGATATTAACAATAACACAATGGATGCAAAACTATTATGATCGTTTACCCATATTGCTTAAAGATGATGTATCTCTTCCTGTCTGAATATTCAGCGGTATAAAGAAATACTTTTAAGTCAGAGATACTAGTCAAAAGAAGCTTCTCACTAGAAAATAATCTGTTGTCCAACAGAGACAGAACATCTTTAACTTTAAAATAAGATAAGACAGCCATATAAGGCCAAATATAAAAAATCTCATGCATCTCCCTCGTCACTGAAATGTTCTTTTAAAAAGCGTCGTAAAATTTTTGTTAAACATTTTCTGTTAAATATATTGGATTTGAACAATTTTTTTTAATTTTTGTCTGTTTCTGGAGCATGTTTTTTCCAGATTCTAAGAAAAAAAAAAAAAAATAGCCTCCATCCATCATCTAAAAATCAAGATCTAACACAGATATTTTGTTTTAATGGCCCAACAAAAGTACAAATAACCTAAAATGTGGCATGATATATACAAATATATGTAACATGAAGATGGTGATATGCTTAATATTAAGACAAACTTAACAGAAACATAATTATGCTTAATATTAAGACATAACTTAACAGGGGGAAACAGTTTAACACATACATATGTATATACTTGTATGCGAAGGGGAAAGGAGCTAGTCTGATATAACAGGGTGTTAGTCATAGCCAATTGATGGGGTGACAAGCAGACCTGTTAACTTTCCCGGATTGTGCGGGAGACTCCCGGATTTGAGCACGATCTCCCGCACTTCCGGACAGGCATGACAAACTCCCAGATTCAGCTGCTGTAGAAAATCACAAAAAAATAATCTCTTTATTGATCTATTTTACCAGTAGACAGGTTATCAACACATCCCTGATATCGGACTGCGACATCATTGTGGCAATTAACACCCATGATTAATCTGGGGTCATAAAATCAACATTGTTCGCGCAGCAGGGGCACTGGACAAGAAAACAACAAACACCTTCCAAGTTCTATTGAACCTGATCATCAGAATGAACAAAGGTGACCTGTTCTCAATTAACTTAATTAGCAACCCACTAGAGATAAGCCCTGAGGTTATATGAAACTACCATTAAAGTTTATTGGTCTGATAAAATTCAAAAGAAGCACATGTTCTGGCTTTAAACTTTCGGTATCCGTTCCGGAGTTGTACTTTTTAATGTGACATTTGAAATCTCGCGAGATCTAAATGAAATCGAAAGTAGTTTACAGTTTAATATTGATATACCGGTACGTACTCCGGTAGCTTATGATATTTTCTCTATAAATGAGACAATAAAAGTAAAAACTACACAGTAAATGTTTTTCTTAAGAATACTTGTTAATTTGCCATCAAACTTGCATGTTTCTGTGTGATAGCTGATCATATTTTTTTTATTTTTTTTGTCAAAATTATGAAAATGCAAAAGGAATCTGAAGGAATAATTTTTTTTAAATCTCCCGGATGATGACCACAATCCCTCACGGAAAATCGTGACCAATCTCCCGGAAAATATTTTGTGAGGTTAACAGGTCTGGTGACGAGGAGAACCAAGAACAAAATATGAGAAGTGACAGTTTCACTGGGGAATATCTACCACATGTAACCACAATCAGCTGTCATGTCGAGATGTATTCTACTGGTAGCATTACTGATGTCCGGACAACTTCTGTGTACTGTGTGCTAAGTGTTGTGTCAAATGATGCCCTCCCCTAACGAATAATGGCCATCAATAGGCTACAAAAACCCAATGTCAGAAATTGTAACGCGCTCAAGATCATATATTATATACCCATGATTGTAATTATAGAATATAAAATATATTGGTTTCACGACCGCCAACTCATAATTCCGTTAAAACAACTAATCCTTCAAATTATTACAACAACTGTATACGGCTTATCACTGAAGGTTTCTCATGCATCTCACCAGAATTCCCAACTACACCTTTTACAGTTCGACTTTTAATCCGTCCCAAAAATTCCCATTTCTATAAATAAAATGCCCATGGCCCATGTATACCAAGAATCAGCGAAACACTATACACGCGGAGCGCGCAATGACTAACAGCCTATCATATCAGACTATACCTTTCCATAATTACTTGTGTTCTATTTCCATGAAGTACATATCTGTTAAGACAAACTATATCCATAATTTATGTGCATGTTATAAAAGCAAAACTGTGAAGTATTTATGTAGTTATGACTAAGAATAATTTCCAAGTTCAGATCCGATAACTACACCCAGACATCTGTCACTACAGAAATATTCAAGAACATCACATGATATTTTGAGAAAAATGGCTATATTTCTGCTGTTAAGTCAAGGGCAGTGTGAAATCGCTCATGACATACCAATCTGTCAACCATATGCATAATAGGTTGTATTATAATTGCTGAATTGCTGTCTGCCTGTATTACTAATTCCATTATCAAAATTGATGCCATTCAGGGCATACTTGTCCCTTTCTTTAAAGTGAAATCAATGCTGTTGCTTTAGTGAAGTAGTGGCCAGAAATATAGTAAATAAAAGGCCGCTCGGCCACAGTGTCCCCCGAACCGGTGGCTTCATTTGGAGCGGAGGCTTTGTATAAGTATACTATATGGATAAGACACTTGTGCATTGTCTCATTACTGACATGCATACAAATAACCAAATCTTAAAAAAACTCTTAAAGTAAAAATATAACCTCAAATTGGCAAAAAATGAAGAAAATTACAAGAAAAGTTGAATTTTCTAAGTCGAAAAGCCCATAACTCTGAGAAAAATCATCGGATCAAACTCAAATTCGAACTTTTCGGGTGACAAAAACTGTAAAGTTAATCAGCAATTTATATACATTGAGTTTAACCCTTCCATGACTGGAGCTAACTGAAATTTTACAAAAACCCTGTGCCAATGCATTGTCTTGTATATGCGAGTCTCCCATAGAGAGAATACATTGGCCTAATAATATTCACATTGACGTTGTTGAGAATTTAAGAATTTAAGATCATGTGCCAGTGCATTCTCTTATATTTGCGAAGAGCCTCGCATATATAAGAGAATACCCTGGCTTACAAGGTCAATATAAATATTGTTAGGCCAGTGTATTCTCTTGTATATGCGAGGCTCCCTATTGGAGACTCGCATATATATAAGAGAATGCACTGGCTTAGGATCTTAAATGCTGCACCAGCGCAGCTCCCATCATGTAAGGGTTATATAAAATATGGTGTTTTCTGAACAAGTGTCGACACAATGTCTGGTGAATACATCATGCAGCTTAGTGTTGGTAGCTCATAGTGACGGAAGTCTGAAGTATGGTGTCTGATCTAATGATGTCTATTACCAGGGACTTGTGCTTCTAACTTTCTAATTTAATACTTGATATCAATAATCACCATCCGATGGATAGAAATAGGGGAATGCGCATAATAAAACTTAATTATTCTCACTTTTATGAGTATATTAATGACTTTCTGGAAAACAACAAAATACATAACATACACAATAAAGGGTCCATCATGTAGAAATATGGGAATGCGCATATAACACTTAATTATTCTCATTTATATGAGTATTTTACTAGATAGAAATAGGGGAATGCACATAATAAAACTTTATTATTCTCACTTTTATGAGTATATTAATGACTTTCTGGGAAACTACACAACAACAAAATACATAATAAATATACCTAATAAAGTAAGTGTCCATCATGTAGAAATATGTGAATGCGCATATAACACTTTATTCTCACTTATATGAGTATTTTAATGGATAGAAATAGGGGAATGCGCATAATAAAACTTAATTATTCTCAATTTATATGAGTATTTTACTGACTGATAGGGAGAGTACGAAACAATAATAATCTACATATAAGGGGTCTATTGTATAAACATTGGGGAATGACCATATTATAACTTGGCTATTCTCAAATATATGCGTGTACTAATGGCTGATATGAAGAGTACAAAACAACAAACTTATAACGTATATATATTCGTCTCCATTTATTTGCAATTATTTTGAGCGATCATTAACAATATTCAAATCTATAGTTGAAAGGGTATTCAGATCACTTATTGAACTAGGGAGAGACAATGAATCTATGTTGTTCATTGGTACCACTGTCTCAAGAGTCTTTGGAATAGTAGGACTCTCTGGTCGACATAATTCCTTATTTCCGCCTGATTGATCTACATCCTTATTTCTTCCACCACCTGCTTCTGGAATGAGCGAGTTGCAGGAACCACCATTCAGGACTTGTTTGCTTAGACCCTTCCTCCCAGTCGAGCTTTCGGAACTATGGTTCTTTAGCAGCGGTGCTGATGGCGGGGTTTCTTCTGGATGATCATCTGTGAGGATGATATAAAACAAATATGTGAAAAGTGAAAAAGACATCATTTAGAGTGGCGTAATTGGTTACGGCCAAACAAAAATATACCTGTGTTTCTGGTATGAAAAATAAAAGGCTGTCCGGCCACTGTGTCCCCCAAAATGGTGGCTTCATTTGGAGTTGGGGCTTTGTAGAATAATTGCGGTAAATATGGGCAGACTGAACCTAAATTCGAACTTAATCTGTATTTTATTCCACACCCATTGATGCGAGGCACACGTATTCAGTTGAATCCCAGCCATTGAACAAATATTAGTGTATACATACCTCTAGTGGTATACAAGCCGGAACTATTTTTATTGACGTTGTCGCCAAGAAAGATGATGTACATTACGTCAACGATCTGCTTCGGGTGATGCCCCGATCATTACTGGTTATTCATCAGACTTAATAAATCACAATAGAGGTAGCTATACTATATATAGATTATAGTATCAATGAATTTGAGTCATGGATTGAACTTATCTGATACAACGGTGTAGAATAAATACAGAACACAACTTGCATCATAATCTCAAATCTTTTATTGAATTCGTTGCGGACGGCCGTTTTTAGCTCAACTTTACTTTGTAAAGTTTGAGCTATTGCCATGGCTTGGTATCCGTCGTGCGTGTGTGTGTGTGTGCATGACTCGTCAACAATTTCCTTTAGCACGGGCTACAGTTCGTACCTTTGGTCCGATTATTATGAAATTTGTCATGGATGTTGACATTGACATGTAGATGGGAACGAGTCATTTTGGGGTCATTCGGAAGAATAACATGGCCGCCAGTGGCCATCTTGGATTTCAAAATTCAATCCATTAGCACGGGCTACAGGCCGTACTGTTCGTCTTATTGTCATGAAATTTGTCATGGATGTTAATATTGACATGTAGATGGGAACGAGTCATTTTGGGGTCGTTCGGCCGAAAAACATGGCTGCCAGCAGCCATCTTGGATTTTACTCTTTGCATGACTAAATCCTTTGGCGCGGGCTACAGGTCGTACCTTGGTCTAATCTTTATGAAATTTGTCATGAATGTTGACATTGACATGTAGATGGGAATGAGTCATTTTGGGGTCATTCGGCCATAAAAAAATGGCCGCTGGCAGCCATCTTGGATTTAAAAATTCAATCCATTGGCGCGGGCTACAGGTCGTACTGTTCGTCTGATCATCATGAAATTTGTCATGGATGTTAATAATGACATGTAGATGGGAACGAGTCATTTTGGGGTCGTTCGGCCAAAAAACATGGCTGCCAGCAGCCATCTTGGATTTTACTCTTTGCATGACTAAATCCTTTGGCGCCGGCTACAGGTCGTTGCGTTGGTCGGAAGTTTATGAAATTGTCATGGATGTTAACACTGACATGTAGATGGGAACGAGTGATTTTGGAGTCGTTCGGCCAAAAAACATGGCCGCCAGCAGCCATCTTGGATTTTACTCTTTGCATGACTAAATCCTTTTGCGCGGGCTACAGGTTGTACCTTGGTCTAATCTTTATGAAATTTGTCATGAATGTTGACATTGACATGTAGATGGGAATGAGTCATTTTGGGGTCATTCGGCCAAAAAACATGGCCGCTGGCAGCCATCTTGGATTTCAAGATTCAATCCATTGGCGCGGGCTACAGGTCGTACTGTTCGTCTGATCATCATGAAATTTGTCATGGATGTTAATAATGACATGTAGATGGGAACGAGTGATTTTGGGGTCGTTCGGCCATAAAACATGGCCGCCAGCAGCTATCTTGGATTTTACTCTTTGCATGACTAAATTCTTTGGTGCGGGCTACAGGTCGTAGCTTTGGTCAGATGGTCATGAAATTTGTCATGGATGATAACAATGACATGTAGATGGGAACGAGTCGTTTTGGGGTCATTCTGTCCAAAAACATGGCCGCCAGCAGCCATCTTGGATTTTACTCTTTGCATGACTAAATCCTTTCGCGCAGGTCATTTTGGATTTCAAAATTCAATCCATTGGCGTGGTCTACAGGTCGTACTGTTCGTCTGATCATCATGAAGTTTGTAGGTCGTAGCTTTGGTCAGATCTTCATAAAATTTGTCATGGATGTTAACAATGACACGTAGATGGGAACGAGTCCTTTTGGGGGTCAATTGGCCAAAAAACATGGCCGCCAGCAGCCATCTTGTATTTTACTCTTTGCATCACTAAATCCTTTGGCGCAGGTTAGACATTTCAATTAGCACCTTTCCTATTCCTCCATTTACTGTCAACCATTAAATTATTCCCCTACCTAAGTTGAGCTACAGTGTCATTGACACTTTCATTGAATTTATTTATGAACATCCCTACAAATGAAAAATGGGAATCCAGGGAGAAATCTCAGGGTTTTTTTTCTGCCTGTTGTCTGCTCATATTATCAGAACATCCCTAGAAATGAACAGACCATTCCAATGTATAGCATGAGGATCATCAAATAATTTTATGATCTTAAATTTAGTGTATACATGTACATAATAGTCACATTATAGTGTTTTGATCCAACCCCAACTAAATCAAATGTTAGGGCTCGTGTAGTTTGCTCACCAGTGGTTAATACTACTGTGGTTCAACGATTGCAGTTCTGGATCTAACGGATTTTGACTCCGGCTCTTTTTTGATCAGGCCCCGACTCTATTTTGTTTTTTAAAAAGTTTGCGTAGCTTTTTAGAGGAAAAAAGAACTTTATTGACAGAAAGGTGGGTATAATAGATGCGAGATGAGTTCTTTGTTTCTCACAGACCATAATAATCGCCGTATTTTGGTTACTGGGCCAGAAACTCCATAGTTAAGAATCTAAGTCAAGATCTAACCAGCTATTTATGTTCCGACTCTAACTTGATCAATACGTTTTTATTCGCCCTGTTTTTCGCTCTCACTTTGTTTGGTTACGATTACATGAACCGGAATGTGTAGAAATATTTAAAGGAGTGACCATTTAGAAACATATATTGTCAAATTTGATGTATTTATTTTTGCGAACAGTCAAAAGTCCAAAAAGGAGAAAATCTAAGATCTATTTTCAACATACATGTCTGTTGATCCCCTATCGGAATTGGGGACCAGCTATCTAGAGGGCTCTAAATGGGTATAACCGGGGCATGTTATGGGACATTTACTGGTATTATTAATAAAGTTGCCGAAGTAATGGAGTCGGGAATGTGATCCGGGATGGGGTGACAGAAAATTATTTCTGTTGTAAATTTCCACCAACCCTTTATACATATGTATAAGCATCTCCGACTTATATGTAGGCATTTCTGAGATTTTGGGATCGTCGGGAGTCGGGGATTGGTGTCGATGTAGAGATTATGGTCGTGGTCGGGTCACAAAATTGAATTGAAGCTGGTCTAATCTGCGATTGCCAAGCCTGATCTGAGGGACATCTGGATGTGCCATTCCGTTCGTAATATAACCGTTCGATGAAAATATCAGTATAAAGTATAAACCGTTCCACGGTTTAAGTGCTAAAGGTAAAAGTTCTGGAGGTGCATTCCACATATGGAACTTTTGAATATTCATGATAATAGCGGAGAAGAATTGTAGACATATAGGATATTGGTCCTGCAGACTGCTTTCATAAAGCTGGTACCCAAATGTAATTTTTTATAAAAGCTGGCTACCCAACTGAAAATTGAAAAAAGCTGGATACCCAACTGAACGAATGTGGGTGACAGCGACAATTTCAGCATTAAAAAATGACATAAATGTGTTATTATGCATCAAAACGGTTTTACCATCCAATAGTTTTGGCGAAAATGTTGATTTTTTGTATAGTCAAGTTGAACTATAATATTTGAATTTCACTATAATATTGAATCTAGAATTTGTCAGACCTGTCAACCAGTTATCATTTATCAAAGGCAGAATTATAGTCCATAATAATGTCTCAGTCAAAAGAAACCTTGATTACTCTGAACTATGACCTGGAATGGTTACTCACGGAATGTTATCTGGGGCTCCTGTTCAGCAGTGTCATGTCCTGGAAACTCAGTGTCAATAATTGATTCTTCTGATGATTTAAACCTTGCTGATCCAGCATCTGGAAAAATGAGCGACAGTGATAAACTCTGCTTCTTTACCATACTTCTTTAATGATATTTGTTGGTTAATTTTTTATTCCTGTTTATGCTAAGTTAATTTTTAGTCAATATTGCATAATTTTCACAGCAATTGAGAATTTATAGGTGTTTATATACCAGTAACAACTCAACAACTTGATGATGGTCTATTGGCTGTACATGTTGCAGTTTCAAAAAGCTAAATCCGACCAAACATTATCTGATTTTAGTAAATAAGGATTGTGAGTTCTCACATATATCTCAAGTTCGAAAACCAACCCTGCCCAGATCGTTTTCATGGAGTTATGCTTCCGTTTACTAGTTTCAATTTTCATAATCATCAGAATATTTCTAAATATATTACGAACCTGGATCTATCTGAATTCCAACATAGTCTGTTTGCACAACTATGTTGTCTTTCGCATTAGGACCTCCAGTATCATCACTTGCTGCAATGAACCTTTTACAGATGGCTCTTAGGCATATGCAGATATCTTGTACATTTATGACATGACATCTATTTGTGTAACATATGATGGAAAGTCCCATGACTGTCAAAATTGAGCCAGTAATGACAGATATACGAACACCATATAACAACACCCAGGCACGGCAGGCCGTCTCTGAAATAAAAAGAACTGATTGGGTATCATGTAAAAGTTTTAATGTTAATTAAGGGATTTTTGCAGTGAGTATCATAAAACATTATCCCTAGAAATTATAGGTTAGTCGGGGCTAGTTATCACCATTGTGGATGATCCAGATCCGTTTTGACTCGGAATGACTTATTGAAATCATCGTTTCATTGGTAATTAAGGGCTCCTTTATTGTCCACTTACTTTTTGCATGCAAATTATTAAGAAAGTAATTTTTCAGGGTTTCTTCTTTGTTGGTACGGCTTGCAGTCATTATACTGATAATTATAGGCCGGGCTCAAATAGATCCACCCAATTTGTCCAGGAAGTTTGGCGAATCTGACTTTTTCACCACGGTAAGGATCTTCAACATGCACATATTGTTGCAATCAGGACAGTCATTAGCGTTGGCTCCCGATCTGATGGTGTGTCTAGCATAGTGTCATCACTGGCCATGTCATTACGAGATGAGAGGGGGGAGTGAAATTCGGCCAGTACAAATTTTTCAAATTTATCTGAGATTCTTTTTCCTTCTGGACCCGTTCTCAGAGCATTGATGGTTGATTCGTGATGTCCATGGTATTGGAATTCAGATGGCGACATAAGGTCCAACCATTACCATGTCGGATTTGAACCCTTGACAGAGGTTGGCCCATTAACCAAATGAGCTATCTGCTCCTCTTCGAGTTCAAACAGAAATATTCCATGTAGATATATTTTGATATCCTCACAAGTTATGTTTTTGTTTAAGTCAGCCATGTCAGTTTAAATTGTAATTTAAGTCGAATATTTGTCGCTGAAACAGGCATTATCATTGGCTTGGAGCTGAAGAATACAGAAATTTTTAATCGAGCACAGTGTCATTGACAACGCACGTAAAATATGTCATGGCGCTGCCAGGAGTAGCATAATCGAGTCGACCGGAATGTTGTTTTCTATAGACGTGGTTAACAGGAAGCTGTTCCGGTGCTGTTAGGAGTAACCATATGGAACGTATACATGTACATAGATTGGATCACCGAAAAAAGGATATTTCCCTTCAAAGCATGTGTTAAGTGTCAATAGAAAGTACTTTTCATGCAGTTTCTTTAAAATTTGTTGATGGATTGAATTACAATGGAGATACCATACCCTGTTTCATTGGATATTCAGAGATTCGAAACATGAAAACAGTTTGTGAACTCGCCGGCTTCGGCAACTTTCATGCTTGAATCCCCGAATATCCATCTCAACAGAGTACGTGTATCTCCTATTTAGATAAATTGGGAAAAAATAAATATACAGTCTTCCAAGGTTGAATTGAGCTACTGTTTGTGGGATTTGCACTTGCAGCTTCGTGATTGTAATATGTTGTTTATTGTTTCTCTGTCTGAAAATGAGAGTTGCTTGATATAACAGGGATGATATCAAGCACCCCCACCTTTACTTGGGCTTATATCACTTCTTAAATCAATGGGTTTTAACTGATTTTGTTGATCTTTGGAATATGAGACTTGCTCAACAATGTCTTGGTAGAATTTGAAAACCCGCCAGGTCGGCATATTTTGGGCATAAAATTAGTTGATTTTTGTTAATTTTGATCACGATAACACAATAACTTCCTCAACAGTGTTGTGTATGATAGCCAGTTACAATTAATCAGTTTTCATTCCCGACAAGCCCATGTTTGACATAGCTACCGCAACTTGACCCTGAATCTCTAACGAGATTTTTGTTCTTTCTCAAATAATTGCCATTCACTTTGGTCTATCATTTTCGCTCACTCTTAAACTTTTTATCTCTCTTTCTGCTTTCAGTTCATGCAACATGCTTCCTTCCTCACCAAGCTTACACTATATCAATAAAATATATAAAATGTTGAGCCCTAAGAAACTTTTTTATGTTTACTGATTCTCCTACCATAATACTTATCTAATTAAAGGAAATTATAAATTGCAGTGGGCAGTCATTATGTATAAAAGTGGAATATATACCTTCAATTTATCATTTCATGGTACCTAATTTTTTTATGAAACTAACAAATAAAAAATCAGAATATTTTTTATTTAATTTTCCATCCTGCCCAGTTGTCCTGCCCTATTTAAAAAATAATTATTGGTACATCAACAAATAAAACAGTGGCCTTTAATATAAATATTCTTTTCTTGTAATCAAAAATATATTCATAACATACGTGAATGGAAATGTTATAAGTCTGTCGGCCAGATGATGGTTGCCTGTTTATTTAATACCAGTGTGTTACGGTGTGTATTCCAGAAATATAACTATAAAAACTAGGTGTGCTTTTGTCCATATATTTAGCCATTTTGCGTGTGACCGGCCAGTGGTTGGTCAGAATCACCGCTATATATACCTTACATTAAATATAAAAAACGCTCCCGTGCCAATCACACGGTAATGTCGTGCAGGTCTATGAGGCAATAACTGTGTTGTCGAACTGATATGGACGACTGATCGTCCAAAAATGCTACATCAGAATACACTGCGCATATAAATTATGGCTTGTCGATACAAAATATGGAGCGCATAATCTCACATATAACCATATGTAAAATACACAGGCTGCTGGCATCTGGCTAGGTATGACTAATTGTCTATGTTTTGATTATAAGTCATATATTCATTCACTATTCAAGTCCAACATTTGGATAAATTGTATAACTAATGTGTTCATCCATGGGGTATATCTATAATATCTCATGAATTTAAGAAATCTATACTTATGCGGATCTCGTACTCAGATGAGCGAAAATGTTGCGAGTGCCTCAGTTGGTAAGGTTAATAGCACATTGGGGCTATCATAAGCCGTACAGTGCTGGAAAAGCTGGTTCGTTTCCTGATAGGATTTGTAACAAATGCCAAAAAATAATGAAAACTATTGTTTTTTCAATGTGCCATGTATGCGAGCACTGACTAACCAAAGATAACTGCATGGCCATATAGAACTAATTTCCAATAAGCTGTCAAATGGTGTATGATATTAAATATGTCCAGTCTCTGCCATTCAAACCAGGCTCATCCATTTACAAAGTATTGAATACTCACCCAAAGGATGGTGTTGACTAACACTCTGCAATGTTCTTTGTGTTACATGTAATTCTGATGAAACTTGTTCTTGCATTTTGTCATGATTTAGATCTGAAATGTCATTGATACATAAATTGAAAAGATTTTGAATTGCCAGTGAGACACTGATAAATAAGGGATATTATTCACCATTATGTTTTTGAATTACCGTACTTGTACCTGCATAGAATTCTGCTAAATATTTAGAAAGATCTTATTGGCCTATGTCTCTGAAACAAAGCACCTGAATGTTGTTTATGCATTCATGATTTGTAGCAATTGACTGTGTCACCCTAATCATACATTTTAAATGGCACATAGTGGTTGAGCCCCCAATTAACTATATTATATACATAGTTATTTATACCTTATTGTATTCTGGAGTATTATTGGATAGAGCAAGCTCTGACCTTGATTTAACACAAATATTTTAGAAAGAAAAAATGTCAAGATCACAAGCAACAGCATCAGCGTTTTATGCTATAAATGTGTATCCCGGAGGATTGTACAAGTGCACTATATGTGTCACCCCTGGTTAAAGGGGGACTGTACACCAAATCCAGCTATTGATGGGATCATCTCCTATTATATACTAGCTCATCAGAATATATGCAACAAATGAATGAATTTGAGCCAGGGATGAGTGCAAAATACACTCATGTGCTCTATGAACGATGTAAACAACTTGGTAATTATGAAGAAATGAGTTTATTGTATAATAGGAGATTATTCACCGCTATATGTACCTTACATTAAATATTTTTTAAAAAAAACACTCCAATGCCAAACACACGGTAACGTCGTGCAGCTCAAAATGGCAATAACTGTTGTCGAACTGATATGGACGACTGATCTTCCAAAAACGCTACATCAGAATACACCGCATATACATGTACATGTATATGGCTCGTCGATACAAAATATGGAGCGTGTTTTGCTTGTGTATACTTTCGCATATAACCATGTGTAATATACACAGGCTACCGTCATCTGGCTAGGTATGACTGATTGTCTATGTTTTGATTATAAGTCATCTATTCATTCACTATTCAAGTCCAACATTTGGATAATATTGTATAACTAATGTGTTTATCCATGGGGTATATTTATAATATCTCATGAATTCAAGAAATCTATACTTATGCGGATCTCGTACTCAGATGAGTGAAAATGTTGCGAGTGCCTCAGTTGGTAAGGTTAATAGCACATTGGGGCTATCATAAGCCGTACAGTGCTGGGAAATCTGGTTTGAATCTTGATAGGCTTTGTAAAATATGCAATGGGAGGGTAACATGACTTGTGTATTTGGGCAAGTTTGTCTTGCTTACCAGGGGTATGTGGTGGTTTCTATGTGAAGTGGAGTACTTTCACAATAAAATTAGTCCTCTGCTGTGTCTATTCCAACGTTAGTACTGACCTCGTGATATGGCCCAGCTAGCAGCAACAATAAACAGGTAACCAACGGTTGAGTAAAAAAATTATGAAACTGTTTTTATGTTTACCCATACCATGTATGGTAAACATAGTGTCGTTGTCCGGATTGACCACTCGTCGTTCGTCCGTCCGTCTGTCCGTCCGTCCGTCTGTCCGTCCGTCTGTCCGTCCGTAGACACTTTACGTGTAATGCGATAACTCAAACATTTTCTACCTTATCAAAACCAAATTTTGTATATGGGGTTTTCAGCCCAAAATACAGATCGAGTTTGAATATGGGTTTGATCTGAGTTTTTTTTACAGAGTTATGGAACTTTTTCGACTTAGAATTCACGCATTCTGCCATAACTCAAACATTTTTTATCTGATCGGAACCAAATTTGGTATGTGAGTTTCTCGGCCCAAAATACAGACCGAGTTCGAATATGGGTTTGATCCGAGTTTTTTTTACAGAGTTATGGCCCTTTTTGACTTAGAATTCATGAATTCTGCCATAACTCAAACATTTTTTATCTGATTGTAACCAAATATGGTATATGAGGTTCTCAGACCAACATACTGATTGAGTTCGAATATGGGTTTGATCGGATGTTTTTTAATGGAGTTATGGTCCTTTGACATATAGTTCACACATACTTCGATAAAGCAACCATTTTTCATCTGATAGGAGCCAAATTTGGTATATGAGTTTCTCAACTCAAAATACAGAACGAGTTTGAATATGGGTTAGATCCAATTTGTTATACCAGAGATATGGTCCTTTTTCAACTAAGAATTATCCAATTATAACCCAAGTAACTTACAATTAATGAATACCTCAGCCTCACAGCTTTTCTGTGAGAGAGATAAAAAGACATGGTTTATTGAGAGTTATTTATAGCCCTCATATGTTCCCTCTGTATAAGAGACACAAATTAGTGAATTATTGGATAAATTGATTTAGCTATCTTATTAACCACAACTTAATGTGAATTTATTTAACTAGACCAATGGAGCTCTCTAAGTCCTTGGATGATGGGACTACATTGGATCAAACAGGGCAGAGATAGGTGATTTAACCCCTTTTACCCATTCCATGTCTTTTAACCTTTTCCATTAAATAAATAATTATATTATTTTGATATCTCACATGGCAATTTGCAACAACATGAATAGAACTGCTTATACTATGATAGTGGTGACAGGCTCTAGAGTTTAGACGTTATATTAACCCTTCTATATTGACTCATACATTCCAATAATTTGTGTTATTACTGGTTATTATGTACATTTGCCATATACTACTTCATATCATAACAGTATACTCTATAATTCAACATTAAAAGATTATGATTCTGATTATAACAATTTACTATCGCCAAGGGATGGGTTAAACATCTGCCGATCGTGATCGGCCTCTCGTTTTAATTGTGCGAGCGCCGTCTAACCAAAGATACCTGGCAATATATAACTAATTTCCAATAAGCTGTCAAATGGTGTATGATATTAAATATGTCCAGTCTCTGCCATTCAAACCAGGCTCATCCATTTACAAAGCATTGAATACTCACCCAAAGGATGGTGTTGACTAACACTCTGCAATGGTCCTTCTGCTACTTCTGATGAAACTTGTTCTTGCATTCTGTCATGATTTAGCTCTGAAATGTCATAGTTACATAAATTGAACATTGGGAACAGATTTTGAATTGAGACACTGTCAAAGACAAATAAGGGATATTTTTTCACGGGAGTATTATGTTTCTGTATTATTAGTACCTGAATAGAATTCTGCTAAATATTTAGATATATTTTATAGCACTTGAGTGTTGTTTATGTATTCATGATTTGTAGCAAATGAAAATGTTCATGTAGTTTGATTTTCAAACAATTTATTGGGGGAATTTATTGTTTTTGGCCCAATATTTGCACGTTTTCCTACTTTTGGTCAAATTATTTTACTGAAATGGCCATCAGTTGGAAATTTTCCATCCTTGGGGGTGGGGGGTGTCAGGTTTGAAATTTCCAACACTTGGAAAGCTTGTGTCCTGGTCCCTCCCCCGTGGCCAGTTAATTTAAGAAAACAATTGTCCTACATTTTGTCAACATTGTCATTGGAATTGTCATCAGTTGGAAATTTTCCAACCTAAGTGGGGGTGTCAGGATGTTTGAAATTTCCAACTCTAGGAAGGCTTGAGGCTAGTCTAGATGCTAGGATTTGCGATTTTCTTGTTCAGATTTCAATATTTTCACACACTGGGCCAAAAACAATATTTTACTACATTTGGGTCAAAATTGTGGACTGAAATGGTCATCAGTTGGATCAATTTCCAACCTTAGGGTGAGTATGAGGTTTGAAATTTCCAACACTAGGAAAGCTTGAGGCCATCTATATGCTAGGATTTTGCAATTTTCTTGTTTAGTTTTCAAAATTTTCTCACACCTGACCGAACAACCATGGTTGGCCCAGAGTGTTCTGGTCTCTTGTCCGTAGCTGTGTGCATATCTGAATGTTCTCATATCGGGTATACAGAACCATGGTTTATGAATATATAGGCTATTAGGCCTGAGCACTTTGGTGCAAGGGGGTGTGCAATTGAAATTATGCAAAAACGTGTGTTCTGTTGGATTCAAGAGGGGGGTGCAGTTGGAATTCCCCAAAGTGGACAGCCCCCCCCCCCCCCCCCCCCCCCCCCCCCCCAATGGAGATCATCTAGCCACGTCCGTGATGGGTGATCTGCACAAATCAAGGAAAAGTGATTACTGTGTATAAAACATGAAATTGTTGTGTGCTGTGTTGGTTGTTGCAAACCGGCCATAATTGAGATTGATATTCTATTAATTTTGCTAATATCAGCTAGCTGCCACCATTATTAAATTATTTTAAAATATATATGTTCTTGAATGTTTCATAGACCCTGACTGCTCAAATTGTTCAGATTAGCCACACACCGCAAAAATTAACAGCATCGCTGCCATATCAGACTTTAGTATCATAAATATTATATAGCTGTTCAGAACCCACCAGCATCATAGCAAATTAGCAGGATCATGCCCTTAAACATGGGTGTATGTGTGCATGGCTTCGTATATAACTGCGTCTTATCGAATCATTAAGGGGTGATAAACCATGCATGAAATTTTATAGCACACTTGATCGGATTAGTTAAGTATAAGTACAATTAATACTCACTTGCACAGTATGTAACCCTGCAGACACCGGGGGTATCTTCTTGGTCACAGAGGTCCTGTGTACAATAACTACACCGCAGCTCCTCTTGGCGAAAGTTACAGTACTGTCCCAAAGCGGTATGGCAAATATCAGCGAAACATTCTATAGTAAAGTGCGGTAACACCTTCTTTGTGTTACCATAATCGTCATCACACCTTAGACGGGTTAAACATCCCAGCTCTGCAACAGCGCCACAAATAAAGTAAAGTAAGCATAAAACGGGAAGCACGAAATTACGACTCTCCCTATTTTCGAACCGATTAGCCGTCATCGTTGCTGCTGTAATTATTCCAAATCTAGAAATCGTGAGCTTTTCCGAAGACGTTATACCGGTACTCTACAGGTACTCTACGCTATATATTTCGCAATTAGAAATTAAAATCAGGTGTTGTTTGACGACCATTCACAACATGTCCAACATCGTACATTCACCGACCAAACGAGATGGGGGAATAACCGGGTTGTTTATACAGCTAGTGATGAATCGACTTACGGTGGAAATTCCAATGACCAGATTAGACTTTCTATTTATTGCTCCAACACACTGGCATTCTGGGTGTCGGCTAATATATCGATTTTGATTAAAATACCATACGCCACAATCGTTGGATAGGCATCCACAATCGTTGGATAGGCATACCCATTTAAAACTATCAATTGTGAACGCACTTTCCTTGTTATATTACACGCATTACACTCCTGATCTTGTTAAAGGCCCACTTAATTTTCGAACCCCCAGATTACATTATATAAAATACTAGCAGGTTAGCCCGCCACTGGCGTGGTTCGTCTCATGGCTTTGTTCGAAAAAGCAATTGCAACAGCTTCCGAGACACGTATGCTGCATCTAGGTGCAAAATTTCGTCGAAATCCGCCAGTTTTACCCGATTTGACCTTGAATTGATCATTGTCAAGGTCAGATCGGGGTCACAATTTGACCCGTCCATGACACTTCCCGCACAAAAGTACCCATAGGTAGCAAGTTTGAGCTCAATCGGTTCGAGTCTATAAAGGACACACACATATATATCATTTTGGGTACCCGTTTCAAGGTGAAGATCACCTCGGGCGGAAAAACTGACCCGATGAAAATCTCACCCGTTCCTAGGAAGCCATAAGTACGTAAGAATCACACAAAACGCTCATGTCTGGATACAGTCACGCTCACGTCCGGACCCAGACGTAAGATGAACACTACACGCATACGCTCTTTTTCAACGACACTGCGGATACGAACGCTCTTTAACTATCTACGCGATTAAACCCACAGTGCCAAGGACGGTCATTTTTGTGACTGGGGGTGGAGAACGGGTGCTCTATATATAGGAAAGTCTCAAAATATATAGTAGACTAGCAGGTTAGCCCGCCACTGGCGGCGTTCGTCAGAAACATGACAATTTTTTATTTAATATTTTTGGTTTTTCAATATTTTACCCGATTTGACTTTGAATTGATTATTTTCAAGGTCAGGTCGGGGTCACAATTTAACCCGTCCAAGACACTTCCCGTAGGTAGCAAGTGTGAGCGCAATCGGTTCGAGTCTATAAAGGACACATGCACACATATATATAATTTGTGGGTACTCGTTTCAAGGTGAAAATCACCTAGGGCGGAAAAACTGACCAGATCCGCGTTCATAGGAAGCTCTAAGTACGTAAGAATCACACAACACGCATATATATAATTTGTGGGTACCCGTTTCAAGGTGAAAATCAACTAGGGCGGAAAAAACTGACCCGATCCACGTTCCTATGAAGCCCTGAGTACGTAAGAATCACACAACACGCGCATGTCTGTATAATGACGCACACGCCGAGACCCAGACGTAAGAATCACATTGCGAAAACTAATAAAAAATGTTGAGTTACGCCTCTTAGATCAATACGTCGATGACTATAAAGAGCGTTAACCAGTTAAATCTCCCAATATGGAAGATATAAGGAGCGTTGGTGTGTTAACCCCCACGGTGCCATTTTTTGTGACTGGGAAGGGAGAAGCGGTGCTCTGAGCTTGTCCAAAATGTGACGTGGACGATCCCCGTGGGTTTTTACACTTATATACGATATTTGAGCTCGATCCGCGGAGCCGTTTTCGATTCTATGAAGTACACACATATATATATATATATACCGACCCGATGAAAAATTGTTGAGCCCGACGTTGTCCAGGCTATTAAAAAACCAAATTTCATGTCGATAGCTCCACCCGTTTCCGAGATCTGGTGTGCGCATGCGCGAAGCTGGCGTCGCACGGGCTCGGCGACGCCAGCTTCGCGCATAAAATTCGTATCCGGGGCAAGATACATTCACATACCAAATTTCAAGTCGATAGCTCCACCCGTTTCCGAGATCTCGTCTGCGCACGGGCTCGCCAATACGACAACGACCACCTGGTCAAACTACACTCACGTACCAAGTTTCGTCCCGATCGGTCGAGGTGTTGGTATCTGATGCAAAAGACGAAATTGTGAGTGTTGGTTTGTAACCGGGATTTCTGAGAAGCATTATGCCTATATCCACACTAACTACCCCCCCCCATAAGCCCTGACCTAAGTGTCATACATACTATAACAATGATGTTGTAAGAGTACTATGGCATCCAATAAATCTCCCCGAATAGGAAACCACTCAAAAGTATTGTTCCCGTATATCTCTCTGAAGATGCTAATAACGTTGAATGGTAAACAGACGCTCTTTATAGCGATGCGTCAAAAACAAACGCTCATTAAATTATCACTTGATTAACCACCGCAGTGCCGTTTTTTGTGACTGAGATTGGAGCCCCGAGCTTCTCCAAAACGAAATTTGAGCTCAATCTGTCCACGCGTTTTCGATTCCATGAAGTACACATATACACACATATATATATACGGAGTTCTCAAAATATATAGTATAGACTAGCAGGTTCGCCCGCCACTGGCGTGGTTGGTCAGAAACATGACAATTTTAAATTAATTTTTGGTTTTTCAATATTTTACCCGATTTGACCTTGAATTGATCATTTTCAAGGTCAAGGTCAGGTCGGGGTCACAATATAACCCGTTCATGACACTTCCCGTAGGTAGCAAGTATGAGCGCAATCGGTTCGAGTCTATAAAGGACACATGCACACATATATATATAATTTGTGGGTACCCGTTTCGAGGTGAAAATCACCTAGGGCGGAAAAACTGACCCGATCCGCGTTCATAGGAAGCCCTAAGTACGTAAGAATCACACAACACGCATATATATAATTTATTTTGTGGGTACCCGTTTCAAGGTGAACATCACCTAGGGAGGAAAAACTGACCCGATCCGCGTTCCTAGGAAGCCCTGCATGAGTATGTAAGAATCACACAACACGCTCATGTCTGTATAATGACGCAATGTAGACAGTGCCGTTCGCGGTGATTTTGATGATTGGGAGTGGAGAAAGGGTGCTCAGAGCTTCTCCAAAACGCGACAACTACGGTGTCCGTGGGATTATCATTTTACCCTTAGATAGGAAGTTTGAACTCAATCGAGCATGCGGAGAGCACTCAAAATATTGTTCCCGTATATCTCTGCGTTGCGTTGAATTGCAAACAAACGCTCTTTTTATAGCGACGCGTCATATACAACGCTCATTAAATTATCACTTGATTAACCACCGCAGTGCCGTTCGCGGTGATTTTGATGATTGGGAGTGGAGAAATGGTGCTCAGAGCTTCTTTTACCCTTATATACGAAATTTGAGCTCGATCCGACCAGCCTTTTTCTATTCTATGAAGTACACATATACACACACACACATATATATACGGAAGTCTCAAAATATATAGTAGACTAGCCGATGAGCCCGACATTGTCCGGGCTATTCAAAAACCAAATTTCAAGTCGATAGCTCTACCCAGCCCGACGTTGTCCGGGCTATTCAAAAACCAAATTTCAAGTCGATAGCTCTACCCGTTTCCGAGATCTGGTCTGCGCATGCGCGAAGCTGGCGTCGCACGGGCTCGGCGACCCGATAAAATTCGTATCCGGGGCAAGATACATTCACATAGCAAATTTCAAGTCGATAGCTCCACCCGTTTCCGAGATCTGGTCTGCGCATGAGCGAAGCTGGCGTCGCACGGGCTCGGCGACCCGATACAATTCGTATCCGGGGCAAGATACATTCACATAGCAAATTTCAAGTCGATAGCTCCACCCGTTTCCGAGATCTCGTCTGCATGCGCGAAGCGGGCGTCGCACGGGCTCGCCAATACGACAACGTCCACCGCCTGGTCAAACTACACACACGTACCAAGTTTCGTCCCGATCGGTTGAAAATCGTAGATTTGTATCAATGACAAACAGACAGACAGACAGAGGTCTTCAAAAATATATATGAGACTAGCCGATGAGCCCGACGTTGTCCGGGCTATTCAAAAACCAAATTTCAAGTCGATAGCTCTACCCAGCCCGACGTTGTCCGGGCTATTCAAAAACCAAATTTCAAGTCGATAGCTCTATCCGTTTCCGAGATCTGGTCTGCGCATGCGCGAAGTTGGCGTCGCACGGGCTCGACGACCCGATAAAATTCGTATCCGGAGCAAGATACATTCACATACCAAATTTCAAGTCGATAGCTCCACCCGTTTCCGAGATCTGGTCTGCGCATGCGCGAAGCTGGCGTCGCACGGGCTCGGCGACCCGATAAAATTCGTATCCGGGGCAAGATACATTCACATAGCAAATTTCAAGTCGATAGCTCCACCCGTTTCCGAGATCTGGTCTGCGCATGCGCGAAGCTGGCGTCGCACGGGCTCGGCGACCCGATAAAATTCGTATCCGGGGCAAGATACATTCACATAGCAAATTTCAAGTCGATAGCTTCACCCGTTTCCGATATCTCGTCTGCGCGAAGCGGGCGCCGCATGGGCTCGCCAATACGACAACGTCCACCGCCTGGTCAAACTACACACACGTACCAAGTTTCGTCCCGATCGGTCGAGAATCGTAGATTTGTATCATTGATAGACAGACAGACAGAGGTCTTCAAAATATATATGAGACTAGCAGGTTAGCCCGCCACCGGCGGCGTTTTTCAGAAACATGACATTTTAATATTATTTTAATGTTTTTTAAATGTAATATATTTTGTTTCTGAATTTTTTCAGAAACATAACAGAAACATGACATTTTTTTAATTATTTTGTTTTTATTTATATTTTTTTTAAATTTTAACATGACATTTTAATATTATTTTAATGTTTTTTAAATGTAATATATTTGTTTTCTTAATTTTTTTCCGACACATAACAGAAAGATGACATTTTTTAAATTATTTTGTTTTTATTTATATATTTTTTAAATTTTAATATTAATTTAATGTTTTTTTAATTTAATTTATGTATTTTTTCTATTTTTTAATATTTAATTCTTTTTTACAATTTAATTGTTTTTTTTATTGTTAATTTTTTTTTTTTTCTGGCGGAAAAATCCGATGAATCCCCCTTCCTAGGAACGACTTTCAATGAGTTAATTCATGGTACCGTCCTAAACATTTCGAGCGATAACGTTTTGTTGAATCCCGTCGTGAAATCTCTCTGCATAATATTTCGAGCTATTTCGAGCGGGTCAATGAAATCCCCCTTCCTAGGAACGACTTTCAATGAGTTAATTCATGGTACCCGTCCTAAACATTTCGAGCGATAACGTTTTGTTGAATCCCGTAACGTTTTGTTGAATTGTAAACATGTCCCCCGTTCCTAGGAACGACAGGCAATCTCTCTGCATAATATTTCGAGCGATAACGTTCACGCTTGATGTCGAATCCGGTATTGCATTGAAAACAAACACTTCTCTCTCTGCATAATATTTCGAGCGATAACATTTCATTGAATTGCCCGTCATACAGATAAGTATATAGCGAAAATGACGCTCTTTATATAGACACTGCGGAAAACTAACGCTCTTTATATATCAACGCTATTAACGCCGATTGCGATACCAAATTGTGAGTGTTGCTTTGTAACCGGGGTTTCTGAGAAGCATTATGCCTATAACTACGCCCCTAAGCCCTGACCTAAGTGTCATACATACTATAACAATGATGTTGTAAGAGTATGGCATCCAATAAATCTCCCCGTATAGGAAATGCACTAAATTTTCCCGTATAACTCTGCAGATGCTAATAACGTTGAATGGGAAACAGACGCTCTTTATTGTTAAAGTGACACGAGGCAATCTCGGTGTGTGAATATTAAAGGGAGACAAAGCGCACACAATGCATGTTAACGGGAGGTGATGCAATCTCGGTGTGTGAATATTAAAGGGACACAATGCACTCTAAAGGGACGCACGGCACTCGCAGTGGGTGTAAGTTAAAAGGACACAGAACAAAATTCGAACTAAAATTTCAAAAATAAAGAAAAAAATATCAAACTTTCAAAACTTAATTTTTTTGCAAAAATTTAAAGAAAAAGTTTTAAAACTTCAAAAACTTGAAATTTTCAAAAATTTCCAAAAAATTACCAAAAAAAAAAATAATTTTCCAAAAACTTTCCAATTTTTTCAAAAATAAAAACAAAAAACTAAAAAATCCGGAATAATAAAACAAAATGTCATCTTAAATTTTTTGAAGCGTTTTAAAAACAATTATTTTTAAAAATAATATTTTTTTTTCACGAATTAAGATCAAATTTTCTAATTTTGAAACTTCAAAGTTTCGGGCTCTTATCTCGTCCATATCGTCTCCCATCCAAATATGAATATATAACAAAGACGAGAATAACATTTTGATGAAGTTTATTGAAATTTAATCATTGTCTGAATCTTCAATCGTTAGATTTATTTAAGCCGAGTTTGCTCAGCTTGACCATTTTCTTCATGATAGCGTTATGTATGGGGGATGTTTTCAATCGATGCTGGTATTCTATCAATCGTCTGTAACTTTTGAGAAAGAGATCAAACTCTGTGTCGATGCATTCTCGTTGCGCTTTTTCCTCAGCCTCTTCTTCCGATATGCCCTCTTCTTCCATCTGTCGATCAACCTTATCATACCACGCTGCCATCGCTTCTGCCCTCTTCTTCCATCTGTCGATCAACCTTATCATACCACGCTGCCATCGCTTCTGCATCATCGTTGACGCGTTTCAACATACTTTTGAATGTGTCCATCTCGCCGGCGCATCGCGCAGCTTTCTTACGGCCGATTACCGCTCTACTACCGGCGACAGTATCATCCTCCGAATCTGACGAATCTGATATCGTTTCCCGTTCATCTTCGTCCGAATCTATATCCGTTTCTCGGTCATACGCAGTATCGTCGTATCGCCCGAATATATCGTTCTTTGTTCTTGACATAACTCCGTGTTTACTATTCTTATGTCTTTGTAGATTGTAGTTCGTCGATAAGATCTTTCCGCATAAATGGCACCGGTGCATTATCTCGAATTACAGGGAAGAACTATCGTCCTTGTATGAACGAAAAGAGAGAATATGGTGTGGTATTATGAACTCGCCGCGTTCGTACCTCTATTTTTCTTTTAGAGTTATTGTTCTTATGTAAACAAAATTGGCGCGCGCGGCCCCCTCCCCTCCCCTTTTTCGGCGGGTTTTTTTTTGTAAGGGGGATCGTGCTTTGAAAAAGAGCAAATGAGCAATAAAGAGGGGAAAAGAGCAATAGGGGAGAGGGAAAAGAGCAACGGAGAAAGAGGGGAAGGGAAAAGAGCAACTTAGCAAGAGGGGAGAGGCAAATGAGAATAGGACAGGGGATAAAAGAGCGAATGAGCAATAGAGAAGAGGAGAAAAGAGCAACTGAGAAAGATGGTGAGGGAAAAGAGCAACCGAGTAAGGGGGAGAGGGAAAAGAGCAACTGAGCAAGAGAGGGGATGTAAAAGAGCAACTGAGAAGTAGGGGCAGGGGGGAAAGAGCAAATGAGCAATAAAGATGGAAAAAGAGCAATAGGGGAGAGGGAAAAGAGCAACTGAGAAAGAGGGGAAGGGAAAAGAGCAACTTAGCAAGAGGGGGAGGCAGAAGAGCAAATGAGCAAGGAGGGAGAGGGAAAAGAGCAATTGAGCAAGGAGGGAGAGGCAAAAAGAGCAACTGAGAAGTAGGGGCAGGGGGAAAAGAGCAACTGAGCAATAAAAAGGGGAAGAGTGCAATAGGGGAGTGGGGAAAGAGCCAACGAGAAAGAGGGGAAGGGAAAATAGCAACTGAGCGAGAGAGGAGAGGGAAAATAGCAACTGAGCAAAAGGGGAGAGGGGAAGAGATCAACTGAGGAGGGGAAACGAGCAACTGAGCAAGAGGGATATGAAAAAAGCAACTGCGCAAGGAACTGAGGAGGGAAAAGGGCAATGAGCAATAGATGAGAAGGGAAAGAGCAACTGAGCAAGGAGGGAGAGGCAAAAAGAGCAACTGAGCAAAAGAGGAGAGGGGAAGAGAGCAACTGAGCAAGAGAGGAGGGGAAACGAGCAACTGAGCAAGAGGGAGAGGAAAAAAGAGCAACTGCGCAAAAGGGGAGATGGGAAAAGAGCAATGAACAATAGATGAGAAGGGGAAAGAGCAAATGTGCTTTCGAGGAAAGGAGAAAAGAGTCTTTAAAAAAATCTTCTTTTTTTTTTTTTGACGCACGATCCCCCTTACAAAAAAAAAAACCCCGCCGAAAAACGGGAGGGGAGGGGGCCGCGCGCGTTAATTTTTTTTTACCTAAGAACAATAACTCTAAAAGAAAAATAGAGGTACGAACGCAGCGAGTTTATAATACCACACCATATTCTCTCTTTTCGCTCATACAAGGACGATAGTTTTTCCCTGTAATTCGAGATAATGCACCGGTGTCATTTATGCGGAAAGATCTTATCGACGAACTACAATCTACAAAGACATAAGAATAGTAAACACTGAGTTATGTCAAGAACGAAGAACGATATATTCGGGCGATACGACGATACTGCGTATGACTGTGAAACGGATATAGATTCGGACTAAGATGGACGGGAAACGCATCAGATTCGGAGGATGATACTGTCGCCGGTAGTAGAGCGGTAATCGGCCGTAAGAAAGCTGCGCGATGCGCCGGCGAGACGGACACATTCAAAAGTATGTTGAAACGCGTCAACGATGATGCAGAAGCGATGGCAGTGTGGTATGATAAGGTTGATCGACAGATGGAAGAAGAGGGCATGTCGGAAGAAGAGACTGAGGAAAAAGCTCAACGAGAATGCATCGACACAGTGTTTGATCTCTTTCTCAAAAGTTACAGACGATTGATAGAATACCAGCATCGATTGAAAACATCCCCCATACATAACACTATCATGAAGAAAATGGTCAAGCTGACCAAACTCGGCTATAATAATGAATGGGCTGCGGGTGAAGCGATGAGGAAATTCAAGAAACTCTTAGAAATAAATCTAACGAAAAAACTATTATTTTTAAATCTTCAAATTTTTCATGAATTGAGATAAAATTTACTTCATCAAAATGTTATTCTCGTCTTTGTTATATATTCATATTTGGATGGGAGACGATATGGATGAGATAAGAGCCCGAAACTTTGAAGTTTCAAAATCAGTAAATTTTATCTTAATTCGTGAAAAAATTGAAGATTTAAAAATAATTGTTTTTAAAACGCGTTCAAAAATTTTAAGATGACATTTTTTTTTATTATTCCTGATTTTTTTGTTTTTTGTTTTTATTTTTGAAAAATTTTGAAGTTTTTGGAAAATTATATATTTTTTTGGTAATTTTTTATTTTTTGGAAATTTTTGAAAATTTCAAGTTTTTGAAGTTTTAAACTTCTCAAAAAATTAAGTTTTGAAAGTTTGATATTTTTTTCTTTATTTTTGAAATTTTAATTCGAATTTTGTTCTGTGTCCTTTTAACTTACACCCACTGCGAGTGCCGTGTGTCCCTTTAGAGTGCACTCTGTCCCTTTAATATTCACACACCGATATTGCATCACATCCCGTTAACATGCATTGTGTGCGCTTTGTCTCCCTTTAATATCCACACACCGAGATTGCCTCGTATCACTTTAACATGCACGCGCCGAGATTGTATCACATCACCTTAATATTCACACTGAGTACCTCGTGTCCCTTTAATATTCACACAATGAGAGTGCTGTCGTCTTTAACATCGCGAGCGCATTGTCTCACTTTAATATTCAGGGCTGAAGCTATCCCATCGTTCATCGAGGTCATCACGTGATACACATAATCTGACAGTAGATAACGTAATACACATATTACGAACGTACACTATACACCTATTACGAACGTATACCGAGATTGCATCACCTCCCTTTAATATTGTGCCATTCTAACCCCCTCCCAATAACATTAATAAGTGGTGCCAACTTGGAACCGTATATGGAACTTTGTTGGAATCACTTTGGAACATTCTTGGACTGTCTTTGAGTACTTGCAGGATCGGTGCCAAACGGTGCCAAATAGCATTTACCAAAGTGTGGCCATACCCCCCTGGTTAGGAAATTTCTTGGTCTTTGAGCGCTTCCAGGTCGGTGCCATTCTAACCCCCTACCAAGAACATTAATAAGTGGTGCCAACTTGGAACCGTTTGGAACTGTCTTGGCACCGTTTGGAACATTCTTGGACGGTCTTTGAGTACTTGCAGGATCGGTGCCAAACGGTGCCAAATAGTATACCAATATGACGCCAAACCCCCGCGTATTCATCAGGTGGAATATGGTATCTACAGGTCTGCGTTAGCCAGAGTAGAGATTCACATGACATGACCTAGCTAGTCTATATATATATTCGAATATTTTGTATATTGCACGGGGTGATATAGCCCTTCCAGACTGTCTTCCTGTCACCCCCGACATATATATATATATATGCGGCATTCATTTGTATTGTTGAACCGTACAGCTCGGTTGCTTTGTTTATGCCTTAAGTTTTTGTTATTTTCTGAGGATATATACGTGCATGTATGGAATAGCTAGAGGAAGTCGCTTGCACATCATAGTTTTGCTCGATATTTGTTTCTCCAGTTTTGGTACAGTCAGTTATTAAAGGTACTCAATCCGATTCGATGATCCCCATATAATCAGATTCCAAAAACAACAACATTTTTAGAAATGCCGCTTCAGTTATCAGAATCGATTAATTGGCCCGAAATAATGCTAACCATGCATGCAAGTGCTGTCAATTATAGTATAAAATTGCCCGAAATGTTTTATTTATCAACAAGTTAATTGTTCGACGAAATTTGGCCTTATTATCAACACAAAGCCTCTTTATTTTGGAGTTGTCTATCTTCATCCGCAATTTGGTCGGAGACCGTCGGCTCATCGACTTTTTACTGGGCCATGCATTAATGAAAAATAATGGATTTTAAAAATCGATATCTAATAACTCTGAGCTTTGATAGGTGGGTTCCTCGACTCGAATATTTTTTTTTTTTTACCCCGAAACCAAATATAGATAGTAATTGAGGGACGCTTAATCGGATTATGCATCTTTAATTGTGTTAATATATGGAGTTTTTTTGCCAAGGCCCTTTTGTCTATAGCTAGTATATCAGGCAGGATGCATGGTCTGTAACTTATTGATCAATATATTTTAATGTTCATTGTAACATTTGCATGATGTTATGACACATGATCGATCTTCATATGTGTTTTATTTTTATGAACCAGCTATGACTATTGTCATCATTTATAGTTAATTGTATTTTAGCCAGTGTTTAGTATATAGGCCTATGAGTTCTGCCGAGTTTTGTGTTTTAGCAAAATTTATAAAAAAAATATTGCTTTTATGTCAATTAGAGCCTGCACTGGTAAGCCAACGGTAGGGCACAAATTGGTGTATACATGTTTGGTGTCGCTACATTGGCCGTTCTTTCTGGTAGACTTTGTAAGTTTTTTTAAGATGTTGCGTAACTTGCGTTGGAATTTATCTAAATGATTCTCGGTAGCCTATAGGCTTATATTACATATGTGTTCCACATTTGGTTGGAAATTAATGGTGATATACCGTTATTACCATGCACTATGTGACTGTTAACAAGTAAAGTGTTTTACGACCGGTTGTTATTCGGCTCGGGTGTTCTCTGGGGTGTTATAGTCGCATTACGTGCTATGCCCATGTAAGTGTTACATGCATGGTACATGTAGGCCCATACTGTCAACTGTTGTGACTTCAGTTTCTCCAAGAGTAATATTAACACTGCTTACTTGGATTTTTTTGTTACTTGTTTTCATATACACTATCTCACTATTACCTTGCATTCATCGTAAATCTGTCTGCAGGAAGTATTATTTACGATATATTTGTTTGAACTTGAATGACTTTGTTCTGGCCAGTTGCGCTACAGTACTGGTACGAAATAAAGAGGTACGCATTTCCAAACATATTTCCTGCTTTGTGGTAGGCGGGGCAGAACATTGAGCGCACCTGTGTTGTTTTGACAGTTCTCATGTGACAATGACTTTCTTCGATTCTGAGAATTTATTCTGCAGTATTTCTTCCCTATGATACGATCATGGCGTGCCTGTCACAATGGCGACAGTGGCTGCTACCTCTAGTCTACTCTATTTATGCGATCTTGGCGTTCGTTGCTCTTCCGCTGTGTATTTTTGAACTGAAATCAAAGGATGCACCGACTCACGTTGTCGCTTGGTTTGTGGGTGGGATTTTCACCATTATGGCAGTTCCCATATCGCTATGGGGAATAATCAACCACATAATCCACTACACACAACCCCACATGCAGCGTTACATCATCAGGTGAGGAAATTGTTCGGAACGTACATGTAGTGATGTACTACCCTGCTTGACAAAACAAGTGTCCACCTAACCGCGGTGCAGTTAGCGTTGCCACCGCGGCTGAAATGCAACTACACTGCGGCTCCACCGGCTAACTACAGTTGTGTACTTGCCGTTCGGCCATGGTGTAGTTGCCACGGTGTACGTTCATTAAACTGAAAAAAGACGATACAAACCAGAAATCTAACCACGGTGTACATGCCGTTCGGCTGCGGTGTAGTTGCCTTTCGGCCGCAGTGTAGTTGCTGTTGGGCCACGGTGTACTTGCCGTTCGGCCGCGGTGCTCAACTGCAGTTACAAACTCTGACACCGCGGCCGAACGGCAAATACACTGCGGTGCCAATGGACACTTGTTTTGTCCTGCGGGGTAGTTCCGGGGAAACTCGAAAGATTTACACTCTTTTGAGTTTCGGATTGCTTGTGTACATTTTCTATCTGAGGCTCATACCTTTATAATTTACAGGCGATAAAGGACTCCTGGCGCCAGATTCTGCTTGGTTCTCTTCTTATGGTGACAATAAAGACAAGATTCCACCAAAAGTTCTGAAATCCGCACCTTCGTGAGCTAAAATAAAGACATTTGTCATTTGTGCAAAAAAAAATTGTTGTCTGTTTCATTAAAATCATTTCCTGTTTACAAATGGGTCCTACTAAACAACGAACACAAACGAACATAAACGAACACAGGTCTAAAAATCGGAATAGAAGGGTAAAATTTGGTTTGTGGGTGCGTGTGGGTCCATTATATGTGTATGTGGTGTTATTTCCAACTTTGATGACTTATTTTTTGAGTTATTAACATTATTTGAATACAAAGCTACTAAACAACGAACACAAACGAACATAAGATTAGCGGCAGTACAAAGGCTACCATGCAGGTGTTACTAGTAATTAACTATGGCTTACTCGGTCTCCTTGTTAATTGCACATCTTGCATAACTTTTTGGTGTATATGGTGTCATTTCGCATATTTAACAAAGACATTGGGCCCTAACCAAATTTACTTATATATCGACGGTGTAATCGTAAAATTTTGAGTCATTCAATAAATATTTCACTCTGGCCTACCGGCTCTCGCGAACTATTCCTATGCCATTGCAATTTGTTACGTAAAACACTCCTCGATTCCAACACAAATTGTGGCAGGCCAGATTCAAGTTTATCAACAGAGGTCACTTTCGAAAATAGAATGAATTCGGTCTGGCTTCAATCTGCATGTTGCCTTATAGTAAACTCTGATTTAGATTGTTCTGAAGTTTCCTATACCTTTTGACCCAAACTGGAGTGATGTGACCGCGAATCTGCCATTCTCATGTAATATAAACCTTTTGCAAAATCCTGGTTACGTACACGAATGGGGGAATTATGTCAGAGACTGTTCATTAAATCACGATATATACGGTTGAGGGGATTATGTCATTTAAGACCAAATTTTCAAATTATTACCGGCGACATCGCATACACATCGAGAGGGTGCACCTTACTTTATCAAACAGGTTTGTCGTTTTAAGAACACTACTGATACAAAATTACAGGTAGAACTTAAGAATTCCTTAACATTGGCAAAGTAACATATAATTTAGCAAAAGAATTTTTTTTGTTCATATATCTTCCGTTTATACATTTTCCCCAGGTCGGGGTCGGGGGCGGAGTACACGTTTTATTAACCAATATGAAACCATGCCACTGCGCATGACAGACATGTGCTTATTTGTAAACAGGAAATGATTTTAATGAAACAGACGACAATTTTTTTTTGCACAAATGACAAATGTCTTTATTTTAGCTCATGAAGGTGCGGATTTCGGAACTTTTGGTGGAATCTTGTCTTTATTGTCACCATAAGAAGAGAACCAAGCAGAATCTGGCGCCAGGAGTCCTTTATCGCCTGTAAATAGAAAAGGTATGAGCCTCAGATAGAAAATGATAGTAGGTAATCAGAGTCTCAATACAGATGTATATCATGTATTGTGACTCAACAGGGTCTAGTGATGTACAGTACAGTTCAGCACACATCCAAAATTACTAATTAGTCATTGACTGATTGAGTTTATTGTTTCTTTGTAAAGTGTAGACATATATAGTGGTACCCAACTAATGAAAGTCAATTCCTATTGCAATTTTTCTTGCTAGTATAAAAAATTGACAGAGGCATGTAAATCACATTAAAAATGTACGGTAACTCAATCTGGCTGGGAATCGTATGACCTCCCTGCAAAATATACATGTACGGGAAAGCGGAATGGGGAGCCATAGCGGGTGAAGTGGCAATACTAGGGGAAAGCCTTCGGCTACTGACGAATCCTGACGTCAACACCATGTGGGACACACTGAAAGGCGGAATCCAGGAGATCATGGACTAACATATACCGGTACCATCAAAGATGATCAAACCTAAACACAATACTCCCTGGGTTAACAAACACATGAAGCGCCTCTTAAGAAAGAAGAGAAGAGTATGATGCAACAGAGCGAAAAGATCAGGGAAATGGGAAAACTACAGGCAGATACAACGAGAGTCTAAACGGGAATTAAGAAAAGCCGAAAGAGACTTTGTCAACACCAAAATCAGTGACACCGAGGGGCTGAAGAACAACACCACCAGACCATTTTGGCAATACATAAAGGCCCGACGACATGATAACATCGGAGTGTCACCTCTAAAAGATGGAGGAACCATAACAGATGACGCCAAAGGCAAAGCCGAAGTACTCATCCGACAATTCCAGTCCGTATTCACCAAGGAAGAACCACTGAATCAGACGGATATAACACCACCGGATAAGAAGTATGACAGCATCAGCAACATCGAGCTGGATATAAAAGGCATAGAAGTTCTCCTACACAGACTCGAGACCAACAAAGCCTCAGGACCCGACGGCATACCCAACTGGGTACTCAAGACATTCGCAAAGGAACTAGCACCAGCTCTCAGACTTATCTTCAAGCTCTCCCTAGACACCGGCAAACTCCCCCAAGATTGGCTGAAGGCAAACGTGTCAAGTATCCACAAAAAAGCAGACAGGCACCTGGCAGAAAACTACAGACCGGTATCCCTAACATCAGTCCCTTGTAAAATTCTGGAACATATAATATGTCGCCACATTATGAAACATCTTGAGGAGAATAACATCCTAACATCACTAAATCATGGCTTCAGAACTGGATACTCATGCGAGACAAAATTGGGCCATAATTAAAAAGGTATTTGTTTGTCCTCGCCCTGACCGACTCGATTTTAACGCCCGACTGGAAATTCTTTTATTCAGATCGCTAAAAAAACTACTTTTAGTAGTAGTGGTATGTTGTCTGAGAAGCTCATTTTCGGTCAGAAACTCCAGCAACTGACTGAACAGCATAATTATTTATTGTTCTTGTGTTTTTCCAACTGTTAAATTTTTAATTTGTTATCAAATTAATCCCTGACTATTTATTAATATTGATATCCTCAGCCTGCACCATGGAGGGGACCCTTAGTGTGCCATTCCACCTTGCAAAAAAAAAAAAAAATCACTACCTACCTACCCACCTGAAAATTCTTGGGTAGGGATGTGGACAAACAAACAATTTATTAACTTTGGCCTTGGCAGTCACACTCCACGACCTACTTCAAAAATACGACAACGGAAAGCAAGTTGACGTAGCCATACTCGACTTTTCAAAGGCGTTTGACACGGTGCCCCACAACAAGCTCCTCCGTAAACTGACAACATACGGCATCGATGGTCAAATACATAGTTGCAGCCTTCATAATTGGCTACGGCAAACTGGGCCACGGCATACTGTTGCCGTAGCGGATTGCCGAAGCCAAACAATCTGAATTAAGATGATCTATGAGAGTCATGCTTGAAGGGGAGTTCTCAAGAGAAGTTGATGTGCAGTCAGGAGTACCCCAAGGTACTGTATTAGGACCGCTGCTTTTTCTGTGCCACATAAACGACCTTCCCAGCACAGTCAAATTGCAAGTCCGACTCTTCGCCGACGACTGCCTACTCTATTGGCCTATCAACAAATACGAAGACCACAACAAACTACAGAACGATCGGAATAACCTGGAAGAGTGGGCAAAGAAGTGGGGGATGCGGTTCAACACCAGCAAATGCTACATAATGAGCATCCAACAGAAATTCTACACACTGGGCGGCCAAATCCTCGCGGAAGTACCCACAAATCCTTATCTCGGCATCCAACTGTCAAACGACCTCAAGTGGGACGTACAAATAACTAACATCACCATGAAGGCAAACTCCTCCCTCGGTTTCTTGAAGAGGAACCTCCAACACTGCCCAGAAAAATGCAGAAAAACAGCATACAATGTATATTGCTCTGGTGAAACCAATTACGGAGTACTCCGCCACAATCTGGGACCCGTACACGGCTAAGCATTCATCAATGCTGGAAAAGGTGCAAAGAAATCAGCACGGTTCATCACCAGAGAATACACCTCACGAGATAAGGGCTGCGTCACCAGAATGCTCAAAAATCTTGAATTTCCACCTCTAAAAGAGTGTCGCAGAAATAAACGCCTGGCCATATTTTACAAAGTGGTTCAGGGGTCGGCCCCCGCAATATCATCCGATAACTACCTGAAAAAAACAAACCCATCGAAAGGAAGATCAAGACAAAGAAATACGAAGACTGTCTATACCAACATTGTGGAACAGTCTGAGACCAGCAACAAACAATCATTCCAACCAATACAGGCAAACTCAGACCAGTTCAAGTATTCCTTATTCCCGCGCACCATCCTGGACTGGAATAAACTTGACGACGACACGCGGACACGGTCAACGCCGCAGACATCGAAACATTCAAAGCGACACTCACTAGGAGAGAAAAATAAATGCGCTCTCTCCACCGTCCCATAAAAGCCAAACTTGTCACTGGGACGTACAGATACAGAAAGCTTGTTTTGTATGTGTGCTCAAACCTGCACTAGTCAACTGTCATTGTCAAGCGCTACGGACAAGGCGAAACAGCCTAAGTTATGATGTTTGCTCAGTCAGTTTAACTGTGGTGGCAAAAACCATAAGCATCTCTACACTGGGGGCATTTACTCCAGGGATCCCCAAAACCCCATTGCAGTGATCTCTTAAGATTACAGTAGGTACCTTTTACTTGCTATCACAATCTTCTTCATCTGTACAGTCCAGCAAATACATGATTTGTTACCTTGTCCATAAGAGATCAGAATACAACTGCCAGGTCAAAGCTAATGTCACACCATGTGACCTCATGGGATTAGGTGCATGGGCATGACCTGTATATCACACAACTGAGGAAATTAATCCCATGAAACCAGATCGACAAACTGATTGCTAATTGCCCCAGATCTGGGCCAAACCATCAGACATGAAGCTATTCTGCCCCTGTTTGAGGACACACTGACCAGACATAAGAATGGCTCACAATAACTGATTCTGCTGTGGAGAATTAATCCTAAAGACACTACAGTTACTGCCATAGTATTTCCAAAAAAATTAACTCTGAATTCTCCATCCAAATGTTATCACTTTACCTCCCTCTTTAAATTGTTTTTGCTTTTAATATAGATTAAGTTAACAAATCATGTTAGAAATTATAGTGACACCACAGGTGGTGCAGGGTGGGGGGGTGTCCTTGCACACTCACCATTCACTCTCCTTGCACACCATACAGTATATCGATCAGTGTTTATTAATAACATAATTTTCAAACAAAATACATGTACAGGTAACTTCGGCTATGAAAAAGGTATATAGTGACATTTCAGTCTGTGTACACATATATTATAAAAAACAATACATGTACATGTGTTGGATTGGTAGCTGGTTCCAGTTCTTGTATTGAGGGTATCTGGGTTCTGTATCATAATTGTTTTCATTGCCTTATTGAGATATACGGTAGGTTTAACACTTTTGTTAAAGTTCCCCATACCTCGTGAAATTTCAATAGCCTATCGCCTCTCAAGGCATTGATCATTTCTATATGAGTTCCGATTACTAATTCGTTGAAGAACACTTTCAAAGATAATTCAATGGGATCAAATTTTGTTTTATAAATATAGTACTTTAATATAATTAAAATCATGTTTTTTATATTGGGGTTCTTTTCCGATGAAACGCCAAATAATATATTACATTTTGTAAGTTGGATATCTAAATGTAGTATACTAGTATGTTGGTGTTCATCCAGCATGATCCAGCATTGTACTGTTCTTAAGACGTGTGATACTATAGGACAGTCAAAGAAGATATGGGATATTGATTATATTTAAATCTAAGTCATTTTATCTATTACAGTCACAATTGTTACTATGGTTTTTTTTTGGATTAAATTCCTTGATCAACTTAACAAAAAACAAGATATAAATAAAAATAAACAATTTGTTTTTAAAGGGGTAATGTACACCATTTTCAATAAATTCCCGGTAATGAAAAGCATCTAATATCGATAATGTGAAGAAAACTAAGTAATCTGAGTTGAAGATGTATTCTGTAAACGTTCAGGTTAATAGGTTCTCTTAAAATAAAAGTTAATAATTTGATATAAATTTAATTTATGGCTGGAACAAGACGTAATCAATATAATTCACGGATAGTGGATTGGGCAATGCATGGCACACATGATAATGTAAACAATTATGTTGATATGGGGCGTAAACTCAAGCCACTCACTGACAAGTGACTATACAATGTGTATATGAGACTAGTATGCATATAATATAACATTTATTTGATACATTTGCTTGAAAATTGTCAAAAAATTACTTGACAACGAAATTGGTATTTTCGCATTCCGGCTTATCTGCTAATCTAACATTACTTCGTACTCAACAGACTTTCAGATAATGGAAATCTGGTTACCTTATTCTACGATTCAGAGACTATAGAAACCAACAACAATATTTGAGTACAGTATCCCTTTAAATAAAAAAAAATTATTTATAAAAAAGATATTTATTTTTTTATATTTTTTAGGTTGAACTTTTTAAGTTCTTGTCCCGGATAAATATTATTATACCCCCATCCAAAAGATGGGGGTATACTGGATTGCATGCATCTGTTTGCTCGCTCATATCTTAACCATGGTTTATTGGATCTCGATGAAATTTTGGTATGCATGTGTGGCACCAGGAGGGCTTTCCAAAGAGGGTTCATTGACATACATGTAACTTATTCACATTTTCCCTCTTTGTTTATCTCAAAATATTGGATTTCCTATCGTCAGCTCATATATCTCATCCATGGGTTTTTGGATTCTGTTGAAATTAGGTATGTAGGTCTGGCACCAAGAGGGCTTTTAAACGAAATGTTCAGTTATGCTTTTTGCATTTTCCGTTCAAGTGTTATCTCCCTTTGTTCATCTGAAAATGTTGAATTTTTGTCCGTCTGCTAATATATCTTTTTAAATTTGGTTTCCGTCCTTCCTATGTTTCAATTGGCACCATTGGGGTATCCCAGCACATAAGGTGCAACTTCTTGTTTTGCTTTAGATGGCCGACCAGTCAAAAAGGAGTTGAGATACAGATTTAACACTTTTGCTTTCAGTGTATTCACTTCAACTCCTAAAACTGACCCTTTGGATTCGCTTTGACTGATATGTGAAAGGTCCTTGGTTGAAATAAGGGCATAGATATGAGATTTTAAACTTCCCGCCCACCTTTCCCCAAGAGAAAGTATTTATGCTGTTGAATTTAAGTTTGGTACCAATATATGGATTCCTATATTTTATCACATTTGATTTATGTCAGTTATATTTTATCTTAACCCTTTTCGTCTATGTTATGAGGTTTATATCAATCTTGTTGATAACATACAGGAAGAATTATCAGCAATGCGATGCTGATCAAACCTTCCTTAAACTTGTTGCTTCCTTTGGGGAAAATGGTATCCATTGACATGGTTTAAAGAGACACAAGACACTGACAATGGTTAAATGTGAAAAATCAAAAATGTTTTTAAATGCATCGCCATTAAGCAGAAAATGGATATATGGATAGACTTTGATCTTATTTTTAATATTGATAACTCCTCAGTAACCAGAGTTCACATGTTGAAACCACTGTTATGTAAACATTACTGTTTCAAACATCACCAATTGAAATTGCAAATCAAATGTTTTAGTTGACAATCTGTTTTCTGGAATAGTAATCATTGCTACTAGTATAACCTTTTGTAATATACATGTCAACAGTCATGATTGTATCATAAGTTGCTCAATTGTCTGTTGAAAAAAATGGCCAGCACTATAATAGTATTGTTTACATAACAAAGGTTTTATCATGCGACATCTCATCATTGGACAGTTATCAAGTGTGTTTGGAAAGTATATTTCCATGTTTTTCTTAGTGATGATGGTTGTACAAACTTTTATGAGTTTTCACATTTCCATGCTGTAATTCCCTTGTGCCCTTTTAAACCATTATTATGGCTGGCATCATGGCAGCTTCATAGATAAGAATATGCAGTTCTTGTGAAATTTTCAGTTTGGTATACATGTATGTGATGGTGATCCAGAAGATGATAGCAATTTTTAAAGTAGTTTTGAATTTTACAGCCTGTTGTTGCCTTTAAAGTACCAGTCTTCTCAGTCTTGGTAATCTGATTAGCATCTTAACAGTCATTGACTGTCTTGTTTGTTATAATTTTTATGGCTGCTTTTGGCTATAAAGTTGTTTTTCTTTATATCTTTTACAGAATACTGTGGATGGCTCCAATATATGGTTTGAATGCTGTAAGTAGACTATTTCAAAGGACGGGAATTAGAATTCTGATTTTGATTCTCACCAAATATATCAATTTCATGGCGGTTTTAAAGGTTGTGACTATTTTAATACCAAACCCACATTGAAGGCCATCCATATCTTTAAGATAATGCAATATACCTTTTCCAGACATTTCGTTTCAATTCCCGAATTTTGGTAAATATAAATGGCTGTCCAACATTTTTCATCCAATTGATCCCAAACTTCATATGTCACTCTGGTAAATTACTTAAACATTTGAACTTTCCATATATATTATGGCTCCATTGACTGTAAGGTATGATATTATCCCTTCTCCAAGTTGAACTACTAGTACAGTGTCATTGACACTTTCATTGTGCTAGTAATTGCAATACTACTACATGTAGCATGTCACATGTATAAATATAATCTTATCGGACATTCACTAAATTTCCAGTTTTATTTTATTAGTGGTTTGCCTTGCGGTTCCCAGATGCAGCTATTTACCTGGACACACTGAGGGAGTGCTATGAGGCATATGTCATCTACAACTTCATGAGTTATTTACTGTCTTACCTGTGGCATGAACATCCGCATCTGGATATTGTTATGGAGGGCAAGGACCAAGTGAAGCATTTCATACCATTCTGCTTCCTCAAACCATGGCCAATGGGAGAGTAAGTACAATGTAATCAATTACAGTAATGCCTTAAATAATTGACTACTTAACCACATCATAATTATGGGTAACTTTTCAGGATTTAGTCGGAAATATGGCTTGTTGCCATTCATCGGAAAGCTCTCACTGAGAGCTTTCCGATGAATGGCAACAAGCCATATTTCCGACTAAATCCTGAACAGTTACCCATAATTTTGCTGTGGTTAAGGAGTCGATTATTTAGAGCATTACTGTACATGTATAGTTCAGTCCAAACTGAGAATAAATTTAATGTTTGGTTAATTAGTCGATATAAAATTTGATTTCATAGGTTGGTTTCAAATGTCATTTGCTTTAATAATTTCTTTTTATAGGATTGACTTTGTCAATCTGTCGCTCAGTCTAGCCGTCCATCCGTGCATATATCTCAGCCATTGGTTATCGGAATGAAATTTGGTATGGAGTTTGCCGACCAGGCATTTATATTCCCCCAAATTCCTGTCAGTATAAGTTGAGCCCAAAGTGCAGACATATTCCTAGTCCCATTCTGTTGGTACGTAAACCAGCGAAGATATCGGCATAGACAGATGCTGTGTTTACGTCCCAGACAGCACCCATTGGCATCCTATAGCGGACTTTACGCCCACGTTTGGTGACGGTATCATCGGCTCTTTTACTCTATGTTACCCATCAAATCATTACATGATGCTACATATTTTGGAAAGAGTGACATCTTATGGTCATAATATGTATAATAATCAATTTTCATGTTAAATTACACAAAGAATATTCCGATTTATTAGGACAAACATCTATTTGTTTACATTTTAACTGAGAGACAAAGTGTTCAAAAGTTCAATCGGCAATGTTCGGCTTCTATGCCAGCAGTCCAGTATACGCAAAATTACCCAGAAACAAATCGATGTATGCCCATATACAAAGGACGCTGATAACATGCGCTGTTATTTTATTCCAAAATCCCATCACTATTATGTGTTTATTTTAATTGTAAGTGGTCCTATATTACTTATTAGTTAAACATTTCTTACATGGAACGTCTGGTGATATATATGTAAATTACAATTGACAAATCAGCAGGTGTTCATGATAGAATTAATAAAATTCAATTTACGACCATGTGAGGTAGTTGATGTTTACCTTACGAGTGCCTGAATATGCCGATGTTACTTCGTGAGGTCAATTGAGCATACTTTTAAAAATATGTAAACACTGAGATATTACTTTTACATTAAATTATCGCTTTCAATTGATGTGGTGTCATCAACAAATATCATGTCTTCTATAGAATAACCCCATTTATTGTCTCAATTGTGATATTTGATTCCATTTATTTGTGGTTTTATGTGAGCTGGTGACTAGCGTATAAAGTCTGCTATAGGATGCCAATGGGGTGGTCTGGGACATAAACACAGCATCTGTCTATCCCAATATCTTAGCTGGTTTACGTACCAGCAGACTGGGACTAACATGTGCCCAAAATAAACATGAGAACTGATAAGAATGCAAATTTTGTTATTGCATAGCCATCAGTATACAACTATGCATTGTATATTAATGAGAAACATAGAATTTATATAACATTTATATCAATCAAATATTATCTCAGACAGGGTTCGCGCTGCCGATCGCCAATTTAGCAAATTGCTATAAAAAAAATCACGATTTGCTACAAAAATTGGCACCTAGATTTTTGGCTTTTGGCAATTGATACCCACCGGGCATATAATAAAGCTTGCAGTCAATCGGTCGGAAACAAAACACACATTGATATCCGGTCGCGACAAACCTATTGGGTCCTAATTGAAAGCGTATAATAGATTAGCGACTTAATGTCAGATCGACATATTTTATCACTGGGGTGAATGGGTTTCGAACTTCTACTCGATAAAACACTGAGTACGGCTATTGACTACAATTTGACAAACAAAGAGCTTCCTGGAGTCTACATCATTAGGAAACTGTGTATTGATAGTAGGTGTTAGATAAAATATGTCCTTCGTAACTCAGCTTTCACAAACTGTGACATATTTTCAGCAAATATGAATCGTAAGCGCAAGTTAAATTTCGGTAACAATGCATCAGACACACAACATCCTTCGAAAATTAAGAAAGTTACTGATTTCTTCGGACATTCAGACATTATCGATAGTCCAAATACAGTGGTTGATTTAACATCGACTTGTGCTACACCACCTAAACCAAGCAACATACTAGTGTTCAATGCCACGAGAACGCCACAAAAAAATGCATGTTCGCCAAAACGAAAATTTCGAAATGAGTGGAAAATATCTCGTGAATGGCTATCATTCGATTGTGACAAAAATGTTATGTTATGTTCTACATGCCGTGCTGCGGATGTTACCAACATGTTTGTATCTGGTTGTAGTATCACGAAGAAAGATACTATTTAGAAACACGAGCTAACCGAAGGTATGTGTACTGTTTCAGATTAAATTTAAACATCACGCTATGTACAAGGGGAGTAACTCTATCATTCATTTCTGTCATTATTTTTACACACAATTGTATCTGCTACGTCACAAGTTCGGCATTGACGGAAAGTGCCGAGGATATCCGATTGTTTACACATCATTGATAATAATTCATTAAAATAAATATATACATACAATAGGTAATTTGCTTGTTTTTTGTTTTTTTTGGAAAACCAAATTCAAAAGTGGCACCAAAATATATTGGCCAGAATAAAGTGGCAACAGAAAATATAAAGTGGCTCTAAAAATAATGCAATTGGCAACAGTGTTGGCACCTGGGAATTTTGGGCCAGTGCGAACCCTGATCTCAGACTCTCAATCTCGGAATTCAACTGCAAGTATTTCAAGTTTTTTGGTCCAAATTACACCCATCTAAAGGCCTGTTGCCATCAGGACTGTTTCAAACGAGAGCTCAATGACCTTTGTTATGGACGATTTAGGGAGTGCTTTCAAAATAGGGCCATATGATGTTTGCATATTCCGTTCAAAAGTTATCTTTCTCTATTTATTTAGAAGCAGTAAAATTTTGTCCATCCACCTGAGTATCTCAGCCATGGGTTATCAGATCTGATTGAAATTTGGTGTGGAAGATCACCATCAGACATGATTTCAGAAAAGTGGCCAATGCAGCCCTCAGAATTGGCTACGGAATCAGCAGTGCCGAAGACATTTGCTGAAGCAAACTGGGCCACTGCGAAGGGTTGCTGTAGCAGATTGCTGAAGCCAAACTATCTGAATTAAGAGGGCTGCCAATGACTTTGTTCGCATTTTCTATCTTAGAATTATCCGCTTTGTTTTTCGTTTTAGAATTATTCTCCATTGTTTATTTTAAATTGTGGTCTTTGAGATATTTAACAGCACAACAATTTAACGTCACTGGGTGCAACGCCTCCCTCCTTGAGCAATACACTCATGAATCTGCTTATTCTATTATCTTTATAGGGTATTCATCCAAAGGTGTAAACATGGTGTACTTCAGTATGCTGTTGTCCGTCCAACAACCACCGTGATTGCTCTGTAAGTATTACTTAGGCCATTTTGCTTTACATGTAATATTATGTTTGCAGCTACTAGTATTTATCCCCTTAATCATTTCTTAATAATTTTAAATAACTAATAATCAATCCATTTATAGACCATAGTCCACAATTACATGTAATTTATTATGCGCGTGAGAGGTGAAGACTGACTTGGACAATTTTCACGGTACCGGTATTGAGAGTTGAGTACCACCAGTATACAGATTTAGACGGAACTAGATGGTACTAGATGGTACTCAATTTTGTAGACTATATACATGTGTATAAGCCATTGATAACTTCATTCAGGTGTTAGTTTATACAGTGTTAACAAAACCTCATCTGAACCACTGTTGGTTATTGCTAAATAAATGGTTCTTGTATCGTCACATAGTAGCAGACCCGAGTTGCGACCTGCCCTGACCAAATGTGGCAAAATAGATGTCGCAAAGAGTATATTCATTTTGTCACAAAGTTGGATAATTTAAATAACACACATCGTCTGCGTATATCATTGACTTCCACAATCGGTCTCAACTCAAAGAGTTCAGTTAGCAATGCTTCTATGAAGTCTGGAAACATATATACACCTATATGACCTAAACATAAAAGACAATTACAAACGACCAATTACTGACTGAGCAACACTTTATACACGTGGTCCTGAATGACATCACATGCAGTTGAAGTAGGGTCCTGCGAATATTCGATATTCGATTCGAGATTCGATTCGAAATTCAAATTCGATTCGAATTCGAGTCGAAATTGCCAACTCGAAATTTCGAATATACACTGATGGAAAAGTAGGCTGTTTTTTTACGGACAAGTTCACACGTCGATCTTAGCTGTTTTTGTGCCATTTAATTACAGAAAGCGATGTATATATGCACCTTATAATTCTTATTGTACATCGCGATTATATATATTAAATATAAGTATAGCCAGCAATTAGCCACTATAGGACTACTAAATACGCCTGAATTCTAGCTTTGAACATGGTAGCCAAAAGCTTGGAGATCACCGATGGACCGACAACACGCGTGAATAATAATAGCTATGAGACTGAGCAACCGCTAGCGTTATCCGCCGTCTATCCTTCTCAGATTCTGCATTATGTAGTATAGCTGAGAATTTAAACAACATGTGTTCCCGGCATCGAAAAGTGCATTTTGGCGGTGTTTTCTTTTGAAGTTTACTTTCAATTTCGGAGCGTTCTTTGACACTTGACAAAATGTCGTCATTATTCATGTTTATTTTAAACATGATAAAGCTGCAGGTAGTGCAGGGAATTACACGTGAGATGAATGCAACCTGGTGTATAAATCGCAGGCATCTGGGACAATGACCCATCTATCGAATCATCTGTCCAAGAAGCATCCAGCACTACATAATCAGGCTACCCTGCGACTGTTGTTGCATCTTCAAGTTTATAACAGCGGGTGATTCCGAATGTCGATTTGCAAATTTGCATGTACATGCAAACTGTACAAATTTCGCGTGATTTTAGTTCTGATAATCCGTTTAGTGGTTATATATTAATCGTAGCGACGGCAGCATGGACTTTTTTTTTTAATTTGCCTTTTTTCTCGACAAATATCATTTGAAGTTAATAGTATTGCAAACGACGGTTCATCGCCACATAAGTTATGATGGAACTTCGTGCATGTAATTGATAGAACGTTTCACAAATCGTCTAATCGTTGACAAAATATGCCCAATTGAGAATGCAACACACAGATATGATTCGATTCGATATTCGATTCGATATTCGATTCGATTTCCAGAATTCGATTTCCAGAATTCGATTCGATCAAAATCTCCAATTCGCAGGACCCTAAGTTGAAGCAATGTTGAGGGGGGATATTCAATGTATATTTCTATTCTTCAAAGACATCAAGCGACCAATATTTTATGTTGAGATAAGGTAAATGGTTGGTCAATGTAGACAGCTTAAAGGTTTACATCATTGTATTTTTAGCTCAACTTTACTTTGTAAAGTTTGAGCTATTGCCATGGCTTGGTATCCGTCGTGCGTGTGTGTGTGTGTGCGTGATTCGTCAACAATTTCCTTTAGCACGGGCTACAGTTCGTACCTTTGGTCCGATTATTATGAAATTTGTTATGGATGTTGACATTGACATGTAGATAGGAACGAGTCATTTTGGGGTCATTCGGAAAAAAAACATGGCCGCCAGTGGCCATCTTTGATTTCAAAATTCAATCCATTAGCACGGGCTACAGGCCGTACTGTTCGTCTTATTGTCATGAAATTTGTCATGGATGTTAATATTGACATGTAGATGGGAACGAGTATATTTGGGGTCATTCGGCCAAAAAAACATGGCCACCGGCAGCCATCTTAGATTTTACTCTTTGCATGACTAAATCCTTTGACACGGGCTACAGGTCGTACCTTTGGTAAGGTCATCATAAAATTTGTCATGGATGTTAATATTGACATGTAGATGGGAACGAGTCATTTTGGGGTCATTCGGCCAAAAAACATGGTCGCCAGCAGCCATCTTGGATTTTACTCTTTGTATGACTAAATCATTTAGCACGGGCTACAGGTCGTACCTTTAGTCTGATCATCATGAAATTTGTCATGGCTGTTGAAATTGGAATGTAGATGGGAACGAGTCATTTTGGGGTCATTTGGACAAAAAACATGGGCGCCAGTGGCCATCTGGGATTTCAAAATTCAATCCATTAGCACGGGCCACAGGTCGTAGTGTTTATCTGATCATCATGAAATTTGTCATGGATGTTAATATTGACATGTAGATGGGAACGAGTCATTTTGGGGTCATTCGGCCAAAAAACATGGCCGCCAGCAGCCATCTTGAATTTTACTCTTTGTATGACTAAATCCTTTAGCACGGGCTACTGGTCGTACCTTTAGTCTGATCATCATAAAATTTGTTATGGATGTTAACAATGACATGTAGATGGGTACGAGTCATTTTGGGGGTCATTCGGCCAAAAAACATGGCCGCCAGCAGCCATCTTGGATTTTACTCTTTGTATGACTAAATCCTTTAGCACGGGCTACAGGTCGTACCTTTAGTCTGATCATCATAAAATTTGTCATGGATGTTAATATTGACATGTAGATGGGAACGAGTCATTTTGGGGGTCATTCGGCCCAAAAACATGGCCGCCAGCAGCCATCTTGGATTTTACTCTTTGTATGACTAAATCCTTTAGCACGGGCTACGTACAGGTCGTACCTTTAGTCTGATCATCATAAAATTTGTCATGGATGTTAATCACAACCCAAAGGGTTGTTTTACAGTAACATAAGCGACGCAAGTATAGTTGTGACGTCAGTAATTTCTATACCCTATCAACATGAAAAAAATTGTTTTTACATCCGGGCGATTCAGACCTATGGGGCCCTATGGTGGCCGCCATGTTGGAATAGAATTGTCAAATTAATAAAACGAATTTATTTTCTTCTTCGATCAGCCTCCCTATAGCAACACTATTAAATTTGAAAAACAAAATCAACCTTATTCAAAATTAAATGCTTAATGTGGATTTAGCTGACGCGGGCGCATAGCATTCGGCAAACCTCGCCAGATTCCGTACCGTTACAGTTAGAATATTACGTCCCCTGGCAGGCCATAGCAACGTTGGAAATGATGACGTAATTTCGTTACAAAATGGTGGCGCTCTCTTGTTTGCGAAATTTGAAATGGAATTGCACGTTATTGTTATCGCTCGTATTTTAAATGTACAACGGTATCACAGCACGTAAGCGTTGGGAACAAACGAGAATGCACAAGCGAAGATAGCACGTACTACGAGCCAATTACTGGAATGACTTTAGAGTCAAAGCAGTCAAAAGAAGAAGAAGAATAACAACAACATGTCAACAACAACAACTTGTTAAGTTGTTTTGAAGTTGAAGTGAACTGTGTTCAAAGTGAAAATCAGTCAGTCGGAAAGAAACTCAATGACGAATCTGTGACTGAAAAAAATATGAAAATGAAGGTCACTGGAATGGAATGTGGACTGGTCTGTGCAGACTGCTCACCACAGCGATTTGACTTCTTCTGTTATTGTTCAATTTTAAATTTAAGTCTGTTTTCACCTGGACTGGTTTAGTGGTTAGAGTTAGACTTAGAGTTTCAACTGCAAGCGGCGGCTGATTTACTATACACAGTATAGTTCAGTCATGAACCGTTGAACGTAGCGCGTAGCTGGAACTTGTGGACGCAGTAATCGGTGAAAGCGTTCATGTGGCTTACTAATCTAATAATATTAGGATTGTATTAGTCAATTTAGTGATTACAGATTACTAAATTTAGTTATCAACGACTTCAGCCTCACCCACTCACTGTGAATGTGACTCAGGTCAAAATACAATTCTAGCCATCTACTAGTACAGTCGACAGACTCGACACACAGATGTAACAAACATGTGAAGCCCAGTGAATTGGTGACTAACAAAGTGAGTCATTTATCTTCTTGTTGAGTGAAGGAAAAGAAGAACATCTCCCAATCCCACTTGGTCTCGGCACACTGCATAGTTCATGCAGTGACTGGTGAGAGGATATATGCTTCCGGGCCAACTTTCCATCTGTGTGTATGAATTCTGTTTCCTGTGATGGACACATCAAGTTAAATTTAATAATTATATTGCACGGTGATTTGTTTTAGCATTCTCACATATTAAATAATTCATGATTTTAACACTGTGTTCTCGATTTAAACCTTAAGCATAAAGCAGGAGCTTGATCAGCATGGCTAGCATATATATATATATATTAACTAGTGGCTATTTGTGGAAAAATTATTAAATATAGCCCTGCATACTTGCTATTGTCGACTTGACACATTGGGATTGGAATAATATGTATGCTAAACATAATAATTCCAGGCCAACTTAGTTGAACTGTCACGACCTTCTAGTTATACATGTACATGACTAATGTAGTAATGAGGCAATCATATAAATGTTTAATCTAGTAGCATTTTCTCAGACCATGCCATGAACATGAAGAATAATGCCATTCCTCCCGGGCAATTATTAAAATGTTCATATACTATCAGATGCCTATTAACCAATAGTGTCAGCATGTGTCACATGATTAGTAATTTTAGATAAAATTCTCAACGATCATTAAGTTTTTTGGCAAAGAGACATATATAGAATTAAATTGAAATAGAATTAAATTTCCATCAATATTGTTAATTTCAGTCTAGGTCTCCGCTATCACTATTGTTGACCATCACAATGATTAGACATCTGAGAGTACGATAAAAGCTCACAAAAGTCACGAACAAGCATGCAATCTCGAGCTGGGACCACCCTTAATACTTGTTTCTTATCATCTACTTCACAGAAGGAGTCACCCCTAAGTAGTAACCATATAGGAAATGCACCAAACATATCACTATTGCACAATGACATCAGTTTGTTTGATCTAAAATATTTATCCACTCCAGCCCCAAAACAATAGTCATTTGGCAAATTATCTCATTCATTTTTGAAGTGCCTATCATCTACTGAAGTTGGATCCTACCACAGGCCATAAATTATGTCTCATTGAGTCATTGTGCCCCATCCACGTAACCCGTTTTCATAAAAATGTATTCAGTATTATATGTAAATTTATCCAATAAAGATATTTTTCCCTTAAAGGTCCTCAATCCGAATCAATAGTCCCCATATCATCAGATTCCAACAACGTTACAACAAGAGATTTTTTGAAATGCCGCTTCAGTTGACAGAATCGATTAATTGCTAAAAAAAAAACTGCAGTCAATTATAGCATAAAATTGACAAAAACTTGTAATTTATCAACTTTTTGCTCAACGAATATTGCTGATTTGTCAAACATCTGACACACACACAAAAAAACAGTTGATTTTAGAATTATCCATCTTCATCTGCAATTTGGTCAGAAAAAGTATTCTCGTCTGCTGTTTGCTGGGCCACTAACAAAATTTAAATGATAGATTTTAAAAATCGGTATCTGATCACTATGAGCTTTGATGTTGTGGATTCCTCGACTTGAATCAAATATTTTTCACCTCCGAAGTCAAGGAAATAATAATCTGCGAGGGTTAATTTGGATTGAGTATCTTTAAAATTGCAAAAATTAAATTAAAATAATTTTGCCTTGAAAATTGGTCGCTTGGCCAGATTCAACCTTCACCTGATGATTGCATTTTGAAGAAATATAGTAAAATGTGCTATATGGCTAATATCGCTTGACTGGCGCCATGGATATTGGTCTGGAAATTAGAGAAATGTTAGAGGCAATATCTCACTCTGACCCATGTCTAACTGTGGCCCACATTCCTCTATATCTGGTGCTGCAACATATTCTCGTGCAAATAGGTTTATTTGTACCTGAATATTCACATATGTTCATTTTTTTTTTATTCATTTAAATTTGTTTAAATCAAAATTTAGAAAAACTAACGCCATTATACACTCTGCCAGGGCACCCTGAGTCACTACACCAAATTTCGTTGAAATCTGGGCACCAAAATTAACAAAGACATGTTGGTCTCAACTTTACTCCAGTCTTATATATGTATATATAAACAGTCCCATGAAACATGTATACATTTATTGATGGACGTGTCATGGGCTCTTCATACAGGATCGCGTTCATTATTTCGAAGGTTCCATATTCGTTATTCCAAAGGTTCTTATTCAGACATCGAAGGTTCGCTATTCTGAAGGTTTGCTATTCTGGGCGTATTTAACCAGAAAAGATGAACAACTCTAATACCAAGTAGTTATTATTACCACGATTTTACAGTTATCCATCTTTATCTGGAAGACCGCCCATTTGACCTCGTCCTTCTGGCACGATCAGGCCCAGAAACAATAAAAATAGCAAATTGCAAGGATCGATATCTAATTACTCTGAGCTTTGATGGGTGGGTTCCTCGACACTAATCAAATATTTGTTTCCCCACCGAAACCAAGGAAGGAGTAATTTAGCAGCGTCTTATCGGATTGAGTACCTTTAAGTTATTTCCTTCATAAAAAGAGTCTTATGATAAAGAAACCTCTCAAAACTTTAGAATATAGAATGAAACTTCAAAATAAAAGTTATAAAAACCTTCTGAATATCGAGGAATATAGAGAACCTTGGGAATGGCGAAACTTCGGTATAATGAACCTTGGGATTAGCGAACCTTTGGACACAGAGTGACATGTCGCCGTCCTACGGTCCATACGTACTGGCGTGATCGTATATATCCCAAGTTGGCCAGAAATACAGGCACTCCTATGAAACATACATTTTTCATTTTATTGATGGACGTACGTGTTTTTGGGTTGTCCATACGTACTGACGTAATCATATTATTGACATATAGATGGGAACGAGTCATTTTGGGGGTCATTCGGCCCAAAAACATGGCCGCCAGCAGCCATCTTGGATTTTACTCTTTGTATGACTAAATCCATTAGCACGGGCTACAGGTCGTACCTTTAGTCTGATCATCATGAAATTTGTCATGGCTGTTGAAATTGGAATGTAGATGGGAACGAGTCATTTTGGGGTCATTCGGACAAAAAACATGGCCGCCAGTGGCCATCTTGGATTTCAAAATTCAATACAATAGCACGGGCTACAGGTCGTACCGTTCATCTGATCATCATGAAATTTGTCATGGATGTTAATATTGACATGTAGATGGGAACAAGTAATTTTGGGGTCATTCGGCCAAAAAACATGGCCGCCAGCAGCCATCTTAGATTTTACTCTTTGTATGACTAAATCCTTTGGCATGGGCTACAGGTCGTTCCTTTGGTCGGATCATGAAATTTGTCTTGACTTTTGACATGTAGATGGGAACTAGTCATTTAGGGGTTAACCGGCATTAAAACATGGCTGCCAGCAGCCATCTTGGATTCTACTCTTTGCATGACTAAAGCTATCAAATGTTTTTTAATTGTTGGAAAACATAGCCGTCAGCAACCATCTTAGATTTTACTTTTATATACATGTATATATATATCTCTTCATGTTGATAAACTAGTATTAGACATTCAACTTTCCACATTCCTAATCACTCCATCGACAGTAACACATTAAATTATTCCCTTTCCAAGTTGAGCTACAGTGTCATTGACACTTTCATTTTTATTTAAATCGGATGGCACAGCCACAATTTTTATAGTCAGTGAATGGGTGTTTGTGAATAGAAGGTGTTTATTATTAATAATACTTGATCTCTGCAGAAGTTTTTTCAACCAGTTTGTTTGTTAAGTCTGCAACAAAAATACCAAGAAAAAAAGGTTTATGACTGACGCACCAACGAACTCAATACTTTTCTACATATAATCATACCAATTTAGATATAAAATAAATTACATTTATGGTGACTTCATCATCTGCACCCAATTGGTCACCATATCTTTTACAGTATTCCACGTCATCTTAATTCATGTCACGCTTATTGTCATCATTAAATATATCATCAACTCATTGGCTTTCACAGTTGACCTCACCAAAACAAAGCAATCAGTTAGCAATGCTTCTTTTTAAGATGGAAACTTACACACATGTTCAAACGTCAAAGACAAGTTCAAACGACCAATTTCCGATGCCAATTTACATGGTGTTATCTTGTATATGATATGTATATGATTATTTGCAGTGTTTTATTTTTGTTATTTTGAAAATAAACGATTGGTCTATCAATTGGCGAAATTAGTTATTTAAATTCTTCGAATTCCACGTTGTTATCTACTCCTGGCTTAAGACCAATCTGTATTTCGTACCTGCCACATTGTATGTAATGACTAGCATAAATCTGAGCAGCCACATACAATATCACCCCTTGAGATTATCAGTACTGGAACCGGTACAGTGGGTATACCACCACCATCCAGGCGGTATTGATATGTCTGGAACCGTTGGTACTTTGAAAAGCCTGGCTCAGATGCATGGATGGACGCCAGATGCCAACCCATGGCAAAAACTCAAACTAGACTTAATAATGTATGGATCCAGACCTGTTAAGTTTTGAAAATGTCCATCCGGGAGTTTATTTGCGGCCTTGCAAATGTCATGAATGCCTGCTGCCCTATGCTATACCTTTTGTGGTTTTCAAAAGATGAAGAGCACATCCTGTTAAAATTATAGAGTCCCCCCTTGCTGAGATAGGTTGTGAAAATCAATTAAGGTTATCACCCTGCAATCACAGTTCACTGCTATCAGTGATTAGTGTTGAAGTTACCGACAGTGCATCTGCACCTATCCATTTTACCAATGAAAATCAGAAGTACTTCTTGGGCCACATGCAGGAGAAATGGATGGTCTTCCATATTTTAGAGAATTCCCTATGGCAATCTGGAGTCTCATGGACAATCCGTGAAACTTGACAGCTCTGTATGGATTTCAAACTGTTTGGTGAAAGAATATTCAAGAATACAGAGGTTAATTGATAAAATTTATAACAGTAATGTTTTAGTAATGAGTTACATACCACTTGCTTTCAGGTGTGATTTAACTACATTGTTTTATTTCAAGAGCCTCTTTTGCATGTCTTGTCTTCAATATCAAAATTATTCTAATTGTCTTCCATTCTTTTCTAGAATTTGTTCTGGGAGGTGATTGTGAGAGTCCACCATTAACACTTTCATGACTGGAGCTTCCCAAAATTTTGCGAAAAACTCTGTGCCAATGCATTCTCTTTCTATGCGAGCCTTGTATATATAAGAGAATACATTGACCTAACAATAATTACCTTGACTTTGTAAGCCAGTGCATTCTCTTATATATGGGAGGCTCCCTATGGGAGACTCACATATATAAGATAATGCACTGGCACATGGTCTTTAATGCTGCACCAGCGCAGCTCCCGTCATCAAAAGGTTAACAGATGTGAAGTGGATAGCTTTCTAAAATATGATGTTGAAAAAGCTACAGTAAAGTTAAAGATCCATTCAGACTTCATACACTCTAGTACATGATTTACATCAGACGTTTTTTGAGAGGTTTCTATCAGCTGCCAGATATGTTATCATTGACTGTCTAATCTTCTGATAAAATGATTTGAAAATATGCCTCTAACTACCGTATATGAAGACTTTTAGAAATGTGGACTCGATTTCAGATTTATCGCTGTAATAGCCACTAACATTGGAACTGTGAAGGCAGCTTAAGTTTGATTGTCTTTGGTAACTGATGTTCTTCCATTTTAGGCTATGTCAGATTGGAGGTGCATATGATGAGGGTGACTTCAATTTTACGACAGGATGGTCTTACTTAGTCATTATAAACAATATTTCACAAGTGGTTAGTATTCGTTTAGTTACACTCATATTGTTAGACGCTATTGTTTTAAAGATGTGCTAATGGTTCAAACCGCACGATGAGAACAAAATGTTTTTAAAATTAAAGACATATTTTGTGCTTATTTCACTATACCAAACCGATGTTTTATGACTCATTCACCACATTCATTTGAAGAATTCATAATTAAACTATTACTGCCAAAATATTCAATATCGGCTGTGTCATATCGTAAAACACGACATCTGAACCCCACAAAAATGTAAACAAACAGCTCTTTGTTCATCCTGAACAAATCACTGATAAACAAATAAAAATGATTTCGCTAAAGAGAGTCAATATATTTGATTTTTTTATAGAATGACGTTTTGTGCTGCAATTTTGATACAAAATTTATTGAAATACCTGTATTGAGCAAGTTTATTCACTGTGAGATGCAACAGAGTGTTTCAAATCAATTTGAATTCAGCACCATTTGCTTGTGGCTTATTTCCCTGAAAATTTGGTTAGAAACAATATGCATATAGTCAGCCTAAGTGAACCAGTCCACTTAACACCTACTTGTTTAATAGTCTAAAAACATTCCAATTTACTTCAAATTACCACAACTATATAGAAATTTTCCCACAGAATGAAGCCACTGTCCACGTTCGTAATTATAAGTTCCATGTATCTATGTTCTGACTGGCTTCAGTTTATTTCTGCAGCGATTTGTAGTTGACGGACACTGATGTAATGGCATTCCCTGCTAATTGTTTCAGACTATCAAACTTGTAGCCGTTCAATAGTCTGGATTCATTTTAGACTGGAACATAATCTACCATAAAGTTATGAAATGTGACCATTTTTATTTTTTTTATAATTTATTAATTATTTTTTTTACAATTTACATTCAAATATTAACATACATATATTTTCTGAAAATGAAATTGAATGATATATGGATCATTTGTATATTTCCAATTATCACTACTTATAAATGCCAAGTTGATAGTATCAGTTCAGTTACTTTTTTTACAGTCTCGAAGATATTAAAATGTGAATCCTCAGTCACATGATTCATGTATTTTTACACATATACATATACACATGTACATACACATATACATATACATATGTATACTAGTACATATATATATATTCAGTAATGCTCTAATTAATTTACCTCTTAACCACAGCAGAATTATGGGTAACTTTTCAGGATTTAGTCGGAAATATGGCTTGCCGAGAGCTTTCCGATGAATGGCAACAAGCCATATTTCCGTCTAAATCCTTAAAAGTTACACATAATTCTGCTGTGGTTAAGAGGTCGATTAATTAGAGCATTACTGTATATGTCTAAGATGTTGTTTTCGACTGTATAATGCTGTTTTAGGTGAGAAGGATATTGGCATTGTAGAGTTCTGGCTTTTTGTGAAAGAATTGTGAATTCTATTCTCGAGAAATCTTTTTTGGCAATCCTCTTTCTAATTCTCTTTTTTGGGTGTTTATTTTATTATAAATTTACTGTTAGGACATTATTGAAAGGACACTGTCCCATTTTCCCCTTCAATGACAAATTCAATTTGGTTTCTAGTGTTTCTGTTTGACATTGACATGCAGATTCAATGCTTAAGACTTTTTTCATACATCTGGTTACATATATGTAACGCTTTATCAATAATATGATATTGTTAAATGGATTAGGGTTTATCATTGTTTTAATTGCAAACATGATATCTTCTGTTTTTAGTGGGTACTCCAGATCACAGTACAGATTTAGTACATTTGAAAACAATTCCCATAGTGGTTTTACTTTGGGACAGTTAACTAGTAGATGTTCTGTGCTCTCTATTTCTTTATCACAAAATGAGCACAAGTTAGATGTTGTAATCTTGCATTTTTCTATAGAAATATTTGTAACTATGATATTGTGAATAATTGGGAATTGGAAGGTTGTAATTTCGTATTTTTATACGCCCTTTTGAAAAAAACGGTCGTATTATGTAAATGGGTTGTCCGTCCGTCCGTCATCTGTCCGACGTCTGTCCGTCCGCTTTTGGTTTCCGGATGATAACTTTAGATTGAATCAACTGAACTGAACCAAATTTGGTATGTTAGTTTACCACACCAAAATACAGATCAAGTTCGAATATGGGTTTCGTCCACATGATTTTGACTGAGTTATGCCCCTTTTTATGTTTACCCATACCATAGTATGGTAAACATAGTGTCGTTGCCCGGATTGACCACTCGTCGTTCGTCCGTCTGTCTGTCTGTCTGTCCATAGACACTTTACGAGTAATGCGATAACTCAACCATTTTCTATCCGATCGAAACCAAATTGTGTATATGGGTTTCTCAGCCCAAAATACAGATCGAGTTCGAATTTGGGTTTGATCCGAGTTTTTGTTACAGAGTTATGGCCCTTTTTCAACTTAGAATTCACGCATTCTGCCATAACTCAAACATTTTTTATCTGATTGGAACCAAATCTTTTTTTTTTTTTTTTTTTTAGATTTAGCTCCTTGCTAAATTTAGCATATACAAATATTAAATTTTGTTTGAACTTTAATAACAATAAAAAAAAAAATTAAATAATAAAAAAAAATTTACACTTTCATTTATTTTAGTTTTATACGATTAATTAGGTGTGATATCCTGTTTTGAAAATATGAAGATTTTATTTCAATAGTTTCATGTAATATAATGATATCAATAAATTACCATGTGATCATCCAACATCCAGAGTAGATGAGAGGATTTTTATAGATGTTGTCATTCCAAGTGAAATCTGTTATGAAATGAGTGATGACATATGATACAGAGCTCTGGTGGGTCAAGCAAAATAAACAACACTGGTGGCTGGCTGTTTGTTTATTCTAACTGTCAAATTGATTAATGGCAGCACAAGACTGGTGTTTTTCCTATTCTTGAAATTTCATTACAGGGTGAGATAAGGGCCCCCCTCACCTATATAAGTGTCTTCTAAATTCCATTAATTTGCTTCTAAAATAATTAACCCTTTCCAAGGTTTCCATAGACACATGCTATAATGTACATGGACTCTTCCTCATATCTCTTAATATCTATTGGGTATCTTTGCACACTATTCACTTATATCAATTTTGGTATTGACTGATTAATTGATTTTTGAAAAATATATTAACCCTTCAGACACGTGATTTCAATTTGAAATTAAAACAACAGCTGATAGCCAATATGATTTATCTATGCAATGGGAAACAGGCAGATAAAAATATACATGACTATTGTAAGTGATGACTTGTTTTGAAAATCAATATGGTAGATGTTAGTATTTCCAGGAACCTTATTTTCCCATTTGTTCACATTTTCATGGTTGATTTAATTTTAGGGGCCACAGAGCACTTAGAAGATTAACATTGAAGGTTGTGGCTTTTAGTGCCCAAGCTACTTGTAAAACATTGTAATGTGTGAAACCATTCAAATGAGGGCTAACTTACTTTCTTTTATATGAACGATTTAGTGGTCATAGGGGCCAGCATCCCCATCATATTATGTCTGTATAACATTATATAGATAATACTTTTGAATTGTATAAACTACATATATTTTTGAAAACCATACACTCCTGTTATGAAACACTTAATCTTATTTAATACACAGGTCAGATCTGATCTTATATCTGTCCATGTTTGATAAACAAATAACTGGGAAGAATGGGGGAAGGGGGGTAATTAAAGTACCATTTAAATACGAGATGGAATCCCCTACATATATGTCGTTCTAAGCAGTCTGGTTTGTCAACAATTATAATTTCTCTTTAGAAGTGAATAATAAATTTTGAATATCTGGCATGTCAAAAGTGGCAAAGATAGGGATTTATCACTTTTGCTTCCAATGAGTTATTAAACTTAAATTCCTAAACATGTCCTCCGAAATGACTAAACCATTGGATCTCACAGTGAGAGGTCCTTGTGTGAATAGGGACAGACTACTCCTCCCCAACCCAAATAATTTAACCCTTTCTTAAGACAAATTATTTGAGCTTTTGATTTCAAGTTTGGTTCTGATATATGGATTAATTCCTGTGATCATATCTTTGACAAATTATCAGTTATGGCTAGTCGCTATCGCCAAGGTATGGGTTAAACATCTGCCGATCGTGATCGGCCGCTCGTTCGACTTAGATTTTACCTGATTTGCGGTTTCCGGATGATAACTTTAGATTGAATCAAGTGAACTGAACCAAATTTGGTATATTAGTTTACCACCCCAAAATACAGATCCAAGTTCGAATATGTGTTTCGTCGACATGATTTTTACTGAGTTATGCCCCTTTTTCGACTTAGATTTGACCTGATATGCAGTTTCCAGATGATAACTTTATAACTGAACTGAACCAAATTTGGTATACAGATCAAGTTCAAATATGGGTTCTGTCTACATGCCCCACTCTACTCCAGAAACAGGCATATTATGCCACTCCCCGATAGCGTGCCGTTGTTGTAATTTTAAATGGCCTTTGATATATTTCACCCCAGTCAGTCTCGTCTAGATTTAACTTTCTGTTCCATACAAATTGCCTACATGGCTTGTTTGTTACAATGGTATTAATATATTTCCAGTATAGATATTTGTTCAGTTTTTCTACTTGTAAAAGTTTACTGTTTTTAAAGGCACGGCGCCGTTCGTTGCAGATATATTCATATTTGTTCAAATCGCCATCAACAGAAGGAATATTAAAATATATATAGTTTTGTTCATATGACAAACATAATCAGCGTGTAAATAGTATATTGTCATCAAGACGTACGATGGTGTACGTAAACAAGAGCCTGCTCGTGTTACAAAAGTGTTGCTTCTGTTTACACAACACAGCGCAATTCTATTGGTTAATCACACACAAATGATATAAACGCTCTTTATTATTTCCATATCAGGAAAACAGTAACAAATAACGCTCTTTATGTTTACCATATCCGGATCTAAACAAAAGCCTGGAAATGTAACGTATTTTGCTTTTGTTTACACAACAAAGGAAAAACATTTGACGATAACATACTGTTTATGCCATATTTCTGATTAGTATAAGAACAAAGTCTGTCTATGTTAATACTATTCTTTCTGTTTATGGCGGTTTTTGACGGAGGTGAATATTTTAACAGCATACCCACCGCCAACACCGTCCGTATCTTTAATGTCATTTAGTTTATTGTTCACATATTGTATTTCTTTTTTCCATAATGAAGGTATTGAGGTTATGACTCCTTAAAGGGTTAGGTAATTGACCTTCAGCCCGAACATGTTCAGAATGTCTCTACTATTCATAAAAGAACCATCTTGTTTTAAGATATCATTAATGAACAAGACCTGGTTGTCTATCCATTTTTTAAAATAGATTTGCTGATGTTGCATCTTAATATGGAGATTATGAAAGATTGATTGGCTCATATAAGTTCTTAGCTGATTTAGGCTCTTGAGTTAACAGGGCATATGCAGATATTACTTCTTTCCAGAAAGGATTGAAATTTGTAGCTAAGCGTGTTAAGCTGCCTTTATTCAAGTTGAGCATTGTGACCATTTCTATTCTCTCCTTATTCCACTGCATTATGTAATTATGTACCGGTATAACCTCATTTTGTCTTCACATTCTATTGGGCCATGTTTAACATCATATCATGCTCGTCTCATTCCAGTCGGCCATGTACCGTTATCGCTTCATTCTATTCTTATCTCGTTTCAGTGGGCCATGTATAACCTCATTCTGTTCTATAAAGCTACAAAACAGGAACTGCTCCCAATCAAACCTATTCCAAAGTTCCTCTGTGTCAAATTTGTTGTCTTCATGTCTTTCTGGTGAGTAATATAATGTGCATATATTAAGTGCCGCCAGGAAATAACTGTCTTGCTAGATAGACCATAGGATATTCTACCCATTTATTATGCCCCCGACCCCCAGAGGTTCGTGGCATATAGCCGAGGGCTCTGTCCGTCCGTCCATCGAGCCATCTGAACATATCACCTTATAACTCAGGTGTTAATTATCGGATTTCGTTGTCCTTTCGCATGGTGATATCACATGTTGGGGAAAACAATACACACATACAATAATTTTTACCAGAGTTATGACCCTTGTTTGACTTGGAAATTTGTAAATTTTGTGTCCGTCCAAACATATACTTTGTAAATCAGGTGTAATTATCGGATTTCGTTGTCCTTGTGCATGGTGATAGCACAGGTTTGGGGAAAGGATTCCCACATACTACGGGTTTCGTCCATTAATTTTTACCAGAGTTATGACCCTTGTTTGACTTGAAACTTTGTAACTTTGGCAAGGATCTTCTGATTCAGTTTTGCTTTGCTTTTTGTATTGCTCACTCTCTAAACTGAGCGTCAGGTACACTCATGGCATTGCAATTGTTTTATATATTTGTCGATCATTTAGAGGGACACTTAACAATTATGACACTAATTATTCTTGCTATATAAATAACCTTTTAGAATAAATTAGACTAGTTATTTATATGACATGTGGTTTATAAAACAATTTTGCAGTGCTACAAAACCAAAAGTTATGTAAAGTTGAAATATTTAAAAAGATATATGTTGTTGAACAACTTAAAGAACACAGATCTCTGTTAATCTTTGCAGGCAGTCTGTTGTGATAGCGGCTCTTGTCAAACTCAATGTGATTCCACAGGATGGAACATGGGAATTTTACCATGATGTTAAGGATGTGGCCACTGGATTGCAGGTGTGAACTATATTATTTTACACAGGGTTTCCACTAAGGGTTGTGGGAATGGGACCCCAAATTCACTGGGAGAAAATATCTGTCCATCAAACATCTGAGAATATTACTAGTATTTTTAGGAAATCAGGCAATAATTTAAAGGGACTGAAGGCATTTGCAGTTGGCATTGCAGTGGGTAAATGTGAAAAAATAATAAAAGTCTGTAAAAACATTACCATCAAGAAGAACATAGACACGCCCTGTAATCGGATACAGATAATCGGAGGACAAACACAGCTCGGAGCAGGAAAAATAGTGGAGCAGGAAGGTTGGTTGAAGAAGGGGCTGAGGGTTAGTTTTTTTAACGCCTTTAATGGATAGACTTAAGTATATAACTTAGCTGTAGTAGCTTAATAATAATAATGCTGTTTTTTTGGCACTTAAAATAGGTGAGGATAATGTTTTAAGTATCAGTTATTACGAAATGCGATAATATGCTTGCAATTTTGCAAAGATGAATTCTCGATTAGGTTGAAAACGCTATAGTATATGATAAGCGATGAGGTACGTACCGGTATTGACTATGCTTGGTGAAATCAAGATATTTAGTTTCTGTAAATTGTGCAACTTGGTTCGGCACTTCTTTGATAAGCATTCTGAATGCCGTCACACAATAAAAATAGATGTATACATGGCTAGACATGTCATGTTCACATGCATTTAGTTGTTAAGTTTTGTTTTATTATGAATTTTATTGTTTTGTTAGCATATATACTGACTTTGTTGGCACTTATACAAATAAATCGTATTGTATCATCAATGAAAATAAATTGTATAGTATATCAGGGTTTCCGCTATACCGGCAGGGGGTCCCCTCGCCAAGTTTTCCCCTCCTGCCATACCCCAGGACATACTGCATGTCTATAAAGGTATAAAGATGTTTAAAACGTCTGAATTTTGTTGGAATAGTACTAAGGAATTTTAAAAGTTTAATTTATTTTATATCTTGTGAGTGTACACACTCTAAACACGTTGTTAAATTGAAACATGAAGTGATCGAAACTGACATCGCTAGAAGCTATGCCTTTGAGGCTGATTAGTTACATTGCGGTTAGTACCCGGTTATGTTATGCAAAAGAGCAGTATTTTAATGATACCTGTCATGTTTTATACCGCAAAATATTGGACTTAAATCAGTACATAACAACGGTTTTAAAATGCAAAATCTTGTTACTGGAGATTTATTAATAATGAAAACAAGAACAAAATTGATCTATTATTACATGTGCTTGTTGAAGATAGCTGTTTTTTACAGCCTTTTATAAAATTTATGCTATTTCGGATGAACCCACTTCGTTTTATTTTTAACGAGTTGAAAGGTTAAGTAATGTATGGGTGTTGCCATTTGGTGCTGCACTAAAATTTATATTCTAGGCACCGTATATTTGCCAATGAAAGTATCAAGTTAAATCTGTGGGTAAAATAAATGTACGGACAATATCTCATACCACCACCAACAATGGTAGATGAAACTGTTCAATTTCACAATTTAGTTCTATATCTGACTTCACTACTTTCATGGAAACATTTTTAAACCATGATATCTCGTCATGCCTTCAGCGGCTAATATCTAGACCGGGTTTACATAATCATACATCCAAATAATGTGTTATTTGCCATAATCGCAATGTAACCTTGAAGAATCAACCACATGGCATCTAACGATCATTACATTGATATCTGACAGAATAAGGAATAGTTATCAATGTGTGAAACCCTGAACAGAATTCTGTTGCAAAATATTTTTCACTGGTGATCAGCGTTATAAAATTATCTTTGTTTATCATCAAGCCTTGAAATAGTGTGCCTGTCATTTGCAGAATGAGGTCCCCAGAGGGTGAATTTAGTGATGCTACCCCGCATGCAAGCCCGCTATGCAGGGGTAGCATCACTAAATTCACCCTCTGGGGACCTCATTCTGCAAATGACAGACACACTATTTCAAGGCTTGTTCCCTGTTGGTTTTATTTATTGTCAACACTACACAGGTGTTGTCGGCATTAATATGTGAATCAGGTGGGGGAATATGAAGGGAAATTTGGGCTAAGTGAATGGGACCCTATAACAGGGACCCACTGGCCCTCGAGCTGAAACCCTGTTTTATGTCATTCAATCATTTTGAACCAATATATTTTTGGTCAGGTATATAAAACAAATCATAGGGCAGGAGTCTACAGGTGGTTACCCGAACAGACTAATTTAAATATTAATGCTCATCGCAAATATGTTAAAATCTAAATATTCCAGATATGAAGTTGCATATCCAAGATTCAAGCTTGTAGGAATGATAACTCAAACAAATAGCAACTGATCATTCAATTGATATTTGGTATGCGAGACTCCATTAACAATTGTCAAATTGTCAAAACTGGTCACACTAACTTATAATGGAATTTCAATCCTAGTTACCAAAACTAGACCCTGCATTTGCAATTCTTGTATTGAGCTATGTTTGAAAAATAGGGACATTTCCATAGTTCTCAGATGGCTCAATGCCTGATTATGACCAAAATTCAAAGAAATGCCAAAACTTGCAAGAGCGTAGAAGCTATAGCCACTATGGAGATGGGGAGAGCATAGAAGCTATAGCCACTATGGAGATAGGGCGTTCAATGCTCTGTGGAACTCATTGCTGAATGACATTCATGGCTTTTGGGATCTACTTGAATTCCGTAAACTTTTGAAGGCTCATTTCTTTAAATTTACTTTTGAAATCATATAAATTGTATCTCAGGGACATGTTGTTGAAGATTAGTTTTGTATTATTTCTTATGTACCGGTATTATGTTGTTGTGCATGTAAACACGTATGTGGCATGTGCACTCTAAATGCATTAAATATTCATACAGAGTGAACCATGTTGACCTCATTGGGATTATGATCCCTTAACCCTTCCATGACTGGAGCTTCCTGTGGCCATTGCATTATCTTATATATGCAAATCTCCCACAGGGAGCCTCACATATATCTCATACCACCACCAACAATGGTAGATGAAACTGTTCAATTTCACAATTTAGTTCTATATCTGACTTCACTACTTTCATGGAAACATTTTTAAACCATGATATCTCGTCATGCCTTCAGCGGCTAATATCTCGACCGGGTTTACATAATCATACATCCAAATAATGTGTTATTTGCCATAATCGCAATGTAACCTTGAAGAATCAACCACATGGCATCTAACGATCATTACATTGATATCTGACAGAATAAGGAATAGTTATCAATGTATGCAGGGGTAGCATCACTAAATTCACCCTCTGGGGACCTCATTCTGCAAATGACAGACACACTATTTCAAGGCTTGTTCCCTGTTGGTTTTATTTATTGTCAACACTACACAGGTGTTGTCGGCATTAATATGTGAATCAGGTGGGGGAATATGAAGGGAAATTTGGGCTAAGTG